>CM036758.1:71123031-71791365 GCA_020796225.1 Arion vulgaris
AACAAAGTACTATAGTTTTACAAAGTACAGAAACAGTGACGATAAACAGCACGTTTGACCAAAAGGTCTTTATCAAGCAAACAATACAACAAGAATGACGAATTTTGAGGAACACTACAAATGGACGATTACATGTGGAAACATAAACCTATCTAATGAAAATCTGGGAATAAAAGCGAACAACGAAATGAGTGCAACACAAAACCGGAAGTGGAAAAGAAGAGAAACAATAAACAATATAGTGGATAAATAACACATATATGGAGCAAACACACATATAGATTACAAGGCACGAGATAAGACAGTACTAAGAAGCATAGGAATGTAATGCGTTGAGTCAAAGAGGTCGCAAGGTGCCATAGAATGAAATAAAACGGTTCTCCAGGGCGAATCGACTGCGGTCATCGAAGGAACATGATCGGATGGCTGTGACCTGGACATCGTCGGCTCCTGAATGGCCAGTATCATTGAAATGAGTGGCCACAGGAGTCACAGAGCATTGGCGAATATCGCGTAAGTGTTGGCGAATCGGTCACTGAGGCTCTTACCAGTTTCACCAATATAGGCCTTGTGGCATCGTTTGCAGGTGATGGCATAGATGATATTGCGGGACTCACACGTGAAACTGTCTTGAATGACATACGTAGCTTTTGGAAAAGAGACAGTGCAGGTCTGTATTACATATGCACATGTATTACAGCACCGCGCCACACTGGATGGTGCCAAAGGGACTCTGGATATTAGGCTTCAGGCGACTGTGTACCAACAAATCCTTGAGGCTTCTGTCCCGTCTGTACGCCACCAAAGGATAGTGTTGGAAGACTGAACGTGTCTCAGGATCAGACTGAAGAATAGGAGATGATGGAATAAGACCTTTTTCACCAGGGAACTATGAGGGTGGAAAGTTAAGATAAGTTTAACCCTGTCAGAATTGGAGGATCTATGTAGGTTGGAAAGGGCCTCCTGGCGAGCAATTAGCTGAACCCGATGCATGGCAGATGTAAGCACATTCTCCGGGTATAGGCGCTGGCGGAAGAAATCAAGCATCTCGTGAGCTCTATCGAGAAAATCGTCGTCCTCGCTACAGAGGCGCGAAGGCGTAAGTTGAGAGAAAGGTAAAGAGTCACGACAAGCCTGGGGATGGGAAAAGGTATACAGAAGAAAGCTATGTGTATCAGTAGGCTTGTAGTATACTGATGTAGTGATAGTAGATAGGCTGATGGTGATAGTGATGTCAAGAAAATTGACACAAGAGGTAGAGATGTGAGAGGTGAACCGAATAGCAGGATTGAAGACATTAATGAAGCGTGACAAATCGGCTTCAGGCATATCAATAATTCCAATACAATCATCGATGTATCTATGATACACGGACAGAAGGTCTGATTAGACAGTTACTGATGTTGTACACACTCTTTTTCCTGATGTCTTTGAGCATGGCGGGCATTGGGCCTATGAGAGAGAGAAATTCTGAAGGACTGTTAGGGTGGCAAAGTTCTGCTCAAGACTAGCTATTTGATGACGATTATTTTTTGCATCAAGTGTCCTTTTACTTATCCAAAATATTATAATTGTTTACTTTTTATCTCTTTCAATATTTATGTTTTCATCCTTAATTTTGTATGAGATTAAAAAAAATTGTGAATGACCATTAACTCCTTGTGGATCAAACGCCACACTACGTGGCTTTTAGTTGGACACATTTTTACCAGGAGCCACACTAAAAGGTGTTTTTAATAACTAAAAACAAATGGTTTGTGAAAACATGGCTTTTGCCCTTGTCCACTAGAAGTTAATTATCAATTTTTTCATTCATTTTAATTTTTGCACAACTTGTGTTAATTTACCTTTGCTTCTGATCCCTGACATAGAGGAAACAAAAAATAAAATGTAATCTTCTTTGCGTTCGTTCTTTATGACCAATTTTATTCACTCTTTGTGATATGTTTGATCTTTGCCAAGACGTTTATCGTTGCACATTGGTTTGTAGGCCCCTAAACGCATAGACTTCTACATGTTTAGGACACATGCATCCGATTTCAGCCAAACCTCCTTAGTCGCCTCTTACGACATGCGTGGCAGGTAACAGTGGTTCTATTCTTTACACCCCAAATTTGGGCCCGGTAACCACTCAGGCGGTAAAATGTAATTATTCTGATGTTTTTCTTTCAGGCATGAATCGTCATCATTATGGATTGTACATACATGGACAAAAATTAGTTTTGCTGCTGCGTAAAGAAGCTGAGGATGTCACATCACCCGATGACATGCAGACCTTCAGACCAGCTGAGTTCCGTTGGAGGATTCCACATGTCACAGATGACAGATGGCATCATTATGCTGTCAATGTGGATTTCCAGCAAGAGAACACTGATGGAGGAGTGAGTTTTACTAGTTTTTATAGTCATTCTACATGATGATAATGTCAGAAGTCTTCTTATGTTATTACATTGGTTTTGGTTATTGGTTACTAAACTGATGTCATTGCACTCAGGGCAGATCCATAGGTGCTTAGTCTCCCCAACAGATATTGAAGAGTATGTATACTGATGGTTCCCATGGCTTGCTGATTAAACACGCTCTTCACTCTGCCCCTCAGGCATCCAGCTCTACTTGTACGACAGATAGCTACAAACTGCTTAAATCACTGGATCGATTCAACATCTATTTTAGTTTCCTCATCCAACAGGCAGTCTCTAAGAGACCGAAGAACATCCCTCTATCCATCATCAACTCACAGACAGTCGATGCTGTTGGTGCAAGCCTGATTGCTCTCCCATTACCACAAACATCTGCATGCCCAGGACAGTAGATCCACATACGCCTCTGGAGGTTGGAAAGTTCTATAGGCGACATCCACTCAAACCAAAACCTGCCCTTTTGGATCTTGTAAAGCATCAACTGAGAGTCAGATACAACAACGGCCCCAGTAAATGAAGTCCCAGAGAGCCAATGGAGTCTTTATTATATTAGTGACAACTGTCAGCAACCATTTTGCAAGGAAGTGTCTTCTATGACAGTAACAAACACTCTCCTATTTGCTAAGTCTGTGATCATCCTTCATTGTGTGATTTACCTGCTTTTTATCTTGTTCTTCACAAATCTCTGTCAAGTTCTTCTTTTTCTGCCTCACTTTTTTGTATTATTTCCAGTCAATGCTAAAATGTTTATATGGCGAAACATGTAATAACAAAGTACTGTAGTTTTACAAAAACAATAACAATACACAGCAACGTTCAACCAAAAAGGCCTTTATCAAGCAAATGATACAACAAACGTGACGAATGTCACAGCACACTACATACAGATTTTGACAAAGATATTACAACCAACTTTGTCAAAAATCTGTGGATGAAATCAGAAAGATCTACTTCCTCCAAGGACAGATAAATGAAACATAAGAACAGATATGGAACAAACACATGCAATTATAACTACAGGGAATTGGATCAAATAGAAAGAGCAACTGGATCACCAAAGAAAAGTCTGAGAGCGACTTTAATTTTACAACTCCCTTGTAACTAATTCATTGAGTATGATCCGAAAGGTGGAGGCTGGCTCGATGCACAGGTAATGGACTGACTCACTACAGGCGTCAACAATTTGCAGAATTACACTCATTTTCATTCTGGGACACATAAGTGTCGATGGCAATGAGAGAGCAGACATGCTGGCTGGACCAGCCACCATGCCATGGGGTCACCCAATGGATAGAGCTAACATTGTGAATGCCCTCATAGAGTGTGGCCGCAAAGAGACTTTTTATTTAAATCAATTTACATCAACTGCTAGATTTCAAGAGCTTAGATTGAAGATTGGAGTGGTCAGAAAAGTACAGCACAACAGGTATATGAGCAGGCTCATCAATCGACATTGAACTGGTACGGTTTGTCGCTGTAAGGTGTTGGAGATATTTCGAAGGAGATCGGAGCACCTATGGACACGTCCCAAGTTCAATGAAGATATTTGAAACTGAACTCGAGAATACCTTGAAAGTGATCTTTGAAATAGTTGATTGTCTGTGATTTCTTCAAAGTAGCTTCAATACAAGTAACATTGAATCTTTTAATCAGTTATTGTTTCATTATTTGATGTTTCAGGTCCGACTTTACATTGATGGCAAACTTCTTCCCATTGATAAGGAAAGCTTTGAAATTATTGATGACTGGCCACTACACAAAACAAAGAAGGTTCACACAACTAAACTGGTTGTTGGTGCTTGTTGGCAAGGTATGTTATGTTCATGTTTTCTTACTTTGATTGTTGCTTTTACATGTCAACCATCTTACCAAATCTGAAATTAGACGTATAGGCAATAGAGGAAAGACGGGAAAACCACGAGAGAAAACCCAGTAGATACATCAATCAACACAGAACGGAATTTGTTAGCCTAAACACACTGAGATACATGCTTGGGAGGAGATTAGAGCAATTATGGACATGTCCCATGTCCGATGAAGATGATCCTACAATGAACAATGAAGATGCAGATAGCATAGAGTGTTGCTTTCCTTGTTTCATACAGGGCTGCCTTACACTTCTATATGTATAAACATATCAATTCAGACATTTACATACATCTTGTCCTGGAAGATGAAATATTTTGGCCATGTTAAACATCTCACGTATTAAAAGGATAGGTAAAACATGGGAAGAATTAGAAGGGATGGCAAGAGAGAGGAAGAGCTGGAAGAAGTTTGAAGACCTGTGATCCATTGGGAGCGGAAAGGTGAAGAAGAAACATCACAGTAGTTTGGAGAGAACGGTAATGTAAGTCATGGTTTCTGGAGTATGAGTCAATGGACAACCAAGACAAATGTAGTAGCAGGGCATGAAATTAACTTTGAACATGACGATGGAGGTGGTGGGAGAACTTGTTAGAGACAGAGTTTTTCAGGTGGGCTGTGATGAGAGGGAATTTCCGCAAGGGATATGCTACTACTTAATTGTATATTTTATACTTGGTAGATGGACAGAGCTGACTCATACTTCACACATGGAGTCAAGTCTAGGAAACTTACCAGGCAAGACTGTGTGTCACTTCATTGTAGTGTATCTCAGATACAAATTTTGCCAGAGTAGTTACCGGGCCCAAATTGGGGTGTAAAGAATAGAACCACTGTTACTTGCCACACATGTCGTAGGAGGCGACTAAGGAGGTTGGAGGTGGGGTTAGCTAACCCACACTGTAAAAAACACTAGATAGCTCCAGAGTGGAGAGCGAACCAAGTAAACGCTGGCTGAAACCGGACACATTGCCGAAGGATAAGCACCAGAGCTCCAAATGGTGCTGAAGATGTGACGTAAAACACACCAATGCTAAGTTGCATGAGTCAGACTTCCACGTGAATAGAATTTAAGGGAAGTCTGGTACATCGGTCAGGCGGTGATCGCAAAGAGAGAGATACAGATTTGTATATCTAACGTAGCAAGGTCGATGTAATGTTTGCTGTAATAAAGCCTGCAGGAGACCCATGCCTGATCTACTTGGAGGAAGTTAACCCATTTCTTCTAATGTTCTATATCGACCACTTGTTAACCACTCTGTGTGATCTGTATGTGATCTGAGCCTAAGAGTGATTGTACATTGTGCCAGTTATGCGCCTACAAGTAGGCCAGCACATCTGATTTCTGCAACACTTTTTATTTGCTAGGTAGCTTCCTAGGCACCTACCTCAGTCGCCTCTTATTACATACCTTGTAAGTTGCAGTGTTACTATTCTTTGCTTCACTTGCATGACCCAGGAACACATGGGTGAGGTTTAATGGTCAAAGACTACTCCATAGATCTAAAAAAAAATTTGTTATAACATGACAGTATTTCTGTTCTTGATTTCTTTTCAGGAGCAGATAACACATTTAATCACTATTACAAGGGCTACATGGCCGGGCTGTTTGTTCTTAAAGGGAAGACTGAAAGTGAAAGGGTGATCAAGTGTTTGAACAATTGTAAGGAGAATCTGGACTTTCATGCCATCAGTGATATGTCAAGTGGAACTGTAAGTTCTCTTATACTAACTAGTTGCTTTCAAATATTGATATTTTTCTGATTGCAAACTGGAATTTTGGTAGCTGTTTGCTGTATATATTGGAGCGCACATGGTTACTCACTGAAGTGCAATGTTGATGATCACTCAATCAATCAATTAATAAATCAAAGCACATAAAATATATGCCACTAGTTTTGTTAATTCATATAATTTTGAGTAGATATTTGTTACCAGTGCCAAACTTGGTCTCTGACAGCAACACACCACAGAAAGCTCACCATGTGTGAAATGAAATGCTTGAGGAAGGCAGAGGGGATCACCAGGAAAGATATACTACAAAATGAGGACATCAGAAGCAGAGCGGGCGTAACTTCATGCTACCATTACATTGAAAGACAACAAATGCAGTAGTTTAGACATTTAATGAGAATGAAATACAACCAACCACCAATAACAGCATACAATAAAAAGAGATCAGGTACTAGAGCCCAGGGAAGACCAATAAAAAGATGGATAGACAATATCAAGACCACACTTAATAAACACGGAAATAACACAATAAAGGTGACTCATCTGGCCCTGGAACGCAAATTAACGCTCTCACCCCTACGATTAACGGCAAGAGGGGACAGCCAATTCCATCATCCACCTGGGGAAAGACAATAGATAAGTGTAACTAAAATCTGTGATTGTCTTAGAGTTTAAAAAGGGTTTTAAAGCCGAAGGATTGACTTCATTGCACTGGGTTTTACCTCATATGGCTTGGCCCCTCTCCACAGAAATGGAACGCAATCTGTAGAGAGTATTGCACAAAGCACGAACTCCGTAGCTCCATCAACAATCCTAGGGGTCTCTGAAAAAAACTGCACTCATGAACAGAACTGCGCAGTCCGGATTCGAACCCATGACCTTCGACTCACAAGGCAAAGGGCTTAGCCAGTTAGAGTAGGTTGTCTTATACAGACTGGATATTATACTGTTGAGAATATTCATAAAGTTAAACATTATGATTTGGTGGGTGATAAACTATATTTTCTGATGTTATTTGACAGAGTGTCAGCTTTAACAGTGAGATGACAGAGTTTACAATTAGCAGCCGAAGTGTGGAGGAGGTCAACAGACTAATGGGACAAGTAGCATATGTGAATGCTCGCACTTACCCAACACCAGGTTACAGGAAACTGACAGTGGAGACTTCCATCATGTAAGTCTTGTCATCAAATGTCTCACAATCAAAACATAATATTTTTTTAAACAGATTATTGTCTAAACTTTAAGTTGTAAAACTCTTGAGTGGTTACCGGGACCCAAATTTGGGGTGTAAAGAATAGAACCACTGCTACCTGACACGCATGTCGTAAGAGGCGACTAAGGAGGTTTGGCTGAAATCGGATGCACATGTCCTAAACGTGTAGAAGTCTATGCGTTCAGGGGTCTACCAAACCAATGTGCAATGTATACACTTTCCTGGCAAAGATCAAACATATCACAAAGAGTGATTAAAATTGGTCGTAAAGAACTGACACAAAGAAGAAGAAGAAGTTGTAAAAGATGGTGGGCATTGCAAATTTTTAAAAAGTGTCTAAAGGCAAAAAATTGACTTCATTGCACGGGTTTCCCTATGTCTCGGTTCCTGTCCCTGTTGACATAAATGGCATGCCACATGCCTTTTTGATGATGTGTATGTCTTTCATTCACTAGTATCGAAAAAGGGGGAGGCTGTAAAATATCGCAACACATAAAAACAAAGTACTATAGTTTTACAAAATACAGAAACAGTGACGATAAACGTTTCGACCAAAAGGTCTTTATCAAGCAAACGATACAACAGGAGTGACGATTTCACAGAACACTTCAAATGGACGAATACATAAGAAACATTCAAACGTATCTAATGAAAATCTGGGAATAAAACGAATAACGAAATGAGTGCAACACAAGTGAATATATAACCTATAGAACTGAAGCAAATACACATATAGATTACACGGCATGAGATGAGAAAGTACTAAGAAGCATAGGAATGTGTTGAGACCAAGAGGTCACAAGGTACCATATAACGAAATAAGACGGTTCTCCAGAGCAAATCGACTGCGATCATCAGAGGAACATGATCGGATGGCTGTGACCTGACATCGCAAGCTCCTGAATGGCCAGTATCATTGAAATGAGTTACTACAGGGTCACAGAGCATTGGCGTATATCGCGCAAGTGTTGGGTGAATCGGTCACTGAGCCTCTTGCCGGTCTCACTAATATAGGCCTTGTTGCACCGCTTGCAGGTTATGGCATAGATAATATTACGGGACTCGCACATGAAACTGTCTTCAATAACATACGTGGCTTTTAAAATTTTTGTGACTTTAAAATTTACTTTGGTGGCTTCCCTAGGCCCTTTCATCAGTCACCTCTTACGACATGCCTTGTGGGTCACAGTGTTACTGTTCATCAGTCACCTCTTACGACATGCCTTGTGGGTCACAGTGTTACTGTTCATCAGTCACCTCTTACGACATGCCTTGTGGGTCACAGTGTTACTGTTCATCAGTCACCTCTTACGACATGCCTTGTGGGTCACAGTGTTACTGTTCATCAGTCACCCTCTTTTACGTTACATGCCTTGTGGGTCACAGTGTTACTGTTCATCAGTCACCTCTTACGACATGCCTTGTGGGTCACAGTGTTACTGTTCATCAGTCACCTCTTGTGACATGCCTTGTGGGTCACAGTGTTACTGTTATTTGCTCCTAGAGGTCTCAGCAACACGCAAATGTTTCTTTCTATTAAATATTTTGGTTTGCATGAAGACTTGATAGAAAATTGATACAGTCAGAATAGTTTGTCAAGTGGCTTGTCGATTCTCTCTCTCTCTGTCTTTTTACCTGGATTGGGGCATAGGCCCTCAACGAACTCATGCCAAGTTTTCCTATTTCTTACTATCTCCTGCAGCTCCCTCCAGATCTTCTTTTTATTATTGATCTCTGTCTCCAACTCTCGTCTCCAGGTATTTCTTGGCCTTCCCTTCTTTTGTGTCCTTGCGATTCCAGGAAAGGACCATTCTTATTATATTTTCCTCAGGTTTTCGCAAAGTGTGTCCTATCCCAGAGCCAGTGTCTTTTTTTAAAAATTTATCCAGAAGCACTTGAGCTTTTAGCTCTTCGGTTCGGTGCCATGGACATCATAACCCTTTGGTTCGGTGCCACAAACACTGTGAATCTGGGGAACTTGTGGCTTTTCTGCCAGCCCACGGAATTGAACCCGCACTCACAGAGGGCTAGTCACCTGCAGTCCAACGTGCTACGAACACGCTGGGCAGACGGGCCAGTGTCTTTTTTAAATCTCTTGGTTCACTGGAATGTGTCCTGTTCTCTCCATAAGTTCCTCATTTGTGACCCTATCATATCATCTCAGTCCTTCTATTCTATCTTGTTCTCTCCATAAGTTCCTCATTTGTGACCCTATCATACCATCTCAGTCCTTCTATTCTATCTTGTTCTCTCCATAAGTTCCTCATTTGTGACCCTATCATACCATCTCAGTCCTCTATTCTATCTTGTTCTCTCCATAAGTTCCTCATTTGTGACCCTATCATACCATCTCAGTCCCTCTATTCTATCTTGTTCTCTCCATAAGTTCCTCATTTGTGACCCTATCATACCATCTCAGTCCTCTATTCTATCTTGTTCTCTCCATAAGTTCCTCATTTGTAACCCTATCATCCATCTCAGTCCTCTATTCTATCTTGTCTCTCATAAGTTCCTCATTTGTAACCCATCATACCATCTCAGTCCTTCTATCATGTCTCCAGTCTCATTTGTGACCCTATCATACCATCTCAGTCCTTCTATCATACCATCTCAGTCCCTCTATTCTATCTTGTTCTCTCCATAAGTTCCTCATTTGTGACCCTATCATACCATCTCAGTCCTTCTATTCTATCTTGTTCTCTCCATAAGTTCCTCATTTGTGACCCTATCATACCATCTCAGTCCCTCTATTCCACGCAGACACCAGTTAATGAATT
This sequence comes from Arion vulgaris, assembly GCA_020796225.1. NCBI lineage: Eukaryota > Metazoa > Mollusca > Gastropoda > Stylommatophora > Arionidae > Arion > Arion vulgaris. The sequence continues at coordinate 71,133,045 of CM036758.1, forward strand.
TTTACAATTTATGCATTATTATTTTAGTAGTTCTCCATGTTTCTGACCCATACAGCAGAACTGCTTTAACATTAGAGTTAAATATCCAAATATTTGTTCTAGATTTGATTTCTTTAGACTTCCATATGTTTCCCAGTGGGCTTGTCGTATAGTTAGTGTTAAAGGTGTATACTGTTTAGTTAAGTGAATTATAAAAACCAATGTCTTATATCTGTTAATATGATCTTAGTGGTGGTTGTACTTATTGTCAGCTCAGTATTAGATTTTGATCTGTTTTAGATGTGAAGGACAAACTGTAGTTCTTCCTCTCATGGAGAAGAGGATACTTGTTGAGGAGCAGCAGGAACCAGTGTTTGTTATCACCGGCTACTCCAACTTAACTCGCATGGTCTATGAATTTGAGATGGGTCTCCGGGTATTCCATGACATCCACATCTTTGCTCGATCCCAGCCACCAGAGGAATTTGTTGATGAAACAGATGGACAAGAAGACAGTGACTCAGTGAAAGCTGCAAAACTAGCCCAAAAGTTGTCAAAGTCTTTACTGCAGCGTGAGTAATTTATTAAGTATAAAAATGTGTCTTTATGTATGCTGTTAGTTCAGAAATTATAATAAATGAAATTTTGTTGCCACTGTTTTGCAGTTTTTAGTTATCCTTTAAAAAAAAGGGGGGTTTTAAAGCCGAAGGGTTGACTTCATTGTACCGGGTTTTACCCCATATGACTCAGTCCATCTCCGTAGAAATGGCAAGCCACCTGCTGAAAATATTGCACAAAACACGAACTCCGTAGCTCTGGCAACAGTCCTAGGGGTCTCTGGAAAAAAATGCACTTTAATGCAAGTTATCCTTTTAGATAACCAAGTACCTCTGAAGAAAACTGGCTGATGCTACAAAATAAGAAAGAGAAAATTGAGATATTTTGGACATATAAAAAGACATGAAGGGCTGGAGAAGACCATCATGGAAGGAGGCATACCTGCAAAGAGAAGAAGAGGAAGACCACGGAGAAGATGGATTCAGGATGTAACTGATGGTTTGAACATGACGGCTGCAGAGGCAGGACATCTGGCCTATGAGAGAGAGAAATTCCGGAGGACTGTTGGGGTAACAATGTTCCGCTCAGGACAAGCTATTTGCTGTTGATAATGAGTACCTCTGAAGTTGGAGATACTTCAGGAAATAAAGCATGTCATTGATACTGTTACCCTGTAAGTTTCAGTCAAGGGCTTGTACAGTAGAGTCTGGTTTAAACTTTAATTGTCAGTTATGATAAACAACAGATAACTATACATATAAAACATATACATGTATCACATATTTCTTCTTTGCGTTCGTTCTTTACGACCAATTTTAATCACTCTTTGTGATATGTTTGATCATTGCCAAGCACATGTATACGTTGCACATTGGTTTGGTAGGCCCCTAAATGCATAGACTTGTACATGTTTAGGACACATGCATCCGATTTCAGCCAAACCTCCTTAGTCGCCTCTTATGACATGCGTGGCAGGTAACAGTGATTCTATTCTTGACACCCCAAATTTGGGTCCCGGTAACCACTCGGGCGATCACACATTTGAATAATAAAGTTGAAATACATTTTTACATACTCTTTGTTAATGAAATGTAAAATTCATCCAACAGACTTCTTCTGAATAACAAGTACCTCTAAAGTTGGGATAAGCCTCGTCTGAATGGCGAGAGACACTCATGATAAGGAAAGCAAGCCTTCATGCAAGAAAAGTCAGATATGCCATATTAGACACCGTAACAATGTTTGAATTCTATCGCGCATACACGGAAAATAAACTGTACTGATTATACGAGGCGTGTTCAAATTAAAACGGGACTTGTGGATTTATTTAAAAAGTATCATACGCAAATTAATAGTTTCAACGGAATTAAACAAAGCAACCACTTGTGAATAAGAATGCACCTGGGTTCATCAGAAAAAATCTCCGTATGCATTTAGGCAAGCATCCCACTGTTTAGGTAGACGTCGAATGCCGTCCGAGAAAAAGGTGCGTGGCTGCTCACTGAACCATGTGGTCACCGCTGTCTTCACGTCTGTGTCGCTGTTGAATCGCTGTCCCTTTAGTGTTTTCTTCAACGGTCCAAACAAATGGAAATCACACGGGGACAAATTGGGACTATAGGCTGGGTGATGAAGAACTTCCCAATTCTTCTTTTCCAATGTTTCCTGCACAATTTTTGCGACGTGCGGACGAGCGTTGTCGTGGAGAAGAATCACACCTTGAGAAAGCTTGCCTGGTCGCTTAGCCTTGATGGCCTTATGCAGCTTGTCTAAAGTGTCTTTATAATGGGCGGCATTGATGTTGACACCAGGTTCCTTAAAATCGGCCAACAAAAGCCCTTCATGATCAAAAAATGCGGTCACCATAACCTTCCCAGCAGAAACCTGTGTCTTGAATTTTTGGGTTTTGGTGAACCTGGATGTTTCCATTGCATGCTGTCAATTTTGCTGCTCGGTTCATAGTGGTGGCATCACGATTCATCACCTGCCACAATGCTCAACAGAAATGCATCACCCTCTGTCCTGTAACACATCAAGTGGTTCAAACTCCACCCCATCCGTTCTTCCTTATGGTGGTCAGTCAACATCCATGGGACCCACTGTGAACACACCTTCCGATAGTTCAATTTCTTCCGAACAACCATGTGGGCTGTCCCAATTGACATATGGAATTCTTCTGCAAGCGAACGAATGCTCCGACGACGGTCAGTCAGTACTGCTTTATCAAGCAAGGCTATGGCTTCTTCTGTTGCAACAATATGCGCCTGACCTTCTCCACGACAACGCTCGTCCGCACGTCGCAAAAGTTGTGTAGGGAAAAATTGGAAAAGAAGAATTGGGAAGTTCTTCATCACCCAGCCTATAGTCCCAATTTGTCCCAGTGTGATTTCCATTTGTTCGGACCGTTGAAGAAAGCACTAAAGGGACAGCGATTCAACAGCGACGCAGACGTGAAGACAGCGGTGACCACATGGTTCAGTGAGCAGCCACGCACCTTTTCTCGGACGGCATTCGACGTCTACCGAAACAGTGGGATGCTTGCCTAAATGCATACAGAGATTTTTCTGATGAACCCAGGTGCATTCTTATTCACAAGTGGTTGCTTTGTTTAATTCCGTTGAAACTATTAATTTACGTATGATACTTTTTAAATAAATCCACAAGTCCCGTTTTCATTTGAACACGCCTCGTATATTTTTCCCCCTCCTTCCTTTCCCTCCCATCCAATAATATATTACTGAAATATGGGTGGAAAATGAAAATTGGGGCATATCTTTTACAGGATTTAACCATCAACCACCGTAAACAAGTCGTTGATTTTATAGACACCACTTATACATTCAGTAGTTTGCCGTTGCTTTCTGAATGATGAGGTATATTTTTATGATTCGCACAAATTTAAGGGAGCTAATTTGCTTCCAGACTTGGCCACCTGGAGTTTGTACCAGGTACATTTGGATTGTGATCGAACTCACTACTGCTTAAGCTACAGGCGCTCATGAAATATTGAAATATGAATATAGACAGATTACTGTATTATTTCAAACAGTGAAACTCTATTTTTGTGATGTTGATAGTATCTGCACAATTTGTCTGATCCATAGAATCCACAGAGCCCAAGGATGACGAATTCATGATCGACGAGTGCCACGTAAAAGCTGATCCTCCACTGAACTTATTTATTGAGCATCTGTCATTCCCAACACACTTAATGGAAAAACATGGATTGGAATGGACTGAGACAAATGACGAGGTTGTGATTAGAAGTAAGTTCCAGCTCTCATGTGTGTGTGTGTGTGTGTATATATATATATTGTTGTTTTTTTAATCTTAAATTTTTGTAATGTTGCCAATTCCCTTCACTGTTGTCTTTGTTTTTGCTCAAGATACAATTCTAAAGCTTAACAGGTTTGTTAATATTTGACAGTTTCCTATCAGTGTTAAACCTCACCTCTTAGTGCTATATATCACCTGTTGGTGCTATATCTCACCTGTTAGTGCTATACCTGACCTGTTAGTGCTATATCTCACCTGTCAGTGTTAAACCTCACCTCTTAGTGCTATATATCACTTGTTAGTGCTATATCTCACCTGTTAGTGATATATATCACATCTTAGCGCTATATCTCACCTGTTAGTGCTAATAGCATATATTTTTACTTTCTCTAGTGCTACATCTCACTCTTAGTGCTATAATCATTTTGTTAGTGCTATACTCACCTGTAGTGCTATACCTCACCTGTTAGTGCTATACATCACTTGTTAGTGCTATACATCACTTGTTAGTGCTATACATCACTTGTTAGTGCTATACCTTCACCTGATGGTGCTAATCCTTCACCTGTTATTTTAAACTCCACTTGTTTGTTGTTTGTGTTATTCATCTGTTAGTGTTAAACCCCATGTTTTTCCCACTTTTTAGTATTAAAAGTAAACCCAAAGTGTTTCTGTTAAACTTGTTCTGTTAGTGTTGAACTCTATCTGTTGTACGTTAGTATTAAACATTTTCTGTTCGTTAAACCCCTCCTGTACATGTTATACCATGTGAGATACTGAACTCTTTAAATAATTGATATTTATTTGTAATATATCTATATATTTGTTGTGTAAAATGGTAACTATTTTGACTGTTGATGTTTGACAGATGCTGACACTATACCGAATTATGAGAATGTTATACAGAATATTCACTATTATCACAACAAACCTGAAGAGTTGGCCAACCGGACACTGACCCTGTACTGCTCTAGTCAGAACCAGAGGTTTACCAGCACAAAGTTTATTGAACGAGTGAGTTACCAACATTGATTGACTTCTTGTGTTGTCAACTTTTTTCTTTTTTCATTAGACATCATTAGGCAGCATTTACTGAGTTAGTTAGATATCATCTCAGTTTGGAATATCTTTATTGCACTCCAGACATGTCCATAGATGCTCCGATCTCCTACGCAGTATCTCCTACAGCGTCCAACGACTAACCGTACCAGTTCGATGTTTATTGATGAGCTTATTCATGTACCTGTTGTGCTATCCTTTTCTGGCCACTCCAATCTTCAATCCCAGTTCTTGCAATCTAGCAGTTGACATGGATTGGTTTACATGAAAAATCCTCTTTGTGGCCACGCTCTATGGGGGTGGTCAGAATGTCAGCTATATCCATTGACTGACCCCCTGATAGGGTGACAGAATCAACCAGCCTGTCTGCTCTCTGTTTGCCTTCTACATCCATGTGCCCAATAACAAAGATATGTGTAAATCTGCAAATTGTTGATGCTTGATATAAGATGTGATACAACCATTTACTCAGATAGTGTGTATTGCCTGGGTCCACAAAGGGAGCAAAGAATAGTACCACTGTGACCTACAAGGCATGTATTAAGAGGCGACTGATGTAGGAACCTAGGGAAGCTACCCTATTAAATAAAAAGCAGCAGAAATCGGATGTGCAGGCCTACTTGTAGGTGCATAACTAGCACAATGTACAATCACTATTAGGCTCAGATCACATACAAATCACGAAGAATGGTTTAATAAGTGGTCAATATGTAGCGTTCGAAGAAGAAGACTCTCTCTCTCGCGATCCGGCCTAGACTGATGAACCAACTTTTATCATGAATTTTACCATGTTTTAAAGGGACTCCGTTCCTCCTGACAGCTTCTCACGAAGCTCTGTGTTATGGGGCCAGGTTTCTTTTCTTATACCTGCTATCAGTTGACAATCTTGCGGTACCTGCTCTGCCGTCATATCCTTTTTTTGCAGGGGCACAGGCTAGTTGTGCCAATTTTAAATTTATTAAACATGTGGGTGCGGATCCGAAGAAGAAGACTGAGATAGCCAGACATCGCCCATGTGGTTACCGGGGCCCAAATTGGGGTGTAAAGAATAGGACCACTGTTACCTGCCATGCATGTCGTAGAGGCGACTGAGATTGAGCGTGGGGCTAGCTACCCCACACCGTAAAAACACTAGATGGCTACAGAGTGGAGAGCGAACCGAATAAACGATGACTGACTGAAACTGGACACATCGCCAAAGAATAAGTACCAGAGCTCCAAATGGTGCTGAAGATGTGACGTAAACACACCAATGCTAAGGCTGCATGAATCAGATTTCTACATGAATAGAATTTATGGGGAAGTCTGGTACATCGGTCTCGGCGGTGATCAAGAGAGAGAGATAGCTAGACATGAGAATTATACAAAATGTTTTATGATTTGATATTTATGAATCTGTTTGAAGATTAACCTCTCTTGCACATAACCTTTTCAGCATATTTTATTCAAACCACCAATAATCATTTCTCCAGCTTGTTGCTGTGCACCAAGCTGCTTCTGCTCCACGTGCAGCCAATGCCCAGAGCAATAGCCTGAGTGTACATCAGTCTTTGAAGAAGGTCGGCAATGATGGTATACATACAGCAGGTGCTGCCAGCTCAAGTAAGATCATCATATATGTATGTTATTGTTAGTTTTGTGAATATGACTGTGTCTACTAATGAACTGCATTGGTTCGTTCTCGCCCGTGTGTTGCCGGAGCTCGCAAGGGGAGCAAAAATAGTAACACTGCGACCTACAAGACATGTCGTAAGAAGCGACTGAGGTAGGGACCTAGGGAAACTACCCTAGTAAATAAACGCGTTGCAAAATTTGGATGTGCTCGACTACTTGTAACCACATAACTAGCACAACGTACAACCAATCTTAGGCTCAGATCACATACAAATCACAAAGAGTGGTTCAACAAGTGGTTGATATGAGCGTTCAAGAAGAAGGTTTATTCTTAAAAAAACCACATTATTTTCATATTGATCGACCAAATATCATCATCATCATCAGGTGTCGTCTCCACATCGAAGGTTGGCTGCAATGAATCTCCAGCATCCTCTGTCTTTCGCCTTGGTGTTGCACACTGCCAGACTGTAACCTGTCCATTTCTTAAAGTTTCCTCCCACTTATCTCTCGGTCTTCCTCTTGCTCTTCTCCCCTCAACTTTCCCCTCTAGTAAATGTTTTATCATGGTGTCATGCCTTTTATGTGCCCAAAATACTTTACTTGTCTGAATTTTATTTCTCTTAATAATTGTTTCTTCATGCCTAGTTTTCCTAAAACTTGTTTATTTGTCTGTTTTTCTGTCCATGAAACTCTGCTTATTCTTCTATATATCCACATCTCAAATGCATCAATTCTGTCTTCTAACTGCTTGTTCATTGTCCATGTTTCGAGCCATACATTAATATAGGATATATATAGCATTTGATCATTCTAATTTTTAGCCTGTTTGTGATTTGTTTGTGAGTTGGACCAAATATACTTTTGGACAAAAATGCCAAAGTAACAAGCACACTTATACTGCAACAGACACACAAGTGTCAGATAAAAAAAACACACATATGCACTAACGTACACACTATTATTATTATTATATTCCTCCTGTACTGTTAACAGAGGTGACAAAAACACTGTTCTGGAAATCTCGTCATATCCTGACGTTGTGAGGCAACAGGATTAGAGAAAAGAAGAAGACCGTTATACATTACTTAGGGCCTGCAAGCAATTTCTCCACACCGCTCTATCCATTGCAACTCATTCAATGAAATGAGTTCAATATTTCTTGTCTCTCTCAGTAAAGTTTGTGTTTCAAAGTTTTCCTTTGAAGTCCTTTCTTTCTTGATAATGGATCAGACTTATCCCAATAATAATTATGGCAGAAGTACTAATAGCAATGACAGAAACTGATTGTGCTGGAACGATAAATTATTATGTAGCTTTATATTATTATCATCAGCATTGTCTTAGGAGACAATAGGTTTTGCATCATGTAGTTTGTTCTGTGCTTAATGCATGCCTGACAAATGTTTATAAATTAGCTGAGTTGCCCAAGCATAAACTAACCCCTCTCGACTTCGCTGATAACCGGTAGGGCATTGCATGATGCCTGGCCACTTTAGTGCTCAACTCTGGATGTGTTGTTTGCTTCCATGACCTTTTCTGCTCCTGAGGCTTCCACAAGACAGTAGGGTTATTTGCCCATAGCTGGGAGTCTGGTCTTTGGATATCAGTGTAAATCTACTCATGTCACATGTCTGGGGGGTCAGACCTCCTCCAAGGTTTTTTGTTGGGTTTACTCCCCAATCGGATTATTTAAAAAAAAATCATTACAAAAAATAAACCTGACCTAGGAGAGTCCATCTCCCTAGGTGAGCCATTTCCAAGATAGCCTTTGACTGTGTGGTAAATGTTTCCCAGTCTACACTGCTGGGATGTGGGGTTGACTTGTGTGTTCTGAAGGTCATCGGCATGCTATTAATTTTCACTGTTTACACCTCATAAAAGAGGCTAGCCGATCCCAACCCTGCTGGATGCAGTGCCAGGCCCAGAACATACCGTGTAGACCAACTTTAGATTATATATATATGTGTTTTTGTTGTTTCTTTGCAGACCTTGGCATGGTGGCCATCATTGTGGTTTGTGTTGGGTTTCTATTGTTCATGATTGTCCTGGGTGTGATACGTATCCGTGCTGCACACAAGCGAACACAGGTGGTACAGGTAGATGAGAAGCAGGAGATGGAATGGGACAACTCTTCTCTCAATATTACCATCAACCCAATGGAACAGGAGGTAATGTGAAATCAGAGTTTTCTTGTTTTGAGCTAAAGTCTTAGAGCGTCTGTAGCTTAAGTGGTAGAGAGCCGATTGCAACCTAAGCGTACCTGGTTCAAACTCCACTGTGGGCAAGTTTGGAAGCAAATTTGTTACCGTGAGATTTTTACGAAAGGTAAAAATAGACCTCACCCTTCAGCAATGGCAAACTACTGAACGTATAAGTGGTGCCTAGAAAATCAACGACTCGTTTACTGCGGTGGATAGCTACATCCTGTAAAGGATATGCCACGATTTTCATTCATTAAAGTATAGAGAACAAATGTACTGTTTTTCATACCATGAGGTATATTGGGGAACGTAATGTTAGGTCCATATTTTACTTTGGAACCGGTTGAACACGATGAAAGATGTGGTCAACATCATGCCAGCTACTTTTACTTTCTATTGTTTCTCTAGTCTTCTTCATCTCTTAACAGGTTTGAACAGTTTAGTTGAAATTTGACTGAAGTAGTCTTTTGTACCTGCTGAAAACATTTGCAGTAAGGTTTATGCAATCAGTATTATGTGGCCGTCTGTGGCTTAGTGGTAGTGAGTTCAATCACGACCCAAGAGTACCTGGTTCAAACTCTGCGGCAGGCAGTTTAAAAGCAACTTTGTTCCTGTTAACTTTTACAAACGATAAAAATACACCTCACTGTTCAGAAAGACAGATCTGTAAATTCACTGCCATGGTGTCAAGTCGAAGGGCAAATGCTCAGATAACTGCTGGATCGGAAAAGTAAAGTAAAGTTCAGAAAGCAAACTACTGAACGTATAAGTTGTGTCTAGAAAATCAATGACTTGTTTACTGTAAGTAAAAAAGTAAAGGAACCCTTTCATACCTTGTGGTATATAGGGCAATACAGTGTTAGGCCTGTATTATTCATTGACTGTCGGCACACGTTGGGTGATGTGGTCAGCATCACGCCGGCGGCCTTTACTTTCCCAGAGTATGTCTGGTACCCAGTTGAGGCTGGGTCGACCTGAGAGCCGCGCGGCGGGAAAATTTCACGCACACTGCAGGAGTTGAACCCGTACCACCAGCCTTGAGAAGCGAGTTCACTAACAACTACGCTACCACGGCTCTCTTGTTTACTGTAGTTGATAGCAAAGTCCTATAAAGGATATGCCATGATTTTCATTATGTCTACCCAGACAGGAAAACTCTATTACTATTTAATAACAATAACTATTTTGTGGGGCAATGTTGTTATCTCATGATCGTATCATCCTATTATTAGATGTTTGAGTATGAAGATGGTGCCAGACCAACATTCCCTGAAGACAGTGACAGCGATGAAGATGAAGAAAGCAGTATGCAAGGGGACTATGGAGATAGCACAGAGGATGAGGAGCCAGCTCCTCCAAGAAAAGGACCAGTAGGTAATGAGTTGGAGTGGGACCATGCTAGCTTTTGAAGAGAGAATTGTGTGATTAGTGGTAAGTGCACAATTGCTGTAAGTGATGTCTCAGTTGAACCCTTAGTGTTGGTTCCAGTGGCGGCTCAAGCTCATTTTTGTTGGTGGGGCCAACAAAATTTTTGGAAAAATCATGGTTTTGGGTTAGGTTATATCTTAATTTATAAAATAATAAATACACGTCACGTATTATTTTTGGTGGGGGCCCGGCCCCACTGGCCCTTAATGATGAGCCGCCACTGCTCAGTTCTACTTCTTCACCTTTCAACTCCCAACGGAACACGTCTTCAACATACTTCTTCCACATCTTGCCTATCCTTTTAATATCAGTCTCCAGCCCTCTTCTGGTATTTATAGACCTTCCCCTACTCCTGTAAGTTCTACAGATGGTTACTTAAATAAACTGGATAAAATTGATATTGATGCACTCAGGGCCCTAGTAGTGCTATGTCTTTTTTAGCTATTTATTTCAAGAAAGTAATGGTTATTCCTGTAACAAGTCATTACTATTCATTTATTTCAAGTTTGTTCATCTTATGTCTGTACTGTAGAGTACGTAGTGATTAACAAATACAAATCTACTAACTGATATTCTAATGAACACTGACACAAGAATAAGTACTGACCAATTAATGAGTAGGTTTTATATCTTGCTTATTCGCCCGAATGGTTACCTTGGCCTAAATTTGGGGTGTAAAGAATAGAACCACTGTTACCTGCCACGTATGTCGTAAGAGGTGACTAGGAGGTTTGGCTGAAATCGGATGCATGTGTCTGCTAGGGAATGCTAACCCGAAACAAATGCTTGCAGAAAACGGATGCACCAGACCGTAAGGCGCATAACATGGTGCAATGACCCCTCACAATGAGGAATGGTATAACGGATTCTACGGTCGCCAATCTGCCTTGGAGATTTAGCTGCGCAGTAAGAATGTCAGACCTACCATCACAAGGGTGGCCAAAATTTACTGCGGGAAGAGGTCGACACAAACGGGGAAACAGAAATCATAGGAATTATATCCTACAGAACTGCGCCCAGTATGCAGACTTGAGAAGAAAGAGGTGGCCCACTTAACACCAGCGTCCAAGACAAACTGTATGGCGTGGCTTATAATCTGAGGCAGACGGTTGCCTTTATTAGAGAATCCAAATCCCAATCTAGTGAGAATGCACAAGAAGAAGATATCTTGCTTATTATTTTCAGGCCTAAGTAGAAATTAGTATTTATAAAAAAAAGTAACAATGGGTATAAAGCCGAAGAACTGACTTCATTGTGCGGAGTTTTACCCTATATGGCTCGATCCCTCTCCGCATAAATGGCGCGCGACCTACCGAAAGTATTGCACAAAGCATGAACTCCGTAGCTCCAGCAACAGTTCTAGGGATCTCTGGAAAAAATGCACTCGTGAACAGAATCATTACTATTTGCACTTAACTATTGCTAATGCATATCAGGAATTAGGAATTAGTGTTCAAGTAATATCTCGGTTCACTGCTAACAAGAGATGGGAATAGGATGAAAATAATTAAAATAAGAACAAACGAGGCCTTACAAAAAAATTATGGAACTGATAGGAAAACAAAGATCAGAATACTAAGAGCATGCATATTTCCAGTGGCAACGTATGGGTGTGAATGATGGACCTTTAACAATGCAGTGGAAAAACATGTTTTTTTAAAATATAAGTGTTGCAGTATAGTTCTCTGTATATCATGGACAGAGAAGAGAACAAATAGATCTATCTAGAAAGAGCTCAAAATTAAAAAAAACTGACGGGTGCTACAAATAAAAAAGAGGAATTGAAGTATGTTGGACATAAAGAGACATGAAGGGCTGGAGAAGACCATCATGGAAGGAGGCATCCTGGTAAAGATGAGAAAATGAAGACCGCGAAGATGGATTCAGGATGTTACTGATAATTTGAGCATGATGGCTGCCGAGGCAGGACATCTGGCCTAAGAGAGTTAGAAATTCCGAAGGACTGTTAGGGTGGCAAAGCTTTGCTCAAGACACGCTATTTGATGATTCGAGTACTAAACCATTACTACTCAGTACACCCAGAGACCGGGAAAAGTGGCGAACAACTGTTGAAGCTATGCTCTACTCAGAGTGGAATAAGTGTGAACTCAGTACATCACTATTACTAATGTATGCTTGATCAAATTGTTATCATAATCCATGGACTAAATTATTATTAACAATTTCAATTATGTTGTTCTTGCTTCCACAGAGACAAGTCTAGAGAGAATGATGTCAGATGAGAAACCATACCATAACTTCTAGTCTTGCTGTCAATGGCATTTGTACAGTGAAAGATCTTACAGAAGAGATTAAGAAAAACATGCGGCACCAATACTTTTGAGCTGGCAATCTGAAAGTTATTACTTAAGTTCTGAGAGTGTATGATACGTTTATCACTTGTATGTTTTACACCCTTCTTATAACTTTTTTTTTTTTTTTGTAATTTTTTTGGCATTGGTTGTGAATTGTTAGTGATGGTTAGTTGATACTTTTTTGTCTGTAATTGCTGTTTTTGTATACTGGGAACAATCTTATAGTGCAGAATATCCACAGAAGAAAAACAGCAGCTCAATAGCAAACGGTTACAGATTGAAATTGATATTATTTTAAAAATCAAAATCTGTACATTTGGTTTTAATGAACATTGATGAGAGTCAAGAAATATTGGTCTCAGTTCAATGAAGGAGATTGAGCAGGTTGCCCAGGATAGAGCTGTATGGAGAAATTGCTTGAGGCACTATGTAACGTATAGCTATACGAAAGGAATTATTATTATACATTTTTAGGTCAATCCTTAATTGTTTAAAAAAAATGAAATATTCAAGTTTAGGTCCACATATACACAACAAAATGAAAAAAAACAGTTAGAAATAGTGAAAACTCGTAAAATGAAGTTGTTTTTGGTTAGCAAGCTCATTGAAGTACTATTGTTTACGAGCGTTATTGTTACGAGCGTTATCTCATTCCTGACATGTTCATATTTTGTTTTTGTGATAAAGTTAATTTGGTGTACTCAGTTTTTAAGATGAGAGTTTTTATTTTGACCACAAAGATATCGTTATCAGTTGACCTTAACGGTCAATTGATAGTCTATTGCAGATGTGCTGTTAGATTTATAATCAAGAACAAGATCGGAGACATTTTTGATGATAATTGAGACTGGTCAGTTCTGAATGTAGTAAGAAAATAGTTAAGTTTTTGCATAACCACACTTAACTCATACACTGAACTTCTTCTTCTTCGCGTTTGTTCTTTGCGACCAATTTTAATCACTCTCTGTGATATGTTTGATCTTTGCCAAGAACGTGTATATGTTGCACATTGGTTTGGTAGATCCCTAAACACAGACTTCTACATGTTTAGGACATGTGCATCCAATTTCAGCCAAACCTCTTTACTCGCCTCTTACGACATGCGTGTCAGGTAACAGTGGTTCTATTCTTTACCCCTCAAATTTGGGCCCTGGTAACCACTCAGGCGATACACTGAACTCACACACTGAGCTCGCTCACACATTGAACAACTCACACACTAAACAAGAGAACTGATAACTATTTTAGAAGATTCAACTCAACTCGGTGTTGCTACCTTGCTTTGTATCTTTCACTCTCTATCTCTCTCTTTCTAGCCTATCATGCCCTTGGTGCTTAGGGCAGCAACAAATGCATGCCATTCTTCTGTATTCTTGACCGTCTTCTGTATTGTGGTCTAGCTGTAATTCATTTTCTTGTTCTACTGTTCATCCTCCAGGTTGTTTATTGGAGCCTTTGCCTCTCACTTCAATGAATACTTTGTGATTCTTTGATCATTTCTTCTCAGGGTATATCCAACATATCTCCATCTTCTCTTTCTTATAACAGTTATTACTAGCGGTCTTAGGCCAAAAATGTCGGGTGCGCTTTTATGCCTAACATTCGTATGCCTAACATTCGGATGCCTAACAGGGGTGCAATGCCTAGTTGTTCTTGGAAAAGACGTTTGAACATCACAATAAGAATGATCAAAATTGTTAAGAAGAATGTTCCCAAACAAACAAACAACTAGTGGTTGACAAGACATTTCTCTAAACTCCATTCACTTCTCCTGAATTTGTCCCATTAATGTTCATTATTTTTCACAGACATATTTTCAAATTCATTGAACTTACTTTCTATACATTTAGTTATTTCCCAACTAACAGAGATTGTGTTATTTAATTTCAACCAACTGTTAATGGTATTTGTTATATTAGCACAGCCCTGAGGGTTTTGGTTGTGCAGCATTTGGTAGATTGTAGCTCATAATTTTTTTAACTTGTATACAGGTATGTTGAATCTCATATGTCCAAGATAACTGTGGCAGAGTGTAGAAGACAAAACATAACTGGTATATATATATATATATTTGTACGTTATCAAATTTTCATTCATGTAATGTAGTCATTATTATATTTCCTGTAGTCTCCTCTGTAATTTTAATGAAAAGTTGCAAGTTATATGTCTGAAACTCGAGTAAATTCCAACTTTTTACAATTTCTTTACCACAATTTGAGTTCACAGTTTTTTTTGTATTACAGTAAACTTTTCTTTGTAGATTAACTCTTAGTGGACTAGGGCAAAAGCCATATTTTTACAAGACTTTTTTTAGAATTAAAAAAACCCTTTGTTTTGTCTCCTGGTAAAAGGTGTCCAACCCAAAGCCACATGGTATGGCGTTTGGTCCACAAGAAGTTGATATTTGTTGCTGCAGTTGTTACCCAGGATTGAATTTGTTTCTTAGCAGATCCAAGATCAGGATTTGAGTTTTATTGTTGAATTATATTACACATATGATAGTACAAATTGTATGTTTGCATCTGTGTATAAGTTAGTGCAATATTCTTCATTCATCCAGTTTTGAAACAAGAGGGGGTGTGGTATACACATTTCGATAAAGGGTGTGAATGCAGATCTGGTCCAGTATGTAAATTATTCATTTAATGATTTGTCCTTTTTCATAATATTCACCACCATGTCAAATTTTAATATTGAAATGTTTATTGGTATATGGTAAATCTAATTTTTGTTTTCAATCTCAAATAATTATTTGTAAGTGTTGTACCTCCGCTTCATGTTGTGTTTTTTTGTTGGTCTAGCTTTATTGATTGTCATAATATGAAGATAATATTTCCCCTTTGTGCATAGCGTTTAGTAGCTACTAGCTATTTGACTGTGGTATAGTTTTAACTGTGCAAGATGTATAAAAATCATTGTCTTTTTTTTTTCATCAGTTTTAACTATGTTTTGTGTTTGTTATTCCATTATAATATTTATTTCTCAAGTGATGGGGCATTGTCAAGTGGTTAGAGCATGGACTTTGCAATAAATAGGGATTGTTAATGCCTTATTTAGGTGTTCTACATTAGGCACCACTTAAAATGAGTACCTGACTCAGAGTTTGAAAAGGGAAGTTATTGAGGAAGAGAAATGACCACACATTAAGTCAGTTTATTTTTAATTGGTCTACTAGAAGAGAGCTCAGAAATGGTCTCAAGCTTGTCAAAGAAGATTTCTTTGTAAGATGTAGTATTGACATGAAGATATTTTTCAAACGTTCAGTCTTTTGTCTTGTGTAACCTATCAGCTAGGTCCATTGTTAAGGCACCAAAAAAACCTCCTTGACTGCTAAACAACAGATGATTAACAGTATTTTCATGCCGATTTTACTGTTACCAGAGCCAAACATGGACAATGAGCAAAGGACAGTGGCAACAAAATAACTACATGAGCTGCGATGCCTACAAAAAGTTACCAACAACACCAAAAAAGATAGTCACCAACATCAGCATAAGAAAGAAAGTTGGCACAGAAGCTTGCTTGAATTACATTGAGAAACAAAGAAAGAAGGGATTTGGCCACTTAATAAGAATACAACCAAACTCCACAGTATATACAGTCTTCTACAACAGAATATCAGGAATGAAGGAAGATCATGAAAAGAAGACCATGAGAAAGGTGGTTAGATGGCATAACAGAATCCTGTCTAAAATAAAAATTTCTATCCCCAAGCGACTAGAACATCACAAGACAAAACAGAAAACCACAACACTGAACAACAACCCGGTAGCAGTGTGACAACAAAAGAAGAGAATTAAAAATCATTTGCCAGCATAAACATTATTACATTGCATGTTGTGAAATAACATATAAAAAATGTTGAGAGCAATACTTCAGAGCTAACTACTCCATATTTTTATATTATCAACTATTTCTTTGTTCAATCACTGTTTGAGCTCCGACTTTTATCTGTTGCCTTAAACAAATTATTCTTTTCTGGGCACAGTTTTCAAATATGTTTTCTTTTACAAAGCAAGTGAATTAAAATATATCTGACCAGCAAGAATCTGCCAACTAGGATTAAATATATTGCAGTGTAACTAACATGGGGTGGCGTCTGTGGCTTAGGGGATAGTGACTGGATCTATTAACCCCGACGTTCTGAGTTCGAATCACGCTGCGGACAATTTGGTTGCAAATTGTTGCGCATGGATTTTACAAAAGGACGATGGCACCACCTGTTCAGAAAGCAATGGCAAACTACTGAACGTAATAATGCCTAGAAAAATCACAAACAGCGTTAAAAGCTGGGAGTTAATTAGCAAAGTCCTGTAACGGATATGCAATTAACTTTAACTTAACTAACATGGAAAGAATTGGAAGGGATGGCAAGAGAGAGGAAGAGCTGAAAGAAGTTTGTTGAAGACCTGTGCTTCGTTGGAAGTTGAAAGGGGAAGTAGAAGAAAGTGTAACCAACAGTACCAATGCAATCTATGAACGACTTGTTCTAAATTTGTCCTTGAGATAATAAAGATCATGAGATGTAAAATAAAACTCATAACCATCATACGTTATACTTAAAAAAAAAATTCAGATTCCTGTGTATAGTTGGCATTCATACTAAACTGTTTTGTTCCACTACATTCTCTGTGTTTTGTTTTGTGTGTGTTAACTCAACTATAGTCAGCAGTTATATATGTTTACATCATTTATTATTTGTTCCATTCCTGTTTGATAAGGTTAATTCATAGTGGACAAGGACAAAAGCCATGTTTTTAACAGCCATTTGTTTTTAGAATAAAAACGCCCTTTAGTGTGGCTTCTGGTAAAAAGGTGTCCAACCTAAAGTCACATAATGTGGTGTTTGGTCCACAAGGAGTTAATAAATCCTACAACCCATTTTACTGTATTGCAGATTTTTAAAATCTGGTAATGGGATAAACATTAAGAACATCATTTTTATCTGTTCTTACAAATGTGTCAATGATATTTTGTCAACGGATGTCTTCGGCGGATTCTCAGACTGAGATGGTGTGGTAGAGTTGAAAATACAGACCTGTGGATAAGAACAGGACAGGAACCCATGATGACCCAGGTTGAGAGGAGATAATGGCGATGGGTTGGGCATACCCTATGGAAGACCAGATCGAGTGTCACTAGACAAACACTTGAATGGAACCCGCAAGGAAAACGGACAAGAGAACGTCCTAGACAGACTTGGAGACAAAGTCTTCTTGAGGAACGAGTGCTCGACTGTGCTATCCTGGGAGACCATAAAGAAAGTTAGAGACCAGGAAAGTGGCAAACAACTGTTGAGGCTCGATGCTCCACGGGGAGCGGAGATAAGTCAAATCACAAAAGATGTACTTAATAATTTTACTCTCTTCTCACAAAAAATGTACTTAATAATTTTAGTCTCTTCTTACAAAAGATGTACTTAATTTGTCCATGAGTTCAAATAATATTGTTGTAAACATTCAACAAAAATTATCGTATATTATCTGTTTCATCTAATTTATTCTAAATTTCTCAATAGATTGACTTTTTACCTCATAACCACAGTTTAACTCTTTCCATCTCGAGTTTACTTCATAACCAAAGTTTAACTCTTTCCATCTCGAGTTTACTTCATAACCAAAGTTTAACTCTTTCCATCTCGAGTTTACTTCATAACCAAAGTTTAACTCTTTCCATCTCGAGTTTACTTCATAACCAAAGTTTAACTCTTTCCATCTCGAGTTTACTTCATAACCAAAGTTTAACTCTTTCCATCTCGAGTTTATTCATACAAAGTTTAACTTTTCCATCAAGGAGGTAACAAATAACTCCCATCAGTACTCATAATAAATAAACATATATATTTATTAATAAAACTAAATTTAAGAAAACTACAACCCAATAGAATAACAAGGTATAAAAATATAAATTAAAACAGTAGAATAAAACTTAAAAGTATTATCTGATAAGTAAAACTAAATTTTATAGAGTTATGAGTGTCGCTAATGGTGTTCAACGGACTTCAGTTGTGGCACAGTGTGCAGCGAAAAGCGTGGAAAGAGTTAGATAAAAAATTAAATACCCTATATCTCCACAAAATGCAGCAAATAGTTACACTTTCAACCTTGTTTGTTATTTTCAACATTGTTTCCAGAATGACATTTATTTGGTGATACATATTTTTTCAAGATTGCACATTCCATAACATTTTTTTATTCTTTCATCTTCCTTGATTAGGAACATTGAATTGTTTCTAATATGCCTGAATTATTGTTTTAAGATTGTATATCATTGAATTGTTTCTAACTGTCTCTCCTTTTTTGACCCTGTAGGATATCACCTTTTAGTCTGGTGCAGAACAGGGGAACATAAACCTGAGAAATTTAATGGCTGCATGTTTAGGTCTGCCGCAGCAAAATTGTTCAGGTTATGATTTTTTCTGTATGCCCCCGACAGAAAAAACTTATTGATCTTACCAGGGATTGAACCCAGGTCTCCCAAATGGGCGCCAGCACTCTAATCCATTTTGCCAGATGCTTCTCATGGACTCATAGAATGGTGTAAAATTGCAATAAATCATCCAATGTCCCATCAAACGTATGTAAAAGTCATCCCACTCTAATGAGAATTTCCATTATTTGGACTGATCTAGTCAACCTTATGTATGGCCTCTTTCATCTTTACAGATGGTCAATTGGCAATTGTTTTATTTTGACAACTTCCGTGTTTGCGCTTGTCTCTATTGCCGTTTAGCTCATCCCCAAGTCTCTTTTCAAAAGATTCAACACCTTTGTGTAATGTTGTTTTCCACATAACTTGGTCATCATAAGCCAACTGTATACAATATAAGATAACTTAGGGAATTGCTGTTCGATTATGTCTAGAAGGTGAAAAATCAATTAGTTATCATCATATCACTCCGGACATGTGGTGCTCCGATCTCCGCCTCAACAAACCCAGCAGCGGCTCTGCATGCCAGTTCGATGTTGATTAATCTATCTCTTTGCATGTTTGATATGTTGTTCTTTTCAGGCTGTACCAATATCAACACCCATCTTTCTCAGTCTGGTCAGCGAGTGGACTCGAACCCTGAAACTCTTCTGTTTGAAAAGACTCTCTCAGTGCGTTAAGAATATCATTTCAGTCCATTGCAGCTCCCTCTGATATTATAGCCTCTATCAGCTCGTTCATTACCCCTGACTCCTGCCTGAGGAATATGATTATCATAAAGTAGGTTTTTTTATTGCGTATGTCAGATGCATTGTTATATTAATGTCACATAGAATGTCCCACCATCACTTGTAGAATTATGATCACATCTCCCTCAGGTCAATCTTCATTTTTATTATTAACATCCACCATGTCCTGCCATAGTTATTTCTAGATTGACTTGTGTGTGTCCTTTGTTGGATAACTATTGTGTAGTTTTGTGTTGAACATTTGCACATGAC
Organism: Arion vulgaris; assembly: GCA_020796225.1. Classification (NCBI taxonomy): domain Eukaryota; kingdom Metazoa; phylum Mollusca; class Gastropoda; order Stylommatophora; family Arionidae; genus Arion; species Arion vulgaris. The sequence goes on from CM036758.1 coordinate 71,152,908, forward strand.
TCTGTGTTATCAAGTTCCAATTTGTTGCTTTTATTGAGTATTGTAACCAACATTGACATCATATCATCCGATTCATACTTCTACATAGAGATGTTTAAATAAAGAAAAAGTAAAGGAACTTTTTTTTTAAATATTACATGGTATATTGGGTAATACGGTGTGAGGTCTTTATTTTTCATCGGCACCACACAATGTCTGATGTGGTCACCAGCACACCGGTTGCTTTTTACTTCCCAGTGCTTTTCCTGGCAATAAATTGAGACTTGGTTGATCTGAGAGCTGTTACAGTATGAAAAAATGCCACGCTCACTGTTGAATTCAACCTGGACCCGCACATGTGTTGCTGGGGACTCCCAATGGGAGTAAAGAGTAGTAACACCGTGACCTACATGTCGACAGGGGACTAGGGAAGTTGTCCTAGTAAATAAAAAGCATCGCAGAAATTGGATGTGATGGCCTACTTGTAGGTGCATAACTGGAACAACATACTTTTCTCGCGATCACGCCCAGACCGATATACCAGATCTCCCCATAAATTTTATTCATGCAGAAATCTGATTTATGCAGCCCTAGCATTGATGTGTTTTACATCACATCTTCAGTACCATTTGGAGCTCTGGTGCTTATCCTTCAGCGATGTGTCCTGTTTCAGCCAGCGTTTACTTGGTTCGCTCTCTGTTCTGTAGCCATCTAGTATTTTTACGGTGTGGGGTAGCTAGCCTCATGTCAAACCTCCTTAAGTCGCCTCTTAACAACATGCATGGCAGGTAACAGTGGTTCTATTCTTTACACCCCAATTTGGGCCCCGATAACCACTCAGGCGTGGACAACATACAATCGCTCTTAAGGCTCAGATCACATACAACTCACAAAGAGTGGTTAACAAGTGGTTGATATTGAGCATTTGAAGAAAAAGAACCTGGACCACTTACCTAAGAAGCAAGTTCACTAACAACTACGCTACCGCTGCTCCACACAGAGAAGTACTGACAATAAACTGCAGAAAAATGTGTTAAATATAAAAATATTCATTTTAGCTTTCAGAAGTTATTTGGTTTTGTTGGTCTCAATACTTTTCCCATCTTTACAGGCAATAATGTGTAAGTGGTCCTCTTCTCATATCTTCTATGAGCTAAATACAATTCACTGACGTCTTTGCCTGAACCTGTTGTAGTTTCATCAGATTCTCCAAGATGGGTTAAGATACACTAATCTATCACAGATGCATATTCCCAGTTGGAACGTATGGGTGTGAAGCATGGACATTTAATAAGGCAGTGGAAAATCATATGTGCTTTTGTATATAAGTGTTACAGAAGAGTCCTTCGTATATCTTGGACAGAGAAGAGAACAAATAGATCTATCCAGAACGAATTCAAAATCAAAGAAAACTGGCTGATGCTACAAATAAGAAAGAAAATTGAGGTATTTTAGACATATAAAAAGACAAGAAGAGATGGAGAAGACCATCATGGAAGGAGGCATACCGGCAAAGAGAAGAAGAGAAGATGACAGAGAAGATGGATTCAGGATGTAACTTATGGTCTGAAGATGACGGCTACAGAGGCAGGACATCCAGCCTATGAGAGAGAGACACTATTAAGGACTGTTGGGGTGGCAAAATTCTGCTCAGGACAAGCTATTTGATGATAATGGTGAATCTATCACATTCAAGCTCAGGCAATGGACTGAATCACTGCAGGCATCAACAATTTGCAGAATTACACTTGTCTTCGATCCGGGGCACATGGGTGTCGTTGGCAATGAGAGAGCAGACAGACTGGCTGGTTCTGCCGCTATATCAGAGGGCCAGCCAATGGACAGAGCTGACATCTTGGACACCTTCATAGAGTGTGGCAGCAGAGAAGATTTTAATCTAAACCAATTCACGTCAACTACTAGATTGCTGTAGCTGGATTTGAAGATTGGTGTGGCAAGAAAAGAACAGTACGACAGGTATACAAGTAGGCTCATCAATCAAAATCGAACTGGTACGGTCAGTTGCTGGACACTTGGAAATATTGCGAAGGTGATTGGAGCACCTATGGACATGTCCGAGTGCAATGAAGATATTCCAAACTGAAACTGAAACATTCAAGCTAGAATAACACATTCCATTCAAAGAAATCTGTAACTGATTCTGGTTAGAGGTTGATCAAAATATACCTCCAGTGTGCTGCGTCATTTTGGATATGATAACATCAGAGGTGATATGAAATATCATATATGATGTGCACTTCTCATTATTTCTCCATGGTGGATGATAATGTGGCAAACATAACACTGTTCATTGACTTCATTGTACTGGGTTTCCCCATGAGGTTCCGTCTGTTTCGGCAGAGATGGCACGCCACCTGCCGAGAGCGTTGCACCGGGTTTCCTATACCTCCGTCTGTGTCGGCAGAGATGGCACACCACCTGCCGAGAGCGTTCACCGCTTCCTATCGCTCCGTCTGTGTCGGCATAGTTGCACGCCACCTGCCGAGAGCGTTGCACCGGTTCCATACCCTCCGTCTGTGTCGGCAGATTGGACCCACCTGCCGAGGCGTTGCACCGCTTGCCCTATACGCTCCGTCTGTGTCGCAAGATTGCACGCCACCTGCCGAGGCGTTGCACCGGGTTTCCCATGCGGCTGTCTTGTCGGCAGAGATGGCAACCACCTGCCGAGAGCGTTGCACCGCTTTCCTATACGCTCCGTCGTGTCGGCATAGATTGCACGCCACCTGCCGAGAGCGTTTCATAAAGAACGATCTCTCTAGCATCAACAAGAATCATAGCGATCTTCAGAAAAAATGTTACTTGTGATTCAGCTCTGTTTCGAACTCACAACTTTCAGAATAACAAACAAATGTCTTAACCACTTGCCGATAGAGACCCCGCTAAGATGTGGTTCTGTTTATGTGTACATGAGTTATCAGTGTTATCATATCTACACAGTTAGCACACATCATGTATATCAGTGTTATCATATCTACACAGTAACACATCATGTATATGGTTCATCTCTTGTATAGTTTGTGTCATATTTCAATGTATCAAAAATAAATACACACACACACACAAAGGAGACAAAAATAACAGACTGGGAGTCATTTCTTTTATTTGTTGTTGGTTTGTGTTTGCAGATTTTAATGAAAAAATTGTTATTTGGGACCGTTACAGCAAAGTGACACTAAACTGGATTTTTATAGCAATATGCAGTGTTTCAACCCATGATGACACAGGTTAAGAGGAGAATATGATCATGGGTCGGGCATACCCTACGGAAGACACAGTCGAGTGTCACTATACAAGCACTTGAGTGAAACCTGCAGGGAATATGAAAAAGAGGACGCCCTAAACAGACCTGGAGACAAAGTCTTCTTGAGAAACTGAAGAGTGCTTGACTATCCTGGGAGAACAGCTAGAGACTGAGAAGGGTGGCGAACAACTGTTGAGGCCCTATGCTCCACGAGGAGCGTAGAGGAATAAGTCAAGTAAGTCACAGATCATAACTTGAGGATCTAAACTTCAAGTACCTCAGAAATCGGAGGTCCACCTGTATGGTGAGGGAGTCTAATGAAAAGATAAGTAGGCCTTCACGCAAAAATCAGTCAGAAGCGCCATACCCGGCGTCCTGACTATGCCTGAATTCATAGCGGCGAGTACAGAAGAAGAAGAATTCCTGGTAGACAAGTCTAGAATATTTACTGTCTCAACAATGCAAGGCTGCTGTGCAGGGGATACAATCTCACTGTGGAATTCAAGGAAATGTGACCGCAGACTAACTAGCAAAGGAAAGTGCTGCAGGAGGGCAGCCTGATGTACCAGTTATGTATCATCAAAAGAAAAGGATGGTTAAATCAATTAGAAAGTCAACAATATTAACACAGGATGACTAATAAAATATGAGCAGAGAACTGGTCATAATATGAACCATAGGAAGACACAATGGATTCCTATATACAATTTAGATTGAAATTTCAACAACACTAAATATCAATGACAGTATAATCAGGACAAAGCCAAAGGTCGGCCACACAAAAGATGGATCTCAGAGATAGCAGGCGATGAAAAGACACTATCTACGAAGCGACACACGGCCATTTTAGAAATCTTCTGACCTGACGCGTGAGGCAAACATGATTCAGAAAAGAAAAAAGAGGAATGGCAGTACAATAAGAGCAAGTACAGGAATTCAAGTACCTAGGAAGCAATTTACAGAGGATGGAAAATTCGACAAAGAAGAAAACTAAAGTCCAGAAAGCAAATGCAATAACCTACCAATTAGCGCCACTACTTAGACATCAAACATCTACTGACAGCTAAACAACAGTTGATCAACAGCATCTTCATACCCACTCTATGTTACCAATGTCAAACATGGACAATGAATAAGACACATGCAAAGAAAATAGCAACATGCAAATGAGATGTCTCGCAAAGTCACCAACAACAAGAATCGACAGAGTAACGAATACCAGCATCAGAGAAAAGGTTGGAACAAGACGTGCTTGAATTATATAACGAAACAGAGAATGAAGTGGTTTGGCCACTTAGCTAGAATGCGAACAGACCAAACTGCCTATGAAGCTTTCCACAACAGAATATCAGGAAAGAAGGCGATTGGAAGACCGAGGAAAAGGTGGATAGATAACGTAGTTGAATTCTACCAGGGAACTAAGAAAACCATCACACAATTCACAAGAGAAGCACAAGACAAATGCATAAAACCATGACACTGGGTTAACAATCCGGTAACAATGTGTTAACAAAAGAAGAAGAAGATTTCATCAATGTGTACTATCATCTGCAAAGCACATACTTCAAGGCAGTCCTGAATATGATATATACTGAGACAAACCAGAGCCAACTATAACTGTATAGGCCTTCGGACTCAGGTAAGAATTATGTGAAATCAGACCCCAACTACACCACGTGCACTCGCATTCCAGTATTGGTGTATATAGACGAATTCATTTAAAATCAACACAAAATGCTAAATCGAAGTTATATTATGCAACAAGTTGAGTTTAACAATAAGGAATATCAATATAATGAATATTTTTCACCAATAATAACCATAGACTCACAGAATTGAGTCAAATTGCAAACGCTTGCAGTGCTCTATCAAACACCATATATCCGCGTCCTTTTCTGATCTAGGTCAGGAACCTTGTCAGTTGTCTGGCCTAGTTATCTAGAGTTGGCTGTGGACAAACTCACTGACCTAGTAAAACAACACTGGACATAAAACTGCACTGATCTTTAGGACATGTGCATCCGATTTCAGCCAAACCTCCTTAGCCGCCTCTAGACATGGGCAGGTAACAGTGGCTCATTCTTTACACCCAAATTTGGGCCTCGTAACCGCTCGGGCGAAATGTTACTCTGATACAGTGGATACAAGCAAAGGCTGTTCACGCAAAAGATGGACCTCATAAATAACAAGCGATGAAAAACACTGTTTATGAAGCCTACACAAAAGGTCATTCTAGAAATATCTCCCCGTCCGAGTGGTTACCGGGGCCCAAATTTGGGGTGTAAAGAATAGGACCACTGTTACCTGCCACGCATGTCAGAGAAGACTAAGGAGGTTTAACTGAAATCGGATGACGTGTCGCTAGAATGTTAACCGAAAAGAATGCTTGCTGAAAACGGATGTACCAGGCCGTAAGGCGCATAACATGGTGCAACGACCTCACAATGAGGAATGGGATAACGGATTCTACGGTCGCCAATCTGCCTCGAGATTTATCCACAGTAAGAATGTCAGACCTACCATCCGAGGTGGCCAAAACTTATTGTGGAAGAGTCGGCACAAACGAGGAAGCACTAATCATGAGAATTATATCCTCAGAACTGCCCCAGTATGCAGACTTGAGAAGAAAGAGGTGGCCTACTTACACCAGCGTCCAAAACAAACTGTATGGCGTTGCTGATAATCTGAGGCAGACGGCTGCCTTTATTAGAGAATCGAAATCCCAATCTAGTGAGAACGCAGAAGAAGAAGAAAGAATAAAAGTTTTATACAAACTGTCTCATCACATTAGAAAGTAATGTAATATACAAACTGTCTGTATAGAATCTGTTTTCAGATCTTGAAAGATATCTATTTTTTCTCCTCTTTGTCAGTGCCTTCAAAATTGTTTGTTGTTTTTAAAGGTTCCCCCTCAACATTAGCCTACCTTTTCGTGGTTGGAGGGTTTATATGTCTTTAGGATCCTTCAGGCTATGTCGGCGAGAGTCTAACTCCTGGCAGGTCTAACCAAGCCGAACAGACTAAGGTGAAAGGCCAGACCAAAAGGAGGGGGAGCAGAATGGGGCCTCATAAGGTGACAGCACAGAACCCACCGGCGAGTGGTAAATGCTCTAGCTGCAACCAACCCATCCCCCAACTATGGAACAAATAGCAGTCGTCCTCCCTCTCTCTTGAGGAGGACATCCTTTTCTTGTCTTTCTTCTACTTCTTGACACTTTCCCTTAAGTATATGGAATTAAACTATAATGTCTAGGGAGAACACACTGCATAAAATCATGGGTTGATGAGCCGGGCGACAGAAGACCGAAGTCATCTAGAGTAGGACAACTCAAGAGAACGGTAACAGGGGACTGCAACTATCTAGCGAACAAACTTAAAAAAAAGATGTCATCAGAAGCGGAATATGTCAGCCATTATTGGCGGAGAGGAATCGACAAAGACGAATGGCTCAATGACTCAATGGCTCAATGATTCAATGGCTCAATGACTCAATGACTCAATGGCTCAATGGCACAATGGCCCAATGACTCAATGACTTAATAACTCAATGGCTCAATGACTCAATGACTCAATGGTAATGGCCGTTTCTAAAGATATGATTATCTTTTTTAGCTCCTTGTAGCCACTCTGTGCTGGCGCTGGATAGGACACACTTTGCGAAAACCGGAGGAAAATATAACAAGAAGGGTCCTTGCCTGGAACCCGCAGGGACAGCGAAAGAAGGAGGAATCGAGAAATACACGGAGACGAGATTTGGAGGCGGAGATCAACAATATAAAGAAGAACTGGAGGGAGCTGCAGATAGCTAGAGATAGGAAGACTTGGCATGAGTTGGTTGAGGGCCTATGCCCAATCCGGGTAAAAGGCAAAGAGAAGAGCCACTCTGTAACATAATGTAGCAGTTGATTGTAACCAACAAAATCTCACTGACAGATAGAGTGGCTTTCTAGATAATGAAATTATGGAGCGTACAAAAAAGTGAGTTTGTCTACTTTAGTTCGTTCCAAAATTCGTGATCATCTTTACCGACCGATATAAAATCATCCACTTGACAGAAATTCTTGATTTTTTACATTTTTATATAGGTAACAGTGACGACGTTCCAAAGGTATTTTTTGACCACCCAAACCTTTAGTTCAGTAATATTTAATTATATGTAATTACTAAAATTACAGCGATGTTGATTTGGTATACTTGTCGAAATTTTACAGTACGATTGTCAAGTTTGTCTATAACTAAGCATTTCCGTGTTCCACATGCAATTCAGTGCAAGTCAAAATCGGAAATCCCGTGGAATTAATCAGTTCACAATGTTTCCTACCGACTGTCATTGACGTATGTACGCAACATTTACTTTCATTTATAGAAGCGGAAGGTATCATTTGTTCACAATGTCACCTTTCTTTTTTATAATATGTAATAGGGATACGCCTTTGCAAACATTTGCCACCATTTTGTGTATTACTGTAAGTTCTAAACTTTGGTTATCATTTTGTTGTGCTTATGCAAAATTATATAACAACAAATGTTTTTGCATCAACTAAGCTACCTACCAATTAGTTAAACATGAATTCGTAACGTCGTGAGGTATATAAGACTGCATGCAAATAATTACTTGTATCCGTCCAGTAGATTTAGTAAAAATTAAACCTTAGTGTGATCACGAATTTTGGAACGAACTTATAGAAGGTAATGGTTGTGTAATAGTCCATGATTGAGATTCATATACAGCAACAGAAAAAAATGTTGTTTGAGCTGTTTTCTTGTATTTTTGTCTGTCAAGAGGAAATAAACCATTAAATCTTCAGTGTTGCCTGGAGACTGTAAAAGTGTCACTCAAATATCCTTCTGGAATAGAAGATTATCCAGTTCGTTGCACAATACTAACCGCCATTTTGAGTCAAGCATTCTTCTTGAAATTGAAAGTTCCGAATAATTATGTCACAAGAAGACAGTTCATTACGTAGTCGTTGGAAGTACAAGGTAAACTGGCTGGCACGTGGAACTAGAGTGTCTATGTGGCTACGTGGTTGCGCCGTTGCTTTGCGTTTGGAAGGTCGTTCGTTCGAATTCTCATCTCACCGTTCTGTCCACGAATGTTTTGTTTCCAATAGATCTCTAGGATTGTTGCCGGAGCTACAGAGTTTGTACTATACTCTTGGTAGGTGTCGTGCTTCTTCTTCGCGTTCGTTCTTTACGACCAATTTTAATCACTCTTTGTGATATGTTTGATCTTTGCCAAGAACGTGTATACGTTGCACAATGGTTAGGTAGGCCCCTAAACGCATATATTTCTACACGTTTAGAACATGGGCATCCGATTTCAGCCAAACCTCCTTAGTCGCCTCTTACGACATGCGTGGCAGGTAACAGTGGTTCTATTCTTTACACCCCAAATTTGAGCCCGGTAACCACTCTGGCGGGTGTCGTGCCATTTCTAGGGAGAGGGACCAAGCCTTATCGGGTAAAACTCGATGCAATAAAGTCAATTCTTTGTGTTTGACGCAATAACCGGTTAATGTGACAGATCACGTGGAAAAGCATAGACATGTCACGTCGAAAGACGTAATAATCTGTTGACGTGACATATCACATTGAAAGACGTAATAATCTGGTGACGTGACATGTCCCGTTGATTGATTGATTGATTGATTGATTGATAGAACCATCATCATTGCACTTCGCTGAGTAACCATATGTGCTCCGATCTATCTCTTTCTTACACAGGAAGATCTCAGCTGCAGTGCACGAACTCCTAGCACCGGCGAGGATTGCTAATGTAATTTTGAAGATGGTGAAGATATTTTTGTAGGAATTTTATTTTTAATCAATTGAAAATATCACATTGAAGGACGTAATAATATGTTGACGTGACATATCACATTTGAAAGAATTACTAATCACGTATTATTCCAATGTCAACCTTGTTGAACCGAAATCCGTGTTCTCAATAGAAATGTTTACAAAAATACATCCCATTTAAAAAACAGTTATTTACTTTTTCAAACAACGTTACAGGATTCTTGAAATAGCAAGCACGCCCTCTTGGGAAAAATGGAGACAAGAGAATTTGTTAGCTTGACAGCTTCGAGGCAAAATAAGAAGAAAAAATGTAAACCCTGAGACACGTTGGAATAAAAGAGACGTCATCCTTGTCGCGTCCGATGTGAATAAGTAATCATGGGTGATCGAATGTCCTGTGATAGCAGCAGAGCTGAATAGGACGGTCTCAGAATGAAGTGAGAGACAAAGTGGGCGAGTTTGGTCATGGTAGGCCAAATCAATGGATGGATGTCCTTTTGTTTTTATTTTTACTAGAAATGGAGATGTCAAATAATGCAGTGTGCATCGTGGATAGACATATATATATATCGTCCTTGTGTTGCTGGGTCTAAACTAGGAATGAAGATGTCAAATAATGCAGTGTGCATCGTGGATAGACATATATATATATATATATATATATATATATATATATATATATATATATATATATATGACATTTTCGTCTTTACTGATATATATATATATATATACAGTGGCGGCTCGTGGTCATTTTTTTGGTGGGGCCAGACACAAATTTTCGGAAAAATCATGGGTTTTGAAGTATTTTATGTTATTTGTCTATTTGGGGTAGCTATTCCCCCTTTTTTTGGTGGGGCAGACGTCCCACTGGCCTTTAATGACAAGCCGCCCCTGTATATATATATACATACATATAAATATCGTCCATGAGTTGTCAGAATCCGCAAGAAGAGCAAAGAATAGTAACACTGCGACCTAAAGGACATGTCGTAAGAGGCGACTGAGGTAGGGGCCTAACGAAGCTACACTAGTAAATAAGAAGCGTCACAGAAATCGGATGTGCTGGCCTACTTGCAGGTGCACAACTTGCACAACGTACAATCTCTCTTAGGCTTATATCACATACAAACAAATCACAAAGAGAGGTTTAACAAGTAATCGATATGAACCGCTCGAAGAACAAAAAAATAATATATATATATATATATATGTGTGTGTGTGTGTGTATGTGTGTGCGTGTGTGTTTAGATGGGATAGCAGAATCCTGTCAAAAAGCAAAAATAACTATCATTCAAGCCACTAGAACAGCGAAAGACAAAAGCAGATAACCACTACACTGGGCAACAACTCGGTAACACTGTAGCGACAAAAGAAGAAGAAAAAGATGTATATATATTGTATATAATTGACACTTGTTGGCAAATAATATGGTCTATATAAATGCTAACGAACTCAGCTTAATATTACACAATAACATTTTCTCGTTCAGGCGCAATCGAGAGGAAAGAGTAGTGTCCACCTGCCCCTTACACTCGTCCCCCCGCTGCAGATTCTCATGTCAGCAAGGCAAGAGCGTGTGGGTCAACATATCATATTCACCCTCTGCTCCGAACTGACTTGTCAGAACGTGTTATATTTGCTCGCTGATACGGTGTAAGCGAGAGAAGAATTAAGGGCCCATAACTCTCTCTGTGATTCCGTTTTGAAAGGAAAAGAAACAGAACGATTGCGTTTGAAGACAGAGAGTAACGTACATAAAAATGATATGTAAATAAGAAAGATGAAAGAAAAACGAAGTGAAGTTTTATATAAATAAAAACTAAACTGATCTTTCTATAAGAAAACATTAATCTTCTTCTTCTTCTTCATTTTTCAACTCCCAACGGAGCACAAGTCTTCAACAAATTTCTTCCAGGTCTTCCGCTCTCTTGCCACCCTTTCCAATTCTTTCTTATCAAGTCTTGCTTATCCTTTTCTTCTTCTTCTTCGATCGTTCTAGGCCTGTTTTTATCATTCTCTTTGTGATATATAAACAACCAAACATCAGAACGTAATGTACGTGCACCACCTTCAGCACCTATTTGAGCTCAGTTGCTTATCCTTCAGTGGGGTGTTCGATTTCAGCCAGCTATTTTGTGCGGATTCGCTTCTTCCGCTAGCCTTAGACTGTCCCCAGCCAAACCCACAAGGCAGTGGGTTGCCATCCTTTTAATATCAGTCTCCAGCTCTCTTCTCCGGGTATTCTAGGCCTTCCTCTTTTCATCTTTCCCTGCGGGTTTCAAACAATGCCTGGCTTCTGGTCGGTCTTCTCAACGTGTGTTCTATCCATCACCAACGTCTCTTCCTTAGCTCTTTTCCTACTGATATCTGCTTAGTTTATTCTCTGAGTTCCTCGTTCATGATCACATCATACCATCTCAGTCCATCTAAAACATTAATCAATAAAAAATATAATAAATTACTCGTAACCTTTGGTAACCTTACGGTTTAAAGTAACCTTGTGGTATAAAGTACCAGTCACTTCAAATTTTTAGACCTTATTGTGCAGAAGTAAAAGGGCCAATTCCTTTCCTCACGTGTGGAACGTCGAGTGTGGGATCTAACCCAGAACCATCTTGTGTCCTAGTTGATAGGCGAACGTTTATCCATCACGCTAATCCGTCCCACAATCAGAAGGCATTAATTATTGATAATTAAAAATAAAATAGTGTACTTGATGTAGACCTCTTGGTCGAAACGTCGATTTAATCTGTTGTTGAACTCTGTAATACTACCTTACTTCCTTTTTTACTTGAAGCTTTGTTATATAGTTTTAGTCCTGACCTGATTATTCTGTGTCCATCAAAAAAGAAGCGTTTATGCAAAACACTCCTCAGTAAAGCTATTTTCTTGAATGGCTCGCTGGTAGTGTTCGTAAAAACGCTCGTATTGCTGGGCTTGGTAATTAGTACCGTAAGAAATGAGGGATTGTGGTTCCAATCCCGTGTTTGGTAATTGATTTTCCCAGAAGCCCCTAATATTTGTACACTGTCTATTTATTGATCATATTTATTGCTTCAGTTGCTTCCCTTGGGATTCTTAAAATTCTTTATTCGCATAGTTTTACTTCTTCTTCACCCTTCGCCCCTAGGGGAGCATAGGTCCGCAACCAAGGCCTTCCAAGTCCGCCTATCCAAGGCCATCCTTTCCAGATCTCGCCACTCTCTCCCCGTCCTCTTGCATTCCATCTCTAACTCCCGTCTCCAGGTGTTTCTGGGTCTTCCCTTACTTCTATTGCCCTGGGGTTCCATCGGAGAGCCTGTCTCACGATGCTGTCAGGGGTTTCCTCAGTGTGTGTCCTATCCATCGCCACCTTCTGCTCATTATCTCTTGTTCCACCTGCCGTTGTCCTACTCTATCCCATAGTTCTCTGTTGTGGTCTTGTCATACCATCTCAAATGGAGTATCCTGCGTAGGCATCTATTGATGAATGTCTGCAGCTTTTGGTGTTCACCTTAGTTGTTCTCCATGTCTCTGCTCCATACAGAAGGACAGACTTGACATTTGAGTTAAATATCATTATCTTAGTTTTATTCCTAATCATTCTTGAACTCCATATGTTCTTCAGAATGGCAAATGCTGATTTTGCCTTTTGTATTCTAACCCTAACGTCTTCATCTGTGCCACCTTGAATGTTGACGACACTTCATAGTTTTACTACTGCAGTCTAATGATATATCGGAAGGTAAGTAAGAAGAATGACAACAGATAAAACCAACATGACAAATAATATTTTTATCAACAGAGAGAAAATAGAAAATGTGAACAGTTTTAAATATCTCAGTTCACTACTAACAACAGATGGAAATGGGATGAAGGAAATTAAAAGAAGAACAAACATGGCTTTACAAAAATGAAACAACTAAAACAGTATGGAACGGAACTGATAAGAAAACAAAGATCAAATACTAAGAGTTTGCATATTCACAGTAGCAACGTATGGGTGTGAAGTATGGACATTTAATAAAGCATTGGAAAAACATATATGTGCTTTCGAACATAAGTATTACAGAAGAGTCCTTCGTATATCATGGACAGAGAAGAGAACAAATAGATCTATCCAGAAAGAACTCAAAATTAAAGAAAACTGGCTGATGCTACAAATAAGAAAGAGAAAATTGAGATATTTTGGACATATAAAAACATGAAGGGCTGGAGAAGACCATCATGGAAGGAGGCATACGGCAAAGAGAAGAAGACCACGGAAAAGATGGATTCAGGATATAACTGATGGTTTGAACATGATGGATCCAGAGGCGAGCCATCTGGTCTATGAGAGAGGGAAATTCCGAAGGACTGTTAGGATAGCAAAGTTCTGCTCAGGACAAGCTATTTGATTATGATGAAGTAAGAAGCTACTCGATTTTGTTACTCGATTTTGTTACTCGATTTTGTTACTCGATTTTGTTACTCGATTTTGTTACTCGATTTTGAACATATTTTGTTTAATTTGTGAACTTTTATCATATTATGTCTAATGCCACTTAATAAGAATGCAACCAAACTCCACAGTTTACAGAGTCTTCTACAACACAAAATCAGGAAAGAAGGCAAGAGGAAGACCACCAAAGAAAATTGTTAGATGGCATAGCAAAATTCTGTCAAAAAGCAAAAATAACAATCACCCAAGCCACCAGAACAACGCAAGACAAAATAGAAAACCAAGACACTGGGCCGAATTGAGTCGGTTCGTCATAACCGCTGTCCGCCATTTTCTGAATACCCACAACAAACGCACGGTCAAATATCAAAAAGCTTTCCATGTAACATTCATAGCTCACAGCGTTGCTCAAGCACTAACTCAGTAGCTCGGCAAACGAAACCGGAAAATACCCGACCAAACATTGTGGAAATGCGCTAGCAAAGTCGTGTCCAGAATCAAACAGTCCTGATTCTGAATGGCCCTCCGAATTCCGCCATTGCTGGCCATATTTGTTTCCAGAAATCTGAGAGTTATTTAGTGCTACATAGAATCAATATTGACATACGAGTGCGAGATATGAACAGTAAACACATAGATAGAAAGATATCTGGAGGTCGCAGAGATATGGTTTTACAGAAGAATGATGATAATCCATCGGACTACTAAAATTACGAATGTTGAGGTGTTGAATGAGGTCAAGACACAGAGAAAGCTTATTATCAATATAAGAAAGAGGCAATCATTATTTTTAGGATATGTAATAAGAAAGGGAGACTTAGAACACATTGTGACAACTGATAACATCGATGGGAGAAGAGACAGAGAAAGACGGAGAGAGAGAATTGCAGATAGCCTGACTTCATGGCATGGAAGATCGTCAACATCTGAGATGATTTCAAACACCAGAGACAGATATTTGTGGAGATCCATGATGGGCTACGCCAGCCAGTACGGCACTTGATAATGATGATGTCTGATATACATGACATCCATCAACTGTGCCAGAACTTTGCTGTATCGGTAACATGTCTTCTTCAGTTCTGTTTATTACAGACTGTGGCACTTCTGAGAGCCCACTGAAAAGCTTGACACGAAGGTCTTGTCTATCAAACATGTAATGTTCCCATTTACTACGCGTTGATATATCCCCGAAAGCAGTGTTATAGTGTTAGAAAACTGGAGATTAGTGACATAAATCATACATTTTTGAATGTTTGTATTTTACCAGACGGTATATTTTATATTTACCTTAAAAATTTAATGAAGCATGTCATAGATGACAGTTCTGTTACGAGGCTTTCAGAGATGAAATCACTTCAAAATCCACACTCAACAATCTCCTCTTTTTACTATATATTTTATTTCCTCTTGTGCACGTAGCTTGTGTTCGATTTCCTTTCTATAGTACTGCTGGTAAAATTCTCTTTTGATGTTACAATTGTAATATACGTTCTCTGATGTTACAATTGTAATATACGTTCTCTGATGTTACAATTGTAATATACGTTCTGTGATGTTACAATTGTAATATACGTTCTCTGATGTTACGATTATAATATACGTTCTCTGATGTTACAATTGTAATATACGTTCTCTGATGTTACAATTGTAATATACGTTCTGTGATGTTACAATTGTAATATACGTTCTGTGATGTTACAATTGTAATATACGTTCTGTGATGTTACAATTGTAATATACGTTCTGTGATGTTACAATTGTAATATACGTTCTCTGATGTTACAATTGTAATATACGTTCTCTGATGTTACAATTGTAATATACGTTCTCTGATGTTACAATTGTAATCTACGTTCTGTGATGTTACAATTGTAATATACGTTCTCTGATGTTACAATTGTAATATACGTTCTCTGATGTTACAATTGTAAGTAAGTTCTCTGATGTTACAATTGTAATGTAAGTTTTCTCATGTTACAATTGTAATTTTATGTTCTAAAGCAGGGCCGTGCCGTGCTATGCTACTGAGAGGCGGCCGCATCAAACGGGACCGTAAGAGGGGGCGGAATAAGCAGCATAATCAAAATTACAATTGAAGGTTATTTTAAAGAAAAAAGCTTTAAAGGGCAGCATTTCGAAGACTTGCATCATACTGAGAAAATATACCGCACGGTCCTGTTCTAAAGTATTCGTTACAAATACATACACAATTCAGAAAATAAACACATAGTTGTTCACGTGTGCGTTTGCTTGTACATGTGTAGATATAAATTATATACAGTAATATTGCACTCGTGGCCTAGGGGATAGTGATTCGGTCTATTAACCCTGACGTTCTGAGTTCGAATCACGCTGCGGACAGTTTGGTTGCAAATTTTTTCGCGTGGATATTTACAAAAGCACCATGACACCACCCGTTCAGAAAACAATGGCAAATTACTGAACGTAATAATGCCTAGAAAAATCACAAACAGCGTTAAAAAGCTGGGAATTGATTCGCAAAATCCTGTAAAGAATATGCAATTAACTAATATTGAACTCGTGTTGGTATTAGTTTTTATTGTGAGTAGGCAAAAGAAGTAAATATTTCTAGTTTGGCTATAAAAAAAAAATTTACAGTCTACATCTGAATGATCAAGAAGAGATAGCGAGAAGGCTGTTAAATGGTTGAAAGAAAAATAAACAAAATTATAAGAAACACTTGTCAGCAGAAGATGAGGAGAAGATAAGAGTGTATACAGGAAGTTCTATGCTGACAGAGAGACCACTTGTTGAATGTAATATCGATATAAGGAATGCGTTCTAAGAATAGAAGGGGAACCACACAATCAATAAACATGGTGAATAAGTAGATATTAGAGAAGTATTTGAAGGACTCTGGGAAAAAAGCAATTGTCTAACACTGAATATAAACCACTACCTTTATCTACCTTGGCGACCACCGCCTAGCCATGAAGACGAGTGTTTTTAGATCACGACTTGCCCGAGTGGTTACCGGGGCCCAAATTGGGGTGTAAAGAATAGAACCACTGTTACCTGCCACGCATGTCGTAAGAGGCGACTAAGGAGGTTTGGATGAACTCGGATGCACGTGTCTGCTAGAGAATGCTAACCTGAAACAAATGCTTGCAGAAAACGGATGCACCAGGCCGTAAAGCGCATAACATGGTGCAACAACCCCTCACAATGAGGAATGGGATAACGAATTCTACGGTTGCCAATCTGCTTCGGAGATTTAGCCACGCAGTAAGAATGTCAGACCTACCATCACGAGGGTGGCCAAAACCTACTGCGGGAAGAGGTCGGCACAAACAGGGAAGCAGAGATCATAGGAATTATATCCTACAGAACTGCCCCCAGTATGCAGACTTGAGAAGAAAGAGGTGGTCCACTTACAACAGCGTCCAAGACAAACTGTAGGGTGTGGCAGATAATCTGAGGCAGACGGCTGCCTTTATTAGAGAATCCGAAATCCCAATCTAGTGAGAAGAAGAAGTTTAGCAGACAAGCAATAGGCACTTCCGATTTTTTAAAAATCCAATCCAGAAGCACTTGAGCTTTTCAGCTCTTCGGCTCGGTGCCATGGGCATCGTAACCTTCGGTTCGGTGCCACGAACACCGTAAATCTGGGGAATCTGTGGCTTTTTCTGCCATCCCGCGGAATTGAACCCGCCCCACAGAGGGATAGTCACCCGTAGTCCAACGCGCTACGAACACGCTGGGCAGACGCTCCGATATGTGGCACTTCCGATATGTGTATATAATAATAATAATTCCTCTCGTACCGTTATACGTTACATAGGTAACAGAAACAAAGTCAATATTTACCGTTATACGTTACATAGGGCCTGCAAGTAATTTCTCCATACCGCTCTATCCTGGGCAACTCGCTCAATCTCCTCCATGGAACTGAGACCGATATTTCCTGCCTCTCTCAGCAAAGTTCGTTTCAGGGTCTCTTTAGGTCGACCTCTTTCTTGAACCCTTTGCATCCCACTTCAATGCCTGCTTTGATATTCGTTGATCATTTCTCCTCAAGGTGTCCCCAACATATCTCCATCTTCTCTTTCTTATAACAGTTGTCACTAGTGGTTGACCAGACATGTCTCTGATTTCATCACTTTTCTGAATTCGTTCCATTTTATATTCATTATTTTTCGCAGACATCTATTTTCAAATGCATTCAACTTGCTTTTATATCTCTAGTAATTTTCCAACTCTCGCTGGCATATGTTAGGATTGATACAACATTTGAATTGAAAATTCGTAATTTAGTTTTAATACTATGTAACTTGCAGTTCCATATTTTATTTAGACTTTTAAAAGCTGATGTTGCTTTGCCAATTCGTATCATAATTTCTTTTTTAACATTTCCTGTGCAATCAAAATTGCTACCTAAATAGGTGAACTGCTCTGTTATTTTTATCATTTTAGATTCCAGTGTGATATCTGCATTACTTGTCATAGGTGTCTTCATTATAGATATGTGTATATACAACATTAATAAATACCACGTGAACATTTATGACAAAAGTATTCAATATATTTCCACAAGATAAAAACTTACATCGCAACCACCATTACCATCATTCAGCATGCTCTAGTGAGATTTATCCCTCGTTAGACTGACCAGCCACTTTAATCTTTAAAAATGTCGTAATGGAAGCATGATGATGCATGAAGAAAAAAAAAATATTTAATTGACTGCTCCTTTAAAATAAAATCTTGTCATGCTTTCACTCTTCTATTTTATTTCTTTCTCTTTATTCAATTTCAATTTCCCTTATGTCAACTACCAAGTTTCACTTCACATTTTGCATGGGCAATCTCATTTTTTTTTTTCTCTTCATTTCTGAATGAATCAGATTTTGAAGAATATCTCAAGCTATTGACATAATTTCTGTTTCAGTTTTTGGAAACATATGGCCACACTCACATATTCTAGATACGCACATATAGCACACAAACACATACAGTAGAAAAATAACACTAAAAATAAAAAAAACCCACATATGACAGAAAATCACACGTCAGAAAAAGTGATATCTCTCTCACGCGCGATCACCGCTTAGAATAATGTACCGGGGGACTGCCTAGAGTAGTTGATAGTAGCTCGGCCTGCTAGCTGTGAGACGCCTCATAGCTCGGGTTCGAACTTACTGTCCGGCATTTGTTCGAGTCCCCTGGTCTTACTCAGGACGATAACGTGAGTACCTCTAAAGTCGGAGAAAATCTGCCTGTATGGCGAGGGAATACTAATTACGAGTACATTGAGCACACGGCTGCCAGTGTAAAGTAATTTACAATGTGCACGCTGCTGCCATTGTAAGAAATTGGAAAACAGATTTTCACGCAAAAATCAGTTTCAGAGATGAAACTTCGTCTGAGTTGAAAGCGGACGAAAAAAAAAAATAATGTACCAGATTTCCCATACATTGTCTTATTCATATGTAAATCTGATTCATGCAGTATTAGCATGGGTGTGCTTCGTCAGATCTTCAGGGCCATTTGGAGCTCTGGTGCTTATTCATCGGCGATGTGTTCGGTTTTAGCCAGCGTTTACTGGGTTTGCTCTCAGTCAGCCTTGGGCTGTCCCCAACCGACCTGCAAGGCAGCAGGTTGCTATTTTCTTTTAAGGTAGCTACCCTTAGACAGCCTTCCTCCCGGGTTGTTAAGCGTCAGCTGCTCAGGCTACCTGTCTTTTTTTGACTACTTGGTTTACCTGCAGTCTAATTTTGTGTACGGTTTGCTCCGCTAGGCTTTGATTGTCCCCAATCGAAATACAAGACAGTAGTAAGAAAAAGTAATACAGGGTGTTCAAGATAATAGCAGCCTGTGAATGGAGTCAATCTGGCATATATGTATGAAAATGAGAAGGTTCAGTTATGACGTAGTATAGGTCAAGGTTATGTGACGGTATGTAATTGTAGTGCGGGAAGGGGCGATGAACAAATGTGACGTAAAACGAGCTAGTCAG
Source organism: Arion vulgaris (assembly GCA_020796225.1). NCBI lineage: Eukaryota > Metazoa > Mollusca > Gastropoda > Stylommatophora > Arionidae > Arion > Arion vulgaris. The sequence goes on from CM036758.1 coordinate 71,172,354, forward strand.
AACCGGTTTAAATAGTACATAAACATAACGCGATAGATTATCTGGCAACTTTCGATTTGTCAATGGGGCTGCTTTAATCTTGAACACCCTGTATAATAACATTACATGTCAAAAAAAACATGACACAAAATCTCATCTCAGAAAAATAGTATAACAATAGCACTTGTCCGGAAAAAGCATTAACAAATCAATTATCGGAAGAAAAAAGATAAGACCTAACACAGAAAATAAATAAAAACACACATGTATGATACAAAATCACATGTCAGAAAACACAGATATGGCAACATCACTTGTCAGGAAAAACATATGACAAAACAGCTACTTATAGGAAGAAACAACACATAAAACAGAAAATAAAAATACAAAACACATTTGACATAAAATCACAAGTTAAAAAATAGCACATATGATAAAATAGCATGCAAGAAAAACCCCGGAAATGATTTGTTTGTTATGTAGGGGATCAGAGACTATTTACGCATAGGCACGTCTCTTTCAACCTGAGGACAGGCCTTTTTATTGGTTATATCCAGTGGCGGCTCGTGATCATTTTTGTTGGTGCGACCAGACACACATTTTCGGGGAAACCATGATGTTTTTGTTAGGTTATATTTTAATTTATTAAATAATAAATACAGGTTAGATATATTATATATTACATCAGATCGATTTCATTTTATACCTAGTGATCCCTGATCTCAAGGAATGTAAGAGATGAGATGTAATGCCTTGCTCTATCAGAGAAGGACGACAGAACATAGGTCCACGTTCAAGTTATGAATGTCAAAGAACCATTTACAAATGAAAATCGAAAATAAAAATCTGAAAAAAAAGTTGCTGAGTAAAGGAATTTATTGTCAACTAAAAATGTCTACAAATTTTGAAACACGTAGTCACAAAGTACTGTAGTTTGAGGTAACAATTATTCGTGGTTACTCTGAAAGGAATTAATTCTGATTTTTAAAAATTAATTTTCTATTCAACACACTCTGATATAACATAAAATAACGTTTTCTATCCAGGATTGAGAGAGAGAGAGAGAGAGAGAGAGATGCATAAGTTTACTTAGGTTTCATTCTCCCCAAAACTAACACTTATTTTTTCTATCGTTTATCTCTTGGGAATTTTAATCCAGATTGGGGCATAGGTCCTCAACAATCTCTTGCCAAGTCTTCAGCTATCTCTTGCTGTTTCCTCAATCTTTTCTTTATATCCGTAATCTTTGCTTCCAAATCTCTTCTCCGTGTATTTTTAAGCTTCCTCTCTTTTGGTTTCTGCGGTTCTAGAAAGATACTTTTTGTTATATTTCTTATTTTTTCTCAAGCTGTGTCTTATCAAGCGCTAACGCCTGAAAGCTTTGTTTTCTTCTTCTTATCTTCTTATCTTAACCACATTTGCCGTGAAGCGTCGTGGGAGAGTTAGTTTTCTATCTTGTGCTTGGTGTGTTGCGCTTGACGTTTTCAGTCCACGCTTTCGCAGGGACTCTGAGATGTTATCTATTTATCGTTTTCTTTGCCTGCCTCATGCTCTGCGCCCTGAGTGTCGATTATTGTAGGCACGTGATGGTAGTAAATGTGGTTCCATTCTCATTAGATGGCCGAATCACTTGATTCTTTGCTTCTCGGTGTACTGTATGTATGGTACCAACGATGCTTCTGATATTCTCGTTTCTCACTCTATCTCTCCTTGTAACGTTTATCGAAAAAGGGTGGAGACTGCAGTAAAACTTGGAAAAATAGGTAAACACGTAAAAACAAAGTACTACAGTTTTACAAAATACATAAACAGTGACGATAAACAGCAACGTTTCGACCAAAAGGCCTTTATCAAGCAAACAATACAACAAGAATGACGAATTTCGAGGAACACTACAAATGGACGATTACATGTGGAAACATAAACCTATCTGATGAAAATCTGGGAATAAAAACGAACAACGAAATGAGTGCAACACAAAAACCGAAAGTGGAAAAGGAGAGGAACAATAAACAATATAGTGGATAAATGACACATATATGGAGCAAACACACATATAGATAACAAGGCACGAGATAAGACAGTACTAAGAAGCATAGGAATGTAATGCGTTGAGTCCAAGAGGTCGCAAAGTGCCATAGAATGAAATAAAACGGTTCTCCAGGGCGAATCGACTGCGATCATCGGAGGAACATGATCGGATAGCTGTGACCTGGACATCGTCAACTCCTGAATGACCAGTATCATTGAAATGAGTGGCCACAGGAGTCACAGAGCATTGGCGAATATCGCGTAAGTGTTGGGCGAATCGGTCACCACCAACTTTGACAGCTTTTCGTAGACATCTCATTTCACATGTTGTAATCTTTCTTTCTTGTGTCTTAGTCAGGGCCATGTTTGGCACTGATAGCAGAGTTTACATAGGTTTAAATCTCATAAACCAAACAAGCAAACAACAAACAGATGCATCACGATCATCATCAGGTGCCGTTCCGGCTGGCGTAGATGATCATGGATCTCCACAAATCTCTGTCGTTGGTGTTTGCTATCAACTCAGATGTTGACGCTCTACCGTGCCATGAAGTCAGGCCATCCAACATTTTCTCTCTCTGTCTTCCTTTGTCTCGCCTACCCTCGATTTTACCGGATGTTGCAATGTGTTCTGAACAGCCCTTTCTCATCGCATTCCCGATAAATGATGACTGTCTCTTTCTTATATTAATGTTAAGCTTTCTCTGTGTCTTGGCCTCATTCAATACCTCCACATTAGTCATTTTAGCAGTCCATGGGATTCTCATCATTCTTCTATGAAACCACATCTCTGTGGCCCTCAGAGATTTTTCGATCTGTGTGCTTATTGTCCATGACTCGCATCCGTATGTCAATATTGGTTCTATGTAGCACTGTATAACTCTCATTCTGATATCAACTGACAATGACTTGTTGCATATAATGCTTCTCATTTTCTGGAATGATGCTGTTTTGGTGTTCCATATTCTGCTCTATACGTCACGATAATTCCTAAATAATTGCTGATCCGAGAATACTCTCATTCAACTGAAAGTAATCGAGCACTTATATGAGTACATTGAGTGTATGATCGTTGATGCATGACAGTTTTCTTGAGTTTTTTTCTTCAAAATTCACATTTCTGCTCCACTTACCAAAACAACATAAAATAAATTAGTCTAGATTAGTTTGACATTTTTTATTCATTTTTCCCCATTTTTTTTTCAATTACATGCGCTTCTTCTTCGAACGTTCCATATCGACCACTTGTTAACCACTCTTTGTGATTTGTATGTGATCTGAGCCAAAGAGTGATTGTGCGGTGTACCAATTATGCGCCTACAAGTAAGCCAGCATATCCGAATTCTGCGACGCTTTTTGTTTAATAGGTAGCTTCCTAGGCTCCTACCTCAGTCGCCTCTTACGACATGCTTTGTAGGTTGCAGTGTTACTATTATTTACCCCCATTGGACGCCCCGGCATGCCGCAACACACGGTCGAACTACGTATGCTAATAGAACCTAATTTTTGTAAAAAGTTCAATTCTCTTGTTACAAATTGTGTTGGGTCGTGCACCAAAAACTTCTTTGACATAAAGAGTTCATTTAGTTTGAAATTGTTATTTTCTTCCCGCTTCTGTTCCATGCACCAAACGACATCGACAGCAACAAATATAATTAGTATGAAATTAAACTGAACTTTTGTATCGCGTCTCTGTTCGTTGTATTACAATAGTGTTGGCAATAGTGTTGACAATAGTGTTGACAAAATTGTTGACAAAATTGTTGACAATATGTTTACATTCTCCTGGCTTCTCTCCCTTCTTTATGCTCCGTGCAATAAAATAATGTTGACAGCAAGAATTTAATTAATTAGAAATTTAGGACATCCACACAAAACTGTTTCCCACTCCCTTCCAGTGGTGTTTATATTTGTTTGGAATATTATTCATAATTTTATCTGTAAATGTATCTAGAGTTCTCACCCCTAGATTATATTTGTAGATAGTTCTCACCCCTAGATTATATTTGTAGATAGTTCTCACCCCTAGATTATATTTGTAGAGAGTACTCAACCCTAGATTATATTTGTAGAGAGTACTCACCCCTAGATTATATTTGTAGAGAGTACTCAACCCTAGATTATATTTGTGGAGAGTTCTAGCCCCTAGATTATATTTGTAGAGAGTATCTGCCTCTAGATTATATTTGTAGAGATTTCTCGCCCTAGATTATATTTGTAGAGAGTACTTCCCTAGATTATATTTGTAGAGATTTCTGCCCCTAGATTATATTTGTAGAGAGTACTCTCCCTAGATTATATTTGTAGAGATTTCTCGCCCCTAGATTTTATTTATAGAGAGTACTCACTCCTTGAATATTTTTATAGAGAATAAATTCAACTGAACATTTCTTTCTTGAGTTTAAATCGTGAGTCTCAATGGTGAAGTGGTTATGTCGTTTGCATGCCGTCCTGAAGGTTGCGGGTTCGAATCCGGACCGAGACACAAGTGTAATTTTTTAGGAGATCCCAAGGATTCATGCCAGTGCTACGGAGTTTGAGCTTTGTGCAATACTCTCGACAGATGGCATGCCATCTCTGCCGACAGGGATGGAGCCATATGGGTAAACCCAGTGCAATGAAGTCGATCTTTCTTGAGTTAAAAGAAAAAGACTTTTAAAGGCCAATAGTTGATTTGACTGAGTCGAGTTTCTCCATGCAGCTTGGTCCCTCTCCGCAGGAAATGATATGCCACTTGCCGAGATTACTGCTCAAAACACAAACTCCGTAGCTCAGATAATAATTATATAGATCTCTGAAAGACATGCCCTCGTGAATCGAATAAAACGTCAGGATTCGAACCCACGATCTTTAAACGATTTTACCACTTCGCCACAAAGGCTCCAGTTCTATTTATGAGTAGGTTACCTGAACCACATATTTAGAATATCTGCTGTGAGCTGCTCAGTACAAATATCATCAACACTTCAAGTATCTCTCTCATTATAACCTCAACGTTTCTATCGTTCTTTCTTTCTTTTTTTCTTCCTTTGCTTTCTCTCAATGACTCGATTTTTTTTCTTAAATATCTCAAACTTGTTCTTATTCTACGTTTCTCAATAATTTTTTTCCAGAGCACACCACTTTTACTCATTCATTCATTCGTTCATACATTCAATCTGTCTCTCGCACTCGCTTTCTCTCATTGTGAGTATTTTGTGTTTGTTTCTCCTACCATATGTTCATATTTTAACTCATTTCTCTCACCTTTTCTCTTCCTTCTTCTTCTTCTTCGAACGTTCCATATTGACCACTTGTTAAACCACTCTTTGGATTTGTTTGTCATCCGAACCTTCTTCTTCTTCTGCGTTCTCACTAGATTGGGATTTTGGATTCTCTAATAAAGGCAGCCGTCTACCTCAGATTATCAGCCATGCCATACAATTTGTCTTCTGCGTTCTCACTAGATTGGGATTTTGGATTCTCTAATAAAGGCAGCCGTCTACCTCAGATTATCAGCTACGCCATACAGTTTGTGTTGGACCAGCTGGTGTAGCTGGGCCACATCTTTCTTAAGTCTGCATACTGGGGAAGTTCTGTAGGATATAATTCCTATGATTTCTGCTTCCCCGTTTGTGCCAACCTCTTCCTGCAGTAAGTTTTAGCCACCCTCGTGATGGTAGGTCTGACATTCTTACTGCGTGGCTAAATCTCCAAGACAGATTGGCAACCGTAGAATCCGTTATCCCATTCCTCATTGTGAGGGGTCGTTGCACCATGTTATGCGCCTTACGGCCTGGTGCATCCGTTTTCTGCAAGCATTTGTTTCGGTTTAGCATTCCCTATGATCCGACCCTAAGAGCTATTATACGGTGTGCCAGTTATGCGCCTACAAATAGGCCAGCACATCCGATTTCTGCGACGCTTCTTGTTTACTAGGGTAGCTTTCTTAGACCCTTACCTCAGTCGCCTCTTACGACATGCCTTGTAGGTCGCAGTGCTACTATTCTTTGTTTCCCTTGTTAGCCCCGGCAACGCACATGCGTCACTTCCTTCTAAAAATATTCTTTCTGAGTTTTTGTTCGTGTGTTTCCCACTGTTCACACACCCGCTACTACACTTTCACATATTTACTACCAACCCTCACATATAATAAACACCGGCACACATATACTATACACGCTTAAGTACACACTCAGTGACACACTATTAACACACATATATACTATTTTTTTTTTCCGATCCAGAAGCACTTGAGCTTTCAGCTCTTCGGCTCGGTGCCATGGACATCGTAACACTTCGGTTCGGTAGCACCGGCGAAGATCCCTGATGTAATTTTGAAGATGGTGAAGATATTTTTGTAGGAAATTTTATTGTAATCTTTTCTAATGAATATTTTCCGGCAGCGGCTTTCCAGCCTGTTCTTTTCGATTTTGAACTATAAAGTGTTCTTTTACGTGCTCATATTGAACACGGGACCTATGTTTTATAGTCTCTGATAGGACTAGGAACTAGATCTCATCTACATTGAAATCATTAATCTCTGGGAAAATTTTCAGATTGCTCCAGGTTGGACACGAACCGAGTAGCTTTAAAACGAGAAGCGAGCACCTTATCTCTACGTCACAGAAACCCCTATCGTGTGAAGGATGTAGCAACTCTCTTGTCAACATACCTTTCTGGATCATGGAGAAACGCTAGCTACCCACCACTACAAAGTGAGAGACATTGGAAGAATATACAAGTGTGCATACAATCAAACTTCTGTGTCTAGCTAAAACGAAGCGATTGTGAAAGACACTCCACAGTAAAGTTATTTTTTTTTTAAATGGCTCTCTGGTTGTGTTAGTAAGAACGCCCATATTGTTGGGCTAAGCAATGGGTGCTGTAAGAAATAAGGATAAGTGGTTCGAATCCTGTGTTTAGTAATCTGTTTTTCGAAGCTCCTAATACTTGTAAACTGTTTAGTTATTGATCATATTCGTTGCTTATCCTGGAGTTCTTACAGAAAGTTCCTTGTTCTCATCATACAGTCACACTCAAGAATTAAGTGGCGCACAAATGAAAACAACTATCATATTTTATTATGTGATTACATACATTATACATTTTAATTTGTAATAAATATACCAGTAAAGATAGACTACGAAACGAGGACATCAGAAGCAGAGTGGGCATAATGCAGCGAATACATTGAAAGACAACAAATGCAGTGGTTTGAAATTTAGAGAGAATAGAATACAGCCAACCACTAATAACAACATACAATAAAAATAGATCAGGTACTAGAGACAAGAGAAGACCATGTAAAAGATGAATAGATAATATCAAGACCACACTAAATAAACATGGATATAACACAATAGGGTGTTTCATCTGACACTGGAACGCAACTAAATAAACACTGGATATAACACAATAAGGTGTTTCATCTGACACTGGAACGCAAACTAAATAAACACGGATATAACACAATAAAGGTGTTTCATCTGACACTGGAACGCAAACTAAATAAACATGGATATAACACAATAAAGGTGTCATCTGACACTGAACGCAATAAATAAACAGATATACAATAAGGGTGTTTCATCTGACACTGGAACACAAATTAAATAAACACGGATATAACACAATAAGGGTGTTTCATCTGACACTGGAACGCAAACTAAATAAACACAGATATAACACAATAAGGGTGTTTCATCTGACACTGGAACGCAAACTAAATAAACACAGATATAACACAATAAGGGTGTTTCATCTGACACTGGAACACAAATTAAATAAACACAGATATAACACAATAAGGGTGTTTCATCTGACACTGGAACGCAAATTAAAGCTCCCATCCCTACACTTAACGGCAAGAGTGAACAACCAATTCCATCATCTACATGGGGAAAGGCAAGAGACAATAAACATTCTTCTTGACCCCAGACACCATAAGGTATGGAGTGTGTCTACTAGTCATATCATACTGTCACTGATTGATTAATTGTTCGATTTATTTATTTATTGTTCGATTGATTGATTGAGTGTTTGATTGATTGATTGATTCTTTGATTGATTTAGTGATTGTTCGATTGATTGTTTGATTGTTTGATTGTTTGATTGATTGATAGATTGATTTAGTGATTGTTTGATTGATTGATTGACTGATTGGTTGATTGTTCGATTGATTGTTTGATTGATTGATTGATAGTTTGATTTAGTGATTGTTTGATTGATTGATTGAATGATTGAATCTAAAGGGTCTAAATGTGAAGGACTTACTTTATTGCTTCGGTTTCTCCATATTGTTTCAATCATCAAGACAAAAAGAACACACCATCTGTTGATAATGTTGCACAAAGCACGAACTTTATAGCTTCGGCAACTATCAAAGGAATCACCAGAAAAAATGCACATGTGAACTGAACGACGCTGCCAGGTTCGAACTCAACAACCTTCACAGCGCATAGCAGCGACGTAACTACTTAGCCACATCGATCTCTAAACTCGGTACCAACTTCAAAAAGAACCCCTTATTGATTCATTGATAGGGCTAACATCAATATACTTTGAGGAATAATTATATGTAACTTCATCTCTTTCTTACACAGAAAGATTCCAACAGATAGTGTATGCAATCTCTGAGGCTCCGGCGAGTGACATCAAGAAAGATTCCAACAGATATTGTATGCAATCTCTGAGGCTCCGGCGAGTGTCATCAAGAAAGATTCCAACAGATATTGTATGCAATCTCTGAGGCTCCGGCGAGTGTCATCAAGAAAGATTCCAACAGATATTGTATGCAATCTCTGAGGCTCCGGCGAGTGTCATCAAGAAAGATTCCAACAGATATTGTATGCAATCTCTGAGGCTCCGGCGAGTGTCATCGATATAATATTTAAGATGGTAAACATTTGTATCAATGATCAAAGAATATCAAAGCAGGCATTAAAGTGTGAGGCAAAGGGTTTAAGAAAGAGAGGAATCCTTAGGGAAACCTTGAAACGAACTTTGCTGAGAGAAGCAAGAAATATGTGTCACAGTTCTCTGGAAGAGTTTGAGCGTTGTCCAAGACAGAACGGTGTGGAGAAATTACTTGCAGACCCTATGTTACGTATCAAGGTATGAGAGGAATGTATATGTATATATGCTCACTAAAATCACGTTTTCACCTGCTGTTTTTTCTTGAAAGAAATTTGTAATGAAGAGCAGAAAAATGTTCCGTTTAGAACTTAGAATAGGATGTAACTGTCCCTTCACATTCCTAGTCCGAGTTTAAAAGGGTTTCTTTTTTCTTCTTTGCGTTCGTTCTTTACAACCAATTTTAATCACTCTTTATGATATGTTTGATCTTTGCCAAGAACATGTATACGTTGCGCATTGGTTTGGTAGGCCCCTAAACGCATAGACTTCTACACGTTTAGGACATGTGCATCTGATTTCAGCCAAACCTCCTTAGTCACCTCTTACGACATGCGTTGCAGGTAACAGTGGTTCTATTCTTTACACCCCAAATTTGGGCTCCGGTAACCACTGGGCTAGAAAATGAAACACTGGAAAGGGTTGAGCAGTTCACATATCTTGGTAGCGTACTGACACTAAATGGTGGCACAGAGGAAGATATAAAATCACGTCTAAGTAAGGCCAGAACCGCTTTTGCCAGAATGAAACCAGTATGGAAGTCCAAAATCTACAATAGGACCACAAAGCTTAAACTCTATAAAAGCATTGTTTTGCCAGTTTTGCTCTACGGATCGGAGTGTTGGAGGATGACCAAAGGAGATACTAGCAGGCTGTCAGTTTTCCACCACTCTTGTCTTCGCAGAATCTTGGGAATCTTTTGGCCAGTAAAAATATCCAATAACCAACTACTCCAAGACACAAGACAAGAGGCAATGAATGACATACTCAAAAGAGAAGATGGAAATGGCTCGGACATGTTATGAGAATGAGACAAGAAATGCCTGCAAGGATAGCCCTCACTTGGACACCAGAGGAAAGAGAAAGAAAGGCAGACCACGGACAACATGGAGGCGCATGATGGAAGAGGAACTGGACACCGCATCTCTGACGTGGGGCTCTGCGCTGAAGGTTGCACGGGACAGGAGAGCATGGAAAGTCCTTTCTGAAGCCCCATGTGTCACTAGGCATGACGGGATTAAGTAAGTAAAGTAACCACTCAGGCGTGTACTCAACAAAATATGTTATCAATTTCTATAGGAACTACCAGAGCACTATTTTTTATATCAGAATGGGTAGTGTTAAAAGGTATATGTGATCTGAGCCTAAGAGCGATTGTACGTTGTGCCAGTTATGCGCCTACAAGTAGGCCAGCACATCCGATTTCTGCGATTCTTTTTATTTACTAGGGTAGCTTCCTAGGTCCTACATCAGCCGCTTCTTATGACATGCCTTGTAGGTTGCAGTGGTACTATTCTTTGCTTCCATTGCGGGCTCCGGCACCCACGGCGAAAAGGTATATCATATACATTCACCTGCTGTATATTACAAAGATGCATACATAAATAGCATCAACTGAATCTTGTGAATAATTCTGTTTATTTTTACTGTTTTGGTTACTGAAATACCTTATCGTAAAATTGATTCTGCCAGAACGGCTTGTCAAGTGGCTTGCGGCAATAAAGAGTTAAGACGTGCTACTTCTTCTCACGTCTCTGTTAGCATGGACACACATGGCATGATATTCACAATAAATATGTACAAAGTGCAACATGTTACTCCGTAAGTTCTAGTTTAGAATAACTATCTACAGTTTCAGAATACTTGTGTACAACATAATCTACGGTGCTTGCAGTGGTGGCTCGTCATTAAGGGCCAGTGGGGCCGGGCCCCACCAAAAATAATGTATAACGCGTATTTATTATTGTTTAAATTAAAATATAGCAAGCAAAAACCGTGATTAATCTTGAAAAAAAATGTCTGGCCCTCCACAAACAAAAATGACCACGAGCCGCCACTGGGTTCATGTATTACTAAATTAATATAATCGTATTTCTTCTTTTCTTCTTCTTCTTCTTCTTCTTCTTTTCTTCTACTTTTTCTTCTTCACCTTTCAACTCCCAACGGAGCCCAGGTTTTCAACAAACTTCGTCCAGCTCTTCCTTTCTCTTACCATCCCTTCCAATTCTTTCCACGTTTTACCTATGCTTTTAATATCAGCCTCCAGCTCTCTTCTCCAGGTTTGTCTAGGCTTTCCCCTACTCCTTTTTCCCTGTTGGTTCCAAATAGTGACTGTCTAGCAATGCTTACGGCCGATTTTCTCAATGTGTGTCATATCCATCGCCCACGTCTCTTCCTTAACTTTTTCTCCACTGGTATCTGCTTAGTTCTTTCTCTTTCTCGTTTGTAATCTTATCATACCATGTGAGTCCCTCTATTCTACGTAAACATTCATTTATGAAGGTGTGTAGTTTTCTGGTGGCTTCTTTTGTTGTCCTCCATGTTACCGAGCCATAGAACAGCACTGACTTCATATTTCAGACTTTACGTTTCACGTATCTCTTCTGTTACTTTTCCTTATTTCTTCCCGGTCCCAATAGAACTTTGAACTGCATCTTAACTATTGTTATTAGTTTACAATTCAGCGTTTCTAATGTAACAAATCAATTATTCATAACACTATGTTATTTTTTCATAGGAGTATCTGTAACATAACACTGTTATAGATTTGGGTTGCTAGTTCTAACACAATACTCGATAACCTTCGACAATATTGTTCAATAGAGCACACATATGTACACATACAAATCACAAAGAGTGTTTAACAAGTGGTCGATATGGAGCGTTAGAAGACGAAGGAGGCCATTCTTGATTAATGTTCTATAACTTTCTACTACATAAAGAAATAAAGATTATTATTTAATCTATTGTCCCAATTTGGGACTGGAACGACATCTCGCGCTCTCTCTCTCTGCCTTTTTAACCCACATTGGGGCATATGCCATCAACCAACTCATGCCAAGTATTTCTATCTCTACCTATCTCCTGCAGCTCCCTCCAGCTCTTCTTTATATTGTTGATCTCTACCACCAAATGCAATCTCCATGTATTTCTCGGCCTCCCCTTCTTTCGCTGTCCCTGCGGGTTCCACATAAGGACCATTCTTGTTATATTCCCCTCTGGTTTTCGCAAAGTGTGTTCTATCCAGCGCCAGCGTCTTTTTTAAACTTCTTGGTTCACTGGGATCTGTCTTCTCTCCATAAGTCCCTCATTTGTGACCCTATCATACCAAGTCCTTCCTTATATTCTGCACAGATAGGACGACGTGGTAAAACATATATTTTTCAACAAAAGTGAATTTAAAAAATTTGTTCCAGGTGTCTTAGAAATCCAGTTTTATTCTTCCACTTCTGTTTTCTTCTGTTGTTGTCCCATTGCTATCGGATTGTTGCCCAATGTGTCGGATTGTTGCCCAATGTATCGGATTGTTGCCCAATGTATCGGATTGTTGCCCAATGTATCGGAGTGTTGCCCAATGTATCGGATTGTTGCCCAATGTATCGGATTGTTGCCCAATGCTGTGGGTTTCTGTATTTGTCTTGTACTTTTCAAGTGGCTTGGGTGATAGTTATTTTTGCTCTTTGACAGGATTCTGGTATGCCACCTAACCATTTTTTGGTGGTCTTCCTCTTGCCTTCTTTCCTGATGTTCTGTTGTAGAAGACTGTATACAGTGGAGTTTGGTTGCATTCTTTTTAAGTGGCCAAACCACTTCATTCTTTGTCTCTCAATGTAATTCAAGCAAGGTTCTGACCCAACTTTCTTGCTTATACTGATGTTGGTGATTCTATCTTTTTTGGTGTTGTTGGTAACTTTTAGATTTATTTATTAGTTTTATTTATCCATATAAACAAGTGATAACAGAACATACATTAGATTCACCATCATCAGCTAGCTGCTTGTTTTGTTCAGAACTTTACCAGTATAAAAGTTCATCGTAATATTTCACTGTATCATATGCCACATTTTATTCTTGTATTGCTCTCAGACTCAAGTCATCTAACACAATTTGTACAGTGATCTGAATAATGAAACCTTACAGAAACATTAAAGAAAAAAATCGTAAATTAAAAAAAAAAGTAAAGTGCTGACGAAAGGTTTGCAGAAAGTCCTGGATAAAAAGAAAGAAAAATGTATATATCGTTCAAGATCTGAACAACAAGGAACTTTGATTTCGAAACAATATCTTAAGTTAAAATAGTTTGGTTTTATTAAATGTCACAGGGGTGTAGAGAGAGAGAGAGAGAGAGAGAGAGAGAGAGAGAAGAGAGAAGAAAGATAAGAAGAGAGATAAAAAAGAAAGAAGGAGAGAGAAAAATAATGCAGATTATGGTTCTTGAAAGTCGAAACTGGGGACGGGAAAGGTGGCGATGGCATTCTGTAAGCCTTGATCACGATACAGAAGAAGGCGAGAGAACAGGCTAGAGATGAGTTGTTTCACACAGGCTATAATAAGAGCTACGTTCTGCAAAGAACATGCTACATGAGGGTATCACATTCCGTATCCATCTTCGACTCAGATTTCCCTTCGTTCTCCACTTTCCCAGAATGTTCCTCCACCCAACAATTATCTATTCCAAACCCTTATTTATCTCCATGTTCCGTTCTCTGTTTCTCTCGTTCTACTTCTCGCTATCCTCCTATCTCTCTCTTCCTCTGTGCCATCTATATTTCTCTATTAGAATTGGTCTATTGTCTATTGTCAATTCCCAGGTGGAAGATGTAGTTGGCTGTCCACTCTTGTCGTTAAGCGTAGGAATGGGAGCATTAATTTGCGTTCTAGGGCTAGATGAGTCGCCCTTGTTGTGTTATATCCGTGTTTATGTAGCATGGTCTTGATATTGTTTATCCATCTTTTTCTTGGTCTTACTTTAGCTCTAGTACTCGATCTCTTTTTATTGTATGCTGTTATTGGTGGTTGGTTGTATTTCATTCTCATTAAATGTCCAAACCACTGCATTTGTTGTCTTTCGATGTATTCGGTGCATGAAGTTATGCTCACTCTGCTTCTGATGTCCTCATTTCGTAGTCTGTCTTTCTTGGTGACTCCCACTGTCTTTCTCAAGCATTTCATTTCCCACGTGGTGAGCTTTCTGTGGTATGTTGCTGTAAGAGACCAAGTTTGGCACTGGTAACAAAGTGTTGGTAGGAAAATACTTTTTATCATCTGTCTTTTCACTTCCATCTTGATCTTTGGGTGTTGTAGTAATAGTGCCAGCTGGTAGGTCACTGCATTTGCTTTTTGACACCTTGTCTCTATTTCTCTATCGAGTTTTCTGTCCTTTGTGGAAATGCTATCTAAATATTTGAATTGAGAAACTTGCTTTACTCTGGTGTTGTCTATATGTATGTTTGCTTGGCTTGGTGTTCTGCTGATTTTCATGGTCTCGGTCTTTTGTTTGTTGATTTTCATGTTGTTTGCACTTCCTACAAGCTATTAGCAATGAATTCATGTGATGCGAAATAGACATTCTGCATTCAGTTACGACTTTTGATTTCGTTAATTGGTATTTTGAATAACCATGATTCGGATAATTGGAATCTTAAGTCTGTTTTCCATAATGATATTTCACCATCATTCCGCAAAGGACTCGCATGATACCCCACAATGTGTGTCTGTGATGTGTGCGAGTTTGTGATTTGTATGTGCAATGTGTGTACTTGCGTCTCTGTGTGTGTATGTGTAATATGTACGTATACCGCATGTGAAGGATATTTGTATACGTGCACGTATCATCATGATCATCATCATCTTCATCATCATCTTCATCATCATCATCATCTTCATCATCATCAAATAGCTTGCCCTGAACAGAACTTTGCCACCCTAACAGTCCCTCTGAATTTCTCTATTATGCTAGATGTACTCGCCTCTGCAGCCGTCATGTTCAAATCATCAGTTACATCCTGAATCCATCTTCTCCGTGGTCTTCCTCTTCTCCTCTTTGCCGGGATGCCTCCTTCCATTATGATCTTCTCCAGCCTTTCGTGTCTCTTTATATGTCCACAATTTCCTCATTCTTATTTGTAGCGTCAACCAGCAAGTGAGACGGGCATATACTCGTATGAGACAGGTGGATGAAGGTAATCTGCAATGTGTTCGCGTCATGTGTAATCAGGTGATATGTTGGTGTTTTTTTACAAACAACAAACAAAAAAACTACTATACAACCCAACACAAACACACAGCCCTGATTCTGATCAACTCATTCTTCCGCTGACCTTCGTAGCGCGCTGGACGACGGGTGACAAGCCCCCTGTGAGTGCGGTTCAACTTCACGGGCTGGCAGAAAAGCTACAGGTTCTTAGATTAACGGTGTTCGTGGCACCGAATCGAAAGTTACAATGTCCATGGCACCGAGCCGAAGAGTTACGATGTCCATGGCACAGAGCCGAAGAGTTACGATGTCCATGGCACGAGCGGGGTTACGATGTCCATGGCACCGAACCGAAGGGTTACGATGTCCATGACACCGACCCGAAGGGTTACGATGTCCATGGCACCGAGCCGAAGAGTTACGATGTCCTTGGCACCAAGCCGAAGGGTTACGATGTCCATGGCACCGAGCCGAAGGGATTCTACGGGACGTGTCCATGGCGGTGACCACCGAGCCGAAGAGCTGAAAGCTCAAGTGCTTCAGGATCGAACATAAATGACGTATCAATCTTCCTAGAGAATGTTCTAAAAGATATTTCATTAAACATAATAAAACAGGAACTATACGATGCAGTCTCCTGTGACTTCCTGATGCCTTTGCTGTTGCTGCTGCTGTTCCTCTTGCTTCTGAAGTCGTTTCTTAGCTCGCTGATGACGGTGGTTCAGAACAATAAAGGCAATTATTGCTATTGTCAAGCAAATGCTAACTTCGGTGAGCCTGAAATTATTCAAAAATAAAAAAGTAATAAGTTAATGACGTGAGTCAAGATGTTTCAAAAACACATTAAAGCAATATAAGTAAATAAAAAACGCTGCTCTGATTGATTGATGAATAGGGCAATCATCATTACACTTCGGTGAACAAGCATGTGTGCTTCGATGTATTTCTTACACATGAAGATATCAACAACAGTGCATTCACTCCATAGTACTTGCGAGGGTCTCAAATGTAATTTGGATAATGGTAAAAATTGTGTAAGACTTTTATTTTAATTTTTTTAATGAATTTTGCCCGTGAAGCGGCTTTGCCTTTGATTGATTTTCAAATTGTCAACTGTCAAGGGTATTTGTAGGTGCTCAGCTTCAACACAGGACCTTCCTTTTATTATCCGTCTCCGATAGGACTATGAACTCTATCGCACATACGTTAAGATTTGGGATAATGTCCCGATCGGATAACATGGGAAACAAACCGAGTATTTGTGGAACGAGATGCAAGAACCTCAGCACTACGCCATAGAGACACACATCCCTCCCCTCCCCAAAAATGTATGTTCTACATTTTAAGACGATTTGGGTTTAATAAAAGATTAAAAGTAAGCGTTCGTAGCTTAAGCAGTAGCGAGCTCGATTATAACCAAAGTGTACCTGGTTCAAACTCCGCGGTGGGCAAGTTTGGAAGCAAATTAGTTCTCTTGGATTTTTACTAACGATAAAAATAGACATCACCGTTCAGAAAGCAATGGCAAACTACTGAAAATAAAAGTGGTGCCTAGAAAAATCAACGACTCTTTTCCTGTTGTTGCTGGCTAAGTTCTGTAAAGGATATGCCACTATTTTCATAAATGATTAAAAGAATGAAGCCATCTAGAAACACTGATATTTAGTAAAGATATATAACGTCAAACTTTCTCTCTCTCTCTTTTTTTTTTTAGCGTGTAGTCTGGAGTCTGACAAAAGGAGCTCAGGATGAATAGAACGAGTTACAAACTTGTGCCCAGAATTGGTAATGTGGTTTGCTGGGAAATAAGTCAATGATATATTGTAACTTCAAGACATATAGGAGGAAGCTGACCTTGAGAAAGAGCAGACATTGTGATAGTAAAGTCTAAACAGCAGAGGCGTAGCTTGCGTGTAGTCACGGAAGATAGGGGAGGGAGTAAGATTTTGCATTTGTTGATTAATATTGTTATAAGGAGCATTACTTTGTAAAAATTAAATGAGCCAGGACCGTGCCGTGCTAGGATACAGAGAAGCGGCCGCATCAGGTGGGACCGTAAAGGGGGCGGCATAAGCAGTGAAATAAAAATCACAATTGAAGGTTATTTTTAAAAACATTTAAGGGGCGGCATTTCGAAGACTTGCATCATACTGAGAAAATATACAGCATGGCCCTGAAAAGAACTAACAAATCAATAGAAGTGAACTGACATAGGAACAACACTCAGGGTTTAAGAAACTGCGTTTACTCGTACTTTGGCAGCGTATGGTTGTGAGACATTCCCATTGACAAAGCGGCGGAGAATATCGTTATTCAGTGCCTTTAAATGGAAATGTCACAGAAGAGTACTTAGAGTATCATGAACAGAGAAAAGAGCAAATGCTTCTGTTCTGCAACAGCTTGATATTAAAGAGAGTTGGTTATTAAAGAACAAAAAAAAACAAGGAAAATTAAATATTTCGGACACATTAAACGACACGAGTGCCTGGAGAAGATAATTCTAGAAAGAACAGTGCCTGGAAGAATAGCGAAAGGAAGACTTAGGCGACGACGGGTGCAAGATGTTATTGACGATCTGAAAATGACTGCTGCTGACGCCGGTCAACTTGCACAGAACAGAGTTTTTCAGGACTGCTGTCATGGGAGCAAAGTTTCAGAAAGGACAAGCTACGTAATGATTATTATTATTATAAAATGTTCTAGCGTTGTCTCACATTTTAAGCACGAATGTCTGCAACGAAAATTCATCAACAGGTGTCGTCTCCGCATCGAAGGTTAGCTTCAATTGATCACCGACATCCCTTGTCTCTTACATTGATGTTGCACTTTGCAAGGCTGTATTTTGTCCTTCTCCTTTTGTTTTCCTCCTATTTATATCTCAGTCTTTCTCTTGCTCGTCATCATCAACTTTCCTCTGATAATGCTCGTCCATCACGGGTGATGATGACCACACACATTTTCATCCAAGGAAATGTAGTTGCGTTATGTTTGTCTGTGTGTGCGTAGATGACTAGTGAGCCCGATACGGACTTGAAATGTTCGTGTACAGTGTGGGCAAGGTATACTTGCACTTGTGGGAAGTTTTACTGCCTTTCTGTTTTGACGTCTTTGCTCCATCCGTGCTGTTCTATCTGCCTCGCAGGCCGAGGAACCGTGTCGAAGAAGTGTGCGCCAGGCTGATCTGTCTTGAGCAGCATTCTCCCAGTTGTTGACATCTATGCCAAAGGTTTCATCGAGTTCTTGAGTGTGTCTTTGAATCGCTTTTTCTGCCCCTCCGTGAGCGTTTACCGCATGTAGCTCACCATAAAAGACTTTCCTCTAATAAGGGTTTTAATCCCCAATGTGCATGCCTCTTTATGTGTCCGAAATATTTTACTTGTTTATTTAGTTTTTATTAATTCTTTCTTCATTACTAGTTTCTCTAGAACTTCTTTAATAATAATAATAATTTATCTCGTACCGTTATACGTTACATAGGGCCTGCAAGTAATTTCTCCATACCGCTCTATCCTAGGCAACTCACTCAATCTCATCCATGGAACTGAGACCGATATTTCTTGCCTCTCTCAGCAAAGTTCGTTTCAGCGTCTCCTTAGATCGATTCTTGCTTCTTTATTAGTCTGTTGTTTTTATATGAAATGCGACATATTCTTCTGTATATCCACATCTCAACGGTATTTATACTGTCTTCCAAATGCTTGTTGCTTATTTATATTTCTGTATCATACAAAAATACCGTGCAAACATAGCACTTGATAAACTTTATATTTAACTTATTTGTTATCTGTTTAGATGTTAGTAACATACTCATATCATTGAATGTGCTTCTTGGCCATTCATTTGCTCTCCTATCTCATTTTCCCATCTGTCATCATCTGTAAGCATGTGGCCTAGATACAGGGTGTTCAAGATAATAGCAGCCTGTGAATGGAGCTAATCTGGCATATATGTATGAAAATGAGAAGGTTCATTATGACGTAGTTTAGGTCAAGGTTGTGTGACGTGTGTAATTGTAGTGCGGGAAGGGGCGATGAACAAATGTGACGTAGAACGAGCTAGTCAGAACCAGTTTAAATTGTAAATAAACACAACTCAATTTGTACCTGGCAACTTTCGAATTGTCAATGGGGCTGCAATTATCTTGAACATCCTGTATAAGATATTGTTTACTTGCTTCAGTAGTTCTCCGTGTATTTATATTTATTATTGGCTTCATCCTTTCTTTGCTGATAATCATAGTGTTAGTTTTCTACAGTGGCGGCTCGTGACCATTTTTGTTGGTGGGGCCAGACAAAATTTTCGAAAAAATCATGGTTTTGGGTTAGGTTATATGTTAATTTATAAAATAATTAATACACGTTATGTTTGGTGGGGCCCGACCCCACTGGCCCCTAATGACGAGCCGCCACTGGTTTTCTAGATGTTAATGTTTAATCCATAATCTGTGTTTGTTTTGTCTAGTTTGTTTTCTGTTTTTTTGCTCATTCTCTGCTACCACTACTGTGTCATCAGTGTATACGAGGTTCAATCAATCAATTGCCATGCCTGCCGGTGTAGGCGAGCATGTCTCTCCACAACTCTCTCTCTTCTTGGTGCAGTTAATCAGTTCTATCGTCAATATTTTTTCGAACTACGATGTCAGACCATCAAACATCTTCCGCTTAGAAGAATCTCTTTATTAACATAGAAAAACGAAATTCGTTATTTTTTCCGTGGTGTATCATGAGAAGGGGATGTTTTGAACATTTTGTGTCAACCGGTAAAATCACTAGGAGATGGGGAAAAGAAATACAGAGATGAGATATACAATATCCTGCCTGCCCAACGTGTTCGTAGTGCGTTGGACGACGGGTGACAAGCTCCCTGTGAGTGCGGGCTCAATTTCCCAGGCTGGCAGAAAAGCCACAAGTTCTCCAGATTTACGGTGTTCGTGGTACCGAACCGAAGGGTTACGCTATCCATGACACCGAGCCGAAGAGCTGAAAGCTCAAGTGCTTCTGGATCAGGAAAAAAAGATATACAAGTTATTGATAGTCTATCTTCATAACACTGACAAATGTCAATTGATTTATTGAAAGGGACATCATCATTGCATTTCAGTGAATTGCCATATGTGTTCCGATCTCTTTCTTACACAGGAAGATCTCAGCGACAGTACACGAACTCCGTAGCACTTAGAGAGTCCCGATGTCATTAAGAAGGTAATGAAGATATTTTGTAGGGATTTAAAAAAAAAATTGAACTTTTTCTAATGAATTTTACTTGGCAGCGGCTTTCCAGCCTGCTCGTCTTGATTTTGTACTGTGCCCGGGCAGCGGCTTTCCAGCCTGCTCGTCTTGATTTTGTACTGTGCCCGGGCAGCGGCTTTCCAGCCTGCTCGTCTTGATTTTGTACTGTGCCCGGGCAGCGGCTTTCCAGCCTGCTCGTCTTGATTTTGTACTGTGCCCGGGCAGCGGCTTTCCAGCCTGCTCGTCTTGATTTTGTACTGTGCCCGGGCAGCGGCTTTCCAGCCTGCTCGTCTTGATTTTGTACTGTGCCCGGGCAGCGGCTTTCCAGCCTGCTCGTCTTGATTTTGACCGAAGATATTTCATATCAAATTGAACACGGGCACGTTATCGTCCGTCTCCGATGACTGAACTCGATCTCACCTACACTAGATCAGGACAACTGAAACATATTTAAATGGCTCTACAGGGCAGCGAACCGAGCCTTTAGCTGAGCGAGCACCAAACTTCTACACCACAGAGACAAATGTAAATATGGAGCATGATGGTCAATGATACATACGTTTGTGGCAAATTGTCAATGTTTATCTACACCTGGCATCTACGCGAAACATGATGATGATGATGATGATACAAATTGCATGTTCTAAAAAAACCGAACGAAACATGAAATAGTTGGTACCAATTAAACAATGTACCAGATTTTTTAACATGGTCAAGTTAAAAAGGTTGTCAAGTTCTTCGAACGTTCCATATCGACCACTTGTTAACCACTCTTTGTGATTTGTATGTGAACTGAGCCTAAGAGCGATTGTACGTTGTGCCAGTTATGTGCCTATAAGTAGGCCAGTACATACGATTTCTGTGACGCTTTTTTAATTACTAGGGTGACTTTCCTAGGCCCCTACCTCAGTCATCTCTCACGACATGCCTTGTAGGTTGTAGAGTTAATATTCTATACTCCCCTTGTGAGCCCTGGCAACACACGGGTGGGTGTCAAGTTGAATTGATGATGACACAAATTAGGGATAAAATATATTGTATTGCATTTTTATCCCACTATAATACATTACATAAGGCATGCAAGCAATTTCTGAATACCACTCTATCCTGGACACTTCATTTAATCTCTTCTATGGAAGTGTCTCCGATATTTCTCGCCTCTCTCAGCGAAGTTCGTTTCATGGTTTTTCTATGGTATTCTTTTTGAACCATTTTACTTCCACTTCAATGAATGCTTTGTAATTCTTTGATCATTTCTTCTCAGAGTATACCCAACATATCTCCATCTTCTCTTTCTCCAAGTTTTTTTTTCTTTCTCAGTGACTGTGACATAAAATGTGATAGTAAGTCAGACCAGAGAGAGAGAGAGAGAAAGAGAGAGAGAGAGAGAGAGAGAGAGAGAGAGAAGAATAGTGAGTGATAGAAAGTGCACGTAACAAGGGAGCGAGGGTATGAGAGAGAGAGAGAGATGTAAATATAGAGACAGAGAGACTAAGGAGGTTTGACTGAAATCGGATGCACATGTCCTAAACGTGTAGAAGTCTATGCGTTTAGGGGCCTACCAAACCAATGTGCAACGTATACACGTTCTTGGCAAAGATCAAACATATCACAAAGAGTGATTAAAATTGATCGTAAAGAACGAACACAAAGAAGAAGAAGAAGAATCTGCATCTTCTCTTTCTTTATAACAAATGTTACTAGTTGTATAAAGAAGAGCATTTGACCGAAGGAATTAGAGCGCGGCTTCCATGAGGGAGACTCGTAAGTCCACATATTTTTTTCTGCTGTAGGCATAAAAGAAAAATCCTAACCTGAAAAGCTTCGCGGAGTCTGCACTAGCCATAATAATAATAATAATTCCTCTCGTACCGTTATACGTTACATAGGGCCTGCAAGTAATTTCTCCATACCGCTCTATCCTGGGCAACTCGCTCAATCTCTTCCATGGAACTGAGACCGATATTTCCTGCCTCTCTCAGCAAAGTTCGTTTCAGGGTCTCCTTAGGTCGACCTCTTTCTTGAACCCTTTGCATCCCACTTCTATGCCTGCTTTGATATTCGTTGATCATTTCTCCTCAAGGTGTGCCCAACATATCTCCATCTTCTCTTTCTTATAACAGTTGTCACTAATGGTTGACCAGATATTTCTCTGATTTCATCACTTCTCCTGAATTCATTCCATTTTATATTCATTATTTTTCGCAGACATCTATTTTCAAATGCATTCAACTTGCTTTCTATATCTTTAGTCATTTTTCAACTCTCGCTAGCACTAGCCATGCGGTCATTAAATTTCTCAAGCTCTCGTCCCACCAGTCCTACAATGCCCTAAAAAGCGGTACTACAGGCAGTAACGACAGCATTTTTTTAAAACGACAATTACTAGTGGTTCACCAGACATTCTCTGATTTCATTACTTCTCCTGAATTCTTTCAATTTTACGTTCATTATTTTTCACAGACATCTATTTTCATAGAGAAATTGTAATTTATCAAATACATTTTGTGTGTAAGTGATCGATATAATTGAGAGAAGCTGGTGTGGAAACCAACGACTTGACAGTAGCAATACTCCTTCTAAATAAAAGAAAATTCAACCGAGTTACCAAAATAAAAATGAGTCGATCTGTGAAATGACTGTTAGATTCTAATATCTTTTCCCGACAGGTCACGAAAAGATGGTTTCCCCATTCCGTCGTACTTTGCTTAACTTGGATTGGTTTTAGTTATACTTGGATCGGATCGTGATGGTGGATTAAGAAATATCACGTATTTTCTTTCCATTCCAAACCCTAGGGTATTCAAGACGATCTGTTTGTATCGAACGAATGTAGTTTCGATTTTTGTATTTATTGATATTCGATATTAACTCTTTCGCTGCTACATACTCTCTGAAGACGGATCTAGAAATAGCTATTCTTTGATTCTAGGTCACAAACGTGAATGTACGATTGAAGCAGTGATAGTAGAAATGTATAACGTGTTAACACGTCTTTAGCCCACAGAGGAGAGATAACAACAGACGTGTTAACGCGTCTTTAGCAGTGAATATGAAAAACGTCTATACACGTCCTTAGCAGCTAAAGTGAAAATAAAGAGATATGTTCAACAAAGTTTTTTTTACCAACTCTGTGCTATCGGTGTCAGACATGGACACTGACAACAAATGAGAAAAGAAGAATCCAAACGACAGAGAAATGTTTACGACGATTTCTAAATGTTACAAGATGAGATGAGATCAGAAACGAGGAAATCAGACGAAGAGTAGGATCTTTGCCGGTGCTACAATACATAAAGAAACAATACGTTAAATGGTTCGGACACGTATCAAAGTTTCCACAAAACAGTCTTCCACAAAGAGCACTAGCACTCAGATACAACGGCAACAGATCCAGAGGACGACCATGTAAACGATGGATTGACAGAACATCCGAGGCACTAAATTCCGCTTTGTACAAAGCGCATAAAGAGACTCGCTCCCAGTGTCTCTTGTATCGACCTGACTCCGAAAGGCAAACAGGGATAGAGAATAGATATATACTCGATATTATTGAAAACTTTACAGACAAGAGATCTCATACAATATCTTAATTATAAAACTAATTGTCTGTTTGTGTATCTCCGGTCGTGGGGGTCAAAACAATGTGTAGGTCAATGCGACTATTTGAAACAATTTACGTGTTCTAAATACCGAATTGTTAACTAAGTTTGTTGAAAGAAATGTATATACCCCCTTTCCCACCTGGAGGACCAGGAGCTCACATTTAATCAGATCTTTCTCCTTTGACCTACCTGGTTTGGTTAACCCTGCTGGCATAGCTCTCCGGGACATTGAGATACGCAAGCGCGCCCCCTACAAGGTAATAGCCTCATTGGGGGAATATTTGTTCTTCAAAGCTAGCGGTTTTTTAAACAGATGAGTTAGTCAGCACCACGTTGAATCTGACAAAAGTCTGATGAATGGGATCGTAACAATAAGTAGCTATTATCGAACAAACATAATAACCAGTACAGAACAAGAGGAAGACCACATAAAAGATGGAGTGACGGCATCAAGAACAACCTTAAGAAAATGAATAACAGCTTACAAAGTGCATCATTACACCCCCTCCAACACTGCTATAAAGAAGTAAATGATGGAATAGAAGAAGAACATCGAATGAACACAGAAGAAGAAGAAGAAGAAAAAGAAATATGAGTAATCTCTGAAAAGACACATGTAGAAAAAAACTACCACGAGCCATCGATTTCTAACTTTTCAATTCCCGTCTACCTTTCTTATAAAAGCTGAGAAAGTCAAAGTTGTTTAAATGGATGTAAATGTTACTTTAGAGTCAGCTTACAGTGATACACTTCTGCGGAATCGTCGCCAAATGAACTGTCTAAGTGCTCTGTTGAAGATACTTTAAACTTGTTGAATAATACTGAGCACCTATGGGGAACTATTTATGCTTAGGCATCTTCTTCTTCTTCTTCCAACGTTTTCAGACATCGATTTGTATACTTTTAAAGTAGTTAGTGGTCAACCGGAGTCCATGTACATCTCCGTATAGTTTGTCTTGGACTGATATGGGGATTGGCCATGTGTTTTCTCTCTGTTCTGTGTATGTTGGACCGCTTAGACATCAATTGTATAATGATATATTTGGGTGTTTTTTTCTTTCTTTTATACACAAAGAAATACAAAGTATGAGAAATATGAGAAAAGAGAAAGACAGAGTATGAGAAAAAAAGGCGAAAGAGAGTGTGAGGTGAGAGAAAGAATGAACGATACAAAGAAGCTTATGTGGGGGGTCGTTCTCAGTGACAGTGACATAAAATGTGATAGTGAGTCAGACCAGAGAGAGAGAGAAAAGAATAGTGAGTGATAGAAAGTGCACGTAACAAGGGAGAGAGGGTATGAGAAAGAGATATATAAAAGAAATATATATATATATAGAGAGAGAGAGAGGGAGGGAGAGAGAGAACAATTTACATTTGAAAAAAAAAATAGTAATTGTGAGAAAGAGAAAGTGTACAATTCCCCTCCCCCACAAAGGTATTTAAAAATTATCAATTCCTTTCTACTTCTTCCTCCCTTTTTTTCTCGTTTATTACACTTCTTACCTTTATCCTTACTGTCACATTCATCCATCCCCCTAGACTTAAACATAAACTCACCCACTCTAAACACGTTCACACATTCATTATACACACGTACACTCTATCACTCACACACACACACATCTACACTGACAATTCACCATCTTCACTTGAAGATTCGATCCACCACCAATCATCTCTACCAGAGAATGACTCACTAATTTCATCTCTACCAAGAATATTGCAACACAAAAGCAATATCGTTATCCTATCTCCTCTTTAAGAATCCAAATCTCATAATTGTGTAAATTATGTCTGGGAAATCTAACATAAAATCAAAGTGAGAGTACATCTTTGAGAAACCGCAAGAGCTTTCCACTTTCAAATCTTGTCCTGTTTTATGAAAGTAATTTAGACCACAAAAGCAATAAAACAAAGAGGCTAAAAGGGTATATACAAAAATGGAGGTCTAGGGGTTAGGTGCACGTCCCTCGTCTAAAAAGTACTCGGTTCGCTTCCTTGTGTAGCTCCCATTCCAGAGATACCAGATCTCAGTGTAGGCTAGAACGATTTCCCAGTCCTATCTTCTTCTTCTGCGTTCTCACTAGATTGGGGGATTTCAGATTCTCTAATTTTTTTTTTTTTCCGATCCAGAAGCACTTGAGCTTTTCAGCTCTTCGGCTCGGTGCCATGGACATCGTAACCCTTCGGTTCGGTGCCACGAACACAGTAAATCTGGGGAATCTGTGTCTTTTTCTGCCATCCCGCGGAATTGAACCCGCACACACAGAGGGATAGTCACCCGTAGTCCAACGCGCTACGAACACGCTGGGCAGACGGGCGTCAGATTCTCTAATAAAGGCAGCCGTCTGTCTCAAATTATCAGCCACGCCATACATGTTGTCTTGGACACTAGTGTAAGTGAGCCACCTCTTTCTTCTCAAGTCTGCATACTGGGGGCAGTTCTGTAGGATATAATCCCTATGATTTCTGTTTCCCCGTTTGTGCCGACCTCTTCCTGCAGTAAGTTTTGGCCACCCACGTGATGGTGGGTCTGACATTCTTACCGCGTGGCTAAATCTCCGTGGCAGATTGGCGACGGTAGAATTCGTTATCCCATTCCGCATTGTGAGGGGTCGTTGCACCATGCTATGCGCCTTACGGCCTGGTGCATCCGTTTTCTGCAAGCATTTGTTTCGGTTTAGCATTCCCTAGCGGACACATGCATCCGATTTCAGCCAAACCTCCTTAGTCGCCTCTTACGACATGCATGGCAGGTAACAGTGGTTCTATTCTTTGCATCCCAAATTTGGGCCCCAGTAACCACTCGGGTGAGTCCTATCTAAGACGGACGATAAAACTTAAGCCCCGTCTTCACGCTGAACACGTAAAACAACCATTGACAGTTCAAAATCGAGAAGAGCAGGCTGGAAAACTGCTTCCCGAGAGAAAAATTCATTAAAAAGTTAACAACAAAATTCGTACACAAATTTTTACCATCTTTAAAATGATATCGGGGACCCTCGATCGTGCTACAGAGCTCGTGCACTGTTGCTGAGATCTTCCTGTGTAACACCGATATCGGGGCACACACTGTTACTCATCGAAGAGCACGCCTGTGTGGTGTTGGGGCCTGCAAGGAAAGCAAAGAATAGTGCCACTGCGACCTACAAGGCATGTCGTAAGAGGCGACTGATGTAGGACCTAGGAAGCTACCTAGTAAATAAAAAGCAGAAATCGGATGTGCTGGCCTACTTGTAGGCGCATAACTGGCACAAAGTACAATCGCTTTTAGGCTCAGGTCACATACAAGTCATACAGAGTGGTTAACAAGTGGTCGATATGGAGCGTTAGAAGAAGACTTACCGCTCATGATGATGGTTCTGTCAATCAGTCAATCAATCAATCAATCAATCAGTTTATAAGGGTCTCTATTGTCCACATTTGAGACTGAGTTCACATTAGAGCTGTCAAATTCGGAAATAAACCTCGCTCTCACCGTGGTATTGATCCTGTGACCACTCTTCAACGAGACAAGTGCACTAACTACTACGCTCTCGACACTTTACTGATAATGAGAGCCTTTTTTGGTTTGAAAAACAAACAGTACAAGTATTCTGAAGAAGACTGTTCCAGAGAATAAAATAAAAATGTGTTAAGCAACTATCGAGGTTCACAGAGTGCAGACGCACCCGCTAATTATTTTTCTTTCAGATTTCACATTTTTCAATTTTCCAATTTTCTAGATTTAAAGTTTCTAATTTTCCAATTTCGTTATTTCCAGTTGTCAATTAACCAGATTTTTCCAATATTTCAGTGACAGTAGTGAGCTATATGTGGCGTCTGTGGCTTAGGGGATAGTGGCTCGGTCTATTAACCCCGACGTTCTGAGTTCGAATCACGCTGCGGCTGCGGACAGTTTGGCTGCAAATTGTTTAGCGTGGATTTTAACAAAAGGAAGATGACACCACCCGTGGCGGCTGGCGTAGGCAAATTATAGATATCCACAAATCTTTGTCTCTGGTGTTTGCTATCATCTCAGATGTGGACACTCTTCCGTGCCATGAAGTCAGGATATCCAAAATTTTCTCTCTCTGTCTTCCTCTGTCTCGTCTACCCTCGATTTTACCGGTTCCTGCCTACTTGATATCAAATTTAGCCTTTATCAATGCTGTATTCTCACCAGAAATGAGATATATTCATATAGGAGTCTCGAACACAGAAAACTAGTAAAAACACAAAGATCTAATTTTAAATCTTATAAATCTTCCTATAAAGTTTCTAAGTACACGCAATCACGTTACCATGCCCATAATACGGAAAAGTACAAGTCTGCAATTCAAGATGTAACGCTGACCTATCTCATTAGGAGGTGCTTTTTTACTACACACTTTCTGTAAACTCTTAGAAACTGCAGTCAAAATTCATATTGACATACGTCACACGTTGCCAGTTTCATTTGTTGTGTACTAAATAAGTATGATATATAAAGGTTTTTAAGCCGAATGACTGACTTCATTTGCACCGGGTTTTACCACATATGGCTCGGTCCCTCTCCGCAGAAATAGCACGCCACCTGCCAAGAGTATTGCCCAAAGCACGAACTCAGTAGCCCTGGCAACAATCATAGGGGTCTCTGGAAAAACTGCACTCGTGAACAGAATGTCGCGGTCTGGATTCGAACCCACGATCTTCTACTCGCAAGGCAAAGGGCTTAACCACTCAGCCACAGAGACCCCAAGTATGTTATATGAGAATTGAATAGATCAGAACTCTATGCAAAAACAAAATGATCACAATTTCAATGAATGTGCTGTAGCTTAGTGTAATCTACATCATCGTTTCCCAAAGTGGGCGGTACCGCCCCATTGGCGCTGAAGCGTTTTAGGGGGCGATAGTGGGTTCAGAAGAATTTGGGTGGTGTTCAGGCGATTTGGGGTCGGTGTCACCTTAAAGAAGAAATTAATAATAAATATTTTGAAATAAATTATTTTCGTGATGTTACGATTGAATAATCATTTAAAATTTAAATTCTGCATTTTAATTCATCTTATACCCGTCTTACACGATCCATTTTTTCATCAATTTTTGCTTTCATGCATATAATCATTTGAAAATTGACCATGTATTACAGAAATATATATTGATTTTCTATGTCAAAGAGATATATATGTATATATGTGGGGGTGCGTTGGCAAACTGTTATAATGTGGAGGGGGACAAAGTTTATGTTGTACAAAGTGGGCGGTGGGCCAAAAAAGTTTGGGAATCTATGATCTACATGGTGGAATAAAGGATGAGTTCCAATTTCAACCTCTACTCACAAATACAAATATCAGTGGCAAATCTGGATCCTGACATCAAATAATAGAAGAAAACTAGTTAAGACAAAGATGAAGTGTCTACACAGAATCATGGGAATATTAAGAAGAGACTGGGTTAGAAATGAAGACATCAGGGAAAAAGTGGGTGCAACATCAGTACTGGACTTCATCAAGAAACAACAAATTAAATCGTTTGGCCACATAAACAGATTACCAACAGTGCTTTTCAAAGAGCAATGCTACTCCGATACAGTGAATACAAAGCAAGAGGTCGTCCATGCAAAAGATGGAATAAAGAAATGGCAGCTTAGTAGTTAGTGCATTTGCTTTATAGGCGCATGGTTCCAAGATCAAATCCCCCAGTTTGAGTGGGATTTTTTTCCAACCTAAACGGCTCTCACGTCATGCCGGCCTTAAATTAATCCGTATAGTCGCACGTGTGGTGTCGGGGCCCGCTAGGGAAGCAAATAATAGTACCACTGCGACCTACAAGGCATGTCGTAAGAGGCGACTGAGGTAGGGGCCTAGGAAGCTACCTTAGTAAATAAAAAGTGTCGCAGAAATCGGATGTGGTGGCCTACTTGTAGGCGCATAACTGGCACAGCGTAAATCGCTCTTAGGCTCAGATCACATACAAATCACACAGAATGGTTAATAAGTGGTCAACATGGAGCGTTCAGTGTTCAACTCCCTCAACAACTTTATCGTTTCCACTCCCCAGACAACGTACAAATATATTTCATCTTACCTAAATATAGACTGGAATATCAGCCAGGGCCATGGATCCGGTATAGGAATAGTTCCCATGACTCCGTACACACCAAAAAGAGTGTAAAGCTGAAGGAGACAAGCGAACATAAATAAAAAAGTCAAGACGTACGTCAGATAGATAGCTCTTAGAACCCAATGTCTCTGTTTTACAGATAACGAGCCTGAAGATGCTAACAAGTTCGATTCTCTTCTGTTAGAATCTTCTGTAGTTGTTGATTCATCACTTGAGGAAGATGATGAAGACCGTTTTGAGGAAACGTCACTACTAATTGTTTCATGTCGACGTGTAGTTTTACGACGCGAAGGTTTCAATTCTGAGAATGAAGACCTAACGTTCTCACAGTCTGCAAGGTATCCATTTTCTATTACCTGGTCATGGTCAATATGTGGGGAGAGTGACATAGATTCTTCCGGACTAAATGTCGTATGTAGACATTCATGATTTTGTAGGGAAGTATCTATAGTAGTTTCTAGATCCGTTACTTTTAGAATAACGTTAACTTCTGCTGCACAAGAGTTCGAAGGAGATACATTTTCTTCAATAACACAGTTTGAATAATCGTTACTGTTACTAGGAACTATCTGATTCTTAGACATTTCGTTTTCATCTTGTTCATCATCACAGTCGTAGTCTTCAAGGCTTTCATTGCCAGTATTATTTACAGAATTTATTTTTGTATGTGGTAGTAAGTGTGACGAAGCTAGTACGGGCAGTGCTAAAGATGTACTGCAGTTGACCTGGGGCCCTTCTTCTTGTTGAGCTTTCTCCCTACACGTTACAGGTGAAACATTCAATTCGTGTTTATTGGTAGATACTTCATTCTGACAGTTTGAAGTTTCAGTACACGAGATGGAAGAGTAATGACCCGAGACATCTTTCAACTCTTTTTGTTGGTCATTATTGCTTGACCTGTGCCTCTTTCTAGGACCGGAAACATTCTCCTTGATATCAGAACTCTCCGTTGTCATGGCGACTGAACTGTAAGCAGAAAGTAAAGTTGTAGACTCTGGTTTATTTTTATTTTTACTGTGAGAGTGTTTTTGTTTCTTCCGCCTTCTTGTTTGTGTTTGTTTAGTTATGCCTTCAGCATGTGATCCGTCTATGTCGGTCGAGCTTGTGGATTTGTTATCTTCATCTGTCATTAAAGCAATTGTTAAATGATCTTGCTTTGGTGTTTTGGATCTAGTGGAACGATTGTTTTCATCCACGTGACGATCTATTTGAAGAGGTGATAGTGTTGTAGGAAATATTGGTTGTAAACAATCCTTAGCTGCATCATAGACAAAAATATCCGATTCAAATCCGCTTGTCTTTGCTGAAGTTGTTGATTCAGTTATAGGGGATGTCAGACCAATATTAAACACATTAACATTAGCGTCGTTGGGGGTATTGGTGGTATTGGAGATGGCACTGAATCCTGTGGTGTTACTCGTTGAGCGTTGGTGGTTGACGGAGACATCAAGTTCCTTACGAGATGTCTCGTTTTCTTTGGTAAACTGAGCTAACCTGTGTAAAGAAAGAGAAAAGTTATATAACAAAATTCATATCTGTGGTATCGAATCTCGTAATTTAATATCGTGTAATTTACATTTCGATATTGTCTATTGCCTTTTCCCAGGTGGATGATGGATGTAGTTGTCCACTCTTCCCGTTAAGTGTAGGGGTCGGAGCTTTAATTTGTGTTCCAGGGCCAGATGAGTCGCCCTTGTTGTGTTATATCCGTGTTTATTTAGTGTGGTCTTTATATTGTTTATCGCCCGTCTGCCCAGCGTGTTCGTAGCGCGTTAAACTACGGGTGACTATCCCTATGTGTGTGCGGGTTCAATTCCGCGGGATGGCAGAAAAAGCCACAGATTCCCCAGATTTACGGTGTTCGTGGCACCGAACCGAAGGGTTACGATGTCCTTGGCAACGAACCGAAGAGCTGAAAAGCTCAAGTGCTTCTGGATCGGAAAAAATGTTGTTTATCCTACTTTTTTCTTGGTCTTCCCCTTTGGCTCTAGAGCCTGATCTAATTTTACTGTATGTTGTTATTGGTGGTTGGTTGTAATCCATTCTCATTAGATGTCAAATCCACTATATTTGTTAGATGTCAAATCCACTATATTTGTTGTCTTTCAAAGTATTCGGTGCATGATGTTTATGCCCACTCTGCTTCTAATGTTTACATTTAGCACAGTAGCAACTCTCATCTGAAATGTCAAAGCATTGCTGAGGCTAAGAAACGTGATGGTTTCTTAACGTTAGAGGACTCAACATCCCTGATATAAGCTCTGATAGTACAGGGTGTTCAACTTAAAAGCAGCCTATGAATGGAGCTAATCTGGTTTATATGTATGGAAATGGAAGGTTCAGTTATGACGTAGTATAGGTCAAGGTTGTGTGACGGCGTGTAATTGTAGCGCGGGAAGGGGCGATGAACAAATGTGACGTAGGACGAGCTAGTCAGAACCGGTTTAAATAGTAAATAAAGACATCGCGTTAGGTTATCTGGAAACTTTCGATTTGTCAATGGGGCTGCAATTATCTTGAACACCCTGTATATGCACCTTGTGTAACAAAAGATTATGTGCTAGAATTGATTGATTGATTGATCCTTCCTTTCGTTCGCTTGAAATATTGTCTATATATTCAATGTTGTCTCTTGTATAAACTTCACTGTCTTTTGTAGCTCACACAGATGTCTGTGTAGTTTTCTGTCCAGTGTTGTTTCGTTAGGCCAGTGAGTTTGCCTCAGTGTATCATATTCAGGGCAGTCTTGAAGTATGTGCTCTGCAGTCTGGTTTGCCTGTCCACATGTACACATGGCTGAATTGCCAATCTTGAATTTTGTATACATGTGGCTGCGGGGTCGATTGATTGATTGATATCATCATTGCGTTTCGGTGAGTAAACATGTGTGCTTCGATCTTTTTCTTACACAGGGAGATCTCAGCTGCATTGCACGAATTCCGTAGCACCGACGAGGATCCTGACGTAATTTAGAAAATCGTGAAAATCTTTTGTTGGAATTTTACTTTTCAATCTTTCTAGTGAATTTTGCAACCAGCAGAGGCTTTTCAACCTGCTCTTCTCGATCTTGAAGGGTTCTTTTACATGCTCAAATTGAAAACGGGACCTAGTTTTTATCGTGCGTCTCCGATAATAATAGGAACTCGATCTCACCTACACTGAGATAAGTGATCTCCAGAAAACTATCCTGATAGCTGCACGAGGGAGCGAATCGAGTATCTTTGGAACGAGTACCTTTGGAGTCTCTAGGCCCCAGAGACCCCCTGCCCCAGCCGTTGTTATTATTATGGAAAAATATCTTAGTTATTGGGGACTCACTTGAATCCACTGCAGATAAATGTGACACCCAAACACAACGACCACACGATGAAACAACCACTGTCCAGTATCAATAGCAACTTCAAGGAATGCTCGTAAAACACTAGCGTTTCTATGACGACAATCAGAAACAAGTAGGTCAACGTACATCCCAGAAGGCAACTGAGCGTCCTCAACCTACTGTGACCAACTTCCGCTTTTGTGACACGGATCAATATTACCTAAAAGGGAAGAATATAAAGTAAAACAAAAGTGAATACAAATATTTATGCAATCCAAATAATTTATTTCTGAAACTTCTTCTTCCAACGTTTTCAGACATCGATTTGTATACTTTTAAAGTAGTTAGCGGTCAACCGGAGTCCATGTACATCTCCGTATAGTTTGTCTTGGACTGATATGGCGATTGGCCATGTGTTTTCTCTCTTACTTCACTAGTGCTTGTCCCTTGCTCGGAGGCTTGGATCGATCACTCCTGCCGTCTGTCGAGACTCCAGTTGACCACTACACTTTTTTCGTATACTCGGCGATGTCGTCGTAAAACGAATTGCGCTGCACATTGTGCATCCGTCTTCTGGGGCGTTTCTGTCAGACTGTCCACCTTTAGCCTTATTTTATTGACCTACAAGACAGCAGGTTGGACTCACTCCATTGTCCACTTAGTCCATCACCACGTGGTGCGCAATCTATTGGTAACAGGTCACGCTATTCTCCGATACGGCGCCGGCACAATCAATGGCCACAATGTACGGTCAGGCGCTTGTTCTGACCATACAAACACGGACACTAAATATTGCATTCTATCCGCTTATAGTGACCAGAAACCGTGTCAATCACACCGTAAAACACAAGAAATCGCGCACAGTTTATCCGTTAGGAATTTTCACAACCGCCATGTTAGCGACTGGGAAGCCGCTCCTTTCTTCAACAAATTTTGATTTTGATCCACAGATTGTTATTGGTTACTAAACTGACGACATTCCACTACGGGCATACCCATAGGTGATAAGACTTCCCAACAGATATCGAAGAGTAGGCATACTGATTGTTCCTGTGGCTCGCTGGTTAAACACACACTTCACTCTAGCCTTCAGGCATCCAGTTCTGCTTGTATAATGGGTAACTCTAAACTGCTTAAATCGATGGATCGATTCAACATCTATTTTAATGTCTTCATCCAACAAGCAGTCGCGAAGAGATCGAAAAACATCCTTCTTATCCATCGTCACCTCCCCAACAACCAATGCCGTTGTTGCAAACCTGTCTGCGATCCCCGGATAAGTGTAGAATGTGGGTTCTCAGCCTGGTTCCGCGTCTAGCAAAGCTGGTGTCCGCTACCCTTTCTTAGAAAAGTAAAAAGCAGTAGCCTGATGATGACCCGTTGAACACACATGCCAACACCTCCTCCCCTTTCTCTTCCCAGTGGTGTAGACTGGGAAACTTTGACCATAAGGCCAAAGGCTAACGATGCTCTGACTCGCCTAGGGGTGCGGTCTCTTTAAGTAAGTTTTTTTTAACAATTTAAAATTTAATTAAAAAATTAATATCCCCTACGTAGTCGAATCAGAATAAAACCAACTTGAAAAAAACCGGAAGTGCTGGCTTACATGTCTTGACTGATTGATTGATAGTACCATCGTCATTGCACTTCGGTGAGTGACCATGTGTGCTTCGATCTCTTTCTTACACAGGCAGATCTAAGCGACAGTGCAAAAACTCCTTAGCACTAGCGAGAGTCCATGATGTAATTTAGAAGATTATTTTTAAAGCCGAAGCATTGACTTCATTGCAGCTGGGTTTACCCATATAGTTCGGTCCCCCTTCACAGAAATGGCACACCACTTACCGAGAGTAGTGCACAAAGCACGAACTCCGTAGCTTCAGCAACAATTCTAGGGGTATCTGGAATAAAATGTACTCGTGAACAGAACGGTGTGATCTGGATTCGAATCCACGACCTACAACTCTCAAAATAAGGGCTTCACCACTTAGTCACTTATTTACTTCCATACGAATGATGTTGATAATGATGTTGATAATGATGTTGATAATGGTGTTGATAATGATGTTGATAATGATGTTGATAATGGTGTTGATAATGATGTTGATAATGATGTTGATAATGGTGTTGATAATGATGTTGATAATGATGTTGATAATGATGTTGATAATGATGTTGATAATGGTGTTGATAATGATGTTGATAATGATGTTGATAATGATGTTGATAATGATGTTGATAATGATGTTGATAATGATGTTGATAATGATGTTGATAATGGTGTTGATAATGATGTTGATAATGATGTTGATAATGATGTTGATAATGATGTTGATAATGATGTTGATAATGATGTTGGTAATGATGTTGATAATGATGTTGATAATGATGTTGATAATGATGTTGATAATGATGTTGATAATGATGTTGATAATGATGTTGAAAATGATGTTGATAATGATGTTGAAAATGATGTTGATAATGATGTTGAAAATGATGTTGATAATGATGTTGATAATGATGTTGATAATGATGTTGATAATGATGTTGATAATGATGTTGATAATGGTGTTGATAATGATGTTGATAATGATGTTGATAATGATGTTGAAAATGATGTTGATAATGATGTTGATAATGATGGTAATGATGATGATGATACATTGCTGAAGAGGATGATGATGATGATCATCATCATCAGGTGCCGTGCCAGCTGGCGTACTATCATCATCAGGTGCCGTGCCAGCTGGTGTACTATCATCATCAGGTGCCGCGCCAGCTGGTGTACTATCATCATCAGGTGCCGTGCCAGCTGGTGTACTATCATCATCAGGTGCCGTGCCAGCTGGTGTACTATCATCATCAGGTGCTGTGCCAGCTGGCGTACTATCATCATCAGGTGCCGTGCCAGCTGGCGTACTATCATCTCAGATGTTGAAGCTCTACCGTGCCTTGAAGTCAGACTACGAAGATGATATTGAAGAATATAAAAATTAATCAATTGCTTTAAAAACAATAAAATTGTTTACCTGGGTAAGTCCATAGCAGGCACAGAATAGAGGATACACCGACTGTGTCATAATCCCTATCATTAATCCTGCCATACTACCTTTGTATCCATACGGATCAACCAGCATAAACACCGCTCGAAACAAGCAGGAAGTTGCCAGAAGAATCAAGGTGTTAAAAACGATCTTTAATCGATGAAATCGAACTCGGAAACGTAGATATATTAATGCACTAACTAGCGTTAGTGTGAGATACAATCCAGAAAACCCGTAGACATGGAAGTCCCAGAATAAGCCCCACCTACTCAAAGCGACTGACCAATCAGGCAATGGTATTATATTTTTAGCAGAATCTTTGTTGAAAGTTGAATTACTGCTATACAGCTTGTTTCCGCTGCTGTACTGCTGATTGCTGCTGTTGTTGCTGCTGTTTTGAGGATCAGTGTTCTGATAAAGCTCCTGCAGAGCAGCCACGTTTCTAATGTAGAAGCTAAAACTCTTAATGAAAGGCTCAATGAAGAATCGCTCTCTGGAGGTCTTCTGTAATCCCCGAGGTAGGTCCAACAAACGCAACATAACATTTTTCTCAATTTTCATCGATTGAAGTTTGGAATTGCCAGGCGATGTCACTCCAGATTGTCTGAAAAGAAACAAACCATCAAGATTCTTAATTAAATTTCAGGAAAAAGCGATAGTAAGATAATTATTAAGTTAGCAAATTTGTTAGCTAGTTCGTTAGTTTGTTAGTTAGTTAGCTAGTTAGTTAGTAAGTTAGTTAGTTAGTTAGTAAGTTAGTTAGTTAATTAGCTAGTTAGTTAGCTAGTGAGTATTGCAAAATTGTAGTGTCTTCATCCAAAAGGTAGTCGTGAAGAGACCGAAGAACATACCCCTTATCCATCTTCAACTCTCCAACAATCGATGCTGTTGATGGAAGCATGACCGCTCTCGCATTACCGTAAACACCGGCATGCCCAGGACATAGATCCACGTAAGTCTCAAGTCTCTGGAGGTTAGAATCTTCAATAGACGACATCCACTCATACCGCAACCTGCTATTTTGGATCTTCCCAAGCATTGACTGAGAGTGCGATTCAGCAGCGGCCCCAGTAAACGGAGTACCAGGGAGCCAATGAAGGACTCCATCTCCATCCTCATATTGGAAGAAGTTATTCCGAGAAAATGAACAATAGAAGACATGTGTTTGTTCAATCTGTCTGAGCTAGTAAAAAAAAAACAATCGTTAAAATCGATATAAGCAGGCAGTTCTATTTTAAAATTAAATTCATGCAAACGGTCTCTATTCTCAAAATGGCATCCTGAAACCTCACCTATGCTACGGAGCTGTTGTACTATCGCTGAGATCTTATATTGCAAGAAATAGAACGAAGCACAACTGGATATTTACCGAAGTGCAATGATGATGGTACTATGAATGAGTGAATCAATCACTCAAACAATAATTGAATGTGAGATGGACAGCTCTTTTCCTTGCTAACTCAATAACACTGGCAATCACTTCTAACTGTGTCAATGACAGTGTTTCTAACCCTAGAATACAATCCTTTCTATCATCGGGTGTTAGGTTAAAGCTCTAACTACCAACCATTTGAAGACTACGGCCCTTACAGCACTAAAGTAGAGGGTCTCTATGGAGCAGAGGTTGAGGCCTCTCATTTGAAAGGTACTTGGTTTGCTCTCGTGTAGCCAACGAAATATTTTTTCAGAGATTCCTAATCTCAGTGTAGGTGAGATCAAATCCCTAGTCTTAATGGAGATGGACGATAAAAAGTAGACCCCGCGTTCAAGTTGAGCACGTAAAAGAACCCCTGGCAGTTCAAAAAGGAAAAGAACAGGCTGGAATCCGCTGTCTGTGCACAATTCATTAAACTATTTTTAAAATATTATTTATGCTACAAAATCGTCACACCATCTTCCTAATTACATAAGTACCCTCGCCGGTGCTATGGAGTTCGTTCACTGCCGCTTAGATCTTCCTGTAAATGAAAGAGATTGGAGCACACATGGTTACTCACCAAAGTGCACTGATGATAGTCCTATCAATCAGTAATACATACTTCAGTCTATCTCAATTTATTTTATTTTAATTTCCACAAAACGTAGCAGAAATGGCGAAACACGTAATAACAAAGTACTGTAGTTTTACAAAATACTAAAACAATAACAATACGCAGCAACGTTTCGACCAAAAGGACTTTATTAAGCAAATGATACAACAGGAGTGACGAATTTCACAACACCCTACATATAGAATACGACAGAGTCATCCATACGGTAATAAAATGAAAATCTGCGACTTTAGATTTTAGGACCGTTTGGATGTCTCTGTCATAGTCTATAGGTAATGTGCTGGGAAATTGGTCACTCCTGTTGTATCATTTACTTGATAAAGGCCTTGTGGTCGAAACGTTGCTATGTATTGTTATTGTTTTAGTATTTTGTAAAACTACAGTACTTTGTTTGTACTTGTTTCGCCATTACTACTACGTTTTACTGCAGTCTTCCCCTATATCGATAATACAAAACGTAGTATTTAGTCATGCTAAGTTTGAGCAATCTAAGACAAACACCATTACAAATCGTCTAATTTACATCTAAAGTATTCGGGCAATCTTAACAACTTAATTACACGGATAGCGTGCCGATCTTTGAGAATGTAAACACGTTCACGACACGAAAATTCAATATTCATTCAGTGATCTTTACACCAAAAAGCACTGATTTATATTTTTCCATTTCTGGCGCGTTACACGTTGATCACGCTGTGCAAATATTCATAGTAAAAACAATGATGAAAAAAAATGGCAAACAAATCGCTATTCCGACAGAATGCTATAAGTTTTTTTAAATTTAAGTTTTGGAGTTTGTGTGGATTTTCACGTCTCTAGTCTGGGAGTCTAAATATCGTTTCTACAATATTTATTGAAGCGAGTCTAGCATGACTTCACTTCTGAAATCAGAGAAGGTCAGCCTGTATGGCGGGGGCACTGATAAAAGAGAAAGCATGCCTTCACACAAAATAGCAATTGCCCAGACTACGTCTGAATTCATAGCGAGCGAACGCAAGAAGACAAGGAAGAAGTAAGTATTGTTGGTAGAGTGAAAGATATCAATATAAGGGAAGACTGCAGTCAAACTTTGTAGCAATAGCGAAACACGTAAAAACAAAAGTACTGTAGTTTTCAAAATTACTAAAACAATATACAACAACGTTTTAGAAAAAAGGTCTTTATCAAATAAAAGGTTGCATTAGAAGAGAAGAGATTCTGATTTCTTATAAGGCAGATATAACATATAAAATAGCAGGGCCGTGCCGTGCTATGATGCAGAGAGGTGGCCGCATCAGGCGGCACCGTAAGAAGGGCTGCATAAGTAGTAAAATCAAAATTACAATTAAAGGTTATTTCAAGAAAAAAATTTAAGGGCGGTATTTCGAAGACTTGCATCATACTGAGAAAACATACCGCACGGTCCTGTACAATAATACAATAAATCCATAACGGTTCTAAAATGAAAATATATCATTTTATATGTTCATACT
The DNA here is from genome assembly GCA_020796225.1 of Arion vulgaris. NCBI lineage: Eukaryota > Metazoa > Mollusca > Gastropoda > Stylommatophora > Arionidae > Arion > Arion vulgaris. The sequence continues at coordinate 71,212,260 of CM036758.1, forward strand.
GAAACTGAAAAAAACACTGAAGCTAATTGAAGAAAGAGGAAAGGTAAAACAAACGGGGTTAAAACGAAACAGCACTGAATATAAAAACTGCTCAAGAGAAGTCAAGAAAGAAATCCGAAAAGACAAGAAACAACACATAGTCACCTCATGCAATAAAAGTGATCAATTAAGAAAACAAGGGAAAGAGAGAGAAATGTACAACGACATTAATATAATGACACGTGACTTCAGCCCATCAATACAAGTCATAAACGATAACAATGGCAAAACATTAACAGAAAAGAAAGATGTACTAGAAAGATGGCGTCAGTACTGCAGAAACATGTATGAAGACACATCTAAAAATCCACATAAGATAATAACAGAAAGCGAAGAGACAGAAACAGAGCCCATGTTGGATGAAGTGTGCCTGGCCATCAAAAGCCTGAAGAGAGGGAAGTCACCAGGGTGCGATGATATACCAGCGGAATTGATTCAAGAGGGCGGGGAGGCCAGTGTTCGGGTATATCATAAATTGTGCACAAAGATATGGAATAGCTCCTCCTGGCCAAAGGAATGGAAAAGATCAGTATTTATACCTATTCCAAAGAAGGAAACCTGAAACTATGCACCAACTACAGAACTATTGCCCTTATAAGTCACGCCAGCAAAATCCTTCTAAAAATCATAATGAAGAGGATGGAACAAAAATTAGAAGATGAAATACACGAAACACAAGCAGGTTTCAGAAGAGGTAGAGGCACTAGAGATCATATTTGTAGCACGAGACTCATTGTCAAGAAATGCAGAGAATACAACATAGACCTGCATGCATGTTTCATAGACTATAGCAAGGCTTACGACCATATACACCAGAAAATGTGGAACATCATGAAAGACATGCACTTTCCAACACACATAATACAACTCATAGAATCTCTATACCACGAACAACAGGCAACCATTAACATGGGAGGTGAAATAGCTGAATGGTTCGAGATTCAAAAGGGGTAAGACAGGGATGTATTTTGTCACCATACTTATTCAACATATATGCAGAGAACATCATGAGGAATGTAAAAGACGATGCCAACTATGTAAATTACGACCCTCTCACTATAGGCGGCAAATGCATACCAGAGCTTAGATATGCAGACGATACAGTATTATTATCCACCAGCAAAGAAGGTTTGGAAAACCTAATCATGACGACCAAGAAACATACTGAAGACCAACATCTATATTTGAATACACAAAAAACAAAAATCATGTCAACTGACAAAGCTAAAGGCTCACCTAACATCCAAATAAATAATGAAGAACTCCAATGTGTAGAGAGCTACGAATATCTGGGCTCAATAATTAACAATAACGGTGACTGCTCCAAAGAGATCTCAAGAAGATTGGCAATAGCAATAAAGAAGTTAAACACAATGAAGAACATCTGGCAAAGCTTGAGCAAAATACTAAAATTAAAAATATTGAGAGCAGGCATTTCCCCAATGGCTACTTATGGTTGCGAATCATGGACTATTACACAAAAATTAAGAACGAAAATTCAGTCCTTCGAAACTAAATGCTACAGAAAGATCCTATGAATACCATGGACGGAAAAAAGAAAGAACACTGATGTCCTGAAAGAACTAAATGTTAAAGAGAATTGGCTGATAAACAACATACTATACAGAAAAATTACATACTTTGGTCACATCAAGCGTCACGATGGACTGGAAAGAACAATACTAGAGGGCAGGGTCCCAGGAGGCAGAGGCAGACCAAGAAGAAGATGGCTACAAGATATTAAAGAAACCATGAACATGACCACCGACGAAGTGGGTGAACTGGCAAGAGAATTTCAGATGTGCTGCAAAGAGAGCAACGTCCTATAAAGGATACGCACCTTGATGATGATGATATGTTCATTCTCGTCATTATCAGGTGCCGTGCCGGCTGGCTTATGCGATCATGGATCTCCACAAATCTATATCTCTGGTGTTTGCTATCATTTCGAAGTGCACGAGCTCCGCAGAACTGGCGAGGGTTGTTACGTGCCATGGTAATTCTGGGGTTCGAGCCTAGCTTGGGCAAAAATGATCGGTGTGAACACAGTACGAAGTTGGACTACAAGAGACCCTGATCCTTTACTTAGGGATCTAAACTACAAGTACCTTTAAAGACAAAGTAAGGCTCGCCTGAATTATGAGAGACACTGGTGTTAAGAAAAGCAAGTTTTCACGCAAAAATCAGTCATATTAGGCACTATGACTATGCTTGAATTTATAGCGGACAAGAGCCCGTGTGTTGCTGGGCTCACAAAGGGAGCAAAGAATAGTAACACTGCGACCTACAAGGCATGTCGTAAGAGGTGGCTGAGGTAGAGGATTAGGGAAGCTACCCTAGTAAATAAAAAGCGTCGCAGAATCAGATGTGCTGGCCTACTTGTAGGCGCATAACTGGCACAACGTACACTCGCTCTTAGGCTTGAATCACATACAAATCACACAGTGGTTAACAAGGGGTAGATATGGAGCGATGGAAGGAGAAGAAGAATAGCGGACAAGCGAAAAAAGAAAGCAAAACATTATTAATCTAATTTTTTATTCAGTGTATCCGCGGGATTATATTTTAAATCCAAGATATATAGTCCTGGACGCACGTAGTTTGAGAACCCTTGGTAAACGATAATTAGAATCAGATCTTACTCATCTTGTGCAAGCTTGAGCAATGGTATATTTCTTGTGAATCTTCTTTGACAGGCCCGGGAAGCTGAGACAAGAGGAGATAATTTGATCGCTAGAAGTGGTCACCACTGTCTGGTACAGGTTTCTGCCACAAAGCAGGTTGTCACTTAAGGTTGGCAGGAGTGTGCTAATGATGTCACTAGTTTATTCTAAAGGATGAGATACATCTGAGCAAGTCTTACTTTTCTCCATTTAACATACGATTAATTTCGATTTTTTCTTTTCAATTCCCATTTATGTCAGAAAATAAAATGCGTATTAGGAGGACAATAGCCTTGTTGATTGGTTATTGGTTATTTGTTATTGAATATTGATCATCAGATATTGGTTTTTGATAGTTTATTATTGATTATTTGTTATTGAATATTGATAATCAGATATTGGTTTTTGATTGTTTATTATTGGTTATTTGTTATTGAATATTGATCATCAGATATTGGTTTTTGATAGTTTATTATTGATTATTTGTTATTGAATATTGATCATCAGATATTGGTTTTTGATTGTTTATTATTGGTTATTTGTTATTGAATATTGATCATCAGATATTGGTTTTTGATTGTTTATTATTGGTTATTTGTTATTGAATATTGATTCTGTATGTATGGCCTTTTTTAACTTTACAGACGTTCAATTGGCAAGTGTTTTACTGTGACAACCTCTGTGTGTGTTTTCGCCTTTCTCTCTTGTCTTTCAGCTCATACATAAGTCTCTTCTCAAAAGATTCTGCACCCTTGCGCAATATTGCTTTCCACACAACTCTGTCATCAGCTTGTTTTTCCCATGTGCTGGGACCTATAGAAAAGTTCTTCCTTGAGGCTTTGCAGATATCTTTATATCTGAGCAGTGGTCTGCTCTGGTGCCTCTTCAATCCGAAAGTTCACAGAACAACATTTGTTTTGGTATGCGACAAGTCTCCATTCTTTTCATATGCCCCAACCATCTTAGTTGTCTACGGCTGTGCATGCCCATGATGGAAGGCAGGTTTGCACGTTGCAGTATTTCAGAGTTGCTAATCTTGTACCACCTGATGTTCATAATCTTGCGGAGACATCGAAGGTGAAAGACGTTAAGTAATTGATTCTACGTCCTTGATAATTGCCTATTTATTATTGACTATCGGTTAGGGGCTATTGATTACTGAACTGACTTCACAGCAATCCAGGCAGATCGATAGGTGCTCAGTTTTCTCCAAGAAATGTTGATAGGTATGCATTCTGATGGTTCCTGTGGCTCACTAAACACACTCCACTCTCTTTCCTTCAAACATCCAGTTGTACTTATATAACACGTACAAACTCTATAAATCGCTGGATTGATTCAACGTCTATTTTAGTGTCCTCATCCAACAGTCGCCAAGAGACCGAAGAACATAACCCCTAATCCATCCTAAACTCCCCAACAATCGATGCTTTCGATGGAAGCCTGTCTTCTCTCTCGTTGCTGAAAATACCCGCATGCCCAGGGTCCACGTGAGTCTCTGGAGGTTGGGAACTTCTATAGACGACATCCACTCATACCGCACCGCAACCTGCCATTCTGGATCTTCCGAAGCATCGACAGAGAGTCAGAAACACCAACGGCCTCAAACGACTCCTCCTCAAACGACTCCTCCTCAAACGACTCCCCCTTAAACGAATCCTCTTCAAACAACTGTACAAACCCTAATTTAAGATATCATTATCTACTATAAGAGTGCACTAAAATCACTTGGGAATTCACGCTTTAAATGCACAGAAACAAAATAACAAACAGATGAAGAAAAGACACGAACAAAATCAGCTGCAGAATTCTTCGAAGAAAACACACAAAAAGTATATCATGCAGAAATCACTAACTGGACATGTATTCAAATGTTAAAGATGAAAATAATAAGAAAATATAAAACGACAAGGAAAGACATTGAGATTTCATTAAAAAAAAAAAAAAGATGACAAATGGCCTTGAGGATGAACATAACGGAAACAGGTGGCAAAGAATAATTCCGGAGAATCTGAAAATTAATCTCAAGGATAACATAAAGAAAGGGTGCATGAGTGGGCTCAAATCTTCTTCTTCTGCGTACGCTCTATATCGACCATGTTTTAACCCCTCTTTGTAATTCGTATGTGATATGAGCGATTGTACGTTGTGCCAGTTATGCGTCTATAAGTAGGTCAGCACATCCGATTTCTGCGATGCTTTTTATTTATTAGGGTAGCTTCCATATATTACTACCGCAGTCGCCTCCTACGACATGCTGTGTAGGTTGCAGTGTTACTATTTTTTGCTCCCTCGCGGGCCGCGGCAATACACGGTTGAACGTTTCGATCAAAATGTCTTTATCGCGCAAATAACACAAGGTAATAGTTAGGTAAAATAAGATGTGGCAGTTATTAAACTGTACACAATGCATTCATTTGAAATCTATCTCTTTATTTTTATCTTTATATAAATCAGGCTTCAATTCTTAACCTTTATTGGCCAACAAGAAATTGGGGGATGTTGGTGGATGGTAGGGTGTCTGTGGTCAAGTCGTTAGCTTTGTGGTCCAAAGGTCGTGGTTCCGGGTTCTAGATCGTGCTGTTTTGTTCCCTATTGCATTTTTTTCAAGAGATCTCTAAGATTTCTGCCAGAGCTATAGAGCTCGTACTGTGTGCAATACTTTTTACAGGTGGCATGCCAATTCTGTGGACAGGTTCCGAGTCATTTTATGTACACGGAGGAAAATAAGAACAACCGTTCTCCTACCCCAAGGTAACAGTTAACAGACTAAACAGGTAGTTGATAGATAGATAGGATAGTAGAAATGAGACAGGTAGTATAAAGAGACCGTAGGGCCTGCACACCAAACCAGCGCACTACGAGCAGAATAGCAACACTAGAATGAGACTAGTTTAACGTAGATTAGTTAGGACTGCTTAGCGACGATAGTGATAACATAGGAGACGGGTATAAACAGTGGATGCAAGTGGACGTTTTTTTGTCAACAAGTAATAATGTCAATAAACATGCAATACACTTAGAAGAATTGTGTTCTTGTATTTTACCATCTTGTATGGATGAATCAGCATCAATCATCATGGACTAGAAACCCTATGTCATCATTATAAATCGCCTACAACAAATATGATAAACACCACAAATCATCACCCTACAACATACATATATATATATATATATATATATATATATATATATATATATATATAGAGAGAGAGAGAGAGAGAGAGAAGAAACCGGGACAATGAAGTTAACCCTTCGTTTTTAGACCTACAAGCTACTTAGCTTTTAAAATATTTATTGGACCCTTTCCCGATAGTTCCGCAGCAAGGAGGACGTAGATACGTTTGAAACGTGTAAAAACTCCCAGAGACATCATTCCTTCGAATAAGAGCTACTCGGAATTTGTTTAAATTAGTTGCCTTTTGGCTCTTTGAAGACTCCCATCATTTGACCGTTATCAAGTGGACACTATATATATATTTTCTTGAGCCCTTACCCTTTAATGTCGCAGAGGGTGGTACCCGATCACGTTTTAATCGTGTACAATCCAGAGCGTCGTCACTCTTTCGTACGAGAGCTGCACGGAATTTGTTTTATTTAGTTCTTTAAAGGCTCCCTCCATTTGGAAGCGATCTTCTTCTTTCTTTTTCTGCGTTCTCACTAGATTGGGATTTCAGATTCTCTAATAAAGACAACCGTCTGCCTCAGATTATCTGCCACGCCATTCAGTTTGTCTTGGACGCTAGTGTAAGGGGGCCACCTCTTTCTTCTCAAGTTTGCACATTGGGAGCAGTTCTGTAGGATATAATTCCTATGAATTATGTTTCCCCATTTGTGCCGACCTCTTCCCGCAGTAAGTTTTGGCCACCCTCGTGATGGTAGGTCTGACATTCTTACTGCGTGGCTAAATCTCCGAGGCAGATTGACGACCGTAGAATCCGTTATCCCATTCCTCATTGTGAGGGTCGTTGCACCATGTTATGCTCCTTACGGCCTGGTGCATCCGTTTTCTGCAAGCATTTGTTTCGGTTAGCATTCCCTAGAACGCAATCAAGTGAGCACTATACTGGGATCTTGGCCAAAAGACCTACAAGCTACTTGTCTCGCACACGCCACAAATTTCTTGTTTATTTTCTCGAAGAATTGTTGCTTTTTTTACCGTCACCATCGTCATTCTTACGAGCATCATCAAAATAACTCCTAACCTTTGACCTAAACTTCCTTGCTGTAAATACAATCTTCGTCTATTTTATACAATTGATTCTCTACGTCCAATTCATCCGCACATTCCTAGCATGAACAATTTATGTGTCTTTCTATCGTCCTCTTGGTAGCCTCCCTTGATTAAAAACAACCAAATCTTCGTCTTGATAACTTCCCTTGATTTAAAAAAAACCAATCTTCCAATTTTTATTTCCTTCGTTTCTCTGCTATGTTTATTTCATCTTTTTAAGTATTATTATTAGCATGGGTTGTTGTCATGACGACGGAAGTTGTTGCTATGAATATTAGCCGTTGCAGAAACACAGAGCATCCATTACAATTACTTTATCTTTTATTATTTTGTTGTTTTTTCTTGCGTGAATACTTTGGCACCAAATTGTAAATGAACGATTAGGATCACTGTATCCTATCGAGCATGTTGTGAAAAACAGCAACTAATGAGAACTTTGTATGTGGTTAGAAATCGTATTGTGTTAAACACTTTGGGACAGAAAGATTGTGGTACGACATGGAAAACATTATTAGTAGATTGGCGTCAGAATCATCTTCTTCTTCAGCGATCTCTGGTCATGCGCTTAATTTACTGTGGACCACAAACTGGGTGGTCAGCTTCAACAAATGCAGTGGTTCGGACATTTAATGAGAATGGAATACAACCAACCACCAATAACAGCATACAATAAAAAAATCAGGTACTAGAGTCAAGGAAAGACCAAGAAAAAGGTCGTCAATATATGCATATATATATATATGTAATAGACATCAAAACCACACTAAATATATATGGTCTTATTCGTCTTTACAGACGGTCAATTGGCAAGTGTTTTACTGTGACAACTTTACAGACGGTCAATTGGCAAGTGTTTTACTGTGACAGCTTTACAGACGGTCAATTGGCAAGTGTTTTACTGTGACAACTTTACAGACGGTCAATTGACAAGTGTTTTACTGTGACAACTTTACAGACGGTCAATTGACAAGTGTTTTACTGTGACAACTTTTGAGTTTCCGCTTTTCTCTCTTGTCACTAAATAAACACGGATATTTATCAACAAGGGCGACTCATCTGGCCATGGAACGCAAATTAAAGCTCCCACCCCTACGCTTAACGGTAAGAATGGACAACTAATTCCGTCATCCACCTGGGGAAAGACAATAGACTACTAATATAAGCTTTATTATTATTATTTGAGTCACCATACTCAGTTCCCTTACATCTCAGTTCCCTTACATCTCAGTTCCTTTACATCTCAGTTCCCTTACATCTCAGTTCCCGCACATCTATAGTCATTAGTCAGATGTCCCTAATATATAAAAACTTGAAGAGCACTGCTGTAGACAAAAGTATGTTTTTTTAAACTTAAAATAAACATAGAACGAAGAAAAGTGGCGGAAAAACGAGAATATTGAAGAAAAAAAAAAGAAAAACTAAAATAACGAATAAGAATATTATATTAGATAACTTCAATTCTAACAAGATAATTTCAATTCAAACCTTCTAGAACTTTCAATGTACTTTGCTGCACGGTAATTTTTATACAGCGATCCAAGTGTTTGTCTAGGCATCCTACTCGATACTTCGTTCAGAAATGTCGACTCGGGGCAAATATGATATTTATTTAAACAATCTCTATAAAATGAGGAATATTAATGATTGCTGGAGTCTTGGTTTCAGTTAGGCATTGGTGACATTCATATCTCAACTCGATGATAGAAAACTGACCAATCATCATCATCAAGTAGCTTGTCCCTTTCGGAACTTGGCTCCCATGACAGCAGTCCTAAAAAAAACCTCGTATGTTCTGTGCAAGTTGATCGGCGTCAGCGGCAGTCATTCTCAGATCGTAAATCACATCTTACACCCAACGTCTTCTAGGTCTTCCTCTCATTCTTCTTACATGCATCATTCCTTCCCAAATTATTTTCTCTAGGCACTCATGTTGTTTGATGTGTCCAAAATATTTAATTTTCCTTGTTTTTATACTCTTTAATAGCTCAGAACTCTCTTTAAATATCAAGCATTAGAAGGTATAAACTCCTACAAAATACCCACCTTTAGTTAGTTAATTGCATATCCTTTACAGGAACTTGCGAATAAACCCCCATCTTTTTAACGCTGTTTGTGATTTTTCTAGGCATTATTGCGTTCAGTAGTTTGCCATTGCTTTCTGAACGGGTGGTGCCATCGTCCTTTGTAAAAATCCACGCGAAACAATTTGCAACCAAACTGTCCGCAGCGGGATTCGAACTCAGAACATCGGGGTTAATAGACCGAGTCACTATCCCCTAAGCCACAGACACCACTGGAACCTTTGAATTAACGGGCCGATATACATGCAGGTATGGCCGTTGTAAAAAGCGGGCAAATAATAGACTAGGCTGATATTCTAAATTCCTTAAGGAAGAGAGGATGTGTAAATGATACAAGTAATAGTGGTGAATCTACAACACTAGCATGACTGCAAGAATTTCAAGACAAATGTGGTGTTGCTAGACAAGGGAGCTAAACTGGAAGTCGAAGAAGAATAGTAAATCAACAAAGAACCGGTGTTGTTATTCGCCACACGCTGAGAAACATACTGAGGAGGAGATCGGAACACATATGTACTAATCAGTGGCGGCTCGTGATAATTTTTGTTGGTGGGGCCAGACAGATATTTTCGGAAAAATCATGGTTTCGGTTAGAATATATGTTAATGTATATAAAATAATAAATACACGTTACACCTTATTTTGGGTGGAGCCCGGCCCCACTGTTCCTTAATGACTAGCCGCCACTGGTACTAATTCGTTCCATGTGCAGTGATGATGATCCGACGACTAAACTAAACTCATAAACCAATTTTTCTGTCGGTTATGCACAGAGATTTGTATATCGATCTCAGAAAGACTCTGATACTTCCCCTCCTTCATTTCTTTACTATTTCCTTCTATTTGTATGCATCACACTCGATTCAATAATCTCTGTGTCGTGGAGGTACGGTGATCACCTCTCTCTTCAAAGGTACTCAATTCGTTTCCCGCATGGAACGATCGGGATATTTCTCCAGTGATCCCAGACATCAATATGGACGAAATCGCGTTTCTAGTCCTATCGGAGAAGGAAGATAAAACGTCGGTCGCATATTAAAATTTTGCACGTAACAGAACTCTTGGCAGTGGAAAGTTGACTGGAGTAGGGTAGAAAACCGCGATCCAGACAACAAATCCCCACCCAATAAATTCTTCAAGTGTTACCATACTCAATATCTCCAACCTTGTGTATGGTGTGTTTCAGCATTCACTATAAATCACACATTAAACACCCTCAAATGATACATGTGCATAAGTGTGCACAACGGATATATATATATATATATATATGAGATAGTAAAAGACGGAGACGCGATAATTGATATTACTACACTATAAGTAGAGAATAAATTAGAACACGCCGTGAAGAATGGCACAAATTTCACACATTTTAAAGCATAAACCTAAACCAACTAGAAGCAACCAATATGATCACACATCGCAGCGATACACAAACAAACACAATTGTCAGATAATCCTCTTGACTGACGCAAAACCATTGCTTCTTCTTCTTATTAACCGTTCAGCTCCCAACGGAGCACAGGTCTTCGAGATTAAGGGTTTAGGGGTTTTAAAGCCGAAGGATTGACTTCATGGCACCGGGTTTTACCCCACATGGCTCGGTCGCTCTCCGCAGAAATAGCACGCCACCTGCCGAGAGCATTGCACAAAGCACGAACTCTGTAGCTCCAACAACAATCCTAGGAATCTCTCGAAAAAAATTGCACTCGTGAACAGAACGGCGCGGTCCGGATTCGAACCTACGGCATTTGAATCACAAGGCAAAGTGCTTAACCACTTAACCACAGAGATTCCCTCAGTGTTCCTGTGTAAGAAAGAGATCATAACACACATGGTTATTCACCGAAGTGCAATGTTGATGGTTCAATCAATAAATTAATCATTCTACAGAGATGACAAGGAGAAAATATGGTCTTCAGAGACTGTGATATCTCTGAACTCGAAGAACCTGGTTTATGACATCTCTCTCTCTCTTTCTCTCTCTCTCTCTCTCTCGCGATCGTTCTTTTTGGTCATTTTGACCATTCTTATTGTGATATATAAACAGCCTTTGCCAAGAACGTATTTTTACGTCACATCGTTCAACGCTATTTGGAGATCTGGTGCTTATCCTTCGGCGACGTGCCCGATTTCAGCCAGCGTTTACTGGGTTCGCTCTCCGTCAGCTTTTGGCTGCTCCCAGCCTACCTGCAAGGCAGCAGGTTATGACATAAATGAAATATTTCAGTTGAATGAAGCTACTGATGCTGTGATTTTATAACTGAATGGAACAAAGAAGAACACGACAATGTCAAAAATAACAAAGACACTTAAAACAACATTGAAGCAGGAAGTGTTTATTGCCGGTGCTCGCAAGGGGAGCAAAGAATAATAACATTGCGACCTAAAGTCATGTTTTCTTCTTCTTCTTCTTCGTTCTCACTAGATTGGGATTTCGGATTCTCTAATGAAAGCAGCCGTCTGCCTCAGATTATCAGCCACGCCATACAGTTTGTCTTCTGCGTTCTCACTAGATTGGGATTTCGGATTCTCTAATAAAGGTAGCCGTCTGCCTCAGATTATCAGCCACGCCATACAGTTTGTCTTCTGCGTTCTCACTAGATTGGGATTTCGGATTCTCTAATAAAGGCAGCAGTCTGTCTCAGATTATCAGCCACGCCATACAGTTTGTTTTCTGCGTTCTCACTAGATTGGGACTTCGGATTCTCTAATAAAGGCATCCGTCTGCCTCAGATTATCAGCCAAGCCATACAGTTTGTCTTGGACGCTAGTGTAAGTGGGCCACCTCTTTCTTCTCAAGTCTGCATACTGGGGGCAGTTCTATAGGATATAATTCCTATGATTTCTGTTTCCCCGTTTGTGCCAACCTCTTCCCGGAGTAGTTTTGGCCACCCTCATGATGGTAGGTCTGACATACTTGCTGTGTGGCTAAATTTCCGAGGCAGATTGACGACCGTAGAATCCGTCATCCCATTCTTCATTGTGAAGGGTCGTTGCACCATGCTATGCGCCTTACGTCGTGGTGCATCCGTTTTCTGCAAGCATTTGTTTCGGGTTAGCATTCCCTAAAAGCCATGTTTTAAGAGGCGAATAAGGTAGGGGCCTAGGGAAGTTACCTTAGTAAATAAAAAGCGTCGCAGAAATCGGATGCGCTGGCCTACTTGTAGGCGCATGACTGGCACAACGCACATCGCTCTTAGGCTTCGATCACATACAAATCACAAAGAGTAGTTAAACAAATAGTCGATATGGAGCGTTTGAAGAAGAAGAAAAGGAATAGAAGACAGTAACATTGACGCAGAAAGTACCAACGAAATGGAAAACAACAAAGGTGCGTTCAATAACGGTACAGAACTGAACTAAAATGCTAAAATGACTAATGTTGAGGTGCTGAATGAGATCAAGACACAGAGAAAGCCTATCATCAATATAAGAAAGAGGCAGTCATCATTTTTCGGGCATGTGATGAGGAGGGAGGTTTAGAATACAGTGTGACAACCGGTAAAATCGCGGGTAGACGAGACAGAGAGAGAAAATTTTGAATAGCCTGACTTCATGGTACGGTAGAGCGTCAACATCTGAGTTGATAGCAAACACCAACGTCAGAGATTTGTGGAGATCCATGATCACCTACCCCAGCCGGCACGGTACCTGATGATGATGATGAGGATGACAGAAAGCAAAAGCTACGATTAAAATAATAAAGACTGAGAACAGACAAAGATTAAGATTATAAAGAAAATGAAGACAGGAAAATTAAATAAAACAAAGGAAGACTTGAGTCAACATTTAAGTTCCTCCAAGAGTCATTGCAGGATTCTAGGAGTAGGTATAGACAAACCTGGAGAAGAGAACTGGAGACTAATATTAAAAGCATAGGTAAAACATGGAAAGAATTGGAAGGGATGGTAAGAGAAAGGAAGACCTGGAAGAAGTTTGTTGAAGACCTATGCTCCGTTGGGAGTTGAATGGGGAAGAAGAAGAAAGTAATAATAATCGATTCAAATAACAAAAGACCCAGAACAGACAAAGATAAGGATTATAAAGAAGATGAAGACAGAAAAAGGAAAGAAAACAAAGGTAGACTTGAGTCAATATTTAAGTTCCCCTCAAAACTCATTGTACTTGATTTGTTGTTGATTCTAGCTCCTAATCTAAGAACAACGTAGACATAAGACTTCCCCTAGCAAAGTTTTTATATTGTCTACAACTTTCCTCGTAAGTTACCATGAACAGTCCGACCTAACGATAGGTCTGACCTTATGTCAGAAATCAATCCGACTTTGTCAGAAGCTATACAGACCTTACTATGGCATTTCAATGCTCGCTTCGATCTCCTGACAATCACTAAGAAATGTTTTTCAGAACTAAATCACAGTTGTGAACCGGTCTAGGCTGTTCGAATATAATACTAGAGCTTGATTAGCTTGTATAGTTGATGGTACCCGTGCTTCCCTTATGCCGAGACCAATGATAGTGTTTTCTCTTTATGCATTCCTTATATCTCGATGTTATTCGTCGCTTACTTTATTCTCATACACAGAAAATATAAATTTTAGGGAATGAAGTGGGACGTAACTAAGGTCGTTACTTTTATTCTCATTTATAGAAGATATAAACGGCAGATGATGACATTGGGCGAAAGTAATGTGGTTACTTTTATTCTCATTTATAGAAGATATAAACGACAGATGATGACATGGGGCGAAAGTAATGTGGTTACTTTTATTCTCATTTATAGAAGATATAAACGACAGATGATGACATGGGGCGAAAGTAATGTGGTTACTTTTATTCTCATTTATTTGATATATATATATATATATATATATATATATCAAATATATATATATATCGGTGTAGACCGGGAAACTTTGACCGTGAGGTCAAAGGCTAACGGGCAATGGTTCGCCTAGGGCGATGGACGCTCTAGGTGAGGATTTATTTTTTAATGTCCTTGGGGAGTTAGCCAGACAAAAAATCTCGGTGGAGCCTGGCCCCCGACTTGTGATATCAGTGGATTTACCATGATATCCAAGATCCAGACCCCCAGCTATGGGCAAATATCCCCACTGCCTTGTGGGAGCCTCGGGAGAGACAAAGGTTATGGGAGTAAACCCAAACAGAAAATCCAGAGCGGAGCCCCTAAGACGGACATGCATCAAGTGATGTCCTACCGGCAGCTCCTGCAACCGAACTGATATCAGATGTCGTGCTTGCATCCCTCTGGATCCTATCAGCGAGGTCGAGAGGGGGTAGTTGACGCTTGGACAACTCAGCAACTCCATAAAAATAGCCCAGGTATGCGTCATGGAGATTCAGCGCAGAACATACTACATGACGCAAGACCTTTGGCTCCTGAGACAAAGAGGTCAATGATGATATATATATATAAATATATCACATCTTTCACCGTCGATATCTCCGCAAGATTATGAACATCAGGTGGTACGACAAGATAACCAACTCTGAAGTACTGCAACGTGCAAACTTTCCTTCCATCATGTGCATGTTCAGCAGTAGAAGACTTAGATGGCTAGGGCATGTGCGAAGAATTGGCAATGGCTGCATTCCAAAACAAATGTTGTTCTATGAACTTTCGGAGGAAGAGGCACCAAGGCAGACCACTGTTCAGATATAAGTCTGCAAGGTCTCAATGAATAACTTTTCTATCTGTCCCAGCAAATGGGAACGACTGGCTGATGATCGAAATATATGGAAAACAACATTGCGCAAAGGTGCAGAATCTTTTGAAGAGAGACTTAGGAATGAGCTGAAAGACAAGAGAGACAAGCGAAAACTTAGAAGTTGTCACAGTGAAACAAACACTTGCCAATTGACCGTCTGTAAAGACGAAAAATGACATATCTTGTAATCGTTGATTCTTTCCTTTGTCTTGTACTTTGTATCAGGGCGGCTTCGTCATTAGGGCCAGTGGGCCCGGCCCTACCAAAAATATTGAGTAACCTGTACTTATTATTTTAGACATTATTTGTTCATAATTATTATTTTCAACGAGATACTGATTAGCTTTGAAAGTTGATATATAACGCTAAAATATCATACGCAGTCTGAAATTTTGAAATTCATAATATTTTACCCCTAATTAGTATACGCCCCTGGTCATTAGGAGCCAGTAAGAACCGGTCCTACCAAACCAAAAAGAATTAACGTGTACTTATTATTTTAGAAATTATTTTTTCGTAGTTATTACTTTTAACTTGACACTGATTAGCTTTGAAAGTTGAATATGCACTAAAATATAAATATTATATCAGAATAATATAACAATCCTGTTATTTATATAATATCTCCTTATTAAAAACATTTAAATACTGAAGCTTCATTTAGCCTCTAATACTTCAAGCATTGTGTCGTGCACCACATCTGGGGCTAGTTTACAAGTTCCTACATAAGATGTAACATTGAACTCTGACCTTTGATCACTATTGCAATGATAATTGCCAAAACAATGTTATTATCATTCAGCCGGAAGATATATTCATTCTTACGCAGCCAAACTACTTCTCAGATAAACGAAGACTCAAATAGTCCGTTTAATTATCCATTGAATCCCCAATTTTATATAAAAATAGTAAAAAATTATAGAAAATAATTGTACTAAATGACAAACTTTCTTATAATAAGATTAGTTTTATGGAATTGTCCTTGCATTAATACACCTTGTCTACAGCAATAATTGCGACCACATTCGTGACCTTTGAGCTTGGTTCCCCTGCTGTGTCCGCTATCCGTGAACTTTGACCTGTCGACTGACGTCCTTGACCTAGTTTAGCTAGTTCAATATTTAATTGCCCTTGATTTTATATTATTTAATAGCCAACTCTCTTTAATATCAAGCTGTTACAGAACAGAAGCGTTGTTTTTTTCCCTGAAAGAGGTAATGGAGTCTTCTTCTTTTCGAACATTTTTCACGCCCAATTTTATCATTCTTTTTGTGATATATAATTGGTCCTTTGACCAGAACTGAGTGATCTACATTGGGTCGATTATGCGCCCATGGTGACTAGGCCCGCCTATCCGGTTTCAGCCAGCTTTTGATTTTCTAGGGTGAGCTTTCCCTGGGGGTAATGGGATCTAAGGCGCATAGGGACAACGTCGCGCCAGGATTAGTGAGCTGGCACTAACCAATATCCTACCCCACCTCCACGTGGTGACCCTGGAAACAGAAAACGGTTCTTGTCTGGCTAAGCGGGTAGGGATCGAGGGAGAGCTACTCTGGTATAAGTAGGGATGCAGACGCAGTTACATTGGATGAGATCGCTCGCAACACAGACGAGCAGAATCCCAGAGTGATTATTAATGCACATCTCTGCCGGCCGATGGGAAAAGCTGAACAAATAAACATAAATGGATGAAGGGTGCATCCAGAGAAGAGACTGGGCCCATATAGGGCGAAACTCGGAGCTACGAGGTGGGAGCTCGAATTGAGTTGCGTGTCATGACAGTCTCGAGGCATAGTAAATGTGAGCACGGTGAGAAAACAGATAAACACGGTGAGCAGGCACCAAAGTAGAGCGAACACGCATACGGTCGATACACAGGGGAGCCCACCGGTGGGGACAGACATGCACGGTGCTGATGATAGAGCATCCAAAAAGCGTGGCAAACGTAGGGGTGAGCGGACGCCCCAATTGTGCTGAGAAACTGGAACGCCCAGCAGAGGCTTGGATCCAGTGCAAAAAGTTCCTACCGAATGGTGATAAACTGTGCACTGTGCACAGTGAGATAGAAATGGGTAACGTATCGCCCAGTAGAACAATGACGGGAAAAATGGACGGTCCCAGTCGGTGGACGAGGGCACAAACAGAAATGGGCAAATGGGCACCAAAAAGAAACGCGCGGCAGGCAAACTAAGCAGTCAAAAAAAAAGACTGGTAAACTGGGCAAATGTCGCTCAACAACCCAGGAGTGAAGGTTGTTAAAGGGTAGCTACCCTAAAATAAAATAGCAGCATATGGGGACTAAAATGGGGGCAGCCCGAGGCGACGGAGAGCGAACCCAGTAAACGCTGGCTAAAACCGCACACATCGCTGAAGGATAAGCACCAGAGCTTCAAATAGCGCTAAAGGTGTTACGAAATACACCCATGCTAAGGCTGCATGAATCAGATTTCTACATGAAAGCAGAATTTATGGGGAAATCTGGTACATCAGTCTATGCGGTGATCTCACGCTCGAGAGAGAGAAATAAAGAGAGAGAGAGAGAGAGAGAGAGAGAGAGAGAGAGAGAGAGAGAGAAAGAGTAATAACTTCCGGAATAGACAAGAAATAGTAAATACTTCAAAACCCCAATTTTCCCGAAATTTTTGCCGGGCCCCACCAAAAAAAATGACCACGAGCCGCCACTGCTTTGTATTCTTCATTAAACAGCTTTTGGAGATAACCTTGATTACGTTCAAATAGATCAGTGTTCGGTCGCATGTCGTCCACATCTCCATATGGCTTGTCCTGCAATGCTACTCAACATCATCAAGTACCATGCCGATAGGCGGAATTTATCATGTTCTTCAATAACGTTCAGGAGCGTCTGGCTGAATTGATTAGTGCGAGGGCTCCAATTAGGGAGACCCAGGTTCAATCCCCGGTAAAGGCAATGAGTATTTTTTATGCCGGGGGCATACAAAATCATAACCTGAATAGTTTCACTACGACTGCACAAGTGACCACTAAATTCCTCATGCTCATGTGCCTCCTGTCCTTAGTTAGTTAGTTAGTTTGTTCTTTTCGTGCCAAAGGCGGCACATAGGGCAGAGGTTTTAGATCTTCATGTGATACGGTTCTTTGCTAGCAGTTGGAGATCTTGTATGGTTTTACATCCCAATAGTTTACTTTCTTGTTGGATAGTTCTTCGAAGAGTGGTCTTAAGTCTTCCACGTTTTCTTTTCCCAACTGGTGACCACATAAGGACTTGTCGATTTAGTCTCTTTTCGTCTGATCTAAGCACATGACCTAAATATTTCCACCTTCGTTTCCTTATAATATTTGATACGGGTTGTTGCTGTGTTCTATCTCTCACTGTGTTGTTAGAAACAAAATCACTCCATTTTACTTTTAATAATTTTCGGAGACATTCTCAAAGCTGTCCGGTTTCTTATCAATTTTCTTTGTTGATTTCCAACTTTCACAACCGTAGGTCAGTACAGGAATCACACATGACCTAAACAATTTAACTTTTGTGCATATACTAAAGTCTTGAGATAGGTTTTTCCGGTTCCGGTTTCAAGATGGAAGGTGTTGTTTTCTTCGTACTTGCTATGGTCCGTTGATCTGAGGCCTTAATAATCCTCAATCGTAAAAATCCCAATATTTCGGAAACAGAGGATTATGTCTCCCTGTCCTACGCTACCATTAAAAAACGGTATTGCGATTAACTTAGGACATGGGATGGGGGCGCCCATGAGCCTGCAGAATTTAATGTACCATGTCTAGTGCAGTCGCCGCGAAATGTTCGGGTTACGATGTTTTCTTTATGCCCTCGACAGAAAAAGAACTTCTTTGCCTTACCGGATATTGAATCCGAGTATCCCGAATGGGAGCACACGCTCTATTTCTTTCCACCAGACGCTCGCTCCACTAACAGAGAATGTACCGAGTTCTGTAAAGGATGCGCTAAGTAACGACTTTTAAAAAAACAAAATAATCCTGGCATATCCTTTACAGGACGTAGTCATCAACTACAGTAAACGAGTCGCTGATCTTCTAGGCACCACTCATAGGTTCAGTAGTTTGCCATTGCTTTTTGAACGGTGAGGTCTTATTTTACCTTTCGTAATATTTCCACGGAAAAGAATTTGCTTCCATACTGCCTGCCGTGGAGTTTGAACCCTGTACGCTTGGGTTGTGATCAGCCCCCTACCGCACTCTCTCTCTTTGCCTTTTACCCCGGGTTGGGGCATAGGCCCTCAACCAACTCATGCCAAGTCTTCCTATCTCTAGCTATCTCCTGCAGCTTCCTCCAGCTCTTCTTTATATTGTTGATCTCCGCCTCCAAATCTCGTCTCCATGTATTTCTCGGCCTCCCTTCTTTCGCTGTCCCTGCGGGTTCCGGCAAGGACCCTTCTTGTTATATTCCCCTCAGGTTTTCGCAAAGTGTGTCCTATCCAGCGCCAGCGTCTTTTTTAACCTGTTTGTTCACTGGAATCTGTCTTGTTCTCTCCATAAGTTCCTCATTTGTGGCCCTATCATACCATCTTATTCCCTACACTACCGCACTACTAACAGGAAATTGTACAACGTTCTATAAAGGATACACTAAGTAACGAATCTCTCTCTCTTTGCCTTTATAACCCGGATTGGGGTATAGGCCCTCAACCAACTCATGCCAAGTCTTCCTATCTCTAGCTATCTCCTGCAGCTCCCACCAGAACTTCTTTATATTGTTCATCTCTGCCTAAGTAACGACTACTAAATAGAAAATGTACTAAAACGACAAAAGCTTATTTTAACAAATTTAAAAAAGTCAATGAATGTAAAACACCATCTTACAATGTTGATATTGATGAAATCTAACCTGGAAGTGCTCCTTAATGTGCACATTACATCAAAGTAATGGCATTTTTGCGCGACGACGTTAAACCGTTACACTTAGAGGACAAATACCCAATTTGCCGGCTTGCATTCCTGCGATCATGCATGCAGGCTGACGTTAATAGGATACTTTCAAAGATGAAACATTACCCTCCACAGCTCGGCTCGGCACAAGTATCATTTATCACTAACTGCACTCTAGAATTATGCTCTGCAGTTGAGTTCCATCATTGGGAGGGATCAGAGTAGATAGATAAGAAACTCGTAGTCTGTTTTCTCCTCTGCGTTTGTTCTTATCAAACAAGTTGACCACACTTTGTGATCTGTGTAGTTTCCATCAGGAATGTGAGTTCTTTTCGGGTCGGTTCGTAAAACATCCACGACAGTGCTGTTCAACGTTTTTATGTATTGGTTTGCGCATCTAACTGATAGTTGTGGGGGAGCGAACGCCATGTGATGATTACAATACTATTACTAATAATATATTATTTTTGTACTATTATAGTCATCATCATCATCAAGGTGCGTATCCTTTATAGGACTTTGCTTTCTTTGCAGCACATCTTAAATTCACTTTGTCTCTAGCCAGTTCACCCACTTCGTCGATGGTCATATTCATGGTTTCTTTAATATCTTGTAGCCATCTTCTTCTTGGTCTGCCTCTGCGTCCTGGGACCCTGCCCTCTAATATTGTTCTTTCCAGGCCATCGTGATGCTTGATGTGACCAAAGTATGTAATTTTTCTGTATAGTATGTTGTTTATCAGCCAATTCTCTTTAACCTTTAGTTCTTTCAGGACATCGGTGTTCTTTCTTTTTTCTGTCCATGGTATTCGTAGGATCTTTCTATAGCATTTAGTTTCGAAGGACTGGATTTTCGTTTTACTATTATATTACCAATAATAATAATAATATGATTAAGATGTGGGCGCGTTCTAGCTATTGTTTTTCCCCAGATGGATGATGAAATTGGTTGTCCAATCTTGCAGTTAAGAGTAGGGGTGGGAGCTTTAATGTGCGTTTCAGGGCCCGATGAGTCGCCCTTGTTGTGTTATATCCATGTTTATGTAGTGTGGTCTTGATATTGTCTATCCATCTTTTACTTGGTCTTCCCTTGGCTCTAGTACCTGATCTCTGTTTATTGTATGCTGTTATTGGTAGTTGGTTGTATTTCATTCTTATCTAATGGTCAGGTTCTCCAGGAAAAAAACCAAAAGGATTGGACTAGGAAGCAGTAGATGGTTACAAAATAAAACAAGATTTATAAAGCGGAAAGATCGTGTTCATGGGTGTGTTGCAGAAAAAAACCCACCCTAAAAAAATAATATTCTCTTGAAATCTGATCAGAGTAAATTAAGGCGTCCTGAATGTATGAGATGGGGAATGCATATATATCCATTGATCGATCGATTGACTGACTGATTGATTGATTGATGAGACCATCATCATTACACTTCAGTGACTAATCAATCGTGTGTGCTTCAATAGCTTTCTTACACATGAAGATCTCAGCGATATCGCAGTACTTCGTAGCACCGGCAAGGGTTCAGGATGGAAGTGGGGGCAATTTGCCTTGCGTTCTGAAGGTCGTGGATTCGAATTCGGACTGCCTTCGATTCACATTTACATTCGGTTTCGGCGATCCCTTACAATAGTTGATGAAGCTACTGAGTTCAAAGTTTGTGCAATACTCTGGTCAGGGAGTCCAACGTTACCACGCTGCACGGAAAGTGACCGAGCCCTGAGGGGGGAAACCCGGTGTAATAAAGTTAACATTCAGACCTTTCTAACAGACTGTAACAACTAATATAAACACCCGTTTTCGACTCTGGAGAAAAACAGGATACCATCGATCTGTCTCAGGTTATTAAACGTCATTTTGGGCTGTTAGTAATTTCATTTTAATTTCAGTTTCATATCTTTCATCATCCGTTATTGTCCAAGATATTAGAAGCTCTTTCCTCATTTTAATCTCCACTTATTCTTAATTCTAATGCTAGCATCTCACGTGTTTGTATACATACCAATTACCTGCCTACGTTGAAGATCGATACATTTCATAGAACATATTTCCAACAAAATTATGGTGTCTGCAATGTATTATTCATAAGAGCATATAAATGACAGGACCCGCTATGAAAGCAAAGAATAGTACCACTGCGTCCCGCAAGTCATGTCTAAGAGGCGATTAGGGTAGGGACCTAAGTAAACTACCCTAGTAAATAAAAAAAGCGTCGCAGAAATCGGATGCCTACTTGTAATCACATAACTGGCATAACGTACAATCGCTCTTGGGCTCAGATCACATATAAAGTGGTTCACATATAACAGGTGGTCGATATGGATCGTTTCAAGAAAAAGAAGAAAAATAGAATAGCTAAAATATGGAAAGAATACATGTTGATATGTGTTACAAAACCGCTTTTAGAAACTCGTGGACAGAGAAAGAAAAAAGTAAGTCCAGGAAAATTATCTCCTAAATAACATCATATCGAAGAAAATGAAATATTTACGTTAAACGTCGCAGTGGTTTGGATAGAACAGTAATGGAAGTCGTTGTTTCTGGAGTAAGGCGATATACGAAAATCTACAAATCTGAGGGGATCAGACCAGACCAGATCTGGAGACAACCGTGGGTAGGTGCGGTGATACTAAGTAAAATGGCGTTTAAGGACAAAGACACGTGTGTATAGTATCACATAAGTATATAAAAATTAAATATAAAATTAACAACAATCCCACGTTTCGATCATGCATCTTTATCAAGGAGACATATAAACAGAATAAACACTAAATAAATTAGAACATATATTTTTATCAAGGAGACATATAAACAGAATAAACACTAAATAAACTAGAACATATATTTTTATCAAGGAGACATATAAACAGAATAAACACTAAATAAACTAGAACATATATTTTTATCAAGGAGACATATAAACAGAATAAACACTAAATAAATTAGAACATATATTTTTATCAAGGAGACATATAAACAGAATAAACACTAAATAAACTAGAACATATATTTTTATCAAGGAGACATATAAACAGAATAAACACTAAATAAATTAGAACATATATTTTTATCAAGGAGACATATAAACAGAATAAACACTAAATAAATTAGAACATATATTTTTATCAAGGAGACATATAAACAGAATAAACACTAAATAAATTAGAACATATATTTTTATCAAGGAGACATATAAACAGAATAAACACTAAATAAATTAGAACATATATTTTTATCAAGGAGACATATAAACAGAATAAACACTAAATAAACTAGAACACATATTTTTATCAAGGAGACATATAAACAGAATAAACACTAAATAAACTAGAACACATATTTTTATCAAGGAGACATATAAACAGAATAAACACTAAATAAACTAGAACATATATTTTTATCAAGGAGACATATAGACAGAATAAACACTAAATAAACTAGAACATATATTTTTATCAAAGAGACATATAGACAGAATAAACACTAAATAAACTAGAACATATATTTTTATCAAGGAGACATATAAACAGAATAAACACTAAATAAACTAGAACATATATTTTTATCAAGGAGACATATAAACAGAATAAACACTAAATAAACTAGAACATATATTTTTATCAAGGAGACAT
Organism: Arion vulgaris; assembly: GCA_020796225.1. Classification (NCBI taxonomy): domain Eukaryota; kingdom Metazoa; phylum Mollusca; class Gastropoda; order Stylommatophora; family Arionidae; genus Arion; species Arion vulgaris. The sequence continues at coordinate 71,235,486 of CM036758.1, forward strand.
ATAAACAGAATAAACACTAAATAAATTAGAACATATATTTTTATCAAGGAGACATATAAACAGAATAAACACTAAATAAATTAGAACATATATTTTTATCAAGGAGACATATAAACAGAATAAACACTAAATAAATTAGAACATATATTTTTATCAAGTAGACATATAAACAGAATAAACACTAAATAAATTAGAACATATATTTTTATCAAGGAGACATATAAACAGAATAAACACTAAATAAACTAGAACAGATATTTTTATCAAGGAGACATATAAACAGAATAAACACTAAATAAATTAGAACATATATTTTTATCAAGGAGACATATAAACAGAATAAACACTAAATAAACTAGAACATATATTTTTATCAAGGAGACATATAGACAGAATAAACACTAAATAAACTAGAACATATATTTTTATCAAGGAGACATATAAACAGAATAAACACTAAATAAATTAGAACATATATTTTTATCAAGGAGACATATAAACAGAATAAACACTAAATAAACTAGAACATATATTTTTATCAAGGAGACATATAAACAGAATAAACACTAAATAAATTAGAACATATATTTTTATCAAGGAGACATATAAACAGAATAAACACTAAATAAATTAGAACATATATTTTTATCAAGGAGACATATAAACAGAATAAACACTAAATAAATTAGAACATATATTTTTATCAAGGAGACATATAAACAGAATAAACACTAAATAAACTAGAACACATATTTTTATCAAGGAGACATATAAACAGAATAAACACTAAATAAACTAGAACACATATTTTTATCAAGGAGACATATAAACAGAATAAACACTAAATAAACTAGAACATATATTTTTATCAAGGAGACATATAGACAGAATAAACACTAAATAAACTAGAACATATATTTTTATCAAAGAGACATATAGACAGAATAAACACTAAATAAACTAGAACATATATTTTTATCAAGGAGACATATAAACAGAATAAACACTAAATAAACTAGAACATATATTTTTATCAAGGAGACATATAAACAGAATAAACACTAAATAAACTAGAACATATATTTTTATCAAGGAGACATATAAACAGAATAAACACTAAATAAATTAGAACATATATTTTTATCAAGGAGACATATAAACAGAATAAACACTAAATAAATTAGAACATATATTTTTATCAAGGAGACATATAAACAGAATAAACACTAAATAAATTAGAACATATATTTTTATCAAGTAGACATATAAACAGAATAAACACTAAATAAATTAGAACATATATTTTTATCAAGGAGACATATAAACAGAATAAACACTAAATAAACTAGAACATATATTTTTATCAAGGAGACATATAAACAGAATAAACACTAAATAAATTAGAACATATATTTTTATCAAGGAGACATATAAACAGAATAAACACTAAATAAACTAGAACATATATTTTTATCAAGGAGACATATAGACAGAATAAACACTAAATAAACTAGAACATATATTTTTATCAAGGAGACATATAGACAGAATAAACACTAAATAAACTAGAACATATATTTTTATCAAGGAGACATATAAACAGAATAAACACTAAATAAACTAGAACATATATTTTTATCAAGGAGACATATAAACAGAATAAACACTAAATAAACTAGAACATATATTTTTATCAAGGAGACATATAAACAGAATAAACACTAAATAAATTAGAACATATATTTTTATCAAGGAGACATATAAACAGAATAAACACTAAATAAATTAGAACATATATTTTTATCAAGTAGACATATAAACAGAATAAACACTAAATAAATTAGAACATATATTTTTATCAAGGAGACATATAAACAGAATAAACACTAAATAAACTAGAACATATATTTTTATCAAGGAGACATATAAACAGAATAAACACTAAATAAACTAGAACATATATTTTTATCAATGAGACATATAGACAGAATAAACACTAAATAAACTAGAACATAGATCTAAATATGAAGGATAACTGGAGATTTGATAGTTTCTGGAGTACGAGGCAAGGGGTGACCAGGACAAAGATGACAGCAGGGCATCAAAGAAAAATTGAACATGACGCTGGATGAGGGGAGAGAACTTGCTAGAGATAGAGTAAATTTTTTCAGGTGGGATGTGATGAAAGTGATGTTCCCAAGGGACATGCTACTTGATAATGGCATGGTGATAGATAGATGATTGTGTTGGTTGGATGAAATGAAGAAATCTTTACTGAAATCAACAAGGTGGTAGAGAGAACGTAAACGGGAAGAATGCTAATAGAACTAGTCAAGAGAATAAGAAAATGGATGTAGAACAATAAATGTTATTCTTACGTATGACATAATGGAATGAGACTGTAACATGGCAGAACTAAATGAAGATATAGGTCAAGTTTGACAAGTTGAAATTGTAGTCAAGTGTGACAAATAGAAGGTATAGTCGAGTATTGCAAATAGAAGTTATAGTCGAGTATTACAGATATAAGTTATAGTCAAGTATTACAAATAGAAGTTATAGTCAAGTGTGACAAATAGAAGTTATAGTCGAGTATTACAAATAGAAGTTATAGTCGAGTATTACAAATAGAAGTTATAGTCAAGTATGATAAATAGAAGTTATAGTCGAGTGTGACAAATAGAAGTTATAGTCAAGTATTACAAATAGAAGTTATAGTCAAGTGTTACAAATAGAAGTTATAGTCAAGTGTGACAAATAGACCTTATTGGCTAATATAAAAATATACGTGTGTATACTGAAGCAAATCTCATTAAAACTATTTGTGGTCAACATTATGTTATTAATGTCAAATATGGCTGCTTATATCAGCTTCTTCTTCTTTTTTCTTTACCCTTCCCCCCCCAAGGAGGCATAGGTCCTCAACCAAGGCCTTGCAAGATATCATACATTTGGTTGTAGTTTTTATAGCTAAATATTTTTTACAGGGTGTGGTAGCTAATCCCAGGCCAGTACAGCAGCTAATGAGCGAGAAATCAGAACAGAGAAGATGTGTCTTAGAATTGCAGGAAAAACCAAAACACGTAATCATAAAGTACTGTAGTTTTACAAATTACAAAAACAATGACAAAAATAGGAAAAACCAAAAGAGATCAAATTAGAAATGAGGAAATTAGAAGGAAACTAGAAATGAAACCAGTCATTGAATTTTTTTTTTTTTTTTTAAACCCAGAAATAATGGTTTGGTCATCTGACAAGAATTCTTTCATATCGTATTCTATTGTGTACAACATTCAAGAGATGACCATAAAACACATACAAGATGGAGCGACGGCATCAAGAGAAATAAGCATCCGTTTAGAAGAAGCATTGGATAAAGTATACACAAGTTCCTTATATACAGAGTGTTCAACTTAAAAGCAGCCCCAGTGATAAATAGAAATTTGCCAGGTACGCATTGCATCTCGTCTATTTACTATTTAAACCGGTTCTGACTAGCTTGTCATACGTCACATTTGTTCATCGCCCCTTCCCGCACTACAATTACACACCATCACACAACCTTGACCTATACTACGTCATAACTGAACCTTTCCATTTCCATACATATATGCCAGATTAGCTCCATTCACATTCTGCTTTTAAGTTGAACACACTGTATTTTTACACAGCACTTCGCAATGAATTAAAAGGTGGAATAGAAGAAGAAGAAGAAGATGCAATCCGTCAGGTTCTCTCATTACCAGGAAAAACTCATGCCCAGGACAGTAGAATGAGAATCATGTCAATTAAAATAAATTACGCCCGTGTGGTTTTGGGACTCGCAAGGGAAGCAAAGAATAGTACCACTGCAACCTACAATGCATGTCGTTAGAGGCAACTAATGTAGGCCCAAGGAATGCTACCCTAGTAAATAAAAAGCAGCACATAAATCGGATGGGCTGGCCTCTTTAGGCTCATAACTGGCACAACGTACAATCGCTCTTAGGCTCAGATCACATACAGATTACACAGAGTGGTTGATATGGAGCGTTCGAAGAAGAAGAAAATACATTTTAAAAAACTGTCTTTACTGCCTGCGTTATCGATTTTTAGGGCGGTGTAGGACATATGGGAGAAGTGTGGGGAGGAGCATAAGACTCATCAATTGAATTGTAGCATGGTTAGTGCAGCCACCGCGAAACTATTCATGTTTTGATATTTTCTTTTTGCCCCCAACAGAAAAAACTTCTTGACCTTACCAGGGATTAAACGCGGATCTCCCGAATGACATCCCGCTCACTCTTCTATTCGGACAGAAGGCTCCTCGAAGAATCATGTAAATAATGAATATTTATTACACGCGTTAGAAAGATTACTGTTCCCAGATTTAGCATTGAAATTATCTCAAACAGGCCGATATACCACGTATCGGTTCAGATCTGAAAATAACTTGTCGCACCATCTCGAAAATGAATGTCAAATATAATTATATGTACTCGAGACCATTTGAAGACAAAAACATATTTGTCAAGACATGCAATTATCAGCATTGAGACAAACAACTTATATAGCAACGCACTCGAGGAAACCAAACTCAGAAAACTCACATCTCCCAGCCTGGAGAAATCAAAGACACATATAACAGCTCGTTCCATCAACCTTCAGTGTCTGTGATTAAATACATCACATATCGCTTGCAGAATATTCAATATCACAATTACTGTAGTTATGTGAAAATTTATTGATAATGTTTTGTAGTTTTGTGAAATGTTATTCTCGATGTGGAAGGTACAGGAAATTGACAACTGAAAGCATACGAATCTGCTTCTAAAGTAGGAGAAGGCGACAAGTGTTGGCGGACTTTCGGTGGGAGCAAAGAATAGTAACACCGCGACCTACAAGGCATGTCGTAAGAGGTGACTGAGGTAGGGGACTATGTATCCTAGTAAATAAAAATCGTCGTAGAAATCTGATGTACTGGTTTACTTATAGGCGCATAACTGACACAACGTATAATCGCTCTTAGGTTCAAATCACACACAAATCACAAAGTGTGGTTAACAAGTGGTTGATATGAAGCGTTTCAGTTTCAGTTTCAGTTTGGAATATCTTCATTGCACTCCGGACATGTCCATAGGTGCTCCGATCTCCTTCGCAATATCTCCATCAGCGTCCAGCGACTGACCGTACCAGTTCTATTTTGATTGATGAGCCTACTCGTATACCTGTTGTACCGTTCTTTTCTTGCCACCCCAATCTTCAAACCCAGTTCTCGCAATCTAGTAGTTGACGTGGATTGGTTTAGATGAAGGTCTTCTCTGCGGCCACGCTCTATGAGGGCGTTCACGATGTCAGCTCTGTCCATTGGCTGGCCCTCTGATATGCCGGCAGAGCCAGCCAGCCTGTCTGCTCTCTCATTGCCAACGACACCCATGTGCCCCGGAACAAAGACAAGTGTAATTCTGCAAATTGTTGACGCCTGCAGTGATTCAGTCCATTGCCTGCGCACCGAACCGGCCTCTACCTTTCATATCATACTCAATGAGTCACTCAAAATGCACGCATGAGTGATATGGAGCGTTTGAAGGAGAAGGCGCGCATGTGTGACAGGAAACACTGACAATAAGGAATGCAGACTTTCATGCACAAATTTGAGTGTATATTTGAACGGACTAACTAGCAGACAACATAATAATAATAATAATAAATCCTCTCGTACCGTTATACGTTACATGGGACCTGCAAGCAATTTCTCAATAACACTCTATCCTGCGGAACTCGATCAATCGCCTCCATGGAACTGAGAACGATATTTCTCGCCGCTCTCAGCAAAATTTGTTTCAGGGTCTCATTAGGTCGTCCTCTCTTTCTTGAACCCTTTGCATCCCACTTCAATGCCTGCTTTGATATTCTTTGATCGTTTCTTCTCAAGGTGTGTCCAACATATCTCTATCTTCTCTTTCTTATAACAGTTGTTACTAGTGGTTGACCAGACATTTAGCAGACAATATGGTGACAGGAAACAAGCACAGATAATCTCATCGAACAAATTCGTTGGGATCAAGCGATACCTAATACTGAGATCAACCGGTATCAACAGATATCAAACAGTACCTAATACTGAGATCAACCGGTATCAACAGATATCAAACAGTACCTAATACTGAGATCAACCGGTATCAACAGATATCAAACAGTACCTAATACTGAGATCAACCGGTATCAACAGATATCAAACAGTACCTAATACTGAGATCAACCGGTATCAACAGATATCAACAATAACAGCAAGAAAATAAAATGTAGGAGATGGAAGTGGTTGGGACAAACAAAAAGCATACAGATATTCAGACGCTTACATGTAGCTCTGAAATGCGACATAAATACCACACGAGATTGGAACAAAGAACAAGAGACGGTGCTACTGTATCATTGAAGAAGAACAAGAATGAGAAAGTGTATGCATGCTGATGGTTCCCGTTACTCTCATCCGACTTTTTATACGATCCGAACTTTTGTAAATTAATTACAACACATTGGTATGACTAGCTAGACTTTAAAAAATCCGATGTAAAGTCCGATCCAAAACTGATGTAACAATTTTCAATATATGTAACAGCGGAGGTATGATCTCATCTCCCAAGAAGTCAGATTTTAATCTGGCGAGAAGATGGATGATTCCAATTACTCAGTCAGCGAGCCTGAACATGCGGCGCCGGGCCATGTCTTGGAGGATTTTATGGAAATATTTTCTAACTAAAAGCTCATATTTTATTATTTTTAAAAAAAATACATTTTTAGTATTCTAATTGTTTCTCTGCGTCCATTTCATTTTCTCTCCACATCATTCTCATATCTCTCCTACAACTTTATATCTCTCCTACAACTTTATATCTCTCCTACAACTTTATATCTCTTCTACAACTTTATATCTCTCCTACAACAACTTTATATCTCTTCTACAACTTTATATCTCTCCTACAACTTTATATCTCTCCTACAACTTTATATCTCTTCTACAACTTTATATCTCTCCTACAACTTTATATCTCTCCTACAACTTTATATCTCTCCTACAACTTTATATCTCTCCTACAACTTTATATCTCTTCTACAACTTTATATCTCTTCTACAACTTTATATCTCTCCTACAACTTTATATCTCTCCTACAACTTTATATCTCTCCTACAACTTTATATCTCTCCTACAACTTTATATCTCTCCTACAACTTTATATCTCTCCTACAACTTTATATCTCTCCTACAACTTTATATCTCTTCTACAACTTTATATCTCTCCTACAACAACTTTATATCTCTCCTACAACAACTTTATATCTCTCCTACAACTTTATATCTCTTCTACAACTTTATATCTCTTCTACAACAACTTTATATCTCTCCTACAACTTTATATCTCTCCTACAACAACTTTATATCTCTTCTACAACAACTTTATATCTCTCCTACAACTTTATATCTCTCCTACAACAACTTTATATCTCTTCTACAACAACTTTATATCTCTTCTCCTTACTGTATCGATATAAAATGTTCTTGAGCTACAACAAATTATACTTTCTTCTTCTCCTTTTACTTTGAATGCTCCGTATCGATCACTTGTTAAACCACTCTGTGTGATTTGTATGTGATCTAAAAGCGATTGTACGTTGTGCCAGTTATGCGCCTACAAGTAGGCTAACATATCCGATTTCTGCGACGATTTTTAATTACTAGAGTAGCTTCCCTAGGCCCCTACCTTAGTCGCCTCTTACGACATGCCTTTGAGGTCGTAGTGTTACCATTCTTTACTCCCCTTGTTAGCCCCGACACGACAAGGGCGAAATTACAACAAATGACACTATAATCTATCATGTATGAATGAAGATCGTGGTATATCCTTTACATGACGTAGACATCAACAACAGCAAACGAGTTGTTGATTTTCTAGGCACCACTTATACGTTCAGTAATTTGCCATTACTTTCTGTGCGGTGATGTCTATTTTTACCGTTCGTTAAAATCTACAGGAATAAATTTGCTTCCATCGACATCAAACTACATCATCGTTATTACCACCATAAGTTACATCATCACCGCCATCAACAGCAGCATCATCATCACCCTCATCGTCATATCTGCTGGCGTTGGTGATCATGTGTTTCCACAACTTTTTATTCCCTGTGAGGACGACCATCTTAGTTGTTGACGCTCTTTATTGCCATGCTGTAACATTGTTCATGCTCAAAGTCGGACCTGCATACCCGAATTAGAAGACCAAACCTTCATTCTCGTATCATTGACCGGATGGAAAACGTGATCCGGGTTCAATTTAACATTGGGAATTTAAAAAAAAATTTCGACCGTTAAGGTCAACCACAGCCAACTCTAGATAACTAGGCCAGACAACTGACTAGGTGTTCCCTGACCTAGATCAGAAAAGGGTGCCGGAAAATATAGATGTTTGATAGAACACTGCACGCTTTTTGCAATTTTACTCAATTCTGTGAGTCTATGGTTATTTATTGGTGAAAAATATTCATAATATTGATATTCCTTATTATTAAACTTAACTTGTTGCATAATATAACTTGGATTTAGCATTTTGTGTTGATTTTAAAATGAAATTGTCTATATACATCAATACTGGAATGCGAGGTCACATGGTGTAGTTGGGGTCTGATTTCTCATAATTCTTACCTGAGTCCGAAGGCCCATAAGTTTATTGTTGGCTCTGGGTCAACCTAGCCTCAATTGATTACAAGAAAAGCACTTGGAAGTAAAGGTGGCCTGCTTGATATTGACCACATCACCATTCATGTACCGTTGGTCAAAGAAAAATACGGATCCAATACCTTTTTTAAAATGTCCACATAGTACGAAAATGGGTTAGTACTACTTCTTCTGCGATCAACTTCTGCTATCCAGTAACTCTGGTGTGTGTTTTAAACAGAGTGGTACGCTTGAGGACTTCACCAGTTCTCCATAGTTTGTTCTGTATGCACAAACTAGTTGAAGAATAAATTTAGCATCCCATAAACAGGAATGAGGCTATTATCTTGTAGTGATGGGGGAGGGAGGGAGGGATGGCAAGAGTGGGGTTGGGGGGTTGGCAGTACGTCAATGAAATAGAGATATATGCCGCTATTGTTCCTGACAGGATTACCTAAGCCAGACAGGTCAAAGGAGAGAAGTCAGACTAAATGAGAACTCCTGGTCCTCCAGGTTTGAGGGTTGTGTGGTGGGCTATTCATCCGTTAAAAAAAGGTCACGGTAACAGAAACCAAAAACAAGTTAAAGAACTAGCAATGGGTCAGACATACTTTGCGAAAGATACATTTGAGTGTCAGTAGACAAGCACTTGAGTGGAACCCTTAAGGGAAACGGAAAAGGGGACGCCCTAAACAGGCCTAGATATGAAATCTTCTTGAGAAACTGAAGAATGCTGGACTATCCTGGGAAGCTATAAAGAAAACAACCAGAGACCGTGGAAGGTGGATAATAACTCTTGAAGCCCTATGCTCCACGGGGAGCGAAAAGGAATAAGTAAGTAAATAAGTACATAAGCAGCTTTATCATAATCTCGTTATTGTAAAACAAAAAGCAGGCAAATGACAAACAAGAGACAAGCGATGAACGATAGCTACACGATATATTGACTAACTGACATAAAGAAATCTTGTGGATAATAATAACAAAATGTAACGTGTAGCCTAGTAGGTCTTACTAAAGAAAATCAATGACACATGCTTCAAACAGTGACATGTATACATGCAACCATCATTCAATAATAGTAAACTTATGTAGTCGGCTTCTATTTCTGTAACGCAACGTTTAGTCGATAACTGGTATGATTACAAATAACATTGCATTGAAGCGTTGCTATGTGGAAACGGAAGACGTCGCGGTTTCTGAAATAGTATCCTCCGCCCTGAGGTTAAACTTCTTATTCTTCAAACGCTCCATATCGACCACTTGTTAGCTACTCTGTGTGATTTGTATGTGATCTGAGCCTAAGAGTGATTGTGTGTTGTGTCAGTTACGCGTCTACAAGTAGGCCAGTACATCCGATTTCTGCGATGCTTTTTATTTACTAGGGTAGCTTCCTAGGTCCTATATCAGTCGCCTCTTACGACATGCATTGTAGATCGCAGTGTTACTATTCTTTGCTTCCATTGAGATCCACGGCACCACACGGGTGCCTGAGGTTATTCCTTCCAACTCTTCATTGAAACGTTGCTATGTGGAAACGGGAAACGTCGCAGTTTCTGTAATCAAGGTGCGTATCCTTTATAGGACGTTGCTCTCTTAGCAGCTCATCTGAAATTCACTCTGTCTCTTGCCAGTTCACCCACTTCGTCGATGGTCATATTCATGGTTTATTTAATATCCTGTAGCCATCTTATTCTTGGTCTGCCTCTGCGTCCTGGGACCCTGCCCTCTAGTATTGTTCTTTCCACGCTTGATGTGACCAAAGTATGTAATTTTCTGTATAGTATGTTGTTTATCAGCCAATTCTCTTTAACATTCAGTTCTTTAAGGACATCAGTGTTCTTTCTTTTTCTGTCCATGGTATTCGTAGGATCTTTCTGTAGCATTTAGTTTCGAAGGACTGGATTTTCGTTCTTGTTTTTGTGTAATAGTCCATGATTCACAACCATAAGTAGCCACTGGAAAAATGTATGTTCTCAATATTTTTATTTTAATATTTAGCTGAAGCTTTGCCACATGTTCTTCATTGTGTTTAACTTCTTGATTGCTATTTCCAATCTTCTTGAGATCTCTTTGGAGCAGTCGCCGTTATTGTTAACTATTGAGCCCAGGTATTTGTAGCTCTCTACACATTGGAGTTCTTCATTGTTTATTTGGATGTTAGGTGAGCCTTTTGCTTTGTCAGTTGACAGTATTTTTGTTTTGCTCCACCTGAGTATCCTCCACCCTGATGTTAAACAAGACCTTTGCACTCCCAACGGAGCACCGGTCTTCACGAAACTTCTTTCAGCACTTTATCTCTCTTGCCATCCCTTCCAATTCTATATTGAAGCATTGTCTATGTGGAAACGGTAAACATCGCAGTTTATGAAATCCAGAGGTTAAACAATATCTTTCAACTCCCAACGGAGCACAGGCTTTCAAGAAACTACTTCCAGCTCTTCTCCTTTCTTCGCCATTGAGACAACGTTGCTATTTAGAAAATGTAGACGACTCAGTATCGGAAATAGTATCCTCCACCCAGAGGTTAAACAATATCTTTCAACTACCATGGAGCACAGAGGTTAAACAATATCTTTCAACTCCCAACGGAACACAGGTTAAACAATCTGAAGAGCAATGATAGAGTGGTATAACGTTTATTCTTCTTCAATGATCCAGTGGCGTGTAGGTTCTTCCCTTTCTTCCCTGTTCCTAGTCTTATCGGAGACGGACGATAGAACGTAGGTGAAGTATTCAAGTTGTGCACGTAAAATAACACTTGTCAGTTGAAAACCAATAAAAGTAGATTGAAAAGTCGCTGTCCGGTCAAAAATAATTTGAAATATTAAATTAAACGAATAGTTCACCATTTTAAACATGAGTACCCACACCAGTGCTACGGAGCTCATGCACTGTCGCGTATGTCTTCATGTTTAAGAAAGGAATTAGAACACATACGGTTATTTATTGAAGTACAGTAGTGATGGTTCTATTAATCAACTATGTAGGTCAATCTTTGAAAAACGGGGAAGTCTGGGGATTTTCAACACACTTTGGACAGAAGCCAGAATTGGATTGTTAAAGCAATTATGGATGAGTGAGCTGTCTATGCTGTTCACTGATACATCAGTCAAAGTTGGGTTCATTGTACTCATTCCCCGCCACCAGACTGTCTGCTGGTTATGTCGAGTTCTAGAGGTATTCTTGCATAACTTTATACTCTAGAGAGAAAAGAAAAACAAAGATGAAAGTAAAAGGATGCAACAGAAAGTATACCATTCGCATGAGATGCAAACTGTCATAGACAGTTCAGTTTCAGTTTCAGTTTGGAATATCTTCATTGCACTCTGGTCATGTGCATAGGTGCTCCGATCTCCTTTGCAATATCTCCAACAGCGTCCACTGACTGACCGTACCAGTTCTATTTTGATTGATGAGCCTACTTGTATACCTGTTGTACTGTTCTTTTCTTGCTACTCCAATCTTCAAACCCAGTTCTCGCAATCTAGTAGTTGACGTGGATTGGTTTAGATGAAGATCTTCTCTGCGGCCACGCTCTATGAGGGCGTTCAAGATGTCAGCTCTGTCCATTGGCTGACCCTCTGATATAGCGGCAGAGCCAGCCAGCCTGTCTGCTCTCTCATTGCCAACGACACCCATGTGCCCCGGAACAAAGACAAGTGTAATTCTGCAAATTGTTGACGCCTGCAGTGATTCAGTCCATTGCCTGCACACCGAACCGGCCTCCACCTTTCGGATCATACTCAATGAGTCATTCAGAATGCACTCATGAGTGTAGTTTTGTGACTCTAGCCAGAGTAAGGCATTAGTGTCATAGACAACGATATAGGAAACATTACTGTCGATAATACCAAATCCATATATATATATATATATATATATATATATATATATATATATAAAGAAACACGTAAGAACAAAGTCCTGTTGTTTGCTTGATAACGGCCTTTTGGTCGAAACGTTGCTGTTAATCGTCACCGTTTCTGTACTTTGTAAAACTATAGTACTTTGTTCTTACTTGTTTCGCTATTTTACCAAACTTTACTGCAGTCTCCCCCTTTTTATATATAAAGAGAGAGAGAGAGAGAGAGAGAAGCGAGAGAAAGAGAGATACGGAGATTCTACATAGCACAGGACTGTCACATAGAATCGTCAAGAGAATAAAGGGGAAACAATTATGAAATAGGAGATAACTCTAGGGTTTCACAAATTAAGGGAGAAAACTCCCATAATAATGAGGCAATTGTAATTTGATCGAAGATTGGCCAACAAATGTGAAATTCTAGATCTCAGTGTCCACGGTTGTTGTTCAATTAAGACTAATTGAACAATCATCATCTTACACATGTCAAACTACACAGAACACGCATTTTCTCTCATTCGATATTTTTATGGTTTTATTCCCAGGTCATTTGTCAGGTTAGATAAATCGTATCGCTAGGACCAGGTTTTGACATAGTGACCAAAAGGTGGGATCCTTTATTAAATGCTAAATGGCACAATAAAACTAAGCTAAACAAATTCCGAGCAGCTACCATTCGTAAGAATGACGACGCTCGCGGTTTACACGTTGAAGATCCACTCGTTAAGGCCCGGGGTCCAAATTTGTGGTGTAAAGAATAGAGCCACTGTTACCTTCCATGCATGTCGTAGGAGGCGACTTAGGAGGTTTGGCTGAAATCGGATGCATGTGTCCTAAACGTGTAGAAGTCTATGCGTTTAGGGGCCTACCAAACCAATGTGCAACGTATAAACGTTCTTGGTAAAAATCAAACATATCACAAAGAGTGATTAAAATTGGTCGTAAAGAACGAACGCAAAGAAGAAGGAGAAGACACTCGTTAGAGCAATTCCGAGTAGGGCCCAATAAAATATAAATAAGAAAACAAAGAAACAGCTACATTGTGCTCTTAATAGATACGCCTCGGTCTTTTGGCTAAGGTCAACGTGTAGTCACCACTTGATCGAGACCAAAGGGTGAGAGCATTCATAGAACCAAAAGGCAATTAAACACCTTTAAACAAATTCTGAGCATCTCTCCTTCGAAATAATGTCGACGCTCGGAATTTTTACACGTTCAACCGTACTTGGGTCCAACTGCTACGGTACTGCCGAGTAAGGGCTCGGAAAAAAAAGCCAAAGTAAATATTGGCACTCATTTCTTTAGTAAATGTAAGAAAAACAAAATACAACATCAATGCAATAAAGCAACGCACATTTAGTCTACATAACACTTTTTGGCAAAGTGGGGTACCCATTTAACACCCTTCCCCGGAAAGTAACGTGAAATTATAGGAGCAGTTGGTGGATGAGTGCGGGCCTAGTCGACAGAGTCTCAACGGTTTGGGTCTCTAAACTCACGACTGTAAGCAATGGATCTCTGTAATAGTGACATTAGCTACGGTCATGAATAAGAATGGTCACTGCCTTTAATGAAAGCGAAGGCAGACTAACATCCAAGAAAATGCCTAGATGACCCTAATAGGAACATGACACATATAAAAGGACACGAAGGGTTGGAGAAGACCCTATGAAAATAGACATCCGGTAAAGAGGAGAATATGCAGATCTCCAAGAAGAAGAAATGGTGATGTAACTGATGATTCAGCACGACGGTTGCCAAGGGTTATTTTACGTTCTCAACTTGAACACTGGAACTACGTTTCATTGTCCGTCTCCGATGTGACTAGGAACTCGATCTCACCTACACTGAGATCAGGATCTCTGGAAAATAATCCCGATGGCTCCAAGAGGAAGCGAATTGAGTACTTTTGGAATGAGAGTGGAGTACCTACCTTCTATGCCACAGAGGTACGCTAAAGCGTCTATCTTGTTTTACTATATTTATTCTTCTTCGAATGCTCCATATCGATCACTTGTTTAACCACTCTTTGTGATTTATATGTGATCTAAGCCTAAGAGTGATTGTACGTTGTGCCAGTTATGCGCCTACAAGTAGGCCAGCACATCCTATTTCTGCGATGTTTTTTAAAAACTAGTGTACTACCTAGACCCCTACCTCAGTCGTCTCTTACGACATGCCTTGTAGGGCGCAGTGTTGCTATTCTTTGCTTCCTTAGCGGGCCTCGGCAACACAAGGGCGAGTTAATATTATTCAATATGGCTGACTTGACAACATACCTCCACTACTGTATATCCACACTAACGCTATATATTATCCATATTCTAATTAAGTAAATGATTTAAACTATTTTGGGTGCTCTCTGTGCTTCTAGTAATCATCACATCATAAGCTCACAGAAGCTTTTCTGATCGCATCAAAGTTTACTCGCCGGTAGCACGGAGGGCTTCTTCAATCAATGACATCAACAGTAATGAGCTTGATTTATCAACATATTTCTGAAATCAATTATAACAAATGTATTGACCAGAATTCGATTTAGAATTCTTCAATTACTTGTAACAGTAATGTAATTACTGAAATGGAAAACACAAGCAGTGTTCTTTAGTTCATGTTCAAGTACAGGATATAACCAAGGCCGTGCGCATCCATCTGCTTGTGATCATCTAGAATCTAACCCGACTCGAAGATATATAAATAGATGAGAAACATGTAACGACATGCAAGCACTTGATTCTGTTATAACAATACACAATCGCATACAGTGGCGGCTTGTGACAATATTTGTTGATGGGACCAGACAAACATTTTTGGAAAAAGATGATATCTTGGTAACGCTGTTTTTGGTGGCGTCTGTGGCCTAGGGGTTAGGGACTCGGTCTATTAACCTCGACGTTCTGAGTTCGAATCACGCTGTGATCAGTATGGTTACAAATTGTTTCGTGTGGATTTTTAACAAAAGGACGATGGCACCACCCGTTCAGAAAGCAATGGCAAACTACTAAACCTAATAATGCCTAAAAAAATCACAAACAGCGTTACAAGCTGGGGTTGATTCGCAAAGTCTTGTAAAGCGTATGCAATTAACTTAACTTTTTTTTTTTCGATCCAGAAACACTTGAGCTTTCAGCTCTTCGGCCCGGTGCCATGGACATCGTAACCCTTCGGTTCGATGCCACGAACACCGTGAATCTGGGGAACCTGTGGCTTTTCTGCCAGCCCGCGAATTTAACCCGACACACAGAGGGATAGTCACCCTCAGTCCAACACGCTACGAGCACGCTGGGCAGGCGGGCAATTAACTTAACTTATATCTTAGTATTTACTATTATTTGTCTGTCTATTTGGGAAATCGTCCCTCTTTACTAAAATATGTAGGTCACAACTTGTCAACTTGTCTAAACGTACATTGTCGTACAAAGATGTGTATTGGTGGTATGGGCAATTACTTGAAACTATTTTATGATGGTTAGTTAATTATTTATTTTACTTTCTATTACTTTTATTTATCATTCGGTATTTACGTGCTCGGACTAATTTTAATCGCAATAACACCGTTTAACTGTGCATTGACCTGGCCACGTAAGAATATCTTTACTGAATGAACGAAAATCCAATATTTGTCAATGTTAAATACAAGTCGAGTCAGTGGTCGCTTTGTTAACATATGGTTTAATTAGACCACATTTCTAATGTCCTACAAAATAGTACGCTGGAACTGCGTGAAGTATACTAATTTGGGAGAAAAGACACTGAATTTCAGACTGTATATGATAGTTTATCGTTATACGAGGGCGCATTGAAAACTAATGCCTCCAAGTCCATAACTTTGTTAATATACATAATTTACAAATGAAACATACATTTTCAGAAAGCTTGAGATGTCCACTACACAATAGAGTCATTATCTGTCTTTCAGTACACGCCATGCCACTCTGAAAACCCATTACGTATACTGCGACAGACTGCCAGAAAGAAGACTGCTAGGACTCCTTTCCTGCAACCACCTTAGTGGAATGAAAATGTTGAAAAAGCATGGCTGGAAAAAGAGGCTGCTACAAAGTCATGGCAGAGAGCACGAAAGAAGCGACCTAGAAATATGTGTGATGTGGCTGAAAAGTCTGCTATTCGCCACAAAGCCACTGGGGATTTCAAAGTATTGGCTAGTGAGGCAAAGAGTGGGTTATGGGAGACTTTCATAACGCAAGTCTGTGGCGACAAGTCTCTATATCAATTCTGGCAGTTTCATCGCAAAATGAACAGGAGGAATACCAGCCAGTCTTTTCCTACTTTACGTGACTCGTCAGGATCCGTCTTGACAACAGATGCAGAAAAGGGCAGGGGTTCCTTCATCGTTTCGTGGAACAGACAGAAAAAGGTGATAAAACTGACCGCCATAATATCATAAGTGCTCTTCATGATATTACTAGCTCTGGAGAACCTTACATTGACTTAATAACAAAGGAGGATGTTGTTAATGCACTCAAGGCAAGCCACAGCACCGCTCCAGGGCCTGATGGTGTCCAATATCATCACATCAAACAGCTGGACGAGACTGTTATTAATGCAGTTGTGATGGATTTTAATAAAAGTGTACAGAATGCTGTGGTACCCGAGGATTGGCTTCATAGTTATTTACGACCGCTCCACAAACATGGGAAGGATCCTAAACTGCTCAGCAGCTACCGCATACTCACCTTGCAAAATGTATATGGCAAATTACTAGAAAAGATAGTGGCCAGAAAGGTAATGTGTCACTTAGAGAATGACCACATCCTCCTAGACACTTTGGGTAGCTACCGGCCAATGAAAGGGACATGGGACAATGCTGGCACGTTTGCATATGATGTTTATGAAGGCTTCCAATCCAAGCAAGAGACTGTTGCTGTGGCCATCGACTTGGAGGATGCTTATAACAAGGTGAATTATTCAATAATGGTGCGCTCTTTGATTAAATGTAAAGTTAATCCTTGGCTGGTAAACTGGATAGCTGCTTCTTTAATGGAGAGAACCGTTGCACTCCGTTTAGGAACATGGACATCGGATCCTGCTCGTATATGCCGGGATTACCCCAGGGTTCTCCTCTGTCACCCGTGTTGTTTAATATTTACACAGCAAATGTAGCTAAAATTCAGCCAACCGGATTGGGTCGGACATTGACATTTGCAGATGATATCTTAATATATAGGACTGGGTCAGATAGACGAGAGATGGTTGACGACATTCAGAAAACATTGCATACCATCTCGGGTTGGTGTAGAAAGTCTCGCTCTCAGGTCAATCCTGAAAAAGCGTGTATGTTGTGGTGCTCGTTGAATAATCACATCGTCAAGGCTGACCTACCCTGTGTAATCTTTGATGAACATACCATCGAGCGCAGAGACAGGCTTCGCTATCTTGGAATAACCTTTGATCGTAGTCTATCTTTCAAACACCATATTGAACAGACGATACAACGGTGCAAGCGTGGTCTTGCGGCTCTCAAAGTTATGGTGGCCGCACACCTTGAGCAGAGACTACTTGCCCTTTTGTTCGATCGACTGGTAATGTCAGTGGTAGATTACGGACTCGGAATTCTTACGATATCAAGATCACAATGTGAACGACTCGAACGGGTTCAGAATGAAGGTATGCGTATAGTTCTGGGCTGCACTAGAGATACCCCCATTGTGAAGATGAGATATATGCTTGGCCTTCTGTCACTACGCTCCCGTCATGCAATCGCCCAAACCAAGGCATATATGCGGTTACTGCGGATAAGAGACATCCACTTCACAAGAACACTAATGATGTTAAGGGCACGAGAATCAAGCGTGGCATGTCGTGGATGCCCAGGCTGAGAGAACGATTGGCCAGGTGACTACGGTTGCGACTCTACCAAAAGGGAAGAATGGATCCCAACAGATGGAAGCATGATGAACTATCTCAACGTTATCATTACTCTTGAAGAGAATGTAGAGATTGGGGCAACATGAAGGCTGATCTCGCAGTTAAGCAGCTGATAGAAGATAATGCAAGGGATGATGATGTTGTTGTATATACCGATGGGTCGGTTCAACGTGGTGAGAAATCCGGCTGGGGTTTCTTGGCTAATGCGCATGGTAGGGTTGTTGCAGAGCGAAGTGGGGCATACAGGACAACTACTTCTAGTATGAGGATGGAGGTTGAGGCCGTTACTGCTGCCCTGCATTGGATTTCTGGGACTTCATTTACTGGGGCAGTTGTTGTATCTGACTCTCAGTCGATGCTTCACAAGATCCAGAAGGGCAGGTTTCGGTATGAGTGGATATCGTCTATGGAAGTTTCTAACCTCCAGCGGCTTACGTGGATATACTGTCCTGGGCATGCGGGTGTTTACGGTAATGAGAGAGCGGACAGGCTTGCATCAACAGCATCGATTGTTGGGGAGTTGAAGATGGATAAGGGGATATTCTTCGGGACTGTCTGTTGGATGAGGACACTAAAGTCGATGTTGAATCGATCAAGCGATTTAAGCAGTTTGGAATTACCCTTTGTTCAAGTCGAACTGGATGCCTGAGAGGCAGAGTGAGAGGTGTGTTTAATCAGCGAGCCACAGGAACCATCAGTATGCATACTCTTCGATATCTGTTGGGGAGACTGAGCACCTATGGGTTTGCCGGAGTGCAATGACGTCAGTTTAGTAACCAATAACCAATAAGAGTCATTATTTTTCGACATAGTCACCTCCACACACACACGCCAACGCCGAACTAGTTGTTGCATCCCGTCGAAGAACAAATCTGATGATTTTTCACGAAGCCAGGTACGCACATCTGCTGCCATATCCTCGTCAGAAGCATATCTGTTTCCCTTGAGATGTTCCTTGAGCTTTGGGAACAGGAAAAAGTCACAAGGTGCCAAATCAGGGCTATATGGTGGGTGCGCTAAAATGTCGTCAAAATTGAGACACTCTAATGCTGCCGCTGTTTGTCTACTGGCGTGTGGACGAGCATTGTCATGTTGAAGGACTGCGTGTTTTCCAGGACGAACACGTAGCAGTCTTGCCCGTAGTTTCTTCATCGTTTCCACATACCGATCAGAATTGATAGTATTGCCGCGTTCCAAAAATTCTGTGTGGATTACGCCCTGGCAGTCCCAAAAATGGTCATCAAAACTTTTCCCGCTGACGCGACAGTTTTGAATTTTTTTAGGGTGGGTGAGTTTTTGTGCCTGTATTCCATAGACTGGCGCTTGTTTTCAGGCTCATAATGATGCACCCATGACTCATCGCCAGTGACAATTCGGCAGATAAAGTCATCGCCTTCTCGTTCATATCGCATCAGGTGTTCCTGACACGCCTGATGTCATCAGATTTTTCTTCGACGGGATGCAACAACTAGTTAGACGTTGGCGTGTGTGTGTGGAACGTGGAAGTGACTGCGTCGAAAAATAATGACTCTATTGTGTAGTGGACATCTCAAGCTTTCTGAAAATGTATGTTTCATTTGTAAATTATGTATATTAACAAAGTTATGGACTTGGAGGCATTACTTTTCAATGCGCCCTCGTATATTCAATTTTCAACGCGAATCAGTTACATGTTTAAGTAATAAATATGAGTAAATAATTTATCAAGTAATAAATATGAGTAAATAATTTATCAAGTAATAAATACACAATACACATTATTTTTAGTGGGGTCCGGCCCCGTATCCCTTAATGACTAGCCGCCACTGCGGATAGATGAAAACCAAGGAACGAGATGTGAGCACTTGATTATGTTATAACAATACATGATCGCATCCAACATTCTGAGAGAGGTATGCTGGCTTGGGTAATAATGCATAAAGAAATCAATGCCATATCTTTAATGTTCTGTAAGCGTGTATGTCAACAGTAAGTTGAAGCTATCATACTTGGGGAAGAATATGTACGAGATAAGAGGCAGGAATAGAAATCAGTTGAGAGAACAAGCTACATAGATAGATGGATAAGAAAATAGGCAGAACGTCACATGCGCTTAAATATGGAGATAAATAAACATAAAGACAGGCACACATGCTGACAGAAAAATAGATGGGCAAATAGAAACAGATAGGTAGGTAGATATAGATGGATGGATTGGTGGACGGATGGATGGATGGATGGATGGAAGCATGGATAGAAAGATAAAATCGTAGGTAGAGATATAGGTAGGTAGCTAGGTAAGTAGGTTGGTAATTAGGCAGGTAGGCAGGTAGGCAGGTAGATAGGTATGTGGGTAGTCAGACGGGCAAACAGACTGGTAGGTAGACAGGCAGGTAGGCGATCAAGTAGGTAGAAAGGTAAGTATATAGGTAGGCCTTTTGGTAGGTAGGCAGGCAGGTAGATAAGTAAGTAGGTAGGAAGGCAGATAGGTATGTATGTATGTATGTAGGTAGGTAGGTAGGTTGGTTGACAGGTAGGTAGGTAGGAAGGTATGTAGGTAGGTAGGTATGTAGGTAGGTGGACAGGCAGGCAGATAGGTAGGTAGGTATGTGGGTAGGTAGGGCGGTAGGTAGGTAGGTAGGTAGGGATATGAGATCCTCTTTCTCTAAGATGAAGAATTAATACGTTCATCATGTTTGACTCATATGACTCGATCCCTCACCGCAGAAATGTCACGCCCACCTGCAGAGAGCATTGCACAAAACACAAACTCCGTAGCTTCGGCAAACAACCCTAGGGATCCTGAAAAAATACCCTTTTAAACAGAACGACGAAGTACAGATTCGAGTCCACGACCTTCGTAGATCAAAACAACGTCTTAACCACGTGGCCACAAAAACTCCCAGGTAGATCTAGGGGTTAGTGACTCTGTCTATTAACCCCGACGTTCTGAGTTCGAATCACGCTGCGGACAGTTTGCTTGCAAATTGTTTCCGTTGATTTTAACAAAGGACGATGGCGCCACCCGTTCAGAAAGCAATGGCAAACTACTGAACGTATAAGTGGTGCCTAGAAAATCAACGACTTGTTTACTGTGGTTGATGGCTACGTCCTTTAGGATATGCCACGATTTTCATTTTCAAACTTTCGTCAAGTTTTAGGAAAACTAGGCATGAAGAAACAATTGTTAAGAGAAATAAAACTCAGACAAGTAAAGTATTTTGGGCACATAAAAAGACATGACACCATGATAAAACATTTACTAGGGGGGAAAGTTGAGGGGAGAAGAGCAAGAGGAAGACCGAGAGATAAGTGGGAGGAAACTTTAAGAAATGGACAGGTTACAGTCTGGCAGTGTGCAACGCCAAGGCGAAAGACAGAGGATGCTGGAGATTCATTGCAGCCAACCTTCGATGTGGAGACGGCACCTGATGATGATGAAACTTTCGTCCTCTATTTCTTGTTTGTTTTCATTTCAAAAGTTATTTTGCTGAAGAAACAACTCTATAAATACTTTTTATGATTCTTTTTATTCAATTGTTTTGGGGTTTTTTCCTGTTATGTCAAGAAATAATTAATGCAAATCTACAGACCCGTTGAAAGACGCTATTGCATAGTGGTAATGCATTTGCTTCGTATGCGCCTGATCCCGGGATCAATTGCGTAGTGGGTGTCAATTACACAGACTTATTACAATGTCGATTACACAGACTTATTACAATGTCGATTACACAGACTTATTACAATGTCGATTACACAGACTTATTACAATGTCAATTACACAGACTTATTACAATGTCAATTACACAGACTTATTACAATGTCAATTACACAGACTTATTACAATGTCAATTACACAGACTTATTACAATGTCAATTACACAGACTTATTACAATGTCAATTACACAGACTTATTACAATGTCAATTACACAGACTTATTACAATGTCAATTACACAGACTTATTACAATGTCAATTACACAGACTTATTACAATGTCAAATTACACAGACTTATTACAATGTCAATTACACAGACTTATTACAATGTCAATTACACAGACTTATCACAATGTCAATTACACAGACCTATTACAATGTCAATTACACAGACTTATTACAATGTCAATTACACAGACTTATAACAATGTCAATAACACAGACTTATTACAATGTCAATTACACAGACTTATTACAATGTCAATTACACAGACTTATTACAATGTCAATAACACAGACTTATTACAATGTCAATTACACAGACTTATTACAATGTCAATTACACAGACTTATTACAATGTCAATTACATAGACTTATTACAATGTCAATTACACAGACTTATTACAATGTCAATTTCACAGACTTATTACAATGTCAATTACACAGACTTATTACAATGTCAATTACACAGACTTATTACAATGTCAATTACACAGACTTATTACAATGTCAATTACACAGACTTATTACAATATCAATTACACAGACTTATTACAATGTCAATTACACAAACTTATTACAATGTCAATTACACAGACTTATTACAATGTCAATTTCACAGACTTATTACAATGTCAATAACACAGACTTATTACAATGTCAATTTCACAGACTTATTACAATGTCAATTACACAGACTTATTACAATGTCAATTACACAGACTTATTACAATGTCAATTACACAGACTTATTACAATGTCAATAACACAGACTTATTACAATGTCAATTACACAGACTTATTACAATGTCAATTACACAGACTTATTACAATGTCAATTACACAGACTTATTGCAATGTCAATTACACATACTTATTACAATGTCAATTACACAGACTTATTACAATGTCAATTACACAGACTTATTACAATGTCAATTACACAGACTTATTACAATGTCAATTACACAGACTTATTACAATGTCAATTACACAGACTTATTACAATGTCAATTACACAGACTTATTACAATGTCAATTACACAGACTTATTACAATGTCAATTACACAGACTTATTACAATGTCAATTACACAGACTTATTACAATGGTAAGGGCTCTTAGTGAGCGTCCGTAACTCAAGCGGTAGTGAGATCGCTCACAAACCCAAGCGTACCTGGTTCAAACCCCACGGTCAAACCAAACTGCACTCGTGAACAGAACGGCGCGGTCCAGATTCGAACCCACGACCTTCGACTCGCAAAGCAAAGGGCTTAACCACTCAGCCACAGAGACTCGCTAAGGTTAATGAACAATGATCCTAAACGAAAGATGTAAAATGTACAGCACAATCAAAAAGGAACCATTTTAATGCAAATAACTTGATTGTAAAGTTGCTTTGGAAGATTTAAATAAAGTAATATTACTCCGATACAGTGGATACAAAGCAAAAGGCCGGCTATGCAAAAGGTGGATCTCAGAGATAACAGATCCGACGAAAGACTGTTTATGAAGTGCACACAAAAACCCGTTCTATAAATCTCTTGTTATGATGACGCTGTGAGGCAAAACAGAATTCAAGTACAGTAAATAAAATATGATAGGATTAACCAATTGTTTCTTCTTTTATCGTCACACTGTTCTGTAACACATTGTAAACGAATTGTTTAAAATAAACTTACAAAAACAAACCAGATGTATGCTTTAAGATATCGTTAAACAAGTTAATGTACATACTCACATGCCTGGTCGTTGTGATGTTCCTTCTTCTTGTGCGCTTGTACAACTTGTCACATGTTGGAGAACTCCCTATCCACATTTTTATTCCTGAGCATTTGATTGGTAAACCCTGGCGAAGCAAGAATTGATTGGCTAATCGATAGTACCCTTGGGCGTCGCTCGTGCTGTTCTAGAATTGAGCAAATGGCGGGAAGCAATTTATCTTACAATTTCGTGTCGTACGATATTATTCATTAATATTTGGATCAAGAGTTGGCTAAAGACAAGTTTTAAAAATAATGGCGATTTTATGGAACTATGTCAAGATTACTATGCATGTTTCTTTACAAGTTTTCATTTACTTGTCGAAGAAAAGCGAACAAAGCAAAGAGTCAAGTCTATCTTTCTCGACAAGAACTCAAAATAAAATCTATCAATTAGCATATCTCTTATAGAACGTCGCTTTCACTCCAGCCAGCCTGAAAAACTCTTTGTCTCCAGCAAGTTCTCCTGCCTCCTCCAGCGTTCAATGTTTTTTTAATGTCATGCTGTCACCTTCATCTTGGTCGTCTACTGCCTCGTTCTCTAGAAGCTATGCTTTCCATTACATTTCTCTCCAAATCACTGTGATGTTTAATGTCGCAAAAATATGTTATCTTCCGGGACATGATGTTATGTATGAGCCAATGCTACTCCACATGCAGATCTTCGTTTTTTCTCTTCACTGTCCGGGATGGTATAGGAAACTTTCTGTAACACCTTGTTTCGAAATCTTCAATTTTGTTCTCTAAGGTTTGTGTTATAATCCACGATTCGCATCTATATGTTGCCACAGGGAATATGTATGTTCTCAGTAGTCATACTTTTGTTTCTTTACTTATGTCGTGCCATAGTTTCTTCGTGTTTGAATTAATATTCAAGAAAAATATCTAGACAAAAGAAACAGTCCAAGACAAAAGTGTAAGGTTAAAGCACAAGATAGTTATCACAGAAAAAAGGCGCAAATAACCACGGAAGATAAACCTCAAGATAAACACCCATGACAAAATGTATGAGTATGCTCATCAATCAAAATCGAACTGGTACGGTCAGTCGCTGGACGCTGTTGGCGATATTGCGAAGGAGATCGATGCACCTATGGACATATCTGGAGTGCAATGAAGATATTCCAAACACTGAAGTGAAACTGAAACCCCGGCAAACTCCAGAGACACAGTCTCTAGATAAGCTTCCAAAGCAAACAGACAAGACAGCAGACCAAGACAAACCACACGAGACACCGAAACTTGTTGACAATGCTGGACTCGAACATCATAATTTCTACGGCACGTGATCACTAGCTTAGTGTTTTATCTACTTCACTATCGGCGACCATGTATGTCAGTATTAATGACCTTCCACATCCGGCAGCTTTCTCTTTCTCCCTATCTCTTTCTAGCTTGTGACACCCCTGGCGCTTAAAGCAGCAACACATGCACACTATTCTTGGCCTTCCTCTGTATTTTTTTCCCACTGTAATTCATTTCTAACGGCGACCATGTATGTCAGTATTGGTGTCCTTCCACATCAGGCAGCTCTCTCCCTTTCTCTGTCTCTCTTTCTCTACCTATCTCTCTCTAACCTGTGATGCCCCTGGCACTTAAAGCAGCAACAAATACACACCATTCTTCTATGTTCTTGACCTTCCTCTGTACCCTTTTCCCACTAAAATTCTGTTTATATTGGCGACCCCACTATTTTGCTGTTTTTGGTTAATCCAATCATATGAATGTATACTGCTTGCTTATGTGATACCATACATACGTGTCTATGTCCTAAAATGCCAATTTGTTAAGTATCACCGCAGCCCCCGCCCTCGGTTGTCTTCAGATCTGATCTGATCCGCTCAGACCACCTCAGATTTGTAGGTTTCCGTTCATCGACTATATCTCTAGTTGAGTTTCTTATTTCTTGATTAACATTTTTGACATAGAAAAAAAAACATATACGAATTACTACAGATTTCATAACCAAGTTTATAGTTAATTGACCTGCAGCCTTTCTTATTTAGTGTTATTATGCACTTTGAAGAACTTGTTTCCATCCGTTTTTTGATTGTTATTTGTTCCCATTCTTAGCTGTAACGTCAATTAATAAGTGCGTTTCTATCTTGTTTTTGTGTTCTATTGTTGTTATATAAATTATGATATATCTTTGTATTGCAACATTTGATATTGTTAGCAAAGTGTTTCATTATTATAATCAACGTCAACAAATAGCTTGTTCTGAACAGAACTTTGTCACCCTAATAGTCCTTCGGAATTTCTTTCTTTCTCTGTTTCTGTCTCTCTCTCTCTCTCTCTCTCTGTCTCTCTCTGTCTCTCTTTCTCTCTTTCTGTGTCTCTTTCTCTCTCTGTCTCTCTCTCTGTCTCTCTATCTCTTTCTCTCTCTCTCTCTCTCTCTTTCTCTCTCTTTCTCTCTCTTTGTCTCTCTCTCTGTCTATCTCTTTCTCTCGCTATGTCTCTCTCTCTCTGTATCTCTCTCTTTCTCTCTCTCTCTTTCTCTCCTTCTGTCTCTCTATCTCCTTCTCTCTCTCTGTCTCTCTCTCTCTCTCTTTATCTTTGTCTCTCTCTGTCTCTCTATCTCTTTCTCTCTCTATGTCTCTCTCGCTCTCTCTGTCTCTCTCTTTCTCTCTCTGTCTCTCTCTCTGTCTTTCTCTCTGTCTCTCTGTCTATGTCTCTCTCTCTGTCATAGACTAAATGTTCCGTCTGTGCAGACTTTATCCTCAAATCATTACTTAATCCTGAATCCATTTTCTCCGTCGTCTTCTTCGACCCCTCTTTCCCGTGATGTCTCCTTCCATAATGATCTTCTCCAAATCTTCGTGTCTTTTTATATGTCCAAAATATTTCAATTTTCTTAGTACTATGTGTAGCATCATCCAGTTTTCTTTAATTGCGTGTTCTTTCATGATAGCTCTTCCTTTTCTCTTCTCTGTCCATAGTATACGCAAGACTCTTCTGTAACACTTATATTCAAAAGGACATATATGTTTTCAACAGTCTTGTTAAATGTCCATGTTTCGCGCCCATATGTTGTTTAGTAATCACACAGTGGTAATGCGACAGCAGTAGTTATTCTGTAGTAGCTGTCATCATCATCATGTGGTGTCTTCTGTCTTCTCCGCATCGAAGGTTGGCTGTAATGGACCTCCAGCATCCACTATCTCTTGTCGTGAGGTTGATCTCTGAGAGGCTGTAATTTATCAGTCTATTGATGCCTCCATCCCGTCCAGCCCTCATCCCCGCTTGTGTCTCGGTCTTCTCTTACGTCTCAGTTCTTCATCTTATCTCTCTAATAAGGTTGTGATCAATGTATGGTGTCTCTGTCTTCTCTTATGTCTCCAACCTTCATCTTATCTCTCTAATAAGGTTGTGATCAATGTATGGTGCCTCTTTATGTATCTGAAATAATATATTACCTGAACTTTTCCTTCATTACTAGTTTTTCCATAACTTCTGTATTTGTCTGGGTTTTTTCCTTTTCCAGAAAATACAACATATTATTCCTTATATCTCCATCTCTTCTTCTTCTTCTTCTTCTACTTCTTCGAACGTTCCATTTCGACGACTTGTTAACCACTCTTTGTGATTTCTATGTGATCTGAGCCTAAGAGTTAACCACTCTTTGTAATTTCTATCTGCTTTAAGCCTAAGAGCGATTGTACGTTGTGCCAGTTATGTGCCTACAAGCTGGCCAGCACATCCGATTTCGCGATGCTTTTGTATTTACTAGGGTTGCTTCACTAGGTCCTACATCAGTCGCCTCTTACGACATGCCTTGTAGGTTGCAGTGGTACTATTCTTTGCTTCTATTACGTGCCCCGGCACCACACATGCGATCCACGTCTGAAATGCATTAATTCATTTTTGTCCAAATGCTTGTTCATTGTTCATGTTTCTGGACCATACAAAAATAGCATGTATATAAAGCACTTGATAATCCTCATATTTAATTGGTTTGTTATCTGTTTAGAATCCCTGGTGCAAGAACGTCAAATGTGGCGCTGTAGCAACACAAGAGGAACTCGTATAGCTGAGAATCTTCGCACTATTGAGGCGCAGAGAAAACGAGCTGCGCGAAAAGACAAAACACATAACACCCACATATCCAACCTTGAACCTGTATGCCCCACCTGTGGTAGGGGATTGTGTTCGAAGATTAGACTCTACCTCCGCACACACCAGAGAGGTGCAGCAGCACACGTCTGAGACTGATGTCATCATCGTTTGCGGTGGAAGGCTATTATTACTATTATTATCTATTTAGATGTTAATAACTTGTTAATATCATTGACTGCACTTTTTGTCATTCGTATTCTCATCCTTATCTCTTTTAACTATATGTCATCATCTGTAATCATGTGTCCTAGATATCTGATACTATAAAGCTGAAAATCCAAATGTGTGCCCGCCTATACACGGCCTCAGTTTACATCCAATATTCACCGTATTTAGTACAAATATTTTCCCATCTGTCATCATCTGTAATCACGTGTCCTAGATATATAATATATTGTTTACTTGCTTCCATATTTCTCCGTGTATTTATATTTATTTTTGGCTTCTCCCGTTCACTTGCAAAATACACCTGAAATAATAGTTCTTACATCAACTGTAGCAGCGGTGGTACTTAACTCAACATAATTGTAGTTGTTTAAGGTAGGCGTTTATATGCGCAGTGGTAAATACTACTTTCTTCCTTCAAGTAATATGCGTTTATAGTTATATATGTGACGCGTGTGACACATGTGTATATAAACACATACATATATATTCATATTTAAACAACATTTAAATATTTCGTAGCATTTTCAGACCTTGGTCTGCCACTTTCTTCTTCTTCTTCTTCTTCTTCGAACGCTCCATATCGACTACTTGTTAACCACTCTGTGTGATTTGTATCTGATCTGAGCCTAAGAGTGATTGTACGTTGTGCCAGTTATGCGCCTACAAGTAAGCCAGCTCATCCGATTTCTGCGCTGCTTTTTATTTACTAGGGTACCATCCCTAGGGCTTTCATTAGTCGCCTCTTACAACATGCTTTGTAGGTTGCAGTGGTACAATTCTTTGCTTCCCTTGCGGGCCCCGGCACCACACGGGCGGTCTGCCACTTTACGATCCACGTTGGCAGGTAGTAGGAGGGCCAACGTTTCGCTTTTGCCTCTCCAATGGATTTGGAGCTGTCACTCTATATGTTTCTGTTATAAGGAACCGAAACGTTGAAGATAAAACATGTATGTTTATATCAGATACATTGACAGGTTTTGATTGATCGATTGATTGATAGGACCATCAACATTGCACTTCGGTGAGTAATCATGTGTGATACGGTCCCTTTCTTACAAAGAAAAATCTCAGCTGCAGTGCATGAACTCCGTAGCATCGGCGAGGGTCCTCGATGTTATTTAGAAGATAGTGAAAATACTTTGTACATTAAAAAAAAAATGTATAATTAATTTTGCTCGGGCAGTGGCTTTTCAGCCTGCTCTTCTCGATTTTGAATTGCCAAGGGTTCTTTTGCGTGATCAGCTTGAACATAGGACCTACGTTTTATCGTCCGTCTCCGATAGGATTAGGTACTCGATCTCATCTACACTGAGATCAGGGATCTCTGGAAAAGTATTCCGATACCTCCACAAGGAAGAGAACTGAGTACTTTGAAACGAGACCCGAGCATCTAACCTCTGAACCAGTCAGTAAACTGTATAGTTACATGTTACTGTTCTACTTTAAATGTAGCAGCCAAGGAACAGTAGCTATTAACAAATCTTTGCCAGGTCCGTGCAATTCTGGTACGATCAACGGTCGCTTGCGCACTTCTAGCCATCGATTTCTAGACTTCGACCAGGAGATTCGTGTAGGCGCACCCTATCTGAGATACTGCTCGTCTGTTGTACGAATAAATCTCATACCACTCGTAGCTGCGCTGACACTGCTACCTAATCGTATAGTAACTCCCTTTCTATCTCTACCCGCTTTGTCAGACTATATGGCAACAATTTGTTTTCAGTGTCCTCATAGGTAGGTGGATTAGGGTCTTGGTCAGTGTCAGCCCAGTAAGCCTATCCCTGCCTGGTCACTTTAATTCATTACGCTTATCCAGACTTTTGAAATAGTCAGACACATTCTAAGAGCTCCCTGGGCAGTGAATAGAAAAATATAGAGATCTTACAAGACCCTAACATTCAGAAACATTGGCTTATAAACAACATAATGTCTGGAAAACAGAAATATTTTAATCACATTAAAATCACAACTATTTGGAGAGAACAGTAATGAAAGGCAAGGTTCATGACAGACGACGCAGGGACGACCAAAACGACGGTGGATATAAGGCAAGATAACGTGAACATTACGTTTTACGAAATTCTTCTTCTTCTGCGTTCTCACTAGACTGGGATTTCAGATTCTCTAATAAAGGCAGCCGTCTGCCTCAGATTATCAGCCACGCCATACAGTTTGTCTTCGACGCTGGTGTAAGTGGGCCACCTCTTTCTTCTCAGGTCTGCATACTGGAGGCAGTTCTGTAGGATATGTTCTGCTGTCATACTTGCCAGGCCACAGGGGCACAGGTCGTTGGTGTCTATCTTGAATTTAGTGTACAGGTGGTGTCTCATTCTGTTGTGGCCCGTCCGGAGGCGAAGTATAGTTGTCTGGTCCCTTCTGGACAGTTGGTAATATCCATCATTCTTGTTGTGTTTTGAGTGTTCTTTATCCCATTTTGCTTTGTAGTGCCCTTGGCGATGGTTTTTGCTTCTTCATAACTAACCAGGTTGTCATCTTGGGGCATTCCTGCTCCGTCTTTAGCCAGTCTGTCAGCATCTTCATTCCCCTTGATCTTGCAGTGTGAGGGTATCCACTGGATTACTACCCTCTCAGATTCATGGCATAACTGGGCTGTTTTACGAAATAGAATAACTTGTGCCATTTTTCCTGGGTTATTAGAGGGGAAGAAGAGGAAATGAGGAGGGTGGAGGAACCTGTAATAAGAGCAACATTCTACAAAGGACATGCTAGATAATGATAAATGTATGCATATGTGTG
Source organism: Arion vulgaris (assembly GCA_020796225.1). Classification (NCBI taxonomy): domain Eukaryota; kingdom Metazoa; phylum Mollusca; class Gastropoda; order Stylommatophora; family Arionidae; genus Arion; species Arion vulgaris. The sequence goes on from CM036758.1 coordinate 71,266,657, forward strand.
TGCATGTATGTATGTGCGTATATACGTATGTATTTGTGCGCTGAGTATGTACGGTGAGGTGTGGTGTGTGTATGTGTATGTGTGTGCCTGCGCGAGCAAAAATGTGCGTACATCTTGTATCTATATATATTCTTTCTTTTTAACGTGAAAAAACTCAGAGAATTAAGAAAATCATAGAACTAAAATTAAACAAATTGGGGTAAAAAAATCGATAGCTGGTGTCAGTGGATGTCGAATGCCCCACCTGAAACAATATGAACAAATTGGAGTCGTGAAATTATGTATATATTTATTTATATCGAAAAATGTATATTTGCGTTTATATACGTTACACTGATAGCTCTGCGGTTATATACGTTACACTAACAACTCTGCAGGTTTTTTTTCCCTCCCTCTGGAATTTATCTCAGTTAATTTCCTGTCAATATTTTCTAGCAAAGCAAAAAAGAAACCCAGATTGAGTCTAGAATCCATTACGACAACATCGCTTGTATCTTTGAATTGCGAAACTATCAATTTATCAGGAGGCATACACATTAGCTGATTGCTGGCTAGGAATAAGGTTATTGCAACCTGCATCAAGTTAACAACCATCTAGGCCAGCGTTTCCCAAACTGGGGTCCATGGGGTACTCCCGTTGGGGTCTGCGAAGCACTCACAGAGGGTCGTCAAGCGCTTGAATAAATATTATGATCTTTGACATTTCAAACAGAAACATACATTTTACGCCTAATTAAAGACGTAATGTTTTCTTTGTTGTTTCTTAAAATGTTAAATTGCAGAAATTGTTTACTATTGTAACACACAGATAATTAATTCCTGTCCTTTTTCATATATAGAAACTTTTGGGGGTCTGCGGCTGCAATATGTATTTAAAACGGGGACCGTGATAATGTAAAGTTTGAGAACCGCTGATCTAGGCAACTATGGCTCACGAAAGAAACGAGGAAGGGGAAGTGAATTATAAATAAACACTACGTAGCCTTACAAACAGAGATGTGTCTGGTCGAATAGATTAGAACGCGGGCTCTCATTCGGAGACCGGGTTTAATCCCCAGTAGGGCCAATTAGTTTTTTTCTGTAGGGAGCATAAATAAAAATCATAACCTGAACAGTTTCGCGATGATTGCACTAGCCATGTAGCTATTCAATTCTTCAGGCTTATGTTCCCCCTTGTTCTACACCGCCCTAAAAAACGGTAACACTGGCAGTAAAGACATGCAGTCATACACAATGAAAGCGGCGATAGCGAGGTAGCTAGAACATTCTCTTCTTAGCCCTTTAGCTGCTAAGGACGTATATATACGTTTTCCCATTCACCTATAAAGACGCATTAACACGTATGTTATTATCTCTGCTCTGTGGGCTAAAGACGGGTTAACACGTTATACATTGCTACTGTCACTGCTATAGGCGTACATTCACGTTTGTGACCTAGAAACAAAGAGTAGCTATTTTTAGCTCAGCCTTCACAAAGTAGGTAACAGCGAAAGGGTTAAGTGCATGGTTCGTGTTTAATTAAGCAGTGGGATTGTCATTTTTTCTGGCCGTAACGACTCACAGGTCGACCCAGATCGTGTGCCAAAGGTCAAGGAAAAATGAGATCATTATACTATATTCCCCAATATGCCTTATGGTATGAACACGGATTTTAAAATACATTTGCCCGTCTGCCCAGGGTGTTCGTAGCCACAGCGTGGACTACGTGTGACTATCCCTCTGTGTGTGCGAATTCAATTCCGCGGGATGGCAGAAAAAGCCACAGATTCACCAGATTTACGGTGTTCGTGGCACCGAACCGAAGAGCTGAAAAGCTCAAGTGCTTCTGGATCGGAAAAAAAAATACATTCACTCTGATTTATCCCCTTTAGCTCCGTAACATAAAGTAACTGGAGGGGGAGGAATCTCTTTTCTCTTGCGATCACCGCCCAGAACGATGTACCAGATTTTCCCATAAATTCTATTCATGTGGAAATCTGATTCACCAACATTAGCATTTGTGTGTTTTACGTCACATCTTCAGCACCATTTGGAGCCCTGGTGCTTATCCTTCGGTGATGTGTCTGGTTTCAGCCAGCGTTTACTCGGTTCGCTCTCCGTTCTGTAGCCATCTGGTGTTTTTACGGTGTGGGGTAGCTAGCCCCACGCCCTACCTCCTTTATCGCCTCTTAGGACATGCGTGGCAGGTAACAGTGGTTCTATTCTTTACACCCAATTTATGCCCCAGTAACCACTCGGGCGTAAGGGAGGGAATCATCATTCTTTCTCTCTCTCTCTCTCTCTCTTGATGATTCCCTCCCTTACGCCCGAGTGGTTACTGGGGCTAGAGGAATCATCAAAAGAGAGAGAGAGAGAAAGAATGATGGAGGATGGGAGACAGAGAGAGAGAGAGACAGAGAGAGAGACAAAGCGGGCCTAAATGCGAAAGATTGACTTCATTGCAAGAGTTCCCCCTTATGGCTCGGTCACTCCCTGCAAAAATTGCACGTCCCATGTCGACACTATTGCACAAAGCACGAACTCCGTAGATCCAGCAAAGATCTTAAAGAATCTTCGAAAACAATGCATTAGTGAACCAAAAAGTCAAGGTCCGAATTTGAACCCGCGACCTTCAGAACGCAAGACAAACTGTTTAACAATTTCGCAAAGAACCTCCTCCCAACACCCTTCTTCCCCCTTCCCCACAGAGAAGGAACGGAAATATAAGAGAACGGTGGTGAGGTGATATATCTCTAATTCTCAGGTGACACGGCTCTAGATGATTTGTGTATATGATCAAGAATCGACATAATTTCTTGTTTCAAGTAATGTAAATTATTTCTCTTAATATATTTATTCTGCGTCACGAGGTGAAACTGCTCAGCATCTTATCCCTTATCTCTGGAAACTTAGCATTACCATAGATAAGTGGACATCTCTGATGTCTGTCTGAGAGGGGCACTCACATGCACAGGAAACAAGCAATGGTTGTTCAAAACGAGTTCTATTTCTCCATAAAGGTGAAAGTGAAAGGCAAGAAAGAATCCCAGATTACTTTCTAGAGAAAAATAATTGAACAATAGAAGAAAACTAGTCACGACAGAGATGAAATGTATACGCAGAATGTTGGGAGTATCAAGAAGAAAACTAGTCACGACAGAGATGAAGTGTCTACGCAGAATGTTGGGAGTATCAAGAAGAAAACTAGTCACGACAGAGATGAAGTGTCTACACATAATGTTGGGAGTATCAAGAAGAAAACTAGTCACGACAGAGATGAAATGTCTACACAGAATGTTGGGAGTATCAAGAAGAAAACTAGTCACGACAGAGATGAAGTGTCTACACAGAATGTTGGGAGTATCAAGAAGAAAACTAGTCACGACAGAGATGAAATGTCTACACAGAATGTTGGGAGTATCAAGAAGAAAACTAGACACGACAGAGATGACAAGAAAGTAATCTCAATGTGAGATGAAATGGTTGGTTGATGAAGGGTTGTAGTTAAATACTTATAAGATCATTTGCTTTGAATAAAAATCTTCTTATTTTTGTCCTATCTCCCTTGAGGTATAAATATAAGTATGGAGAAACAGAGAGAAATGCTTAAGAAATCAATACATCAAGGATCATCTAAAATCAGTGCAGAACAAGTGAGAAATAGATGCTAGATGCAATGTTACATTCAATATATAAAAAAGAGTACAGAAGCAAGAAACGGAAGAATATGAAAGACTACATAATTAAATCAGAAACAAGGGCAGAAAAGCGTAAGAAAATTGGCTTAATCTAAGATGCAGTGAACTGGAAACTTAACATAAAAATCACATAATCTTTGCGTCGTCAATAAAAGAAATCACATGAATAAGAACACACACGCCTACCGGAAGATAAGAAATCAAATGAAGGGGCTATATTAATGGGCTAAAACGCCCGTCTGCCCAGCGTGTTCGTAGGGCGTTGGACTACGGGTGACAAGTTCCCTGTGAGTGCGGGTTTAATTCCGCGGGCTGGTAGAAAAGCCACAGGTTCACCAGATTTACGATATTCGTGGCACCGAACCGAAGGTTTACGATGTCCACGGTACCGAGCCGAAGAGCTGAAAAGCTCGCTTCTGGATCGGTTAAAAATTATTTTTTTTTTAAATGGGCTAAAACAGTGATTCTTAAAAGGTGTGCCCAGGCGCACCGGTGTGCCTGGTGACATTCCTAGGTGCTCCGTAGAAAATCCCAGATCAAGGGTACCAGCGGGTACCAAGCTAAAAATCACCAAGACACATTAGACCTATGCTTTTCTAATAGATAGAACTTAAATGTTGAATAAAGGTAAGTAGCATTTTCCAATTATTTCTGTATTTCTTTTGCCTTTTGCATGTTAGTTATTCAGTTTTTGTGTATAGTGTTTTTTCTTCTTCACCTTTCCCCCTAGGGAAGCATAGATCCGCAACCAAGGCCTTCCAAACCCACCTATTCAAGGCCATCCTTTCCAGATCTCTCCACTCTCTTCTCCATTTTCTTGTATTCCGTCTCCAACTCCCGTCTCCATGTGTTCCTGGGTCTTCCCTACCTGGAGGTTCCATGGGAGAGTCTGTCTTGTGATGATGTTAGGGAGTTTCCTTAGTGAATATCCTATCCTTCGCCACCTTCTGCTCCTTATCTCTTGTTCCACCTGTCATTGTCCTGTTTTATCTCAGAGTTCTCTGTTTGTAGTCCTGTCATTGTGTATAGTGCGCCTACGATTTGTTATAGGACTTCAAGTGTACCACGACTTCAATAAGTTTGAGAACTACTGGGTTAAAAGAACATAATGGGAAGATGGAAGAAACACATCGGAGAGCTTTATAATAGATTCATATATACTGAGTTTATAAAGGTAATGCAGACTCGCTTTTTGTTTTTGTTTTTGTTTATCCGCTGTGAATTTAGACGTAACCATGGCGACTAATATGGCGCTCCTGACTGATGTTTACGTGAAGACATGCTTTCCTTGTCATAAGTGTCATTTGTCATTCAGGCGAACTTTATTCTGACTTCAGATGTATTTGTAATTTAGATCGCCAAGAAAAGGATCATGGTCTTCTGAAGACCAGCCGATTATCGTGTGCACACCGAGAATTTGGCCCAAGCCGGCCTCGAACCGTGAAATAATTTCCACGGCATATAATCATTAACGCGGCAGAGTGTTATCTGTCTGTGTCCCTCGAAAGTACTAGTAATAATTGTCATTAGAGTTTAAGATAACAATAATACGGAACATTCTGCTATATTTATCTATATTGTGCTCGCCTCTCGTGTCAAAGGTAACAGGTTCGCTCCCTCGTGGAGTCATCGGGATAAGTTTTTTCCAGAGATCCCTGATCTCAGTGTAGGTGAGATCGAGTTTCTAGTCCTATCGGAGACAGACTATAAATCGTAGTTCCCGTGATCAATTTGAGCACATAAAAGAACCCTTGACAGCTCAAAATCGAAAATAACAGGATGGAAAGCCACTCTTTCTTTTGTCCTTCTCTGCTTTTTGCCGCTAGGCGTAGCAGGTTTAACTGATGATCGGTTTCCGAGATAATGCACGCTCGGTCGCTTGATATGTTGTGGTATTGTGGAGTTTTAAGATGTCTGTAACTCCATTAACCCATCTTTTTCTTGGTCTGCCCTTTCCTCTTGATGATTCCATTTTCAGGTTGTACGCTCTTGCAACTGGTGTATTCGGGTTCATTCTGACCAAGTGGCTAAACCATTTGAGTCTCTGTTTTTCAATAAATCTAATAGCAGGTGTTGTTCGACTGTTCTTCTAATTTCCTCATTTCTTATATGGTCTCTTCTTGTTTTATTTACTGCTTTCCTCAGGCATCTCATTTCGCATGTGGTAATTTTCCTTTCTTGTTCTTTTGTCAGTGCCCATGTTTGGCTCTGGTAGCACAGTGTTGGTATAAAGATTGAATTTATAATCTGTCTTTTAGTCACTACTGGAATAGCTGGGTGTTTCAAAATTGGGGTAAGCTGGTATGTAATGTTGTTGGCTTGCTGGATTCTAGTTTCGATCTTTCTGTCCAGTCTACTATCAGATGTGAAGATACAAAATTCATTAGAATTTTTTTTTAAATAAAATTCCTACAAAATACCTACACTATCGTCAAAATGACACCGACGACGAGTTCGTACACTGCAACTGAGATCTTCCTGTGTAAGAAAGAGATCAGAGCACGCATGGTTGCCCACCAAAGTGCAATGACAATGGTCCTATCAATCAATCAATCAATCATTCAATCAATATATCTATCTCTATATTTTCTATTAGTATTATGCTTCTCATCGTTCATGGTATGTGAAGAATTCTGGCATGTCTTTGGGTGCACCTCATAAATGGCATTTTCTACCAGCTCTGATATTTCTGAGATATACCGTTTGCATGGGCGACCTTTGGCCTGAAACTCTTGAAGAAGCATCCTAACGACTAAAAAATAACATTTCTAAAATAACAAATAACAATTGCAAACCTGAAATAGGACACTTTAAGAACTAATACGCCCGAGTATTTACCAGGGCCCAAATTTGGGGTGTAAAGAATAGCACCATTGCTACCTGCCACGCATGTCGTAAGAGGCGACTAAGGAGGTTTGGCTAAAATCGGATGCACATGTCCTAAACGTATAAAAGTCTATGCATTTAGGGGCCTACCAAACCAACGTGCAACGTATACACGTTCTTGGCAAAGATCAAACATATCACAAAGAGTGATTAAAATTGGTCGTAAAGAACGAACGCAAAGAAGAAAGAAGAAGAAGAAATAATACTTGAAAGCCAAAAACTGGGCAGATGACGCTCATCAGTCCGGGAGGGCAGATCGTCTACGGGTCGCTGCCCTGAAAGACAATAGCAACCTACTGACCTGTGGGTTTTAGCTGGGGACAGCAAAAGGCTAACGGAGAGCAAACCCAGTAAACGCTGGTTGAAATCGAACACACCGCCGAAGGATAAGCACTTGAGCTCCAATAGATACTGAAGGCTGTGCACATATATCTTTTCTTCATGTTTGGCTGTTTATATATCACAATAGAATGAATCAAACGGCTTAAGAACGATCGCAGAGAGAGAGAGAGAGAGAGAGAGAGAGAGAGAGAGGAGAGAGGAAAGCCAAAAACAAAACAATGTGGCAAAGAACATTCTAAAAGACGGAATACAACAAATTTATAAAGATAAAAAACCGTTTTAAAGTCAGGAAGAAATTAGTTTTAGGATTAAATAAAAACGCATGAAAATCTATAACCAAAAAAAAAAGTTTTAGATGAACAACGCCAGCGTGTTGCCGGGACCCGCATGGACAGCAAATAATAGTAACACTGCAACCTACATGGCATGTCGTAAAAGGCGACTGAGGTAGGGGCCTAGGAAGCTACCTAGTAAATAAAAATAGTTGCAGAAATCGGATGTGCTGGCTTACTTGTAGGCACAATGTAGTCACTCTTAGGCTCAGATCACACACAAATCACAAAGAGTGGTTTAACAAGTGATCAAAATGGAGCCTTCGAAGAAGGAGAAAAAGAAAGATGTGCTGGTCTACTTGTAGGCGCATAACTGGCACAACGTACAATCGCTCTTAGGCTCAGATCACATATAAATCACAAGAGTGGTTTAACAAGTGATCGATAAGGAGCATTCGAAATAACATTTGAAAATCTAGAGAAAGAAAATAGGTTTAGAAAGGGCAAAAATCTTCGAACGCCTGAACAAGACTATTTTTAGAAGAGCAAAGACGATTCAAAAATCTAGAACAAAACAATTGTGTTATAACAAAGAACATTCGAAAACTTGAAAGAAAAAACTGTTAGAATGAGAAAGAACATTCAATAACCTGAAAGAACACACAGTTAAAAAGATAAAAGAACATTCTAGAGGCTGAAAGGAATTAGTTTTATAGTGGCCAAGAAAATGTGAAAGTCTGGAACCAGATTTGTTTCAAGAGTGTGCACAATAACATTAAAACAAGGAACAAAACAATTTCAGAAACGATTCCAGAAATTTCAGAAATATCCCACAGTTACAATATATTTGGAATAATATTTTTTTTAACTGAATGATGTTCATATTTTTTAACTGAATGATGTTCATATTTTTTAACTGAATGATGTTCATATTTTTTAACTGAATGATGTTCATATTTTTTAACTGAATGATGTTCATGTTTTTTAACTGAATGATGTTCATATTTTTTAACTGAATGATGTTCATATTTTTTAACTGAATGATGTTCATATTTTTTAACTGAATGATGTTTATGTTTTTCACGAAAGAAAAGCAAAGAATTGATGAAAAAAGTTTCAGAAATATTAATATTAAAATGGATACTAAAAATATTTGAGATAGAAGAAAGGGACTTTTTCTACATCTTATTTGAACGCACCATATCGACCACTTGTTAAACAGATCTTTATTATTTGTATGTGATCTGAGAACGATTGTAAGCTGTGCAAGTTATGCGCCTACAAGTAGGCCAGAACAGCAGATTTCTGCAACGTTTTTTATTTACTGGAGTAGCTTCCCTATGCCCCTACTTCAGTCGTCTCTTACTACATGCCTTGTAAGTCGCAGTGGTACTATTCTTTGCTTCTCTTGCGGGCCCCAGCAACACAATGGTGAATATAAATATTTAAATAGGTAAAAAAAATATTTAAGATCGAAGCAGGGACTTTTTCTTCTTTGAACGCACCATATCGACCACTTGTTAAACAGATCTTTGTGATTTGTATGTGATCTGAGCCTAAGAGTGATTGTACGTTGTGCCAGTTATGTGCATACAACTAGGCCAGCACATCCGATTTATGTTACGCTTTTTATTTACTAGGGTAGCATTCCTATGTCTTTACCTCAGTCGCCTCTTACGACATGTCTTGTAGGTCGCAGTGTTACTATTCTTTGCTCCTTTGCGAGCTTCAGGAACAAACGGGCGGAAGAAGGGACACATAAAAATGTCGTGAAAACAGCGCTACAAGATAAGAAGAGAGTCGAAAAGCAAGTGGACAAGAAGGATAACTGATGAAAACATCAAGTGCTGCGCAAATGACAGTCTGTCTGAATGTGTATCATTGAACTGAGACACATGATGTTGAAGATCTATTGAACCCAGTCTTATTTGTAAGGATGGTACTTGACTTGGTCTTTTCAAATATTTTAGTCAGCAAGTGCTGGAATCTTCAGTATTTGGTACAAATTGCTTTAGCGATTGTTCTTAGCTATGACTGGGATAAGAAGTAAGATGGTAGTAGTAGTAAGATGGTAGTGGTAAGATGGTAGTGGTAAGATGGTAGTAGTAAGATGGTAGTAGTAAGATGGTAGTAGTAAGATGGAAGTAGTAAGATGGTAGTAGTAAGATGGTAGTAGTAAGATGGAAGTAGTAAGGTGGTAGTAGTAAGATGGTAGTAGTAAGGTGGTAGTAGTAAGATGGTAGTAGTAAGATGGTAGTAGTAAGATGGTAGTAGTAAGATGGTAGTAGTAAGATGGTAGTAGTAAGATGGTAGTAGTAAGGTGGTAGTAGTAAGGTGGTAGTAGTAAGATGGTAGTAGTAAGGTGGTAGTAGTAAGATGGTAGTAGTAGTAAGATGGTAGTAGTAGTAAGATGGTAGTAGTAAGGTGGTAGTAGTAAGATGGTAGTAGTAAGGTGGTAGTAGTAAGATGGTAGTAGTAAGATGGTAGTAGTAAGGTGGTAGTAGTAAGATGGTAGTAGTAGTAAGATGGTAGTAGTAGTAAGATGGTAGTAGTAAGGTGGTAGTAGTAAGGTGGTAGTAGTAGTAAGATGGTAGTAGTAGTAAGATGGTAGTAGTAGTAAGATGGTAGTAGTAAGGTGGTAGTAGTAAAGTGGTAGTAGTAAGATGGTAGTAGTAAGGTGGTAGTAGTAAGATGGTAGTAGTAAGATGGTAGTAGTAAGGTGGTAGTAGTAAGATGGTAGTAGTAGTAAGATGGTAGTAGTAGTAAGATGGTAGTAGTAAGGTGGTAGTAGTAAGGTGGTAGTAGTAGTAAGATGGTAGTAGTAGTAAGATGGTAGTAGTAGTAAGATGGTAGTAGTAAGGTGGTAGTAGTAAAGTGGTAGTAGTAAGATGGTAGTAGTAAGGTAGTAGTAAGGTGGTAGTAGTAAGGTGGTAGTAGTAAGATGGTAGTAGTAAGGTGGTAGTAGTAAGATGGTAGTAGTAAGATAGTAGTAGTAAGATGGTAGTAGTAAGATGGTAGTAGTAAGGTGGTAGTAGTAAGGTGGTAGTAGTAGTAAGATGGTAGTAGTAAGATGGTAGTAGTAAGGTGGTAGTAGTAGTAAGATGGTAGTAGTAAGGTGGTAGTAGTAGTAAGATGGTAGTAGTAAGATGGTAGTAGTAAGATGGTAGTAGTAAGATGGTAGTAGTAAGATGGTAGTAGTAAGATGATAGTAGTAAGGTGGTAGTAGTAGTAAGATGGTAGTAGTAAGGTGGTAGTAGTAGTAAGATGGTAGTAGTAAGATGGTAGTAGTAAGGTGGTAGTAGTAAGATGGTAGTAGTAAGGTGGTAGTAGTAGTAAGATGGTAGTAGTAAGATGGTAGTAGTAAGATGGTAGTAGTAAGATGGTTACCGGGGATACCTGGCCCCAAATTAGGGGTGTAAAGAATAGAACCATTGCTGCTTTCCAAGCATGTCTTAAGAGGTGACTAATGTGGGGCTGGCCAATCCACCCCGTAAAAAAGCACTAGATAGCTACAGAAATAACCACCAAGAAAATTCAAAGCTTGCCACCCAAGGAAGAAGAAGGAACCCTTAAGGATAGACTCCTGACAAGAAAATGAGGAGAGAGTGAAGCGAACTGGAAAATATGGTCTTGGATAGGAGGGCTTGGAAGGCCTGGGTTGCTGACCTATGTCTCCCTTGGGACGAAAGGTGAAGAATAAGATGGTAGATAGTTAGATGGTACAGGGTGTTTGTAAAGTCTCACAACACTTTATATGTAGGTCAGCATGACAAATTTAGTACATGACGTCATCAAAAAATGTGCTAAAGAAAAGTAGTGAAATTAGTCACAATAGTTACTGCTATGGTCTACTGGTGTTCTTGGTAAACTAGAAAGAACAAATGAAATATTCATTATAGCAGATGTTGGAAATATCCACCACAGGCTTCAAGATATGTCTGTACACGTTTCTTCATATTGTCAAATATTCTTTCTTCAGTTGAAAAAACCATTATGGCTTGAGTGAAAAGAATTACCCCAGCAGACAAGTCATTCACTGCATACTGCAGAAAAATCTGGCCAGCAATGACGAAATACGGGAGGGCCATTCAGAATCAGGACTATTTGATTCTGGACACGACTTTGCTAGCGCATTTCTATCATGTTTGGTCGGGTATTTTCCGGTTTCGTTTGCTGAGCTACTGAGTTAGTGCTTGAGCAACGCTGTGAGCTATGAATGTTACATGGAATTATTTTTGCTGTGTCAACCGTGCGTTTGTTGTGGGTATTCAGAAAATGGCGGATAGCGGTTATGACGAACCGACTCAATCTGCCGTATGCAATGATATTGCGTGTGCAGAAAGCTGGATTTTGTCGTGATTAATGTTTCCTTCGACATGAATTGCAATACAAATGATGAATAGTGTTGTGCTGACACGGCCATATGCATTTATGCGGCGCACGTTGCTTTTTGTGGCGGTACGTCTGCTTCATTCTGGAATTAGTTCACACAGGAGACGTTGTTAGCATTTCGTGTGATTTTCGTTGGCACAGGAACGGCGCAATTATGGGGTGACCCGTTGCAGTGAAGTTGGAACTGTACATATGAACTATGAACTGCATATTGCGTCATAACTGACTATGGAACACATTTTTATGACGTCATGTACTTTGTTTTTCACCTTTGTTCTACATCTGAAGTGTTGTGAGACTTTACAAACACCCTGTATTATTGAGATTGTGTGCAATTCGTAAACAGTGTTTTTTTTTCAAAACTATTATCTCTTAAGTTCCACTCTCTGAAATCTACAGGATGTTCAAGATAATAACAGTCTGTGAATGGAGTCAATCTGGCATACATGTATGAAAATGTGAAGGTTCAGTTATGACGTAGAATAGGTCAAGGTTATGTGACGGTATGTAATTGTAGATCGGGAAGGGGCGATGAACAAATGTGACGTAAAACGAGCTAGTCAGAACCGGTTTAAATAGTACATAAACATAACGCGATAGATTATCTGGCAACTTTCGATTTGTCAATGGGGCTGCTTTGATCTTGAACACCCTGTACTAACGATATAACGCATAACGTCTTTGTAAATCGAATCCTACCTTCTATTCGTCTGATACAATGACCTCATATACCACAAACTATAAATAGATCTAACAAACGGTTAGTTGTTGATGTCACAAGAGTTGTTCTATAACAAGAGTTTACAACATGTTTCCTAGACATAATCAGATATCATTTGAGCAACGTATTGATTTGCTACTTATTGTTATTCTTGGCGCGAATTTCATGCATTGTGTCTCCCACCAAATTACTTGTTGCATGGTTTCTCACGTGAATTAATTAGTGAAAGATACAAAGAGAAAGCGGGAGAGAAATAAAAGGCGAAGTGAAAAAATGGATTGTTAAGTGAATGAAGGGAAGATAAATTGAAAGAAGGAGGGTAAAGGGAAAAGTAGAGGCAAATTAAAGAAGGGGAGATAGCATGAAAGAGCGAGAGGTAAATGGAAGGAAGGGAAGGTAATGTGGTAGAAGGGAAGGTAATGTGATAGTAGGGAAGGTAATGTGGTAGAAGGGAAGGTAATGTGATAGAAGGGAAGGTAATGTGGTAGAAGGGAAGGTAATGTGGTAGAAGGGAAGGTAATGTGGTAGAAGGGAAGGTAATGTGATAGAAGGGAAGGTAAAGTGATAGAAGGGAAGGTAACGTGATAAAAAGGGAAGGTAACGTGATGGGAAGGTAATGTGATAGAAGGGAAGGTAAAGTGATAGAAGGGAAGGTAACGTGATAGAAGGGAAGGTAATGTGATAGAAGGGAAGGTAATGTGATAGAAGGGAAGGTAATGTGATAGAAGGGAAGGTAACACCTTTGTTCTTCCTTTCAATAGAAGGAAAGTAACGTGATAGAAGGGAATGTAACGTAACAGAAGGGAAGGTACGGAAGGGAAGGTAATGTGGTAGAAGGGAAGGTAATGTGGTAGAAGGGAAGGTAATGTGATAGAAGGGAAGGTAATGTGATAGAAGGGAAGGTAATGTGGTAGAAGGGAAGGTAATGTGATAGAAGGGAAGGTAATGTGGTAGAAGGGAAGGTAATGTGATAGAAAGGAAGGTAATGTGGTAGAAGGGAAGGTAATGTGGTAGAAGGGAAGGTAAAGTGATAGAAGGGAAGGTAAAGGGGAAAAGAAAGTGAATGAGAGCGAGAAGAGTAGGAAAACGAAATAAGTAAATGAATATAATAAAAGAATGAAATGAAGGATGAGACAGAGAGCGAGAAAGAGAGAAGGAAAGACAGAGAGAGGGAAAGAGAGAGTGTGTTTGAAGGTAGGAAAGGGTTTTTTGAAGAACAAAAACATTACAGCAAGATAAGAAGTAATGTAATTAAAGCTCCCACCCCTACACTTAACGGCAAGAGTATACAACCAATTTCATCATCCACCTGGGGTCAGACAATAGGAACCACCAGATAAAGGGAGAGAGAGAGAGATAGATAGATGGATGGATGGATGGATGGATGGATGGATGGATGGATGGATGGATGGATGGATAGATAGATAAGAAAATAGGTACGGAAGAAGAGAAAGTTGGGGTACAGAAAGAAGCTAAAAAGAAAGGACACATTTAAGCAGGGCCATGCGGTATATTTTCTCAGTATGATGCAAGTTTTCCAAATGCCGCCCCTTAGATGTGTGTTTTTTTCTTTCAACTACTAACCTTAAATTGTGATTTTGATTTCGTTACTTATGCCACCCTCTTACGGTCCGCCTGAAGCTACCCCTCTCTGTATCATAGCATGGCTCCTCATTGCATTTAAGTAAACAAAATACAGAGCTAGAGAAAGTCAGGAGACTGAAACTTAAAACAAAGATTTATATTTCGAAAGAAATTAAGAAAAATATATGAAAAATGTAGCAATCTTCTTCATCTTTGCGTTCGTTCTTTACGATCAATTTTAATCACTCTTTGTGATATGTTTGATCTTTGCCAAGAACGTTTATACGTTGTACATTGCAGTAAGATGGTAGAAGATAAATAGAAATAATAAAATGGTAACAATTTAAGAAAGAAAAAGGAGAAAATGTAAAAGTAAAAGATGAGCTTCGAGAGGAACAGAACGAGGAGGAAGCATTTGAAAATGAGAGAAATAGTGATGTATACAGTACATCGAGAAGCAAAGAATCAAGTGGTTCGGCCATCTAATGAGAATGAAACCACATTTACTACCATCACGTGCCTACAATAATCGAGACTCAGGGCGCAGAACACGAGGCAGGCTAAGAACATGATGGATATATAACATCTCAGAGTCCCTGCGAAAGCCTGGACTGACAACCTCAAGTGCAACACACCTGGCACAAGATAGAAAACAAACTCTCCCCACGGCGCTTCACGGCAAATGTGGTTAAGATAAGATAAGTGATGAACAAAAAAAAGAAAAACGTAGATATTGAAGAAGTGGTGAGAGAGAGAAAAAGAGAAATATATGGAACAGAAGAAAATAATATAGAAAGATATAAGGATAGAAACGAAGCAAGAAGACATGTGAGACTAGAAGACAAACATCATAATTAAAAGAAAACTGAGAATCAGATATAGAAATGGTGAGAGAAGGATGCACAATTTAGAAAAGAGCACTCTCTTCTTCTTCTTCTTCGAACGCTCTATATCACAGTTTCCAACGTGGGGCCCACGCCCCACAGGGGGCATTTTCATTGTTCATGGGGGGCAATGGACTCGTTCAGAGTTTAACTATTGTTCATGCACAAAAAAAGATTAGGAAACACTGCTCTATATCGATCAATTGTTAAACCACTTAAGCCCCTACTTCAGTCGTCTCCTACGACATGCCTTGTAAGTCGCAGTGGTACTATTCTTTGCTTCCCTTGCGGGCCCCAGCAACACAAGGGTGAATACAAATATTTAAATAGGTACCAAAAATATTTAAGATTGAAGCAGGGACTTTTTCTTCTTTGAACGCACCATATCGACCACTTGTTAAACAGATCTTTGTGATTTGTATGTGATCTGAGCCTATGAGCGATTGTACGTTGTGCCAGTTATGCGCCTACATCCGATTTCTGCGAAACTTGTTATTTACTAGGGTAGCTTCCCTATGCCCCTACCTCAGTCGCCTCTTACGACATGCCTTGTAGGTCGCAGTGTTAATATTCTTTGCTCCCTTGCGAGCCCTGGCAACACATGGGCAAACTAGAAAAGGTTGAGATATAAGGAAAGAAATAAAAAAAAAAAAATATGTTTTAAGAAATGGAAAAAAAAAGAAAACTAAAATATTCTTTCATTTTATCTTTCTACTTCTTCTTCGATCACTCTACAACGACCACCTATTAACCACTCTGTTTGATTCGTATGTAATCTGAGCCTAGGAGCGACTGTACGTTGAGCCAGTTATTCGCCTACAAGTAGGTCAGCACATCCGATTTCTGCGACGCTCTTTATTTACTAGGGCAGCGTCCCTAGGCCCCTACCTCAATCGCCTCTTACGACATGCCTTGTAGGTCGCAGTGCTACTATTCTTTGCTCCCTTACTAGCCCCGACAACACACGAGCGATCTAGAAAAGAGTGAAAGATGAGAGAAGTTACAGAAAAATAAATATTTTCAGAGATTTGAAGAAAAGTTGAGAAAAATAAAACATTCTTTCATTTTATCTCTTTAATTTATTTGCCGTGTTTATGTTTGAGAATGATACAAAGAAAGAAAAATAAGAGAAAATACGAGAAATTTTGTTTTCTTATTTTATGTAACAAACAAACAAGCAAAGAGTTTCTAGTGTTTCAGAAATTTCAAGAAGAAAATACAAATTAAAAAAAAAACATCTCGGACAATATTTCGGTTGCAGCTAGCTACTCCAAGACAAACATGACACAACAGCTAGAAAATTAATTGTTCTGATGAACAAGAAAAAAAATGAGAGTGATTTGTGTTCTGTGATTGTCCCTGATTACGGAATGTTCTATTTACAACTTTTCCATTGAAAGTTTATGGAAAACAAGAAGCTAAATCCCACTTTTCGGACAAGATATTCGGGGTAGGGGTGTGGCAGGGGAGGGGTAGAGGAAAAAATTTTAAAAAAATAATGAAAACAGTTGTTTTTAACACACACTCACACATGCTCGCTCGCACACTCAGACCTGGTTCCGTTTCCATATTGTGCTTGTTTAGTGTGAAATTCAGATGCTAGATCATAGATTCCCAAACTTTTTCGGCCCACCGCCCACTTCGCACAAGATAAACTTTGTAACGCCCCCCCTCCCTCAACATTATAACAGTTTGTCAACGCCCCGCCCCCTCCCCATATAAATACATGCTCTATTTTCTTTTGACATAGAAAACTAGTATATACGAGTTTCTGTCATACATGATCAATTTTCAAATGATTATATGCATGAAATAGAAAATTGATGAAAAAATGGATCGTTTAAGACGGTCATAAGAAGAATTTAAATGCAGAATTCAAATTTTAAATGATTATTCAATCGCTTTCAAAAGCAACAGATGATCAACAGCATTTGTATACCTACTTTGTGTTACCCTAGTCAAATATGGACAATGAGCAAAGCACAGTCATAAAAAATAACTACATGTGAAATGCGTTGCGCCTGCGAAAAGTTACCAATAATACCAGAAAAGACAGAGTCACCAACATCAGCATAAGAAAGAAAGTTGGCACAGAACCTTGCTTGAATTACATTGAGAAACAAAGAATGAAGTGGTTTGGCCACTTAATAAGAATGCATCCAAA
Source organism: Arion vulgaris (assembly GCA_020796225.1). Classification (NCBI taxonomy): domain Eukaryota; kingdom Metazoa; phylum Mollusca; class Gastropoda; order Stylommatophora; family Arionidae; genus Arion; species Arion vulgaris. The sequence continues at coordinate 71,283,579 of CM036758.1, forward strand.
CTCCACAGTATACAGAGTCTTCTACAACAGAACATCGGGAAAAAGGCAAGAGGAAGACCACGGAAAAGATGGTTAGATGGCGTAGCAGAATCCTGTGAAAGAGCAAAAATAACAATCACACAAGCCACCAGAACAGCGCAAGACAAAAACAGAAAACCACGACACTGGGCAACAACCCGGTAGCAGTGTGACGACACTGGGCAACAACCCGGTAGCAGTGTGACGACACTGGGCAACAACCCGGTAGCAGTGTGACGACACTGGGCAACAACCCGGTAGCAGTGTGGCGACAAAAGAAGAAAAGAAGAAGATTCAATCGCAAAATCACGAAACTGATTTATTTTAAAATATTTATTATTAATTTCTACTTTCAGGAGCCACCGACCCCTAATCGCCTGAACACCCCCAAATTCTTCTGAACCCACTCCCGCCCCCGTAGAACGCTTCAACGCCCACTGAGTGGTGGTACCGCCCACTTTGGAAAACGCTGTGCTAGATGGATCTCTGAAGTCCACATCTTAATATGTATAGACACGCGCGCGAGCACATAAGTACAAACGCACACGTATGCAGAGAGTCTGTGTGCCCTAGAGGTTATGTGCTCGTCTATCGTGTTAAAGGTACCAGGTTCGCTCCTTCATAGAGCCATCTGGATATTTTTCCAGAGATCCCTGATCTCAGTGTAGGTGAGATCGAGTTCCTAGTCATATCGGAGATGGACGATAAAAGTATGTCCCGTGTTCAATATGAGCACGTAAAAGAACACTTGGCAGTTTAAAATCGAGAAGAGCAGGCTGGAAAGAGAAGAGCAGGCTGGAAAGAGAAGAGCAGGCTGGAAAGAGAAGAGCAGGCTGGAAAGAGAAGAGCAGGCTGGAAACAGAAGAGCAGGCTGGAAACAGAAGAGCAGGCTGAGAAGCCACTGCCAGTGCAAAATTCATAAGAAAAAAATTTTATTTAGATTTCCTGCAAAAATATCTTCACTATCTTCAAAGTTACATTGGGGTCCCTCGTTGGTGCTACGGAGTTCGTGCACTGCAGCTGAGATCTTCCTGTGTAAGAAAGAGATCGAAGCACACATGGTTACTCACCGAAGTGCGATGATGATGGTCATATCTATCAATCAGCCAAACACACGTATGCAGACACGTACGCATACACACGTGAAAGCACACAGACACGTACATGCACAAGCACGTACATACGCACACAAATGGTTTGTCTCCACAAAACAATGGATCGTATCATCAATCTCCAGATAACAGTGGTATAACGAGAGTGGAAACCTTAACGTCTCACAGCAGGCAAGTTTATGGCAATGCGACGCTACTGAATTGCAAGCAATATATATATCCGAAGAAAAAAAGAAGGAAGGAAAGAATAAATGAAGAAAGAAAGAAAGAAAAAAAGGAATGAAGGAAAAAAATAAGGAGGAAGGAAGGAAGTTAGGGAGAATGGAAGAAAGGAAATAAGAAAGGAATGAAGGTATGGAAAATGGAAGGAAGGAAGGAAGGGAGAGAGGGAGGAAGAGAGGGAGGAAGGGAGGGAGGGAGGAAGGGAGGGAGCGAGGGAGGAAGGGAGGGAGGAAGGGAGGAAGGAAGGAAGGGAGTGAGGGAGGGAGTGAGGAAGGAAGAGAGGGAGGAAGGGAGGGAGGAAGGGAGGGAGGGAGGGAGGGAGGGAGGGAAGGAGGGAGGGAGGGAGGAAGGACGAGAGGAAGGGAGGGAAGGAGGAAGGGAGGGAGGGAGGGAAGGGAAGGAGGGAGGGAAGGAAGGAGGGAGGGAGGAAGGGAGGGAGGGAGGTCGAAAAGGAGGAATGAAGAAAAAAAGGGAAAGATGGAGGAAGGAAGGAAGGAATGCAGGCAGACAGGCAGAAAGGAAGGAAGGAAGGACCGAAAGAAGTTAGAAAGGAAGAAAGAAAGAAAAATTAGAAAGGAAGGAAGGAACGGGAAGGAAGGAAGGACAAGGAAGAAAGGAAAGAAGGAAGGAAAGAAACGGGCGGGAAAGGAAGGAAAAGTAAGGAAAATAAAGAAAGGAAGAGAAGAAAGAAGAAATGACTGCAGGAAGTTAGGAAGGAAGTAAGAATAACAGAAAGAAAGAAAAAAGAAAGGAAGGAATAATGCAAGAAAGGAAGAAAGGAAGGGGAATGAAAGAAGGAAAAGAAAGGAAAAGAAAGAAAGGAAGGAAACAAAGGAGAAAGAATTAAAGGAAGGAATAAAGGAAGAAAAAAGAAAGAAAGAAAACAGGGGGAAAAGGTAGGAATCCTATTTAATATGTACACACTGACATCATATTTAACCAGTACACACTGACATCATATTTAATATGTACACACTGACATCATATTTAATATGTACACACTGACATCATATTTAACCAGTACACACTGACATCATATTTAACCAGTACACAATGACATCATATTTAATCTGTACACACTGACATCATATTTAATCTGTACACACTGACATCATATTTAACCAGTACACACTGGCATCATATTTAACCAGTACACACTGACATCATATTTAACCAGTACACACTGACATCATATTTAACCAGTACACACTGACATCATATTTAACCAGTACACACTGACATCATATTTAATCTGTACACACTGACATCGGCGGTCACCAGGAAAGATAGACTAGGAACGGAGGACATCAGAAGCAGAGTGAGCATAACTTCATGCACCGAATACATTGAAAGACATCAGAAGCAGAGTGAGCATAACTTCATGCACCGAATACATCGAAAGACATCAGAAGCAGAGTGGGCATAACTTCATGCACGAATACATTGAAAGACATCAGAAGCAGAGTGGGCATAACTTCATGCACCGAATACATTGAAAGACATCAGAAGCAGAGTGGGCATAACTTCATGCACCGAATACATTGAAAGACATCAGAAGCAGTGGTTTGGACATTTAATGAGAATGGAATACAACCAACCACCAATAACAGCATACAATAAAAAGAGATCAGGTACTAGAGTCAAGGGAAGACCAAGAAAAAGATGGATAGACAATATGAAGACCACACTAAATAAATACGGATATAACACAACTGGGGCGACTCATCAGGCCCTGGAACGTAAATTAAAGCTCCCACCCCTACGCTTAACGGTAATAGTGGACAACCAATTCCATCATCAACCTGGGAAAAGACAATAGATAAAAGATAGACACTGACATCGTATTTAACAAGTGCACACTGAACAAGCAGCAGAGGTCACTAATTTACTCCCGTAACATAAAATTACGCCATTTAAGTTTTTGGAAACAGGAAACACGGACCTCCCTCTCTAAACAGAATATGCACTAAACAGAATATGCACTAAATGACAAACCAATTTACTAGTGGGGCCTAGAAGAAAAAAGTCTTACTTGATACATCAGAAAAAAGTCTTACTTGATACATCAGACTAATGAGGTTGAGAACGATTTCTCCCTCGTTACACCACTCGTAATGTTCCGATTGAGAATTGTAGCATTAAATCGGCGTGTTTTTCCAACACTGATTTCTCTCTCCAAGTCACGTCGTTTCTGACCTCTGTGACCTGTCCACGTCAAATTGGACTATACGTTTTTGTTATCTCGTAAAATGTTTCTTCTTTCTAAAATTCTAGAATGTTGCGAACAAAAGATTGACACAATAGTTCACTGGTTCTCGCAATAACATACAAGACAACAAATGTATGACGTATTACTCATGTGCGTGAGCTCTGCACAGTATTATAATGCGGGCTGTAAAGTGCAGCCGGATCCTTTGTATATAACAATGGTTCATTGTTATATACAAAAGCAGGTACAAAGTAAGAGGAAGACCACGCAAAAGATGGAGCGACTGCATCAAGAACAGCCTTAAGAAAATGAATATCAGCTTACAAAGTACCTTAAAAACAAGCACACACATTTCCTCCTGCTCAACACGTATATATAGAAGTAAATAGTGGAAGAAAAGAAGAGAGAAGAATGGTTCATTGTGCCTAACAAAATTATCGAAAATATTTCTTTTTTCAATTTCCTTCATTTAACATTTATTTGGTGGTTGTTCTAGAGTATAGATTCTCCAACTTTTTGCTTTGTAACGCCCTCCATTATAACAGTTTTCCAACCACCCCCTATATATACATGCTCTATTTTCACTTTGACATAGAAAACTTATATATATTTCTGTCATACATGGTCAATTTTCAAATGATTATATGATGCATGAAAGAAAAAATTGATGAAAAAAAGAATCGTGTAAGATGAGCATAAGATGAATTAAAATGCAGAATTCAAATTTTTAATGATTGTTCAATCGCAAAATCAAGAAAAAAAACTCCCCACAAATGCTTCTGAACCCACTATTTCCCCCGCCCTGGAAGGCTTCAGCGCCTACTTTGGGAGCCCATGTTCTAGAGCAATCGCGGAAGTCACTCTTTGAGCTATAATCACATGCAGATTGTCCGGTGTTTCTATAGTCGATTCAACAATTCATGCCCACATTCCAATGCGAATTGCAGCAAAACCAGCAATTCTATTGTACTTGGATTTGGTGATATAACGGTTTCCTTTGATGTTGGCGGCATATTTGTCGAGTCTGAAACGGAATTTTAATATCGTCATAGGGAACCATCGGGATATTTTTCCAGAGATCCCTGATCTCAGTGTAGGTGAGATCGAGTTCCAAGTCCTATCGGAGACGAACGATAAAACATAGGTCCGTTGTTTATTTTGAGCACGTAAAAGAACCCTTGACAGTTCAAATCGAGAAGAGCAGGCAGCAAGACCGCTGCCTTGACAAAATCCATTATATAAGATTTTTTTTAATTCCTACAAATCACCATTTTCAAAATTACATCGGGGACCCTCGCATGCTACAGAGTACATGCACTGTAATTGAGAGTGCCCTGTGTAAGAAAGAGATCGGAGCACATATGGTAACTCACTGAACTGCAATGATGTTGGTCCAATCAATCAGACATATGAAGGGGAAAATTAACTTTAGATGAACAGGCAGCATTCTGTAAAGGTGTATCACTAAGGCAGGAAACACAATTTACTTAACATGCATTGCAGCTAACATTAAGTGTGGAGACGACACATGCTGAAGATGATACTACAATCAGATGACATTCACAGCTCACGGCATAATCCGTCCTTCTTGACAACACACCTCATCGTTTATTTCCTGCATTCTGCCTGATAACCACAGCAATCATTTTATTCATGATCAATTTATCTCCCCATGTCACCCAGCTTTCTATTATCTTCCCTTGATTGCATTACGGATGATTTCACTCCCTTCAATCCCAATAAAGTCTATTAACGTTTATAAATTGTTTTCACGGATTTTTGTTTTCATTTTCTTGGTGAGTCTTCAACTCTCTCTCTCTCTTTCTCTCTCTCTCTCTCTCTTCTTTCTTTTAAACTTCGATTGGGGCATAGGCCCTCAACCAGTTTATACCAAGTCTTCCTATCTCTATCTATCTCTTGTAGCTCCCTCCAGTTATTCTTCATATTGTTGATCTCTGCCTCCAAATCTTGTCTCCATGTATTTCTAAGCCTCCCTTTCTTACCTTGCCCCTGTGGGTTCCAGGAAAGTACCTTCTTGTTATATTCCCCTCTGGTTTTCTCAGTGTGTCCTATCAAGCACCGTCGTCTTTTTTTAACCTCTTGGTTTACTGGAGCCTGTCTTGTTCTCTCCATAAGTTCCTCATTTGTGACCCTATCATACCACCTCAGTCCCTCTATTCTGCGCAGACACCAGTTGATGAAATCTTCATACCACCTCAGTCCCTCTATTCTGCGCAGACACCAGTTGATGAAATCTTCATACCACCTCAGTCCCTCTATTCTGCGCAGACACCAGTTGATGAAATCTTCATCTCGGTCCTCTTAATTTTTTTTAGAAATCCACGTTTTGCCAACTCTTATTTCGTTCCGGTTTTTTGTATCATCTTAAATGTAAGTTTTACATATTTCCTGCCATTTCTCTGTCCTTTACCGATTCCAATAACTTATACACGATAATGATGATGTCGATCAAAATGAAATCGATTAAGTGGGTAATCGTGTACAGTATTTCTATTTTTAATATTTCAAGATATTTATCGAATATATTTTACTCAATATAAGTTGTTCTACGTTTTTATACCGATGGGATTTTATGTGGTTACACATAGATAAATCTCTTACTAAGAATTCCGATCAGATTCTTTGACTCGATTGGTCGTTACTTGCTCTAAGCCAGCGTTTCCCAAACTGGGGTTTACGGACCTCCGGGAGTCAGCGAGGTACTCACAGGGGGTATCAAGCGCTTGAAGAAATATTATGGTCTTTGACATTTCAAGCAGAGAAATACATTTTAACCCTAATTATAGACCTAATGTTTTCTTTGTTGTTTATTTAAATGTTAAATTGCAGACATTGTTTACTATTGTACCACACAAGTAATTCATTCCTGTTCATTTTCATATATAGAAATTGTTGGGGTTCGTGGTAGCAAAATGTTTTTAAAAGGGAGTATGCGATATTTCAAAGCTTGGGAACTGCTGCTCTAAGCAGTTCTTGAAGACGACATTTACTATACCAGAGAATTGCACTGTGTTGGTTTCTTCAGATCACACTTGAAGATCTAAACTTCAAGTACCTCTGAAGTCGGAGATGGCACGACTTATGGGGAGGGGCACTGATGAAATGGAAAGTGGGCCTTCACGCAAAAATCAGTCAGAAGCCCCATATCTAGCGCCTTGACCACGCCTAAATTGATAGCGGGCGAACTAAGCAGAATAAGTGTTATGTTAATTATAAATCAAATTTATAAGACGCATGTCAGTAGTTGATTTCATGAGTTAATCGTTTGCTTGATAAAGGCCTTTAGGTCGAAACGTTGTTGTGTATTGTTATTGTTTTTGTCAAACTACAGTACTTTGTTTTTACGTGTTTCACCATTGCTACATAGTTTTACTGCAGTCTTCCCTTATATCGATAATCCTAGTCGATTTCAGAGCATTCTGGTTGGCTAGAATACTTATAATGAAGATAGAGCTGATAGATTGGTTGGCTTGGCTACAATATCAGAGGGAGCTGTCATGGATTGAAGTGACATTCTTCACGCATTGAGAGAGTCTTTCCGAGCAGAGGAGTTTCAGGGCTGTGAATCCCACTTGCTGACCAGATTGAAAGAGATGGGTGTCAATATTGGTGCAGTCCGAAAAGAACGACATACTAAATATGCAAAGAGATTGATTATCAACATCGAACTGGCGTGTTGGGTCACTGGATGCTGCTGAATTTGCTGAGACGGAGATCGGAGCACCTATGGACATGTCCGGAGTGCTATGATGATAGTCCTCATGTAACTGATAACTTATAATGAAGAGCGTATGGAAAGAACAAGACAGATTCCAGTGAATAAAGATGTGGAAAAAAAAATACGCTGACGATGGATAGGACACCTTGAGAAAATCAGAGGGGAATATAACAAGTAAGTTATGGAACACCCAGGGAAATCGAAAGAGAGGAAGGCTTAGAAATACAAGGAGAAGAGATTTAGACGCAGGGATTAACAATATAAATAAGAACTGGAGAGAGCTGCAGAAGACAACTAAAGATAGGAAGGAAGACTTGGCATGAGTTGGTTGAATCAAATCAAATGTCCCAATCGGGGTTTAAAAGGGGGGTGAGAGAGAGACAGAATACTCATTAAAAAATGTGTTGCTAAATCTGGTCAACACGGTAGCGACCATATCCAATTCATAAGGTTGATGTATTTCTTAATGTTTCTAAATGTCTTCTAGTTACAGCGCTGCAGTGGCGGACTAAAAGAGAAAGACGGAGGTTGCGGTAGGTATCGGGTGCTAGTGTAGGAAGTGGGGCCAAGGAAATATAATACTTTGACTCTTTTGTTTTGTTTCCAGCTTTTCCTGTTAGTTTTATTGTGCATTCTTTTTCTTCTTTTGTTGACGTCACATCGTTACCAGGCTGTTTGCCAGTGTCATCGTGGTTGTCTTGTTTTGTATTGTGCTTCTCTAGTGTCTTGTGTCATAGTTATTTTACATACTTGAATTTTACAATAGATGTCTGCGACTTGAAACAACTAAACGAACACGTTTCACCCACTTTCACTAACAACAAACATGTTTCACTCACTTTCACTAACAACAAACATGTTTCACCCACTTTCACTAACAACAAACATGTTTCATCCACTTTCAGTAACAACAAACATGTTTCATCCACTTTCAGTAACAACAAAACATGTTTCACCCACTTTCAGTAACAACAAACATGTTTCATCCACTTTCACTAACAACAAACATGTTTCATCCACTTTCACTAACAACAAACATGTTTCACTCACTTTCACTAACAACAAACCATGTTTCACCCACTTTCACTAACAACAAACATGTTTCACCCACTTTCAGTAACAACAAACCATGTTTCATCCACTTTCACTAACAACAAACATGTTTCACCCACTTTCACTAACAACAAACATGTTTCACCCACTTTCAGTAACAACAAACCATGTTTCATCCACTTTCACTAACAACAAACCATGTTTCATCTACTTTCACTAACAACAAACATGTTTCACCCACTTTCAGTAACAACAAACCATGTTTCATCCACTTTCACTAACAACAAACATGTTTCACCCACTTTCACTAACAACAAACATGTTTCACCCACTTTCAGTAACAACAAACCATGTTTCATCCACTTTCACTAACAACAAACCATGTTTCATCTACTTTCACTAACAACAAACATGTTTCACCCACTTTCAGTAACAACAAACCATGTTTCATCCACTTTCACTAACAACAAACATGTTTCATCCACTTTCACTAACAACAAACCATGTTTCACCCACTTTTACTAACAACAAACATGTTTCATCCACTTTCACTAACAACAAACACGTTTCACTCACTTTCACTAACAACAAACCATGTTTCACCCACTTTCACTAACAACAAACATGTTTCATCCACTTTCACTAACAACAAACATGTTTCATCCACTTTCACTAACAACAAACCATGTTTCATCCACTTTCACTAACAACAAACATGTTTCACCCACTTTCACTAACAACAAACCATGTTTCACCCACTTTCACTAACAACAAACATGTTTCATCCACTTTCACTAACAACAAACATGTTTCATCCACTTTCACTAACAACAAACATGTTTCACTCACTTTCACTAACAACAAACATGTTTCACTCACTTTCACTAACAACAAACCATGTTTCACCCACTTTCACTAACAACAAACATGTTTCACCCACTTTCAGTAACAACAAACATGTTTCACCCACTTTCAGTAACAACAAACCATGTTTCATCCACTTTCACTAACAACAAACATGTTTCACCCACTTTCACTAACAACAAACATGTTTCATCCACTTTCACTAACAACAAACCATGTTTCACCCACTTTCATTAACAACAAACATGTTTCATCCACTTTCACTAACAACAAACCATGTTTCACCCACTTTCACTAACAACAAACATGTTTCACCCACTTTCAGTAACAACAAACCATGTTTCATCCACTTTCACTAACAACAAACATGTTTCACCCACTTTCACTAACAACAAACATGTTTCACCCACTTTCAGTAACAACAAACCATATTTCATCCACTTTCACTAACAACAAACATGTTTCACCCACTTTCAGTAACAACAAACCATGTTTCATCCACTTTCACTAACAACAAACCATGTTTCACCCACTTTCACTAACAACAAACATGTTTCACCCACTTTCAGTAACAACAAACCATGTTTCATCCACTTTCACTAACAACAAACATGTTTCATCCACTTTCACTAACAACAAACATGTTTCATCCACTTTCACTAACAACAAACCATGTCTCACCCACTTTCAGTAACAACAAACATGTTTCATCCACTTTCAGTAACAACAAACATGTTTCACTAACTTTCAGTAACAACGGACATGTTTCATCCACTTTCACTAACAACAAACATGTTTCATCCACTTTCAGTAACAACGGACATGTTTCATCCACTTTCAGTAACAACGGACATGTTTCACTCACTTTCACTAACAACAAACCATGTTTCATCCACTTTCAGTAACAACAAACATGTTTCACTCACTTTCAGTAACAACGAACATGTTTCATCCACTTTCAGTAACAACGGACATGTTTCACCCACTTTCACTAACAACAAACATGTTTCACTCACTTTCACTAACAACAAACCATGTTTCATCCACTTTCAGTAACAACAAACATGTTTCACTCACCTTCAGTAACAACGAACATGTTTCATCCACTTTCAGTAACAACGGACATGTTTCACCCACTTTCACTAACAACAAACATGTTTCACTCACTTTCACTAACAACAAACCATGTTTCATCTACTTTCAGTAACAACAAACATGTTTCACTAACAACAAACCATGTTTCATCCACTTTCACTAACAACAAACCATGTTTCACCCACTTTCACTAACAACAAACATGTTTCACCCACTTTCAGTAACAACAAACCATGTTTCATCCACTTTCACTAACAACAAACATGTTTCATCCACTTTCACTAACAACAAACATGTTTCATCCACTTTCACTAACAAGAAACCATGTCTCACCCACTTTCAGTAACAACAAACATGTTTCATCCACTTTCAGTAACAACAAACATGTTTCACTAACTTTCAGTAACAACGGACATGTTTCATCCACTTTCACTAACAACAAACATGTTTCATCCACTTTCAGTAACAACGGACATGTTTCATCCACTTTCAGTAACAACGGACATGTTTCACTCACTTTCACTAACAACAAACCATGTTTCATCCACTTTCAGTAACAACAAACATGTTTCACTCACTTTCAGTAACAACGAACATGTTTCATCCACTTTCAGTAACAACGGACATGTTTCACCCACTTTCACTAACAACAAACATGTTTCACTCACTTTCACTAACAACAAACATGTTTCACTCACTTTCACTAACAACAAACCATGTTTCATCCACTTTCAGTAACAACAAACATGTTTCACTCACTTTCAGTAACAACGAACATGTTTCATCCACTTTCAGTAACAACCGACATGTTTCATCCACTTTCAGTAACAACGGACATGTTTCATCCACTTTCAGTAACAAACATGTTTCATCCACTTTCAGTAACAAACATGTTTCATCCACTTTCAGTAACAACGGACATGTTTCACCCACTTTCAGTAACAAACATGTTTCACCCACTTTCAGTAACAAACATGTTTCACCCACTTTCAGTAACAAACATGTTTCACCCACTTTCAGTAACAAACATGTTTCACCCACTTTCAGTAACAACGGACATGTTTCACCCACTTTCAGTAACAATGGACATGTTTCATCCACTTTCACTAACAACAAACATGTTTCATCCACTTTCACTAACAACAAACCATGTCTCACCCACTTTCACTAACAACAAACCATGTTTCACCCACTTTCAGTAACAAACATGTTTCATCCACTTTCAGTAACAACGAACATGTTTCATCCACTTTCAGTAACAACGGACATGTTTCACCCACTTTCAGTAACAAACATGTTTCACCCACTTTCAGTAACAAACATGTTTCACCCACTTTCAGTAACAACGAACATGTTTCACCCACTTTCAGTAACAACGGACATGTTTCACCCACTTTCAGTAACAAACATGTTTCACCCACTTTCAGTAACAACCGACATGTTTCACCCACTTTCAGTAACAACGGACATGTTTCACCCACTTTCAGTAACAACGGACATGTTTCACCCACTTTCAGTAACAACGGACATGTTTCACCCACTTTCAGTAACAACGGACATGTTTCACCCACTTTCAGTAACAATGGACATGCTTCACCCACTTTCAGTAACAAACATGTTTCACCCACTTTCAGTAATAACGAGTGTAGAAGTCTATGCGTTTAGGGGCCTACCAAACCAATGTGCAACGTATACACGTTCTTGGCAAAGATCAAACATATCACAAAGAATGATTAAAGTTGGTCGTAAAGAACGAACGCAACGAAGAAGAGTAACAACGAACGTAGTTGGTCCCGTTAGATGGCGCTATCATTCTGACGTTTGGCATCGTCAAATTTCATCCTTTGTTTGCTACTTAGCTAGTTACATGTTATACGTTCTCGTTTCCTAAAAATGTAGAGAATGTATATACACAAGGAACAGTATCGACATTTTTATGTCTTGTATGTATTTACATTTGTCTGTTATCTTTCTTCCAGATGAGAAATCTTAAATGAATTGAACTTAACATAGAAGTATTTTCAGACCTATGCAATTACGTTGGAGAAATCTTTATCAAAATTAGAAGATCTCAAAATATTTTTAAAAAATCCAATTCGGATAAATAATGGAGATGGTCATTCATTATGCAACTGAAACATTGACATTTCGTATGAGAGACAAGAGAGAACCAAAGGGGGGATTCTGTAGTGTGGGGATCAAGAAGCTATTTTCGTTGTTTTCATATTAATGTAAAATTTGTATAACTATTTTGAAAGATTATGACTTAGAAGAGTAGAAAAAAATTAGTTAAAAAAATGTCAGATCGTTGCCATGGAAACAATACAAAATGGCCGCCAAAAACAAAATTTCAATCCCTAAAGCTCTGAATCTAATGAATGTAAATGAATTCTGTTTTCACTCTAAGGTGAGCAATTGTAATATATAAAATATTACACATGATTTTTAGGATATATTAAATATTTAATTTTTATACATTTTTAGGTAAAAATGCCCTCAAAATTTGGTCCAAAAAAGCTGTTTTTGGGGGTGTGTTTACCCAAAAATTCTTTAAAAATGTAATATTTAATACATCCTAAAAAGCATGTGTAATATTTTAGATATTACAATTGCTAACCTTAGAGTGAAAACAGAATTCATTTACAGTCATTACATTCAGAACCTTAGGGATATGAAATTTTTTGTTTGATGGCCATGTTTTATTGTTTCCATGGCAACGCGCTGACATATTTTTGAAAACTAAACTTTTTCTACTCTTTTATGTCATAATATCTCAAAATTGTAATACAAATTCTACATTAATATGAAAGCAACGAAAAAGATTCCAGACCACAGTCCCCCATAAAAACAATATGGCAAGATAGCCGAGATGTCGATCTGACATTGACAGAAGAAATATCAGATGAGTCTAGTAGCGAGCATAAAGATGGCACAGTGTTGTGGTAAGAGGTAGCGCATGTGTCATAAGAAATGTGTGAATGGGTAGTTAATGTGTAACTAATGTGTAACTCGTGCTGTTAAGGCACAGAGAAAACGAGCTGCACGAAAAGACAAAACACACAACACTCCCATGTCTAACCTTGATCATGTATGGCCCACCTGTGATAGGATACTGTGTTCTAGGATTGGACTAGACTCACCTCCGCACACACCAGAGAGGTGCAGCAGCACTCGTCTGGGGCTGTTGTCATCATCGCTTGCGCTGGACAGCTATTTTTATTATTATCAACGTGTAACTAATGTGATACACGTTGAGAGAACGAACTATTTTGAGAATCTAAGCGATCGTAAGTTTCTAATTTGAGCTATTTCATATACCACATTGCTCATCCGTGTATGCCCAGAACCCAGAGATCTTGCGGGAAATAAATTTTTGAACCCCGAAGAGGACCAGACAATACCAGTATTGTTACCGCTTGACAGCGCCCGTTGCAAGATACATATTCCTTAGCATAACTCATCATTTTGGTGTCACAGCTTCTACTTCTTTGTATGTAAGATATCATTTCTTCCCGTTTTATGTTCTTTCTACTAAGAATGTTTTCAGCGGTGGTTTTGTTAAGTTTGTCTCGAACTAGATTCCAGAGTGTCTACATCCCAACATAAGACACGATTTTAATCAATGTTTTGGCCCGTCTTTGGAATTCATCCAACGATTTGATTGGTCGGTTGTGAGTTTTTATTTGCCTTCCGCTTGGTTAAAAGAAATCAACTTTACAAAGCCGTGACAGAATGATATGTGAACATTTCTTGTATGTAAGTTTTGATATCAGTGGTTCTCAAATTACAGTTGGTGGGACACGATGGAAAATCTGCTACACTACTTTTTCTTGCTTTCTTTCTTTCTTTCTTCTGTCGTCGTTCCAATGTTACCGCGTCATTGCCTCCTGTCGTGGTTTTCTGTCTTTTGTCTTGCACTGTTATAGGGGCTTGGGTGAAAGTTATTGTTGCTTTTTGACATGATTCTGTTATGTCATCTAACCATCTTTTTCGTGGTCTTCCTCTTGTCTTCTTTCCGGGTGTTCTGTTGTAGAAGACTCTGAACACAGTGAAGTTTAGTTGCATTCTAATTAAGTGGTCAAACCACTTCATTCTTTGTTTCTCAATGTAATTCAAGCAAGGTTCTATATCAACTTTATATCTTGTTTTTGCAGTCCCAAAAACTAACTACATCTAAAATGCGATATCTACGAAAAGTTACCAGCAACACCAGAAAAGACAGTCACCAACATCAGCATAAGAAAGAAAGTTGGCACAGACAGAACCTTGCTTGAAATACATTGAGAAACAAAGAAGGAAATGATTCAGCCATTTAATAAGAATATAACCAAACTCCGCTGTATACAGAATCTTCTACAACAGAACGTCAAGAAAGAATACGAGAGGAAGACCACGAAAAAGATGGTTAAATGGCAAAGGAGATTCCTGTTTAAAATTTTTTTTAATAGCTATCACCCAAGCCACTAGTGCAGCGCAAATCAAAAACAGAAAACCACGACGCTGGACAACAACCGGGTGGCAGTATGACGATGAAAGAAAGAAAGAAGACACTAAATATATGAATGTAAAAAACAAAATTGAAAGAAAAAAAGAAACGAAATGTATGGATTGTGCGTTTTACTATGAACTTTATGAGACCGTCGGTATTAATATAAACTCTGTGGAGATTTGCAAATTGATATGAACTTTAAGTAAAGTTTGTGTAAATAACGTGAACTTTAAAGTGAATCCTGTGTCGCTATTGCTGTAATACCGCTTTTTTTGGGCGGTGTAGTACCTGTAATACCACATTTTGGGCGGTCTAGTACAGGTGGGACATGAGCCTGTAGAATTTAATGGCTGCCGCATGGTTAGTGCAGTCGCCGCGAAACTGTTCAGGTTAGGATGTTTTCTTTATGTCCTCGACAGAAAAAACTCCTTGGCCTTACCGTGAATTGAACCCCGGTCTCCCTCATGGGTGTCGCGACCTAATCCATTCGGTCAGATGCTCCTCTTGTGTTAATCTTGTGTAAATAGAATAATCTTCAACGGAGCATACGTGTAACTTGTGAGAACCACTGTGACTTGACTGACTTATTCCTCTCCGCTCCTCGTGGAGCATAGGGTCTCTCCTTATGATCTCTCATGAACAATTGAGCACTCTTCAGTTCCTCAAGAACACTTCATCTCCAGGTCTGTTTTTTTTAAATAACCGATCCAGAAGCACTAGAGCTTTCAGCTCTTCGGCTCGGTGCCATGGACATCGTAACCCTTCGGTTCGGTGCCACGAACACCATGAATCTGGTGAACCTGTGGCTTTTCTGCCAGCCCGCGGAATTGAACCCGCACTCACAGGGAATTTGTCACCCGTAGTCCAACGCGCTACGAAAACGCTGGGCAGGATTCCAGGTCTGTTTAGGGAGTCCTCTTTTTCGTTTTCTTGTGGGTTCCACTCAAGTGCTTGTCTAGTGACACTCGACTGTGTCTTCCGTAGGGTATGCCCGACCAATCGCCATTTTCTCCTCTTGACCTGGGTCATCATGGGTTCCTGTCCAGTTCTTATCTACAGGTCTGAGCACGACTGTAGTATATTATTATTATTGAATAAGAAAAGTTGTTCTTCTGTATCCTTGACGACTGTGAGAAATAATTGACCGTAGTACTACTTCCTTCTATAAGTCTCTGTGTGAGGGCTGTTGCTTATTAAAGAAAACTATACAGTTTGGTTAGCGAAGCGTGAAAGACGACTGTCTCTCTCTCTCTCTGAGTGTGTGTGTGTATCTCATTAGACAGAAAGATACAATGTTAGCAAAGTGTTCTCTCTCTCTCTTTCTTTCTCTCTTGCTAATTAGACAGAAATTGATACAATTTTGTTAGCGAAGCGTGAAGGATGTGTGTGTGTCTCGCTCTTTCTCTCTTTTCTTTTATCTCTTTATCTTTATTTCTTTCTCACTCTCTCTTGCTGTCTATTTTTCTCCATTTCCCTCTCTTTCGTTCTTTCTTTTCATTGTTTTTATCTCTTTCTCTTTCTTTCTCTCTATTTTCTCTTTCTCTCTCTCTCTCTCTCTTGCTTATTAGACAGAAAGCGAAACAGTTTTGTTAGCGAAGCGTACAGTTTGTCTCTGGCTATTTCTCGCTCACTTTCTCTTTTCTCTCTTCCTTTCTCTTCCTATATCTCTCTTTGATTCTTTCTCTCTCCTCCCATCTGTCTATTTTTCTCCCTTTCTGTCATTCTTTCTCTCTCTCTCTCTCTCTCTGCCTTTCTCTTCACTCATCTGACTGGCTTGGAATAAAATGTCATTGCATTGTTGTTTGCTCCGTTACGTATTGACGTTGTTAGAAAAGAAATATAAGTAGCTTCTCTGCATGTTTCTCTCTGCTAAATGCCAAACAATCAAGTAGAATAAAAAATGTCACGGCAACTATTTAAAGAAACAGTTAAATCAAACATTTGTTGGTGTTTGCTATCATCTCTTTCTACATCTATATATCTCTAGTTTAAATAGATATATGGATGGAGGTTGAGGCCGTTACTGCTGCCCTCCATTGGATTTATGGGACTTCATTTACTGGGGCAGTTGTTTCTGACTCTCAGTCGATGCTTCACAAGATCCAGAAGGGCAGGTTTCGGTATGAGTGGATGTCGTCTATATAATTTTCTAACCTCCAGCGGCTTACGTGGATATACTGTCCTGGGCATGCGGGTGTTTACGGTAATGAGAGAGCGGACAGGCTTGCATCAACAGCATCGATTGTTGGGGAGTTGAAGATGGATAAGGGGATATTCTTCGGTCTCTTCGCGACTGTCTGTTGGATGAGGACACTAAAATCGATGTTGAATCGATCAAGCGATTTAAGCAGTTTGGAGTTACCCGTTGTTCAAGTCGAACTGGATGCCTGAGAGGCAGAGTGAGAGGTGTGTTTAATCAGCGAGCCACAGGAACCATCAGTATGCATACTCTTCGACATCTGTTAGGGGAGATTGAGCACTTATGGGTCTGCCCGGAGTGCAATGACGTCAGTTTAGTAACCAATAACCAATAACCAATAAATAGATATATGCGTCTCTTCACAAAGTAATTACCAAATGCTACAGCCTGCGTCAGTTTGTCAGCCCCGTTTTCTACGTCCAGTTCCTCTAGGCGAGTCAGAGCACCGTTAGTCTTGACGGTCAATTGTTCTCGGACTTCACCACTGGGTGGTGGGGTTGGCTTGTGTGTTCTACGGGTCATCTTCATGCTACTAACTTTTCACACTTCCTAAGAGAGATTAGTTAACCTCAACTCTGCTGATGGATGCAAAGCCAGAAGCAGAACACACCTTGTAGATTAGTTCAGTAATCAAAGCTGCATTCTGCTAAACGGTTTCCATCTCTTTCTGTCTTAATAATATCAAGAAAGCTATGAATAATAATCCGTAGGTTTCATCTGGAGCACAGGCCGGCAATAGACGTAGACCATTCTTTTTTCTTGTGTTATTCCATTTATGTCTTCTCTGTCTTGTGTTATTATTATAACTTCTCTATCGTGAAATATAATTCATATGTCGTTTATCGTGTGCTATCATTTTTATGTCCTTTCAGTCACTTGTTTTCAGCACACTTCTCCATTGGTTGTTTGCTCATACTCCCTTTCTCCTACATATTCCAGGACAAGACCCACAGTGAACGACCCGTCGATTTTTTAAGGCACCACTTATACGTTCAGTAGTTTGCCATTGCTTTCTGAATGGTGAGGTATATTTTTACTATCCGTAAAAATGCACTGGAACAAATTTGTTTCCAAACTGCCCAACGTGGAGTTTAAACCAGGTACTCTTGGGTTGTTGTGATCGAGCGAACCAGGTACTCTTGGGTTGTTGTGATCGAGCGAACCAGGTACTCTTGGGTTGTGATCGAGCGAACCAGGTACTCTTGGGTTGTTGTGATGGGAGACCTTGGTTGTTGTGATCGGCAACCAGGTACTCTTGGGTTGTTGTGATCGAGCAACCAGGTACTCTTGGGTTGTTGTGATCGAGCGAACCAGGTACTCTTGGGTTGTTGTGATCGAGCGAACCAGGTACTCTTGGGTTGTTGTGATCGAGCGAACCAGGTACTCTTGGGTTGTTGTGATCGAGCGAACCAGGTACTCTTGGGTTGTTGTGATCGAGCGAACCAGGTACTCTTGGGTTGTTGTGATCGAGCGAACCAGGTACTCTTGGGTTGTTGTGATCGAGCGAACCAGGTACTCTTGGGTTGTTGTGATCGAGCGAACCAGGTACTCTTGGGTTGTTGTGATCGAGCGAACCAGGTACTCTTGGGTTGTTGTGATCGAGCGAACCAGGTACTCTTGGGTTGTTGTGATCGAGCGAACCAGGTACTCTTGGGTTGTGATCGAGCGAACCAGGTACTCTTGGGTTGTGATCGAGCGAACCAGGTACTCTTGGGTTGTGATCGAGCGAACCAGGTACTCTTGGGTTGTGATCGAGCGAACCAGGTACTCTTGGGTTGTGATCGAGCGAACCAGGTACTCTTGGGTTGTGATCGAGCGAACCAGGTACTCTTGGGTTGTGATCGAGCGAACCAGGTACTCTTGGGTTGTTGTGATCGAGCGAACCAGGTACTCTTGGGTTGTTGTGATCGAGCGAACCAGGTACTCTTGGGTTGTGATCGAGCGAACCAGGTACTCTTGGGTTGTGATCGAGCGAACCAGGTACTCTTGGGTTGTGATCGAGCGAACCAGGTACTCTTGGGTTGTGATCGAGCGAACCAGGTACTCTTGGGTTGTGATCGAGCGAACCAGGTACTCTTGGGTTGTGATCGAGCGAACCAGGTACTCTTGGGTTGTGATCGAGCGAACCAGGTACTCTTGGGTTGTGATCGAGCGAACCAGGTACTCTTGGGTTGTGATCGAGCGAACCAGGTACTCTTGGGTTGTGATCGAGCGAACCAGGTACTCTTGGGTTGTGATCGAGCGAACCAGGTACTCTTGGGTTGTGATCGAGCGAACCAGGTACTCTTGGGTTGTGATCGAGCGAACCAGGTACTCTTGGGTTGTGATCGAGCGAACCAGGTACTCTTGGGTTGTGATCGAGCGAACCAGGTACTCTTGGGTTGTGATCGAGCGAACCAGGTACTCTTGGGTTGTGATCGAGCGAACCAGGTACTCTTGGGTTGTGATCGAGCGAACCAGGTACTCTTGGGTTGTGATCGGACGAACCAGGTACTCTTGGGTTGTGATCGAGCGAACCAGGTACTCTTGAGGTTGGATCGAGCGAACCAGGTACTCTTGGGTTGTGATCGAGCGAACCAGGTACTCTTGGGTTGTGATCGAGCGAACCAGGTACTCTTGGGTTGTGATCGAGCGAACCAGGTACTCTTGGGTTGTGATCGAGCGAACCAGGTACTCTTGGGTTGTGATCGAGCGAACCAGGTACTCTTGGGTTGTGATCGAGCGAACCAGGTACTCTTGGTTGTGATCGGCAACCAGGTACTCTTGGTTGTGATCGAGCGAACCAGGTACTCTTGGGTTGTGATCGAGCGAACCAGGTACTCTTGGGTTGTGATCAAGCTCCCTACAGCTAAGCCACAGACGTCCACACATTCTAAACATATAACTAGAAAATTCCATAAAGATAACAATGAACTGATAAATGTCTAAGTTATACATCATTTATTGCCAACTTAATAAAGAGAGAAATACCAAGAAGAAATCAGCCATTAATATTCCGTCAACAAAATCTTGATGAGACCAAATTGTACCAATTAATTTAGAACAATGAAAGCAAAATGGTATAATTAAACATAAATTAAAATACATGAGGAAACACATTTTCAATAAACCCAACAGTGGTTGGTTCTTGCCCTTTGAACCAACGACATGTTGGGATGGGGTGTGGAAGGAAATATTTACATGTGTCTGTAATGTTTCCTGTAATGTGTTCCATTTCTCTGGCTTTGAAGGAACAACAAACATTTTTCTGTCAATATTCAGCGCTGGGTAATGTGGTTGTCGGTAAACAACACACATATATACACACAAACACACACACAAACAACCATATCAAATAATTGACAAAACAGAATATAACAAATTACAATGGCGAATAGAAAAATAAAATAATATCTCCTACAAAACAATAATATTTTACCAAATTAAACAGCTGAACTGCCTACATGCAACCATACATACAGCAAACCTTGCTGTGAGACAATATCAATGCATGAAGCACACCCACAAAATACAACTTATATAGATATATACTTAACAAGTTCAATAGATTATTTTTCGGTAAAGAGTAAAGATATATAACAAATCCTTGATTTCAACAAGCCCACACTGCAATACCTGATTTCTGTTAAAAGTTTGTTTCGCACCCTTCTCAGGTAATCATCACCAATAGTCCTCCTCAGGGCTGCACCCAGATCAACAGCAAAAGTCCTCAGGATTTCATACACGTACCAGAACACAATTCTCAACAGTCCTTTTTTAGGACTAGCCTCAGGCCACATGGATGCACCAAGAAAAATGGGCAATACACTCTGATATAACCAAAAAAAGACGTCCCATCTTAGGTTGAAAAATATGTCTCAGCCACAAAGAGTCTTAACTCATTGAGGACCAAACGCCACACACATGGCTTTGGGTTGGGCAACTTTTTACCAGGAGCCACACTAAAGGAATTTTTGTTAGTCTAAAAACAAACGGTTTGTAAAAACATGGCTTTTGCCTTGGTCCACTAAGTGTTAATCCACCACTTAACAAAGCAAATAATCTTAATGTAATTCTTAGCAACAGTTTTGTTATGTGGATAATTGTGCTGTGGGTGGTTTTATTAATAGCATCTTTAGAAAAATATTACAAACAACAAAATAAATATCAAATCACAAAGTTATATTTATGGTTCCAATACTGAAGGATAAAGTGGGGGGAAAAAAAGAAGAGATTTTTGCCTACTTGTCAAATCTATCAAGATTAGACTAATTTGATCAATAATACTAATAATTATTACTTGTAATACTGTCACGTGAAAGTTACTCTCTGTCTGTTAACTTCAAGTCCAAGAATGGAAAACATCCCTGCTGTTTAAAGGGTTTTAAAGCCGAAGGATTGACTTCATTGCACGGGTTTTACCCCATATGGCTCGGTCCCTCTCCGCAGAAATGGCATGCCAATTGCCGAGAGTATTGCACAAAGCACGAACTCCGTAGCTCCAGCAACAATCCTAGGGTCTCTGGAAAAACTGCACTCATGAACAGAAGGTTGCAGTCCGGATTCGAACACACGGCCTTCGACTCGCAAGGCAAAGGGCTTAACCACTCAGCCACAGAGATCCCTGCTGTGTTTTGTGTAATGCTAACACTTTCTTGTAACTCTAGCCTGTTAACGCTCTTGGCGCTTAGAGCAGCGACAAATGCACCATTCTTCCGTTTTTGGCCGTCCTATGTACTGTCTTCCAGATATGATTAATTTCTTTCAGTTCCTGTTCTACTGTTCTCCTCCAGGTAGTTTTTGGTCTACTTTCTTATAAGCGGTTTGTTAATTTCAACCCTTTTTATGTAGAACTGTTTCAGAGGCTAGGAGGTCCATTCAGTAAGGATCTTTGCCAGAGCTATGGAGTTTATGCTGAAGTGTATCCGTTGATAGGCAGTGATGATGTTATGTTGAGAACTGTTGGATAAACCGTAGTAGACGAATCAGGAAGGGGAAGCGTTTTTGCACAGAAGAAAAGTTTGAGTCTGCCTTGCTACATCTCATTAATGTGTGCATTTTGTAGGGAGACTGCATATGTCAGGAAAAAGCAGCCTGTTCTGGATGATCTTGTTTACAATGCCAATATAACAGCCCTTCAGGAGACATGTCTGGGTAATAGTGACGTGGTGTGGATGATGGCCGGATTTCAGTTTTTATAATAGGTGGCATATGGGACAGACAACTCTAATAGGCTGCAACATTGAGGAACGAGAGTTGGACAATTCTACATGAAATTGTGACGAGTTGCATCTTCAGATCATTAGGATCCATATTGCTAGCCACTATTGTTGTTATGGTGAATGTTTATACCTGTAACAAGATGGTGGATGCTTTGAGATGGCAGTGTTTTAATGAGATTCTATTGTAGAAGGAACATGCCATTAGCCGTGATGATTTAAATATCCAAAGGTAAATCGTGAGGTAATATCCCTACCAACAAACAAGATGAGATGCAGTGGTAGACATCAACCTTCTATGCATCAACAGCAGTTATGTAACATAGAATGACAAGTTAACCAGGAGATGAGAATAGTTATTGATCTTTAGCGCTGGTGTCTCTACCTCTAGTTCCAATATGTAGTTAGGATGACTTGAGCAATCACAACAGTGGCCTCTATGTATCTACAATGGTTTAAAGCCCAAGGGCTGACGTCACTGCGCCATGTTTTACCCCATAAGGATTGGTCCCTCTCAGTAGATTAGGCCCGCCACCTGCCGAGAGTATTGCACAAAGCACTAACTCTGTGGCTCCAGCAATAATCCCAGGGTGGAAAAAATTCCCCCGTGAACAGAAAGGCATGCCGCGGATTTGAACCCACAACCTTCAGAACTCAAGACAAAGGCTTAACCTCTTAGCCTCAACTCATGTATCATATTGGTAAAGTATCATATTGGTAAAAACAAAAGATTTAGAGAAAACAAAATGAAAGTGCTTTCCTTCAAATATAACAGAACTGGCAAGAATATTGTGAATGAAATTAGACAAACTAAACATCATACTCACAAACGCAGGAGAAACCCTTGTCATAGCATGAAGATGTGGAGAGAGAGCATGTATAGACAACTAACAAACTCTTGTCAAATAGCAGAAAACAAGGAAGAAATGAAATGCACCACCTGACCTCATATTGCTGTTGAAACTGACAGGAATGTAAAAAGTGAGCTGAAACCGCTGACATAATATGAGCAGCATTTAATATAAATAAGTGTAAACAATTGAGAAGTGTAAAAAAAAATATGTACCCCAAAAAAAAGAATGGAGATATTTCCTAAATTATGTGATTCTTATGTTAAACACATAAGAAAATGTGTAGACTCGTCACAAATTCTTGAATCATTAGTCACGTTACTCTCTCTCTCTCTGTCTGTCACATCAGTTATTCTTGGACCACACATAATATTTGATTATTTCCTATTACTTTTCAATCACAAATTATACTCTTGATCCTTCTCTCAATATTGTACTTTCTCAAGCCAAATTGTTTGAGATTTTAACCTACCAACAAAACCTCACAGTACTTAGCAGACAACAAAACCTCACAGTACTTAGCAGACACATATATATATATTCATATATACAAAATTTAATGTTAACATTTGATCTTATCACTATTTATACACAGTTTCTATGGCAAGGGGTTCTATTCCCATAACTGCATATCACTTGTTTAGTTATGAACATCCTATTATACCACACCAATCATATATTGTACATCATGTCCATGATAATACCATCTTTGTCCTACACAAAACACATCATGACCATTTCTGCTTTACATCATACACATCGAAAAGAAAACATTCACATCAAACACATTGAAAACAATCACCTCATATACACATCAAAAGATAATCTCTGCCTGACATCATACACATCAAAAGATTATCTCTGCCTGACATACACATCAAAAGATAATCTCTGCCTGACATCATACACATCAAAAGATAATCTCTGCCTGACATCATACACATCAAAAGATTATCTCTGCCTGACATACACATCAAAAGATAATCTCTGCCTGACATCATACACATCAAAAGATAATCTCTGCCTGACATCATAAAAGGGTGGAGACTGCAGTAAAACTTGGAAAAATAGCTAAACACGCAAAAACAAAGTACTATAGTTTTACAAAATACAGAAACAGTGACGATAAACAGCAACGTTTTGACCAAAAGGCCTTTATCAAGCAAACAATACAACAAGAATGACGAATTTCGAGGAACACTACAAATGGACGATTACATGTGGAAACATTCAAACCTATCTAATGAAAATACACATCAAAAGATAATCTCTGCCTGACATCATACACATCAAAAGATAATCTCTGCCTGACATCATACACATCAAAATATAATCTCTGCCAGACATCATACACATCAAAAGATAATCTCTGCCTGACATCATACACATCAAAATATAATCTCTGCCAGACATCATACACATCAAAAGATAATCTCTGCCTGACATCATACACATCAAAAGATAATCTCTGCCTGACATCATACACATCAAAAGATAATCTCTGCCTGACATCATACACATCAAAAGATAATCTCTGCCTGACATCATACACATCAAAAGATAATCTCTGCCAGACATTATACACATCAAAAGATAATCTATGCCTGACATACACATCAAAAGATAATCTCTGCCTGACATCATACACATCAAAAGATAATCTCTGCCTGACATCATACACATCAAAAGATAATCTCTGTCAGACATCATACACATCAAAAGATAATCTCTGCCAGACATCATACACATCAAAAGATAATCTCTGCCAGACATTATACACATCAAAAGATAATCTATGCCTGCCATACACATCAAAAGATAATCTCTGCCTGACATCATACACATCAAAAGATAATCTCTGCCTGACATCATACACATCAAAAGATAATCTCTGCCTGACATCATACACATCAAAATATAATCTCTGCCAGACATCATACACATCAAAAGATAATCTCTGCCTGACATCATACACATCAAAAGATAATCTCTGCCTGACATCATACACATCAACAGATAATCTCTGCCTGACATCATACACATCAAAAGATAATCTCTGTCTAATAAAATACATAAATAAAAATGTAATCTCTGCCTTATATAATAATACCACCTCAAAGGCCATCTTAGACGTATAACCTAACCACCATTAGAAAATCCGAGCAATTACATGTAACCAAGCTTTATGATACATTTTTCACTAATTCCATATATTAGATATGTTTCAATGACTTTCCAAATAAATTGTTTATTAAATTTGTATTATAACTATTCAATTGACCATCCTCAAAGAACTCCTGCAGACTAGAAAGTCAAATGGGTACGTCTTTGAACACTCCATATCGACCACTTGTTAAACCACTCTGTGATTTGTATGTGATCTGAGCCTAAAAGCGATTGTACATTGTGCCAGTTATGCGCTTACAAGTAGGCCAGCACATCCGATTTCTGCGGGGCTTTTTATTTACTAGGGTAGCTACCCTAGACCACTACCTCAGTCACCTCTTTCGACATGTCTTGTAGGTCAGTGTTACTATTCTTTGCTCCCTTGCGTGCTCCGCAGCATACCAAAAATAATAATACATTTGATGATAAAATAAATAATGAATATGATACTGCTGTACACTACATATTTCAAATATAGTTTTAAAATGGCGCTCATAGGAAAAGCAATGTCAGAGCCTCATAAATAAAAGCTAAAATAGGTGGCCCAAATTACACACAAATTAATAGTAGTCTTTTTTCTTCATCAGTTCTCTAATCCTGTTTTGCCTCACAGCATCAGGATAAGAAGAAATTTATAGAACAGGTTTTTGTGTGTGCTTCATAAACAATATTTTTCGCCGCCTGTTATCTGAGGTCCACCTTTCGCATGGGTAGCCTTTTGCTTTTGTGGGACAATTTTTGTGTCAATATGCAGCATGGAAGTAGCGGATAGACAAGGTAACAATATTAGTTAATCCTGCAGGAGATCTGATAGAGAAGTCGCACTTCACTAATTGTCACTGACTGTAAAAGTTCCAAGGGTGCGAGGACTCATGACAAGTGGTTTGGACTACAGGTTTCCTGAAAAGATCACACTTGAAGGATATAATCTTCAACTTCAGGGATCTCTGAAGTCAGTGAAGGCTCTCCTGCATGGCGGGAACACCAGTCAAATGGTAGAAGCAGGACTTCACGCAAAAATCAGTCAGAAGCTCCATACCAAGCATCATGGCTAACGCCTAGATTTACAGCGGGCAAACGAAGAAGAGTTAATTCTTGTCCTCGCCGAGTGGTTATCGGGGCCCAAATTTGGGGTGTAAATAGAACCCGTTACCTGCTATGGATGTAGTAAGAGGCGACTAAGGAGGTTTGGCTGAAATCAGATGCACATGTCCTAAACATGTAAAAGTCAATGCGTTTAGGGGCCTACCAAACCAATGTGCAACGTATACACGTTCTTGGCAAAGATCAAACATATCACAAAGAGTGATTAAAATTGGTCAGAAAGAAGAAAAATTCTTGTCCTGAATAGTGGCACACAAAGCTTCTACAAATACTCTTCAAGTTTCCATCTTGTATGACCCTCGACACAGTATTCCATGCCAAAAAGCCGACCATGTATTTCATCTTTCATCAAGCATTTTCTATTGGTTTCCCTTTCCTTCTTACACCCATATCAACAATATCTGCTGGATTTATCTAGGCACTGTCTGCCTGTGCATGCAAAGACTGGATCCGGCTGACTTTGCGGATGAGGCCACTAGTTGGCTCAACGGTTAGAAAGGCGGATCACAGCAGAGCGTTGTGGACCGCATAGAGCACGGCGAGGCACTTTAGAAAGCCCTGGTCATCCACTGCATCTGGCACTATCTCCAGTCGTCTTGACTTGTCTTGCCCCTGGATACAGATAGTCCTGGACGAGAGAGTGAGGTTGGCGAATAGCGCAACTTTTCCTCACTATAATCCAAATACAGCGCAAGCTACAGTTTCAGACAAAGTCTGAGATTGTTGTCATCATCGCTTGTGATGGACGGCTATTATATCTGCTGGATTATATCAATATATATATAGTGCAATATTCAATCAAGTTATCATCAACGAACATAAGTAGCCCATTTATA
The DNA here is from genome assembly GCA_020796225.1 of Arion vulgaris. Classification (NCBI taxonomy): domain Eukaryota; kingdom Metazoa; phylum Mollusca; class Gastropoda; order Stylommatophora; family Arionidae; genus Arion; species Arion vulgaris. Next base: position 71,310,735 of record CM036758.1, read on the forward strand.
CATAGATTATAAGACAGCTCTGCTTAAATATATTACCTGCAAATTCTAAACCCACATATCATAATAAATAGTGTACTTATTCTGTTTTATATCAAAGTATTTTTATTTATAAAATACTGAATATAATATAAAATAATGAATATAAAATGGAACGAATTCAGGAGAAGTGATGAAATCAGAGACATGTCTGGTCAACCACTAGTGACAACTGTTTAAGAAAGAGAAGATGAAGATATGTTGGGCACACCTTGAGGAGAAATGATCAACGAATATCAAAGCAGGCATTGAAGTGGGATGCAAAGGGTTCAAGAAAGAGAGGTCGACCTAAGGAGACCCTGAAACGAACTTTGCTGAGAGAGGCAGGAAATATCGGTCTCAGTTCCATGGAGGAGATTGAGCGAGTTACCCAGGATAGAGCGGTATGGAGAAATTACTTGCAGGCCCTATGTAACGATAACGGTACGAGAGGTTTTATTATTATTTTTATTTATCATATTTGTATTGAAAATAAACACAAAATTAATATTTGTAATAATACATAATACTCATTAAGACAACTTACTGACTTATTCCTCTCCGCTCCTCGTGGAGCATAGGGCCTCTTGTTCGCCACTCTTCTCAGTCTCTGGCTGTTTTCTTTATGGTCTCCCAGGATAGTCGAGCACTCTTCAGTTCAAGAAGACTGTCTCCATGTCTGTTTAGGGCATGCTCTTTTTTGTTTTTCTTGCGGGTTCCACTCGTGTTTGTCTAGTGACACTCGAATGTGTCTTCCGTAGGGTATGTCCGACCCATCGCCATTTTATCAAGACAACTAGCTGACCATATATCACAAACAACCTCCATAAATTTTTGTTTATAAGGTCATACACACATGATCCATATAATATTTTGTTTAGTACTGGGTAATGCGGGCATGAAGGACAATAAGCAAGCAGATCGGCTGCAGACAGCTGCTTGATACAGCAGTAATCTATGAAAGGCAATGGACAGCTGCTTGATACAGCAGTAATCTATGAAAGATGGGCAATGGACAGCTGCTTGATACAGCAGTAATCTATGAAAGATAGGCAATGGTCAGGTCAGACATAAAAGCTAGAAGAGACGCAGATTGAATCAATAATGTTTTGTACAGACACATAAAACTGCATCCCTATCTAAATTGAAGAGGAATGAGACTGAAACCTGGAACTGCCAGACATGAACACTTTACTAACTGTACAAGAAGTCTGATGAAGGGGGTCTCTATGTTGAAGTGGTTAAGATGTTTGTCTGTTGTTCTGAAGATTAGGGTTGGAATCCGGACCAAGTCACATGCAATTTTGTCATGAGATCTCTAGAATTGCTGCTAGAGCTATGGAGTTTGTGCTTCGTACAACACTCTGTTACTTTCTGACTATCAGTATGTTCCTTTATTCTCACATATGCTTCTGTCTAATGTACCATATCTTCTTCTTCAATGATCCAGTAGCACTTGAGCTCGTCATTCGATCCAATGCTATGTAGTGGTATCTGCATGTGTTTGTAAGTTGTTCTTTCGTTCCGTATAATGTGTTCCATTTATCTGGCCATGGAGGAAGGAGGATCTTTCTGATGTCATCTAGTGTATAACAGCTGAAGAGGTGGTGGTGAATGGTTTCATGATGTGCACACAGCTGGCACTCTAGAGTGTGTTGTGGTTGAATTCTGTTCAAGTGATTAATAAGTGTTATGTGTTGGGTTCGGAGTCTTAAAAATGGTGTTCTGATCTCTTCTTGTAAGGTGGTGATTGTTGTCATTAAGGTTAGGACTGGCCACATGCCTGTAAACCTCTCTTCCCGTGTCTCCCATGGCCCACCAGTTCAGAACATAATATTGACATGAATCTGTCAACAACAAAATATCCTTTATACAACATTAATGTAGAAAAATATAGAACAACTATACAAGCAATATCAATGACATTATCATATCAGGTAACCTGACATTTAACATTTTATTCTGTACACAATGATTATAGTAATTTGCCCAAACAAGTTGGGTCAATCTGGTCGATCACTTAATATTTATACAGTTGATATATATAAATATATTTTATTTCATGATGTTTTTGAGGTATGCAACAGTCATTCAATGTCATATGTGAAACAAGTCATTCAATGTCCCATATGGAAATGTCATTGTTCCATACAAAACTTGTCATTCATGTCACATAAAAATATAATTCAATGTCACATGTGAAAATATCATTCTCTCTCTCATGCATCGATCCCTGAAAAATATTCAATGTCACATATAAAAATGTCTTTGTCACATATAAAACTTGTCATTCATGTCGCATATGTTACACCGTCATTCACTGTCCACGTAGAATTTCATTCTTTGTCACATATAAAACTTGTCATTCATGTCATGTATGCAACCGTCATTCATGTCACGTATGCAACCGTCATTCACTGTCGCATGTAGAAATTTCATTCACTGTCCCATGTAGAAATTTCACTCACTGTCCCATGTAGAAATTTCATTCACTGTCCCATTTAGAAATTTCATTCACTGCAAATTTCATTCACTGTCCCATGTAGAAATTTCATTCACTGTCCCATGTAGAAATTTCATTCACTGTCGCATGTAGAAATTTCATTCACTGTCGCATGTAGAAATTTCATTCACTGTCCCATGTAGAAATTTCATTCACTGTCGCATGTAGAAATTTCATTCACTGTCGCATGTAGAAATTTCATTCACTGTCCCATGTAGAAATTTCATTCACTGTCCCATGTAGAAATTTCATTCACTGTCCCATGTAGAAATTTCATCCACTGTCCCATGTAGAAATTTCATCCACTGTCCCATGTAGAAATTTCATTCACTGTCCCATGTAGAAATTTCATTCACTGTCCCATGTAGAAATTTCATTCACTGTCCCATGTAGAAATTTCATTCACTGTCCCAAGTAGAAATTTCATTCACTGTCCCAAGTAGAAATTTCATTCACTGTCCCATGTAGAAATTTCATTCACTGTCCCATGTAGAAATTTCCTTCACTGTCCCATGTAGAAATTTCATTCACTGTCCCAAGTAGAAATTTCATTCACTGTCCCAAGTAGAAATTTCATTCACTGTCCCATGTAGAAATTTCATTCACTGTCCCATGTAGAAATTTCATCCACTGTCGCATGTAGAAATTTCATTCACTGTCCCAAGTAGAAATTTCATCCACTGTCCCAAGTAGAAATTTCATCCACTGTCCCATGTAGAAATTTCATTCACTGTCCCAAGTAGAAATTTCATTCACTGTCTGATGTAGAAATTTCATTCAGTCGCATGTAGAAATTTCATTCACTGCCTGATGTAGAAATTTCATTCACTGTCGCATGTAGAAATTTCATTCACTGTCCCATGTAGAAATTTCATTCACTGTCCCATGTAGAAATTTCATTCACTGTCGCATGTAGAAATTTCATTCACTGTCCCATGTAGAAATTTCATTCACTGTCCCATGTAGAAATTTCATTCACTGTCGCATGTAGAAATTTCATTCACTGTCGCATGTAGAAATTTCATTCACTGTCGCATGTAGAAATTTCATTCACTGTCCCATGTAGAAATTTCATTCACTGTCCCATGTAGAAATTTTATTCACTGTCCGATGTAGAAATTTCATTCACTGTCCCATGTAGAAATTTCATTCACTGTCCCATGTAGAAATTTCATTCACTGTCCCATGTAGAAATTTCATTCACTGTCCCAAGTAGAAATTTCATTCACTGTCGCATGTAGAAATTTCATTCACTGTCCCAAGTAGAAATTTCATTCACTGTCCCATGTAGAAATTTCATTCACTGTCCCAAGTAGAAATTTAATTCACTGTCCCAAGTAGAAATTTCATTCACTGTCCCAAGTAGAAATTTCATTCACTGTCCCATGTAGAAATTTCATCCACTGTCGCATGTAGAAATTTCATTCACTGTCCCAAGTAGAAATTTCATCCACTGTCCCATGTAGAAATTTCATCCACTGTCCCATGTAGAAATTTCATCCACTGTCCCAAGTAGAAATTTCATTCACTGTCCCATGTAGAAATTTCATTCACTGTCCCAAGTAGAAATTTAATTCACTGTCCCAAGTAGAAATTTCATTCACTGTCCCAAGTAGAAATTTCATTCACTGTCCCATGTAGAAATTTCATCCACTGTCGCATGTAGAAATTTCATTCACTGTCGCATGTAGAAATTTCATTCACTGTCCCAAGTAGAAATTTCATCCACTGTCCCATGTAGAAATTTCATCCACTGTCCCATGTAGAAATTTCATCCACTGTCCCATGTAGAAATTTCATTCACTGTCGAATATAAAACTGTCATTTCATTCATGTCATGTATGTAACACACTGATATAGTATCATCGTCGTGTAGTGTGTCCTTTATAGAATGTTGATTTCATCACAACCCATATTAAAGACTTAATCTTTAGCCAGTTCTCCCACCTACTCCATTGTCATGTTCAAAGTTTCTTTAACCCTTTCAACCCTGGGCGCCTGTACCTTAAAAATCCCTTACCCGGAGCTCCTGAGAAAAAACAGTCCATATCAGAGTTATATTAAAACACAATATATTAGCACACTTAAGTGATCTATAATTTGTTATTGATTTACTCCATCATCACCGTTATTCCTGCTTATTATCTTTTTGCAGAATACTAAACTTTAAAATTTATTTGTTTTAATTATGGAGAACGGCCATGAATACTCCTGTATATGTAGATTTTTCTCCAGATTGAACATATATAGCTTGAATATTAATCGATTAAAACAATACTTCGTCGTCTAAATGATCATCTATTTCACTTTCTATATCCTTATCAGAATAATCCCATTCTAAGTCTGGGTAATTTATCTTTAGATTCATTCAAAACAGCTTCAGCAGCTTGCTCTGTTATATCTTTTCAACATGAAAATACTTAACTAATTACCTTATCAGTACCAAAATAAAATCACACAACAGCGTCCGTCATCTCGCAAAACCACATAGAACAAGTGCATTGTGTTTGACGTCACATTTGTACACAATTTAGTATCAAATCCCGAAAAAATAATGAAAAATAATCTCAGACCGTTATATCAGGAGCTCGGGGCATGTAACGCTTATATTCAATCCCAAATTATCGGGAGGCCGGGTTCTAAGGGTTAATGTCTTGTTCCCACTGTTGGGTCTTGGTTGTACAGCCACATCTTCCAAGAACCATGTTCTCTTTTACTGAGATCTTCAAATCCCTGTGATGTTTACTGTAATCAAAATATTTCAATTTCTGAGACATGAGATTGTTTATGAGCAAATGTTCCTTGATGTTCAGCTCTTGTAAAATGTCTATATAATTTCCCCTTCTGTCTAGTGCAGTTACTGTCCAATGTTTTTATATACTGGGGTGCATCTGACTAGTGGCTATGGAGGTGCGGGCGCTTTGTGACCTATGCAATACTACTAATGCTAATATTAATATAGTTAAGATATTGATACTTTCTCCAGTTAAAAAGCAAATGGGTGGGTTAGGGGACAGTAGAATGGTTACAAAATAATACATGACTGCAAAAGTGAGAAGATCGTGTTCATGGGAGTGATCTAAAAGCAACTAAACAAAATTGTTTTCTAAGAGTCTTCTTCTCTTCCACCAGTTACTTCTTTACAGAAGTGTTGGGGGGAAACGTAGTGATCTTGTGTGTGCTTGTTCTTCTTCTCTTCCACCAGTTACTTCTTTACAGAAGTGTTGGGGGGAAATGTAGTGATCTTGTGTGTGCTTGTTTTAAGGCACTTTGTAAGCTGATATTCATTTTTGTAAGGCTGTTCTTGATGCTGTCACTCCATCTTTTGCGTGGTCTTCCTTTTGCTTTGTACTCATACTTTTCTGTGTGGCTCTCTGTGGTAGGCGATACCGGGCATTCTTGTCAAGTGTCCAAACCATTTAATCTGTTGTTCTTTTATGAATTGCATGACTGGTTTCCCATGCAGTCTTCTGATTTTAAGAGTGATTAACTTTAAAGTGAAATAGAATGCTATGAATGTATGACACATCGACATGGTGCCCGCAGGCAACTCATTGGACATCGCTGGTCTAGAGCATTCTAAGTAATTTTCTTCTGATGAAATTTCAAAAGATTAGATTTACTTCTTTTGTCCATGATTCACATTCATATGTCACCACAAGAAATATTCTCAGACCTTTATGTTTTCTTGTTTGTGTTCTACAATAAGTTCTTGATACTAATTACCCTCAAAACTGTCCTGTCTAGTTTTCTAATTTTTGTTGTTCTGCCTCTATTGCTGCTAATTACGCTTCATAGAAATTCAAGATTTGTAACATTTTCAATGGCTTCAGTATTTTGGGAATTTTTTGTTGGCATCTTGTTTCCACAGTGGACATATTCTGAATTTGCTTTGTATTCACTATGAAAAATATGTTCTTCCCTTTCTCAATGCATGCTTAACAAAAATTACAGTTGATGCAAACTTTAATTAATGTTTAAGAAGCAATCTTGATGTCCATTACAAAAATAATGCATAGATGTTGTAATATAACAATTTGTAACAAATGTTGTAGTAAGTTTCTAGTGCACCAACTGAGAAACGAAAAAACTCTGAAAACATTTCCTTCTTATTTCAGTCATCAGTTATATGAGGAGTATCATCATAGCACTCTGGGAACATGTCCATAGGTGCTCCGATCTCCGCTTCAACAAATCCAGCAGCGTCCAGTTTGACACACAAGGCTTCCACAAGAGATTTATATTATTGCCATTCTTCCACCATTTTACCAATTGTTTCCCATGTCAGGTCACAATATTTAACTCATTTCACAGTACTACATATTTCCTTTGGACGTCCCAAGCCTTCTTTACTCATCCGCTGTCCATCGGAGAGCTGTCCTAGCCAATGCCTGCTTGTGGGTACGGCATTCTTTATTTCTCTAGTATTGCCCATGCATTAAATGCACATAGCAGCTGCTGGAGTGCCAACAACTTGCGATTCACGTTAAAAGAAACAATTCATCACGACAAAATAGCAGTCTTCACAGGCATACTGCAAACAGCAACTGCTAGATCACAGTGGCTAGCTGTCTACCACTTTCTGAATATGCTTTTCCCAACATAACCAAACAAAAAGCATTCCGAATTAAATTCACAGCTCACTGTGTTGCTCCAAGCATTAAACTCAGTGGTGAAACCGGGTCCTACAAGTCCAAACATGAGGGAAAATATACTAGCAGCCATGCACAGAAGCAAACACTTCAAAGTCTTAATGGCTCACCCACCTTTCCACCATGTTGGTCAGGTAAACTATATAATCTCTTATCACCAAGATATTGGACAGAGAAACAATTTCAAGCCAGGATGCTTATAACTTATAGCCTTTCTAGAAGTTTTCTGTCACAATATGTAAGTGTGATATAGTCTCTTGAATTTGGATGATTTACGATGTTAATGGAAGCTGCAGGTTCAAACTTATTAGCAACAATCATAAGTGGGTCATATCCTTGGATACGTTATTACTCCATCTAGGCACAAATAGATTCCTCTGTGAAAGACAATATATTATAAATTATGATATCTTCCATACTATGTTGCTCATCTTACCTGTTATAAATCATCCATACCGGGTTATGTAGTTATATAACTTAAACATTGTTTCATCACTCATGTCTAATGTGTTACATAAATATTTATATCACTTGATCATCATCCTATCTGTTACCAGTCTTCCATTCCAGGTAAGTATTTATATAAATTAGATCACTATACCACTTAATCTTCTTCTTCTTTGCGTTCGTTCTTTAAGACCAATTTTAATCACTCTTTGTGATATGTTTGATCTTTGCCAAGAACATGTATACGTTGCACATTGGTTTGGTAGGCCCTAAACGTATAGACTTGTACATGTTTAGGACACATGCATCCGATTTCAGCCAAACATCCTTAGTCGCCTCTTACGATATGCGTGGCGCAACAGTGGTTCTATTCTTTACACCCCATATTTGGGCCCCAGTAACCACTTGGGCGATACCACTTAATGACCACCTAATTAATCTATGCAAGAACCTCTATATAAATAGCAAGTGTACGGTTAGAACAAACATAGGTCTATCAGAAAAGTCGCATGTTGGGTCAGGAGTAAGACAAGGATGTGTACTATTACCATGTCAAACATGTCACCATGAACACAAAAAGAGCAATGTTCAACACAATATTTCTCCCTACATTATGCTATCATTGTCAAACCTGGATGCTGACATTAAATGACAGAAGAAAACTAGTCACGACAGAGATGAAGTGTCTACGCAGAATGCTGGGAGTAACAAGAAGAGACCAGTTTAGAAAAGAAGACATCAGGAAAAAGTGGGTACGCAGAATGCTGGGAGTAACAAGAAGAGACCAGTTTAGAAAAGAAGACATCAGGAAAAAGTGGGTACGCAGAATGCTGGGAGTAACAAGAAGAGACCAGTTTAGAAAAGAAGACATCAGGAAAAAGTGGGTACAACATCAGTACTGAACTTCATCAGGAAACAACAAATTAAATCGTTTGGCCACATAAGCAGATTACCAACAGGCAGTATACCACAGAGAGCAATGTTACCCCGATACAGAGGATACAAAGCAAAAGGAAGATCACACAAAATGTGGACCTCAGAGATAACAGAGGTGACGAAAGACACTGTTCACAAATCGCACACAAAAGACTGTTCTAGAAATCTCTTATTCTGAAGCTGTGAGGCAAATCAGGACTGAAGAAGAGAAAGAAAGACAATGTGCATAGAGAGACTCGCTCCAGTTGTCCCCTTTTTCAACCTGACACTGAAAGGCAAAACAGGATTAGAGAATAGATAAGATAGAAGATTGGAGCACTGTATGCTTGTTCCTTGTACAATGAGGATGATCTAGCGTTCACCCGTTATGAATGCAGGCATAGTCGGTGCATCTTTTATGGCGATTCTGACTGATTTAGGCACACTCCTTTCCTTATTATCAGTGCCCCTCCGTTTGGCTGAAATCGGATGCATGTGTCCTAAATGTGAGAAGTCTATGCGTCTAGGGGCCTACCAAACCAATGTGCAACGTATTACACGTACTTGACAAAGATCAAACATATCACAAAGAGTGATTAAAATTGGTCGTAAAGAATGGAACGCAAAGAAGAAGTGTCCCCGCCACACAGGTGTGCCTTAGGATGATCTGATCATTAACTAACAAAACATTCTACTCACAACAAAAATACTGACCAACAGAGACAGACATCCACACAAAGCTGTTTGAAAGCCTTGATGAACTAACAAACACAACAACATACATCCAGAGTACCGGACTTATTGTGTAGACATTGAACATCAGCAAACAAGATAAATAAAAATTTAACAAAAAATAGATTCATTTGCTTACTTTTCCTGCCAGCCAAAGTCAGCATCTCATCCACAATGTCCCATAAAACGGTCTCCTTTGGATACTCATTATCCACTAAATTCACCAAATAGTAGTTATCATGGATGAACTGAATCACTTCTCTAGAGTTAGAACCTTGTGGGTATATTTTTGCCCATGTCTCCAACCACAGGGCAAATGCTTCATCCTATAACAAAATGATATTGAGTCATGTTTAAATATATATATAGGGACTTTGAATTGTAAACAGAAATATCTCTGGTTCATTTGATTTTTTAAAGCTGCTCTTGGTTATATTTTATCCTGATCACATACATTAGTTATGTTTGTTTACGTTCGTTCTTATCAATCAATTTAACCACTTGTGACATGCTTGATTTGCACAGTGAATGGAAGCATGCTGTGTCTCGGTTCATAGGCTCCTACACATGTAGGACAAGTGCATTAAAAAAAGTGGGGCCTGATACATTTGTTTCAACTGTGCATCATGGTGCAAAGTCAAGCTGGAATTTCCAAACTAACGCACATGGTAGACAGTTTTGTGTTGACACTTTAGCGATGACCATTTGCATTTATGCAGAGCTGGTTGCTTTTGTGGCGTACGGCTGTTGCATTCTGGAATTAGTTCACGACATAGGAGACAGTTGTTAGCATTTCGTGTGATTTTCGTCGGCACAGGAATGGAGAAATTATGGGGTGACCCGTTGCAGTGAAGTTGGAACAGTACATATGAACTATGAGCACATGGTAGAGTCACTGCAGAGACAAATGGAGCACACAGAGCAACTACTTGCAGTATGAGGATGGAGGTTGAGGCTGTTACTGCTATTTTCCAATGGCTCTCTAGGATATTGTGTTCGAATCTCAATGCTTCATGAGGTCAAAACTGGAAAGTTGCAGTATGAGTAGATATCTATTGAGGCAGAGGCTTACATGGATCTACGTTCCTGGACATGCGGGTATTCCCGGCAATGAGAGTGCAGAAAGCATCAATCATAGAGGAGTTGAGGGAGGGCTGTCCACTGGTTTCTCTGTGATCCCTTGTTGGATGAGAAAGCCAAAATTGATATTGAATTTATCCAGCAATTTGGAATTACACGTTGTACATGTAGAACTAGATACCTGATGGGCAGATTTAAGAGCGTGTTTAACAAGCGAGCAAAAGAAACCATCAGTATGCATACACTTCGACATCTGTTGGGGGAGATCTATGGATCTGCCCATAGTGTTATATCAGTTCTCTCTCGCGCGCGCGTTTGTTCTTTGTGGACATTTTCATCATTCTTATTGTGATATATAAACAATCTTAGCCAAGACCGTTTTAACGTCCCATCTGGAGTTCTAGTGCTTGTCCTTCGGCGACATGTCCGAATTCAACCAGCCTTTACTGGGTTTGCTCTCCGTTAGCCTTTGGCTGTCCCCAGCCGACCTACAAGGCAGCAGGTTATCATGTCAGTTCAATAACCAATTTTTATTGCTGGGTACCGCAACTGTTAGGTCTGAAATGTTCGATCTTCGATGAAGAAATTTATTATATCTTTCTGTCCATGTTATTACATATTCTAACACTGCCCAAAAGACATTGGATGTTTGGAGAATCTACCAAATCTACTGGAGGACTTACTCTGTCAGAGGTTTCTGTATAGTTATCATACCAATCTTTTCTTTTTTCTTCTTTCCCTGAACAACAACTGACAAATCAGTCAATGACTGACACATCTTGTACCTCACACCTAGTCAAACTCCTAAAGATTCCAACGATCTGGGTTTTTTTTTTGTGAAACATATGCTAAAATGATTCCACTGCCCCAGAGATAGCTAGCCATGACAAAAAAATTACAAAAAAACCCAAAAATAAAAATCTAAAAATGAAATCAAACGATTTAGACGCTCATATTCTTAATAGAGTACAGCAACTCCACCAACAAATTACCTTCCATGTCATGAAAGACTCTGGATCTACAACTGTAGGCTGAACTACCTCCTTGCCTGGAAACACACCCCAAGTGACAGCATTTGGCTGCAACTCATCACAGTTTGTGTAATTAGCCTTCCCCTAAGAGAATTTTAATGTAATAATTGATCAAATATTTCACACAACAAAGTCCAAGATTATAAGAAATACATTTTAAATCGGTATAATCATATAATGCACAACTAGACAGTTTTATTTGTTATCTCTGCTTCGTTCACTCTACATCAACCACTTGTTAACACTGTTGCTGCCACCCATTTTTCAACCAAGTCTGGCTCACTGCCACGCTATTTTTGGGCAGGATCAATTTTCAGGGTGATAATTTCAAAAAATCGTCAAAAATAAGCTGAATAAACTTAGGACTTTTAAACTATGGAATAGTGTTCATATATTAATGAGCTACTAACCTGTCTATATGTAGAGTATATTCTTTATAATCCACAAGCTATTGTAGTAACTGATATTGGCATCGTTCCCCATACCTATCCCCAGTATGATATGCTGCCGTTTTCGAGATGGGTCTCCATCACCTACTCCTGTACCCGTGGGAATATCTGCTATCGATCTACAAACATCGTCACGTGAATCGCAGTTCAAAATTCGTATTACATTCAGAGTTCATTTAAACACTATCACTGGCTAAAAAGTCTGAAAAAGAGGCATTTTGGACATCACTATTCACCAGCTACGTCACCCATTTTGAAATTTAATTATGAAAAATCGGGAACAAATCATTCAAAATCGGACTTATTCCAATGTTTACTGCATGTACGCTAGATCCGCCATTTTGGAGAGCTCGTCAAAACAATACGAAAGTAGTGCGTCAAGGGACACCCGTTTTCGGCGTGCAATACTCCCTGTTTAAAAACAAATCGTCTCGACACATGTCGTATGACAAAAGTCGACGATGGCAGCTAAAGAGACTTGGTCTTACGACAACTTCTGTCGTCGGTGGCAGCGAAAGTGTTAAACCACGATTTGTGGTCAGTATGCTATTTGCGCAGTAGAACATTAAGATCTAGTTTTTATCACTGTGTACATTATGTTCTGAATGCACCTATCAGACTGTTCCCCATTGCTGATTTGGTTATAAAATTCTTGATTAAGTTTTCTACAGGCATGTTGTATGCAATGACAGTCTTGTTGCTTCCTTTTCTTTGTTCTCCAGCATTCAGATTCAAACACAAGTTCCAATTTTCAATGATTGAAGAAAAAAAGTAAAGAACCCATTTCAATGCCATGTGGTATATTGGGGAACATGGTGCTAGGCCAATATTTTTCTTTGACCAAGCACACATGACAGGAAAATGTGATCAACATCATACTATCTACCTATATATCCAGATGTTTCTCTAGTTTCCAACTAAAACTGGGTTAACCTGAAAACTACTCCAGTCAGTACAAAAACTCATTGTGGAGTTTAAACCTGGGACCATGAGTCAACAAAACAAGCGCACTTATTCCAACACTATCACTCACAGCTAACAAGTTTCAATTATCATAATTATGAAATTCCAAGAACCTATAAAATAAGCAGCAGAGAGAATAGAAATACTGCAAAAGCATCTCAAATATATCACCTTTAAAGCTTCAGTCCATAAATACCCCTCCACTTTTAGTAACAAGACATAGTTGCACATTTTCAAATCAGTATAAATATAGTCGGTTGACATCATCTGTCTTCTTTATCTTCATTAACTCTTTCCGTAGGCAATTATTTCCTCAGTTTTACACAGTTAATTAAGGCAGGTAAACACAAAGCAATTTTTAATTAAAAATCCTAACTCGCAAATAAATAAACATACATATATCTGATTATATACAAATTTGAAGAAAACTGGACAACATATTAGAATAACAAGGTTAAAAAGTAGAAATAAAATAGTAGAAGTAAAACTAGAAAGATTTCTTATAAGGAAACAACTCAAATGGTGCAGTGTAATGTGAATGGCGTTCAACAGAAATCCTCTGTGGCGCAGTATGCTGCAATTGGCGTAGAAAGAGTTACTGTCAGTGACCATGCTATGTCTTCATTTCTATTTCCAAGACAAAGTTCAATTCCTGTCTATTTCCAAGACAAAAGTCTAGACTTCACCAGATCCAGGTAATTGTCACTCAGTTTCTGTCTCGCTCAGCAACATTTGACCAGGTTTGACATCCAGGTTATTGTAAGACTGAACTATATTCAAAAGCTTCAATTCCAGTTCAGCATGAACTTTCATATGTGTGACTTTCTTCCTATGCTGAAGTGGAATCACTGAATGAAATTCATATTTTCAGATGAATGTAGATGCAACCATCCTTAAGTAGCTTCCTTATTGTCTTTCATACCCTACAGAAGACAGTCGAGTGTCACTAGACAAACACCTGAGTGGAACCCGAGGAAAACAAAGAGGACGCCCTAAATAGACCTGGAGACAAAGTCTTGAACTGAAGAGTGCTTGACTATCCTGGGAGACAATAGAGAGAACAGCCAGAGACCGAGAAGAGTGGCAAACATGTTGAGGCCGTATGCTCTATGTGGTGCGGAGAGGAATAAGTAAGTTTGTTTGTTTTAGTATTTTATTTTAGTTTTAGTCGTCAGATCATCATCACTGCGAATTGAAACAATTAGTCCATAAGTGTATCTCCTCCTCTGTATGTCTTTCAGCATGTGGTGACTAACGGTACCAGTTCTTTATCCGTTTACTATTCTTCTTTAGCTACCAGTATAGTGCTCGTTTAGCTACACAACATTTTACTTGAAATTCTTGCAGTCTGGTTATTGTCTTTCAAATACAGAAAACTGATATCGTAACTTTCCATGACAGTTAACTTACTGAATGGTTTATAATATGATAGTTGACAAATGGATACTTCAATAAGATATCTCTCAGCACATCAACATTCTCTTTCGATGTAAAAAACTCCAAGTATGCCTGAAAGATATCAGAAAATGATATTGTAAGTAAGGCAACATTCTCTTTCGATGTTTAAAAAAAAAACTCTTTAAGTATACCTGGAAGATTAAGAAAATAATATATTTTTTAAGTAAAGCAACATTCTCTTCTAATGTAAAGAACTCACAGTATGCAGGGATGAAATTATGTAATATATGTTATACAAGAAAAACTCATTTAAACAAACATTACATTTTTTGTTTATTTTTACATCTATCTACTTGTTCAGTGTACAAGGAGGATGATATGATAGTTAATTATTTTGCTACTTGTTACATCTATCTACTTGTTCAGTGTACAAGGAGGATGATATGATAGTTAATTATTTTACTATTTGTTACTTGTGCAATGTGGATGACCAGATGATTAACTACTTCAATTATATATTTACTTTTTGTATAATGAGGATGATTTGATGATTAATTATTTTAAATATAACAAACCTTCTGGTAAATGTAGCCATTTGGAGCACCCCAACCCACTACTGGATCTGTAGAAGGCATACAGTTGACACGAGGCTGAGAATTAATGGTAAGTACACCAAATTTGTTCACACAAGCAAGTTTATCTGCAATCAGAGATGTTTCTGCCACAATCTCATCGTCATCCCAAGGGATTCTTTTCACCTTTGAAAAATCAATCACAATAAAAGCTATGAATGCGTTAAAATCATATCAAGTTAAAGTCTATGATTCCCTTACATCTTTTTAAAATAAGAAAAAAAGAAATTTCACTGAACAGATGGGCGACATAGGAAGAAAGGTTTACAGACATATGGCCAACCCTAACTCCAATGACAACATCAACCACCTTACCAGGAGAGATCAGAGCATCATTTTTAGACTCCGAACCCAACACAACACTTAATAATCACATGAACAGAATTCAACCACAACACATTCCAGAATGTCAGTTCGGTTCGCATCATAAAACCTTCAACGCCACTTCTTCAGGTGTCAAGTTCTAGATGACGTTAGGAAGATCTTTCTTCCACCAAGGCCAGATAAATGGAACACATTATACGGAATAAAAGAACAATTTACAAACACATGCAGATACCACTACAAGGAGTTAGAAATGGATACATGAAGATGTACAGATACATAAAGTTGGATAGGGATGAAACATTCTCTGGCTCTTTTGCTAATCGCCTGTTGGATAGTAAGTTTCTTTTCTTTGAACACTCCATATCGCCCACTTGTTAACCATTCTGTGACTTGTATTTGATCTGAGCCTAAGAGTGATAGTACTTTATGCCAGTTATGCGCCTACAAGTAGGCCAGCACATCCGATTTCTGCAGCGCGTTTTATTTAGTGGGGTAGCTTCCCTAGGCTCCTACCTCAGTCGCCTCTTATGACATGCCTTGTAGGTCGCAGTGATACTATTCTTTGCTTCCCTTGCTAGCCCCGGCAATACACAGGCAAGTAAGTTTGTTATGTAGGAGATTAAAGCCTCTTTAAGCCGAGGTACGCCCGCCTACCCAGCGTGTTCGTAGCGCGTTGGACTACGGGTGACTAGCCCTCTGTGAGTGCGGGGTTAATTCCGCGGGCTGGTAGAAAAGCCACAGGTTCTCCAGATTCACAGTGTTCGTGGCACCGAACCGAAGGGTTACGATTTCCATGGCACTGAGCTGAAGAGCTAAAAAGCTCAAGTGCTTCTGGATCTGGAAAAAAAAAGCAGAGGTACACTTCTTTCAACCTAAGGACGAGACTTTTTTAATTATATCACAGCGTAGGTCAGCAAACATGACAAATAAGAATTAACTCTGCACGGAAAATGCAAGATATTCATCTAGAACAAATATTTAGTCATCATTGGATAGTAAGTTCATAGTTCATAAGTACGGTTCCAACTTCACTGCAACGGGTCACCCCATAATTGCTCTGTTCCTGTGCCAATGAAAATCACACGAAATGCTAACAACTGTGAAATGTTTCCTGTGTGAACTAATTCCAGAATGAAACAGCCGTGTACCGCCACAAAAGCAACCTGCACCGCATAAAATGCATATGGCCGTCGTTAATGTAGCAACATAAAACTGTTCATCACTTGAATTGCAATTCTTGTCGAAGGAACATCAATCACGACAAAATCCAGCTTTCTGCACCCGCAATATAACTGCATATGGCAGATTGAGCTTGTTCGTCATAACTGCTGTCCGCCATTTTCTGAATAAACACAACAAACGCACGGTTGACACAGCAAAAGCATTCCATGTAACAGTCATAGCTCACAGCGTTGTTCAAGCACTAACTCAGTAGCTCGGCAAACGAAACCGGAAAATACCCGACCAAACATGGCGAAATGCGCTAGCAAAGGCGTGTTCAGAATCAAACAGTTCTGACTCTGAATGGCCCTCCCGCATTCCGCCATTACTGGCCAGATTTTTTTCATTGGATAGTAAGTGACTCAAGAACCCGTTTTGATACTAGTAGGTTCATTGTGAAATAGTGGTAGGCCCATATTTTTCTTTGACCATCAGCACACAGTGGGTGATGTGGCCAACATTCCAAAAGTCTGACCTTGGACTTGATGGACATTACTTCTGTTGAAATTATTGCAACTTATAGCAATCCAGCCTTTGTACGAAGTACTTAATTTTGGAATTATCTCATTTCCGATGCTTGGATTTATGTGATGTTACAATTCTTATAAATTGTATATGCATTTTACATGATATACGTGAAGACTGCAGTAAAACTACGTAGCAATGACAATAACATCTATTTGGAATACATGAAATATCATAGAAAGATGGACTTACTACAGCACGTGTTTTATACATTATGGTCAGGTGTAAAAAAAAGAGCCCTTTTTATACCTCAAGGTACTTTGGGATAATATGATGCTTGGATGTATGTGATGTTACAATTCTTATAAATTGTATATGCATTTTACATGATATACGTGAAGACTGCAGTAAAACTACGTAGCAATGACAATAACATCTATTTGGAATACATGAAATATCATAGAAAGATGGACTTACTACAGCACATGTGTTTTATACATTATGGTCAGGTGTAAAAAAAAGAGCCCTTTTTATACCTCAAGGTACATTGGATAATATGATGTTAGGCCCGTATTTTTCATCAACCGTTGGCACACAATGGGTGATGTGGTCAACATCACGCCGGCCGTCTTTACTTCCCAGTGTTTTTCCTGGTACCCAATTGAGGTTGGGTCAGCATGAGAGCTGTTAGTCAGGGAAAATATTTCCCACCCTCTGTTGAATTAAACCCGGGCCACTAGCCTAAGAAGCGAGTTCACTAACAACTATGCTACTGCGTCTCTCATGGCGGGTGTAGTGTACTGAATGCATTACATAAGAAGATTGTTCTTTTAGGCGCTTTACAAATCATTCTTTCTTTTCTCCAATCCTGTTTTGCCTCACAGCGTCAGGATAAGAAGAGATTTCTAGAACAAGTCCTTGTGTGTGCTTCATAAATAGTGTCTTTCGTCGGATCTGCTATCTCTGAGGTCCATCTTTTGCGTGGCTGGCCTTTTGCTTTGTAGCCATTGTATCGGTGCAATATCGCTCTTTGAGGTGCACTCACACACATAAAAGGACACAATTGTTACTGTTATAGTCTATAATTATATGATAGTTCTCACCTTCACACCATTCTTATTGGGTTGTCCCGTCAGATAATTTACAAACACTGACCAGACATCTTGCTCACAAGTAAGCTCCTCCCCCCACATTTTAAGCAATTCATCGTTTGATGATCTACTTTTTAAGTAAAACAGATGGTATGTCTTTATGTCATTGAATGAAGCAGCCCGAGAGTCACCCCAGCGGCCATTGGGAAACTCTTCCCAATCTGAGGTACGAAACACATAACTGTTTGGTCGACATCTCCAGAAGATTGGACGAACTTGCTCCTCACACCGGTTATGGTTGGCTGTTTGTTTCCATGGTAATGTACGACAAACCTTTGGTAGCCACATACCAAGCTGCTCTAGGACTTCCTTGACAGCCACACCTCGATTGAGAGTGTAGAAATGAAGACCAGAAACCATCCCAGAATTGAGAAGTGTTCGACACATGTCAACAGATTGATCAATTCCATATTTTCTTATGGCCTCATCATTGTGTTGGATGGGGGTGATGGTATCGATAATATCCTGAGGCACTACTAGTTTTGACAGCTTGACAATATGATGAAGGGACTGGTAAGCCTGCAAAAAGATAGTATTTATGAATAATAAAAACTGAAAAGAAGAGATTATGCTACAAATTGTCAAAGTAACATCAGCTTTTCTTCTCTTCTTCTTTGCGTTCTCACTAGATTGGGATTTTGGATTCTTTAATAAAAGCAGCCATCTGCCTCAAATTATCAGCCACGCCATAGTTTGTCTTGGATGCTAGTGTAAGTGGACCACCTTTTTCTTCTCAAGTCTGCATACTGGGGGCAGATCTGTAGGATATAATTCCAATGGTTTCTGCTTCCCCGTTTGTGCCGACCTCTTCCAGCAGTAAGTTTTGGCCACCCTCATGATGGTAGGTCTGACATTCTTGCTGCGTGGCTAAATTTCTGAGGCAGATTGGCGACCGTAGAATTCATTATCCCATTCCTCATCGTGAGGGTCATTGCACCATGTTATGCGCCTTACAGCCTGGTGCATCCGTTTTCTGCAAGCATTTGTTTCGGGTTAGCATTCCCTAGCAGACACGTGCATCCGATTTCAGCCAAACCTCCATAGTCACCTCTTACGACATGCGTAGCAGGTAACAGTGGTTCTGTTCTTTACACCCCAAATTTAGGCCCCAGTAATCACTTGGGCGACATCAGCTTTTAAAAACCAACACTTAATATGAAACTCCGTTATACAGTTTTAAACCTAAACTATGAATTTATTTTCAATGTTATCTCACTACTTACATATGCAAAGCATAAGTTGATAAACAAATAAAAATATATAAATTAAGTTCACTGAATTTCAAAGTAAATGCGAGAAATAATAAACAAAATGGTATGAATTCAGGAGCGGTGATGAAATCAGATTTATTTTGGTCCTAACAAATGAGAAAAACTAGCCGATGAACATTACGCAAAGGTGCAGAATCTTTTGAAAAGAGACTTGGGGGTGAGCTGACAAGCGTAAACTCAAATATTGTCACGGGGTCAAAGGCGCAATTCTAGGGACAACGTTGCGCCAGCTTTAGTGAGCTGGCACTATTCAAGATCCTACTCCACCTCCACGTGGTGACAGTGGAAACAGACAACAGTTCCCGTCTGGCTAAGCGGGTAGGGATCGAGGGAGAGCTTGAGGTAGTGGTAGTAGTGCAAGAATAAAATGCATGCATCTCCTGGCCGATGTCCAATGAAAAGTTGCCCAATTAGTTGCTGAAACGTAAGAAACAGTAGTGTATGAGTCGTCTGTGAACAAATCCCAACTCCCCCGGAGTAAATGGCCGCAAATAAATTGCCAGATGTGGGGCAAGAATCAATGAGAATGATGCATAAATCAAAGGTCTCGGCAAGTCTCTCTGAAAACACTGCAACGTATCGTGACGACACATGGGAAGATTGCGGTAAACTCTGTACAAGAGGCCAAGCACAGATAAATCTATTGGGTAAAGTTGACCGAGCGCAAATCCTAAAGTTGCGTTTTAGCGTCTAACGAAACTGTCTTCCCTGAAACAACCGGGCACGGTACTGTTGTTCTTACAACTAACATTCCCGGAGAAACCGGGGCAGGTGATGCTTGACGAGCGCAAAATCTAAGATGCGCTGATAGCGCTTAATGAAACGACCCTCTACCTTATTTGTGTGCAGCCCAAGTCCAGTGTTTCCTAGGGCCAGGGAAAATGCAGAGTAGAAACTGCAAATTGTCAAGTGCCGACATGTATCTCAAAAATGTTGAGAATGTTCGTATTCCGGAATAAACTCAACGTGGTCAGAAAAGTAAGGCCAACATTGTAAAGATTTGACAGGCTGTCCGACCCCTAACAATGGCGAAGGCCAACACTTTTCACTGTGTGTTGCACAAGTAAGATGCTGTCCCAGGACAAGCTTATGTGCCCCCCAAAAAAGACAGAAATATTCCTAATTTGGAACATAGAAAGGCTGCACAGCTCTTTGGCGTAGATCATAAAGCCCAAATATACGGCGAAAGATGATCATAAAAGAGAAAATCCTAGAGCAAGCTACCCTAGTAAATAAAACGCTGGCAGAACCGGATGTGCTGGCCTAGTCACCATAGGCGCATAATTGATACAACGTAAAAAAAAGTTTTTGTCAAAGATCAATTATATCTCACAATAAGAATGAATAAAACTGGCTGCAATGAACACACGCAAGAAGATATTGTCACAGTAAAACACTTGCTAATTGACTGTCTGTAAAGATGAAAAAGGCGATACATAGTTCAACTAACCTGAATGGGTAAAATGCCTGGCAGTATTGGAACCTTTATGCCCATTTCTCTGCAATCCTTGATATAGTTGAAGAATGTTTCAGGTTTAAAAAATAACTGAGTAATGATAAAATCCGCACCGGCATCCACTTTTTCCTTGAGATATTGAAGATCTTCTTGGTATGAGTTTGCTTCTGGGTGTCCAGTTGGGTAGCCTGTAGAGAAATTGTTCAATTATACACAATCTGTGCATTGTGTATCCAGCTTTTTAAAAACTTTCATTCCATAATATAATTATTTTTAAGCTTATATTTGGCTTTTAAAATAATGCTAGCACCTAATTTCTTCTTTATATCTGCTTCTTCCAACGTTTCATATCGACCACTCATTAACCACTCTCACTCATTAACCACTCTCACTCATTAACCACTCTCACTCATTAACCACTCTCACTCATTAACCACTCTCACTCATTAACCACTCTGTGTGATTTGAGCCTAAGAGCGATTGATTGTATGTTGTGCCTGTCTACAAGTAGGCCATCACATCCGATTTCTGCGATGCTTTTTATTTACTAGGGTAGCTTCCTAGGTCCTACATCAGTCGCCTCATACGACATGCCTTGTAGGTCACAATGGTACTATTTTTGCTTTTTCTTTATGTGAAAGTTAAAACACACGAAAAAGATCTTACCTGCGACACAGATGACAAAATGGTCACCAAACTCATCTTTGATCAATTTGACCAAATCTGTTGCATAATTGATCCCGCCCTGAGTGGCTTTCCATGCTTTGTTTGCCTCAGGAACATCTTGGAAATTAACGGGAACAAGAAAATATTGTAAAACTAAAACAGCATTTTAAGAGCATTAAAAAATATGTACAAATGTTTGTAAAAATGAAATTTTTTGTCAGTAATTCTAGAAACTGAAATTGCTTTTAATAGCAGTCTCTACATTTTGTGCGGTTTAATACAGCTCCATAATACAGCATTAAGTGATGACCACCCATTTTAAGCCATTGATTACCTTGTAGTATATTAGCCAAGAAATCATTAATGTTCTTATTGGAAGTAAGAGAGTGGGGGTGGGGAATAGAATTTGGGGGTGTTCAGGCGATTAGAGGTCGGTGGCTTTTTAAAGAAGAAATAAAAAAATATTTTAAAATAAATTATTTTCCGTGATTTTGCGATTGAATAATCATTTAAAATTTGAATTCTGCATTTAAATTCATCTTATACGATCCATTTTTTCATAAATTTTCTATTTCATGCATATAATCATTTGAAAATTGACCAAGTATGACAGAAATATATATCAATTTTCTATGTCAAAGAGAAAATAGAGCATGTATATATGTGGGGTGGGGGAGGGTTGGGGTGGTTGGCAACCTTATAATGTGGAGGGGGTGGGGGGGGCCAAAGGGGTCAGTGGGCCAAAATAAGTTGGGGAATCTATGACTTAGAATGTGTCTATTTAAATAGTGGGAGGTAATTATGCTTACAGTATCACAATGATCATTTACCTCCCCTTAAAGCTAAGATGCTTCTAATCCCTAGCTCTTTTGCTCTGTATAGATTCTCCTTGATGTCATCAACAGTCATTCCAACACATGTCATATGAAGCATTGTCTCAATCCCACAATAGTTTAGCATTGTACCAGCTATGCAGGTTGAGCTTGTGGGTTTTTCAATATTGGAGGGATCACCTGCTGGATGCCATGTCATATCACAAAACAAAGGACTGCAGACGGCAAGACGCTCAATTCTGTCAAAACAAGATCAAATATGTTAAGTGCTAGAGTTATTATTATATTATTTCAGTTATCAATTATATGAGGACCATCATCATAGCACTCTGGACATATTTATAGATGCTCTGATCTCTGCCTTAACAAATCCAGCAGCGTTCAGCTGCCCAACATGCCGGTTCGCTGTTGATTAATCAATCTTTTTGTTTATTTGGTATGCCGTTCTTTTCAGGCTGTACCAATATCGACATCCATCTCTGTAAATCTGATCAGCGACTGGGATTCACAACCCTGAAACTCCTCCATTCAGAAAGACTCAATGCATTAAGAATGTCATTTTAGTCCATTGCAGCTCCGTCTGATATCGTAGTTATGCCAGCCAATATATCAGCTTGTTCATTACCCCTGACTCATGCGTGCCCAGGGACAAAAATGAAGGCAATTTCTGATATTTATACTGTATTTTATGATTGATTTAATTGAAAATATAATGTTACACTACAAAACTAGATTTGAGAAACACGTATTTACTACTTGCCTTTCATTTGTCGTTATGTTGTTATAGATTGGTTATTGACCCAACATCATTGATCTCCGGGCAGATGAATAGGTGCTCAGTCTCCTCCAACAAATGTTGAAAGATAAGCATACTGGTGGATCCTGTGGCTCGCTAGTTAAACACACTATATCTTCCTC
Organism: Arion vulgaris; assembly: GCA_020796225.1. Taxonomy (NCBI): domain Eukaryota; kingdom Metazoa; phylum Mollusca; class Gastropoda; order Stylommatophora; family Arionidae; genus Arion; species Arion vulgaris. Next base: position 71,333,860 of record CM036758.1, read on the forward strand.
TCAGGCATACAGTTTTACTTGTACAACACATAAGCCTAAACTACTTAAATCGCGCTGGATAGAGTCAACATAAAATTTAGTGTCATCTCACAGGAGGTAATTAGAAGATTGAAGAACATCCCCCTTATCCACCCTGAACTCCCCGACAATCGATGCAAGCTTGTCCATGCTTTCATTGCTGCGAACACCTGCATATCCGGGGCAGTAAATCCACATGTCTAGAGATTGGAAACTAATACAAAGTCAGTCTCTTCTGAGTATTTTGTTAATCAAATTCCAAAGTCTAATTACATTTTTAGTGCATCTTCCAGCTTGTTCCAATATGTCAATTCTTGGTGACTAACTTTATTAGAGAAGAAGATTCTGAGAGCTTTCCTTGGTGATCTCGGCGGCGCTAAAATGGTGCTCACTTCCTGTTAAAAAAATATTCCGTTCGAATTCCAAGTGGATCCATGATCTGGATATTTTTCTGTAATCACTGATCTCAATTAAGAGATCAATTTCCTAGTCCTGTTTCGAGACAGGTGATAAATCATAGGTCCTGTGTTTCTTGATGAGCCTGTAAAAGAGCTCTTCGCAGTTGAAATGATAACTAGAAAGTCACTGCAAGGGAAATAATCATTAATACTGATTAAGATAAAATGATTACAAATTTTCATCATCTTCATAATTACATCGGGGACACTAGTTGGCACTGCAGAGTTCATGTACTGATCATCCATTGTGTAAGAGAAAGATCAAATCAATTATCATATCTATATATATATAACCATATTTCCAGCAACAATCCTAGGGATCTAACAAAAAAATTACAAATGTGACTTCAGATTCAAATCCACAACTTTCAGAATGACAGGCAAACATCTTAACCACTTTGCCATTTATATATCCACTATATATTTCTTTCGTATCGCTATATGTTAAATAGTCCAAAGAGATCTCAAGAAGACTGGCAATAGCATTCAAGAAGTTAAACACAATGAAGAACATGTGGCAAAGCACCAGCAAAATATTAAAATTAAAAATATTGAGAGCATGCATTTTCCCAGTGGCTACTTATGGGTGTGAATCATGGACTATTACAAAAAAATTAAGAACGAAAATCCAGTCCTTTGAAACTAAATGCTACAGAAAGATCCTACGAATACCATGGACAGAAAAAGAAAGAACACTGATGTCCTGAAAGAACTAAATGTTAAAGAGAATTGGCTGATAAACAACATACTATACAGAAAAATTGTCTTCGTGGTAGAGAGAGAAGATATAGTAATCAACTTCTCATGAGTACTGTGAGCAAATGGACTTTAGGATGGCTGCTGCAACGGAGGACAGAGCACGAATGGGAATGCCCAATGTGCCATGACGTCGATCGCATAATATAACATAACATACAGAAAAATTACATACTTTGGGCACATCAAGCGTCACGATGGCCTGGAAAGAACAATTCTAAAGGGCAGGGTCCCAGGACGCAGAGGCAGACCAAGAAGATGGCTACAAGATATTAAAGAAACCATGAACATGACCACCGATTAGTGGGTGAACTGTCAAGAGACAGAGTGAATTTTAGATGTGCTGCAAAGAGAGTAACGTCCTATAAAGGATACGCACCTTGATAATGATGATATGTTAAATAGGGCCTGCAAGTAATTTCTCCATACCCTTCTGTCCTGGGCACCTTGCTCAATCTCTTCCATGGAATTGAGTCTGATATTTCTTGTCTCTCTCAGCAAAGTTCATTTCAGGGTTTCCTTGACATCCTCTTTTTCTTGAACCCTATGCCTTCCACTTCAATGCCTGCTTTGGTATTCTTTGATCCTTTCTTCTCAGGATGTGCCCAACATATCTCCATCTTCTCCTTGTAACAGTTATTACTAGTGATTGACCAGACATTTCTCTGATTTCATCAGTTTTGAATTCATCCCATTTTATGTTCATTATTTTTCCCATAACATCTTTTTTCAAATGCATTCAATTTACCTTCAATATCCTTAGTCATTTTCCAACTCTTGCTGGCATATGTTAGGGTTAATACAACATTGGAATTAAAAATTCTTAATTTAGTTTTTAAACTATATAACTTGCAGTTCCATATTTTACTTAGACTTTTAAAAGCTAATGTTGCTTTGACAATTCACAGCATAATTTATTTTTTAACATTTCCAGTGCAATCAAAATTGCTACCCAAATATGTGAACTGCAGTTATTTGTATCATTTTGAATTTCAGGGTAATATATGTATTATTACTTGCTTCATTATATTAACTTTGCCATTGAGACCCCCAAAATATCAGAATAAAAGGATGTCATGCTTCAAGTTTAGACGAAAATCTTGTAAAGGTCTGACTTGTTTCGCTTCAGCTGTCACTGATAATAGCAACACCCTTATAATCCATATCCTTGTATTTGTGTGTATGTTATGTTATGTTATGCAATCGACGTCACAGCACATTGGGCATTCCCATGCATGCTCTGTCCTCCGCTACAGCAGCCATCCCAAAGTCCATTTGCTCACCGTACCCATGAGAAATTGATTACTATATCTTCTCTCTCTACCACGAAGACGACACTGTCTGGCATGTCCACACTTAACGCCTAATTCTCGAATTTGTGTGTATGTGCACTGTTTTATTCCACTTCTTGTGTCGTAGTCAACACACTACATTTTCTGCAGACTGTGTTGTGTTTGCTGTCTAGAGGCTGTCTCTCACAGCCTTTCCATCTTTTTAATGGTGACTACAAGGCAGCAGATTGGTATGTTTAACAAGGCTTCCTTCCACATGAGTTTATAACTGCTCTTGCTTGTTTGAAGTTAACTGGTGTTACTGCCTGTAATACTGTTTTTAGGGCAGTGTGGGACAGTGGGAACATGAGCCTGTGGAATTTAATGGCCGCATGGCGAGTGTAGTCAAAGTTTTTCTTTATGTCCCCGACAGAAAATAACTTTTCCTACCAGGGTTTGAACCCGGGTCTCCTGAATGGGAGCCAGCGCTCTAATCCATTTAGCCAGATGCTCCAAATGTACTTGTTTGAAGTACACGTCATTAAAAATATGGTGTGTTTCTGCGGGAGCACCAGAAACACTTTTTTCTCAGCCAGATTCTGTCAGAAAGGATTGCTGTTTGCTCCTCGACTGCTTATTCTCTCTACATAAAACATCTCAAGACTCCCATGTCTAAAAATCGTCCCACTATACACAATTGGTAGAAGAGTCTAAGGGCTGGCTGCTCCTGTCAGGAATTTGGAATTTCTTACTGACCAAGGTCCTACAATAATTTCAAACAAATACATATAATAATGAGAACTCTGATAGTACAGTGGTTGGTTCACTTGCTTCTCTTAGGCTTATGTCTGAGTTCGATTCCACAGTGGGAGTTGAATTTGTTCTGACAATAACGGCTCTTGGAGGTCGACTCAGCCTCAACTGGCTACCAGAAAAGGACTGAAGTAAATGCGGACAGCGTTATGTTGACCACATCAATCGGGTATCGATGGTCAATGACAAATACGGGTCTAACACTATTCCCCAATATACCTAATGGCATCAAAAAAAGGGTAATATTTTTTCACATAAGGCATACATATTGAGCTGATCTACTTACGTGGAAATTAAGTTGACAGCTCCACTCTGTGTCGAGGTGGAAAACTCGAGAGAGCAGAATGGTGTTCCACTTCTTTGTCTTTGATAGATTCTGTCTATGATGGGGACATACTTTTTCTTCAAGAAAGTTGGAGAGGGGGCTCTGGAGTTTGATGGAGACGTAGACAAGCCATTGCTGATTTCTTGAGACAGATTTTTTGAGCTACAATTCTTATCAGTCATTATTAAGTCACATTTATTATAACAATTGTTACTCTGCTCCATGGTTTGGCTCATATAGTGGTCCGTAGTATTTTGTTGCACCTGGCATATGTGTGATGTAATACTTGTCTCATTCTGAATGGGTGTTACTGTGCCTGTGACTACATCAGTAGGTTTGATGTCCGGCATTCTGTTTCCACGCTAGCATCTGGTATAAAAGAAAGGAAAATATTTCATTCATACCTCTATTCTATGCTTCAAAATAAATTTAATTTCAAAATTAAATTATTGGAAAACTAATCATGCCTGTGTGTTGCTGGGGCCTTCAAAGTTAGCAAAGAATAGTAACACTGCAACCTACAAGGCATGTCATAAGAGGTGACTGAGGCAGGGGCCTAGGGAAACTTTACTAGTAAATAAAAAGTGATCTAAGAAATCGGATGTGCTGGCCTACTTGTATAACTGAAACAACGTACAATTGCTCTTAGGCTCAGATCACATAAGAATCACAAAGAGTGGTTTAACAAGTGGTTGATATGGAGCACTTTAAGAAGAAAACTAGTCAAAATCTGTGTACCTGCACTTAGAGGACTAATGTGCCCAGTCCCTCTCAGCTCACTTCAAGTTTCTGCGTCATATAAATCAGAAAGGGTCTTTGTGACATTGGGGTATAAAACTCACCTCTGACTTCAGAAGTGCTCAGTTCATTTCTGTATGGTGTGATTGAACAAATTTTGCAACAATACCTGATTTTAATGTAGATGAGATCGAGGTGCTAGTCGTATCATAAATGCATGAGTTAGGTTGAAATTGAGAAGCCTTGGCGGTGTAAAAAGAGTAGACCGGAAAGCTGCTGCTCAGGCAGCAACAAAAATCAATAATAATTGAAATACATTTTTTACAAATCTTCGTGTGGACTTTAGTTATTGCTCGTGTGTTGCCGGGGCTAGCAAGATGAGCAAAGAATAGTAACACTGCGACCTACAAGGCATGTTGCATGAGGTGACTAAGGTAGGGGCCTAGGGAAGCTACCCTAGTAAATAAAAAGCATCTCAGAAATTGGATGTGCTGGCCTACTTGTAGGCACATAACTGGCGCAGCTGGAAGCTGCTGGATTTGAGAGGTAAGGATAAGAGCAGATATGGACATGTTTGAAGTGTTATGATGATAATCCTCATATAACTAATAACATAAGGCAGTTCAGTCAAGAAATAGAAAATTCCTTCATGGGGTTGATTTTTAAATCTGTTTCTTCTACTTTGCGTTCGTTCTTTACCACCAATTTTAATCACTTTGTGATATGTTTGATCTTTGCCAAGAACGTGTATATGTTGCACATTGGTTTGGCAGGCCCCTAAACGCATAGACTTCTACACGTTTAGGACACATGCATCCGATTTCAGTCAAACCTCCTTAGTTGCCTCTTACGACATGCATGACAGGTAACAGTGGTTCTATTCTTTATACCCCAAATTTGGGCCCCGGTAACCACTCGGTGTAAATCTGTTTGATACAACACTATAAGTTTTATGGCAAGTTAACATAATTCTATGAGTATATGGTTATTTATTGATGAACAGTGTTAATAATACTGATATTCATTAGTGTTAAATTTAATTTGTAACCTAATACAGCCTTGTTATTGCATGCTGTGTTCTTACAATGAATTTGTCTTTAACACTAGAATGCAAGGGTCATGTGATATATCTCATTTCCAGAAATTTTGACTTGAGCTGAACAGCCTTATATTACTGAGGGCTATGATCATGACCTATACTATCTTAGAATCTCTAAGGTTTGAGAAGACACAATCAACCACTTCTAACTGAAATTATTAAGCTTCCAACCATGTAGTGTAGATTTGAAGTGGTCCAGATTGTGGGTATGGCAAGTTGATTACACATTTTTAAATGCACCCTCATTTCCTGTCTATAAAAATATTCTGCAGCATTTTAGCACTCAAGTTTATATTCTTTTCAGTGCACACTGCTGCTTGTAATAATGTATAACAATATGATTATGACCAATGTTGTAGTATATGATATCTATATTCGTTTATACATTTTTAAAAACAGGACCATGTATCTCATAAAATCAACAAATCATGTCAGAAACACAATGATAAATCCTTGGTTCTATATCAACAGCGAATGTATCTAATTTTAGGATATCCATTGAGTTTTCATTTTTTATCAGAGTGGAGATACTAGAATAATACATTTATAAAAACAAAATATCGTTCTTAATGAGACAATCATTTAAAAGTATATCTTCCAGAATTTGGTCCAGTTTTATTAAATGTGCTCGTTGTTGTGGTCTATTTTGTTATGGCTATTATACCAAATGGTCATCTCTTTGTGCAGTATCAGTATGTTTTTTGTTATAAATGTTGCTTTTATCGCAACCCATCATCATGAAAAACTCGATTCTCCCTCCTCTTTCATTGTTATCGTCAGTAATGTAACAACAATATCATTTATGTTAGCATTGGTAAAGCTAACTTTAAGTGAAAGCACAGTAAATTTAAATTGTACTTAGTTTACAGTAGTTTACTACTACCACTGGTATTACGTTTCCTTTAAATATAATTATGTACAATGATGTGAACAAAACACATCAGTCACAACTATCACGTAGATATTAATTAATTTGTCAACAGCAGTCTATGAGTATGTTAGGATCACACAAATCAACTATTTATATACATATACGATACACTAAATACACGCACAAGCGACGTGATAATGTTTACCGCAGTTATAGACTTGACCTAGTTGCCACAGAAGCCGATCTAGAAGTAACAAATTCCTAGAACGGTGTGGTATTTCGTGACAACAGACGATACTGTCGGTACAATCATCATACATGGGCTGGCAGCAAACAACATATCGCGTCTGCATTTAATTGTTATGACAGATGATATGATTAATACCAAGAATGCTAATTAATAAAGACAAGAGTCGTTTGGGACAATGCACGTGTTGCGCTAGATGGTGATTAGCTCATCTTTATGTGTTCACCGTTAGGTACGGTTGTACCTGTCTTAGTTATCAGACATGCATCGTTACCGTAAAGACGTATCTTTCTTTGTAAGTTAACCTTTCATTGTCTATTCTTTTATTAGTATTCAGTCATGTAAATGAATATTTGGAATGAAAGTAACATAAAAAATGCTATGTTTTGTATTTAACTTGCCCAGGTAATATTGAAGTCGAACGTTATATAATCTACTCTGCAAACAAGTTCTTGATAAATAACTGCTTGGGGTTAATGCTAACATGTAAGCCCTTCCCTTCTGAGCGAACGTCAGCTGGAGAGACCAAACATTGTCAGACGTCAGTTTATATACGCTAGGATGAGCCAATGATCTTTCTCACTTCTACTAGGTCACGATATTGACCAATCAAGTCTGTGCTGGTAAAAATAGGACTAACCAAAACAAAAATACGGAATGAACATCATCATCAGGTGCCGGCTTGCGTAGACGACCATGGATCTCTATAAATCTCTGTCTATGATGTTTACTATCACCTCAAATGTTGACGCTCTACCGTGCCATAAAGTCAGACTATCCTAAATTTTCTTTCTCTGTCTTCCTCTGTCTTGTCTACCCTCGATTTTACCGGTTGTCACAATGTGTTTTAAACCTCCCTTCCTCATCACTGGTCTGAAAAATGATAACATACAATTTAACATTAACAGCTATTTATTGTCACGTTTAATGTCCATTTGTAGCTTATTCTAACGTCTTATTCGTATATATAGGACACGGGGATCCCCACATGCGGGAATCAAGAAGGCTTCCTTATATTTAATTGCCGAATTAAGATACTGTTAAACAATCACATTTGTAATCCCGTATTATACAAAAATAACAAAAATTAAATGTTTAACGAGCCTGCGTTTTTCCCTTGGCAACATATGGTTGTGAGACATGGACCATTGACAAAGTGGCAGAGAATATCAGTAATGCCTTTGAATGCAAATGCTACATAGGAATATTTAGAATATCATGGACAGTGAAATAAAACACATTCTTCTGTTCTGCAATAGCTTGATATTAGAGAGAGTTGGCTATTAAAGAGCATAAAATCAAGGAAAATTAAATATTTCGGACACATCAAACGACATGAGTGCCTAGAGAATATAATTTTGGAGGGAATGGTGCCTGGAAGAAGAATGAGAGGAAGACCTAGAAGACGATGGGTGCAAGATGTCATTGACGATTCGAGAATGACTGCTGCTGCTGCCGCCGGTCAACTTGCACAGAACAGAATTTTTTTCAGGACTGCTGTCGTGGGAGCCAAGTTCTGGAAGGGACAAGCTACTTCGTCTTCTTCAGCGATCTCTGGTCATGCGCTTAATTTACTGTGGACCACAAACTGGGCAGTCAGCTTCAGGTCTGTCAGGTTTCCCCAAAGCTTAGTTTTCAGGTCGACTGGGTGTGGCCACATGTTGCTTCTCAGCTCACACAGGAGAGGACAGTCTTGCAGGATATGCTCTGGTGTCTGTTCCGCCTGCTGACACTGACAGAGAGCTGTTTGACTTATTCCTAGTCTATATAAGTGTTTGTTGAGTCTGCAGTGTCCGGTGCGTAGTCGAAATATAATGACCTGGTCTGTTCTGCTTAGGTCTTTGAGGGAGTCTTTTCCATAACCATATCCAGTTTTTGTCTTCCAGTCTACTGCAGATTTTCTCTGTATGAGGGTTTTGACCTCTTGAAAAGACAAGGGTTGGTTAAATTTGCTCTTTGGCACTGCCCTCCTTAGCTAAGACATCGGCACTCTCATTGCCTGCAATGCCACAGTGAGATGGAATCCACTGCAAGTGAACTTCTGCCTTTTCCGAAAGCTGAGCAAGTTCTCTTTTAGGTTTTGTACTGTGCTGTCAGCGGATTTAGCCTCCAGTGCTTGTATAGCTGACAGTGAGTCTGTAATAAATACGGACAAGCTACTTGATGATGATGATTATACAATTTCATGACAATTGAAACAAGGGTTATATATTTATAGAATATCTTTGCTCCATAAATAACAACAATGGAGACTACACAAAAATCATTCAGGAGACCGGCAGTGGCAATTTGGTTGCTAAATATGTATCATGAAGAGTTTAACAAGACATAACACACACACACACACAAAATACAACTTCTGATGAGATGCATTTTCCCTGTGGCTATATATAGATGCGAATTGTGAACCATTAATTACGCAAGCATTAAATTTAATATTTTAAAACAAAGTAGTACATACATTTCTTTTAGTTAAATTGTAACTGTTTGTTCTGTGTTGGTAAATGATTGTTTTTAAAAATGTACATGTTGCTGCTGAATAGTCATTACGTTTTTCAGTTTTACAACGATCTTTCATCTAACCTTTCCTTTTTTTTTTTTTTTTAATCTGTTACAAATTACGATAATTAGCATTATCATTAAATCTTGATCCGTAAAAGTACCCGTTATACAGACACTGTCTGTTACATCACCGGAACCCACTATTTTGTCACATAACATTATTGGTGTTGTTGTTTGTTTGCAAACGTTCTTTATGACCAATTTGATCATTCCAATTGCAATGTATAATTGATCTTTGCCAAGATCGACTAAACGTTGCACCCCAGGTTCTTAGGCCCCTAAATGGGTATGGTACCATACAGGTGAAGGAGATTTCTTTCGAATTTGGCCTATCATAACATTATTTAATTGAGGGTCTCTAATGCGAAGTTGTTAAGACGTTTTGAAGGTTGTGGATTCAAATCCGGACTGAATCACATTTGCAATTTATTCATGAGATCCCTAGGATTGTTGCTGGCGCTACGGAGATCGTACTTTGTGCAACACTGTCAGCAGATGGCGTGATATTTCTGCCGAAAGAAACCGAAAGGAAGATACCATTGCCATGTGGGAATACCTGTGCAATGAAGTCAGCCCTTCGCTTTTAGACATTTTTTAAAATTTAATACATGACCAGCAGTTGCGGCTCGTGATCGTTTTTGTTGGTGGGGCCAGACATTTTTTTCCGGATAAATCATGGTTTTGGTTGCTATATTTTAATTTATAAAATAATAAATACACGTTATACATTATTTTTGGTGGCCCGGCCCCACTGACCCTTAATGAAGAGCTGCCACTGATGACCAGTATTCGTTACTTGCTTTGTATTACTTAGTACAGGGCCGTCATAACAGCACCATAGACCCCTGAGTAAAGTGGGGCGCTGAGATCCGTACCTACATAACCGCGCTCATTAATTAAAATGTAGTCGATCGATAAAATCAGTGGCGACTAGTGATCATTTTTGTTGGTGGGGCCAGACAAATATTTTCGGAAAAAGCATGGTTTCGGTTAGGAAATATTTTAATGTATAAATAATAAATACAAGTTACACCTTATTTTTGGTGGGGCCCGGCCTCACTGCCCCTTAATGACGAGCCGCCAATGGATAAAATTAAACATATTTATTGATACTTTCAATTTAAAAAAATCATTTTTAAACATTTCAAGCAAGCATGATGTAGCTGTACTGTACATCATCAGGTGTCGGCTGGCTCACGCGATCATGGATCTTCACAAATCTCTGTCCCTGGTGTTCGCTATGATCTCAGATGTTGGCGCTCTTCTGTGACATGAAGTCAGGCTGTCCAAAATGTATCTCTCTGTCGTCCTCTGACTCGTCTTCCCTCGATTTTACCGGTTCACAATGTGTACTGCACATCAAAGATTAATCAGCGCACATTTCTGAACAATACAACACAAGTTTTGAAGAACACAGCAATATCAACAGTTGTTAAGATATTAACTATTATACTATACAGACGCCCGAGTGCCCAGCGTGTTCTTAGCGCGTTGGACTACGGGTGACTAGTCCTCTGTAAGTACGGGTTCAACTCCGTGTACTGGCTGAAAAGCTACAGGTTCCCCAGATTTACGGTGTTCGTGGCACCGAGCCGAAGGGTTACGATGTCCATTGACACCAAGCCGAAGAGCTTTCAGCTCAAGTGCTTCTGGATCGGGAAAAAATACTATACAGACGAAGATGAGATAATAACTATGAATAATTTATTTTTAATCGAATGTTTAACACAAATTTCTGCGAATTTTCTTTGCAGAATACTTTTATAAGTAGCTCGAAATCAATTGTCCGTCTTTTCAATCTCAGATAGGAATGTGTTCTTCTTCTTCTTCTTTACGTTCGGTTTCGTATGCTCGTCTAAACCATGAGATGGGTTGCCTCTATGAAGCTGCATGTCAGTTGGATCAAAGAAAACAATTGTACGTCACGTGTTCTCTGTACCTTCATAGATCTTTTCATGCAATGGCACTAGTCACGGTCGAAACAAGTTTTCTGTGCTTCTGATACGCTGGACATCTTTGCCCCCCCAAAAAAATGTTATCCACATGTCCACTACAGTCTATTGTCTATTGTCTATTCGCAGGTGGAAGATGTAGTTGGCTTTCCACTCTTGCCGTTAAGCGTAGGGATGGGAGCTTTAATTTGCGTTCTAGGGCTAGATGAGTCGCCCTTGTTGTGTTGTATCCGTGTTTATGTAGTGTGATCTTGATATTGTCTATCCATCTTTTTCTTGGTCTTCCACTACAGTTAATATATTAATACCCAGCAATATAAAGTTATTGGTACTCAGTAACGAGTATATAATGTAACAGTGACATAATATATATATATATATATATGGCCTTTTTCGTCTTTACAGACGGTCAATTGGCAAGTGTTTTACTGTGACAACTTCTGAGTTTTCGCTTTCTCTCTTGTCGTTCAGCTCATACATAAGTCTCTTCTCAAAAGACGCTGCGCCCTTTCGTAATTTGGCTTTCTACACAACTCTGTCATCAGCTAGTCCTTCCCATGTGCTGGGACCTATAGAAAAGTTTTCATTGAGGCTTTGCAGACATCTTTATATCTGAGCAGTGGTCTGCCCTGGTGCCTCTCCCCTTCGAAAGTTCACAGAACAACATTTATTTTGGTATGCGATAAGTTTCCATTCTTCTCACATGCCCCAACCATCTTAGTCGTCTACTGCTAAGCATGCCCATGATAGAAGGCAGATTTGCACGTTGCAGTATTTCAGAGTTGGTTATCTTGTCGTACCACCTAATGTTCACAATCTTGGGGAGACAGCGAAGGTGAAAGATGTTAAGTCTCCTCTCGTGTCTTGAGTAGGCTGTCCATGTTTCTGAGCCATATAGTAAAGAGCTAATTACACAGGCTCGATATATTTGAATCTTCGTCTGCAATATCAGTTTTGACATAATATACTGCTACTGAAAAGTAGCTGAAACGCACATCCCTAGTATCAAGTATTTGTCGCGAAAGTAACGGTACTACAAATACTGAAACGCACATCCCTAGTATCAAGTATTTGTCGCGAAAGTAACGTTACTACAAATACGGAAACGCACATCACGTTCACAAGATTTCGGTTCTATCTACACATGCAGTTATTTCTTCTTTTTTTGTTTTGTATGTTGCTGGCCAGCATGCCCTGCAATATAATTTTTAGAAGCACGTTCTTTGGTTGAAAATCGGGACTCGACTTTAGGTAGCTTTAATCAATAAAAAAAAATATATATATATATCCCAACTTGTAGCCACCAGAGGCACATCATGCAGAGTATAAGTGTGCTGAGGAAGTAACAAGAGCTAGAAGTAAGAAACCAGAATAATAAGTATAAATATTAGAGAAAAAACTTAGCACTGCCTAAATAATAATAAAAATAGTTCCAAAGTAATCTGGCCTCGGCCATGGTCAACCCAGACATATCAAAGATTAAGAGGAATTTTGGTAACTAAATAAAGTCATCATATGAGTGCGTATTCTACCTAGACCTCCAAGACTTTAGTAATAACCTCATATACTTTTACTTAGGAAACAACAACTTCAACATTTTTTGTAACGTAAAAGATGGAACGACGGCATTAAGAACAGCCTTAAGAAAATGAATATAAGCTTACAAATTGCCTTAAATCAAGCACATACAAGATCACTACGCCCCCCACCTCCCAACACTTGTATAAAGAAGTAGATAGTGGAAGAGAAGAAGAAGAAGAACAACTCCAACATATACCGTTATACGCCTATGATCTAACACCATATTGTGTGTCAAACTTAGAACAGACATAAGGCATCGCTCGACATATATACTGTCTTTCTGTACGCAGTTATTTCCTCAGTTGTATACAAGGGAGGCAACCAAAAAACATTTAAAAAATCGTAACTACTCGTTAATAAATAAACAAACATCTTATTATATACTAACTATTGCTACGCCTTCAACAGAAAATGAATTTAAAGGAAACTTGCTATAACAATATGTAGTAATTATTTGTTTTATCATTGTCCTTTTGTTCATTTTCTTGGAGAAAAAAACTTACAATTTAACGTTTCATTTCAATTCTGTTTATTGAAGTGCTTTTGGATATACAATATTTTTTTTTCCATCTGGTACTACACGAATATCGAAATAGGGGAAGACTGCAGTAAAATTTGGGTAAATAGTGAAACACGTACAAACAAAGTACTATAGTTTTACAAAATACATAAACAGTGACGATAAACAGCAACGTTTCGACCAACAAGGCCTTTATCAAGCAAACGAACAAACAGGAGTGACAAATTAAAATGAAACACAAATGGACGACCAAATACCAACGTATCTAAGGAAAATCGGGAATAAAAACGAATAACGAAATAAATGTAACACAAAAACACACATAAAAACTAGAAATAGAAAAGAAACAATGAAACATCTAGTAAATATATAACTTGAATACATGCAACATATACCCATATAGATTATAAAGCATGGGAAGAGAAGTAGATATAATGGGAGATTTATTTCGTTATTCGTTTTTATTCCAGATTTTCCTTAGATACGTTGGTATTTGGTCGTCCATTTGTGTTTCATTTTAATTTGTCACTCCTGTTTGTTCGTTTGCTGATAAAGGCCTTGTTGGTCGAAACGTTGCTGTTTATCGTCACTGTTTATGTATTTTGTAAAACTATAGTACTTTGTTTGTACATGTTTCACTTCATACACGAATACATCAGAAGGTTTTCGACGCGTGAACAGGCCACATATAGCTGTCCATGAAAAGCAGGATTTTCCAAATGTAGTCCACACACTTGTAGTGATTGTCCTTGTGATTTGTTGATGGTCATTGCAAAGGCGAGTCGCACCGAAACTGCCAGCGTTTGAATTCGAATGGCATGTCTGTTGGAATCATTGGGATGCGTGGCAATAGTATATCTTCTCCTTTAAATTTTCCATTTAAAATTGTACCTTCGATGATATTGTTCATCATATTTTTCACTAAAAGTCTAGTTGCAAAGTCGTGGTGGATTGATGTTTCTGAGAAGAATGATAGGCACGCCAATTTTCAATGTTAAAACATGTGGTGACATGCCTGGCAAATCAAGTGAATTCAAGAATTCAGTTGGATAATTGACAACTTCGTCTTGTTTCCCATTACAGATCGATGGACTTATACGTTGTCACTTCGCCTGGTATTTTGTTTTGAATGCTCAAATTCATGGCATATACATCCTTGTTTTTTGCTGCAATATTGCACGTCACTGAGCCACTGACTATTTTTGTATTATGCAATATTTGGGAAAACTTTATGAATCAATTCGTCTGTGGTCGCTATGATGTTACAGAAGTTTGTTGGCAATGTGATACATCGTGTGGAATCATCGATTGGCATTTTCCCATTCCCAATATCCAACAATTGTTTTGCGAAACGTTCAGAGGTTTCATCATGTTGTAGTTGTATACGCATATTGGTCTTCAAAGTCAATTTCTGTATGTGTCGCCATAAAACTGATGATTTCAGGCATGAATTAAGTTCATCAGTGGGTGTTGATCTTGGTATAACTGGTAGAGTTTGCCGAAATCGCCAGACAATAAAATGAGTGCGCCACCGAAGAGCTGGTCATTTCTTCTCAAATCTTTCAGTGTACGATGAAGCGCTTCTAATGCTTTTTGTGCGCCATAGTACATTCATCCCATATAATGAGTTGACATAATTGGAGTACTTTACCCATTGCAGAATTTTTGTTGATATTGCATGTTGGTGTCTCAGTGATTTGCATATTCATGGAATTTCAGCGCTGAATGCGCTGTTCGGCCACCATCTAAAGAGTTGCTGCAATTCCAGAAGATGCAATTGCAGTGAATATTATTTCGTGATCGTATGGTTGCCAAAATAAGTGAAATGAGAAAAGTTTTGCCTGTGCTCTCCGGGCGCATCATGAAATACAATCTATCGTTTTGACTTGAATGCATGCATAATTCTGTCATATGCTATGCGTTTTTCCGGAATCAATTTTGGAAGATTCGTTTGAACAAATGTACTCAATTCGTTGATATCAAAGTGTGTTCTCGTTCCAACTCACAATCGAAAGGTTGTTTGCAGATCATTCTGGCGCATCCATTCCCAATTGCACCAGTGCTTTATTAGTGATTGCCAAACATATGTCCTCAATTGAAACCAATGCCTCATTATATACTTTTGGTGTGAATTGAATGTCAGGATTTTGATTCGTCGCACGCAAGCGATGTAGGATGTCTTCACACATGTAGTCTTTGTATTTTTCCCAAAGTTCTTTGGATTGGATGGGAAGCACGTTGTTAATATTACTGCAAATAATGTGCGTATTTGCTGTGGTCGTGCAGTATTGGATGCATCAGCGAGTGAAGTGTCCCAATGTGCATCGTTTTCAAGAAGATTTAATTTTTGGCAAGCTTCACGATAAGTAGACATACGTACCGTTAACTGTTCTCAATTCTTGAAGGATGTTGGTCCACGTTTGTTGATTAACAGTAATCGCAAGTAAAGCATTCTGCATTGTTTGGATGAACAGTGTACAAACGGCCTAACGCATTGGTCGAATATAAATTGGAATGTCCTTCAACTACTTTACTTTTTGTTTGCGACGTTGAAACTTTTTCCCCTGCTATTCCATGTGTAGTATGTTGGCAGTTCAGAGTAAAGTAGCGTCTTGCAAATATATCATCTCTACACAATGAGAAAAATGCAGTTAACGTTGTTGGCGATGGTGACAATGCTCGTGCATGGGCATTATCTGTTGAGAAGTACACGCGCTGTCCATTTTCAAGGTGCACTGATGAACAACTGTTGGATGTCGTTCATGAATTGGAAATGATAAAATGCGCCATACTGCTTCATTGCTACTAATGTAGCGTCCCAGTTGATAACGCTCGATTTCATCGATGGATGCATTTATATTTGCCACTCCAAAAACTGCCATATCGCTTCCTTTGTTGACATATTTGCAAATGTACTTGATCGATTTCACTGAATTGCAATACTCAACATTTATGTGTGCTTTGTACGTCTTTGAGAGTAACGGTGAATACGGTACAACCCAACGATTATCAACTTCAACATCATTGTTTCGCACTTTTACAGTGATGGATTTTCCGCCATCTTCATTTGATCGTCGACTATAGAGAGGATATCCGTCATTGTCAGTAGTATCGGCATGAAGTCTTTGGGTATTTTTTCGGCATTTTCCATAAATCATGCAGTGTGAATTATAGTTGAGTAAGCCAATGGACATGAATCATGTTTTGGTGACGACTTCAAATAAGTCTGGATCAATGTCGACATCTGGTATTTCTGCTGAGATGACTTGATCAATTTGATCTGGTGTGACTTTTTCGATCAACCAAATCAAAATGTGCATGTACAATCCTTTTTGCCATTCGATGGAATACATCCAACAGCGTGTCTCTCCAAAAACACACTGCTTGACAATGAAATCCATTAAAGATTTCAATTTTTGTTTGAATACACGTGCGGTAATATCATGACGATCGATGATAATGTCCAGCTAACAAAAGTTCTTTAATTTCATTCCAAGTAGGATTGCATGTAAACATGATAAATAAATCTGGACGGCCATGGGCGCGAACATATGTCATTGCATCTTTTGAGTATTCATGCATGTGCCGCGGACTCTGTAAATGTGGCTGGTAGTATGACCATTTTCCCCAATTCATTAGGATTAACATTGCCATCATTAACAATTGCATCACGTAAATGAATGTACTGTTCTGAACGCAACTTGGTTTGATTTAATCGAATGTAGAGGAGTCGCTCAGTTTCGATTTTCGCATACATATCGACAATGTATTGATGGAACAATTGTCGACATTTCAAGATATGATTTTCAGCGTTTTCACGAATCATTATTCGATATGAATAATAATTCATAGCACTAACTTTCTTATTCGTTTCCTCATCTGTTTTTTGGATTTCTCAATTTGATGTTGAAATGATATCCATCTTCTCTTGCAAAATAATATCGGATATTGTAATCCGTCGTAGGAGCGATGAGTTTCTGAGACTCGCTGAACATCACCACTTCTGCGATGAAGAATTAAATTCTTCGCCAACCATAACGATCGCCACTTCATCAATTGTTGATGCATTGTACTGTCTTTCGTGTTGACCAACAGGTGTTTTGTCTGCTCTAAGTACAACTCGGTAGTCATCAGCTGGTAATTGTTGCAGGGCAGTTCTGAACAATCGAATTAATTCATTGTGTTGATCGAATAAAGTTTGTAATGCAGCGACTATTTCTCGTTTTGCACGTGTATTGAATTTACAACGTTGATCAATTTGTTCATCATTGTTTCCCATGAAATAAAATTGAAGAAATTTGTAATCTGCGTCGGGCAGTGGCAGTAGTGAGCCAGCACGATGATAAATTTGCCCTTGAACTTTGAATGTGGGCATGTAATTCTCACGCACGATATTTGTTGCACCGAACGATGTCATTTGGGAAAAATGAATTGTACTTGCGTATGTTTGCCAAGAAATGTTTTGATTGGCTTGTGTCACCTGCTACCAATGTTGATAATGGTTTGGGTGGTGAATGTAATACTGGCAATTTCACTTTTCCACCCGCGCAGCACATTCCTGGTGATTCATTCTTAAATTTGACGGCACTGCAATACACGCATAATCTATCCATTTTTCCAATAACCACATTTGGATGAAGACTATAATCATAATTTGTATTGTAATGGAAAGCACCTAGATTTAAATCAGCGAGCAGTGTTCGTCTGGATTGAAGGTGCGTATCCGAGCGGTTTGCAGTCTGCTTCCCGTTGCTCGATTGTTTCAGCTAAACGGACTTGAGCAGTGCGTACTCGATTGGTTCTTAGTCTTGCCTCACGATGCCCCGTCTGTTTCAGACGAACGGGCTTCAGCAGTGCGAACTCGATTGGTTCCGAGTCTTGTTCACGGTGCTCGTCTGTTTCAGACGAACGGGCTTCAAGTGCGAACTCGAACAGTTTTCAGTCTTGCTTCCCGTTGTTCGTATGTTTCAGACGAACGGGCTTCAGCAGTGCGAACTCGATTGGTTCCTAGTCTTGCTTCACGTTGCTCGTATGTTTCAGACGAACGGACTTGAGCAGTGCATGCTCGAACGGTTTCCAGTCTTGCTTCCTGTTGCTCATCTGTTTCTGAAGCTAGTAATGCTTTCTTTTCGTGATCTAGGTGTAGATGGCCAATAGGTTTTCGTTTGGGAGGCATAATTGAAAATGTGTGGAAAATTCGTTGAGTTTCGCTGGAATAAATAAAAAAATAGCATTTGATTAAATTCTATTAGGAAATGCATATCTACTATATATATTAACATATAAATGCAAGGGAAAAGCGCGTAATATGTTTGAAAATCAGTTAAACTGTATAAATCATTTGTCCAAACTACTCACTACTCGCGCGCCACCTATTTTGAAATGGTTGTACTAATTTAGAATTGCACGCCGCTATAGGTCAATGGTATGGATTGATTTACAAAATATTAAATGGTAACCCCGTTTCTGTCGTGTAATCTAATATTGGTTAATATTCATACATATAACGTGTACATCAGGTAAACGTTGATGGCAAAATAACCATCTTGCCATTTATAGAAATGCCGGCCAATAGCTTCCATCAAATGAACGTATTCCTCGGATCGTAGTTTTGTTTGGTTTAATCGAATATAGAGCAATTTTCCAACATAGCTAACAAACATTGATGGAATAGTTGGCGATAACTTAAAATATGATTTGCAGTATCTATGATCATGATTAGAAACAAACCTGGATTGCGTATTTAAATTCAGCTTGTAACGCCTTGTTTGAAATATTGACTTGAATCATACGTCATCGAATCGGGAGATGCGCATACCGTAAACTTCGGAAGAAACTTCGATGAAATTTGCGTTTTCGATTTTTTAAAAGATTTTTCTCTAAAATTGTCAGCGATACATATTTAAAACTATGACAGGTAGCATTCCGACATCAAAACAAACATAAACAAACATATCCTATAAATTTCCAGCTAAATCTGATGTGTACACCGTAGACTTCGGAAACGTTAATGGCAATTTGGTTAGAAACTCTCGATGAAATGAGCGTGTTATTATTTTTTAGATTTTTTTGAAAAACTTCAGCGCTACCTATTTCAAACTGTGACGACATCAAAACAAACATATCCTGTAAATTTCAGCTACATCTGTTCAGTAGTTTCCGAGTCTATAGGTAACAAACATACATACATACATCCATACATCCATTTTTATATATATATATATAATATATATATATAATATATATATATAGTAGAAAAAAGATAGTAGATAGTAGTATGTGTGTGTGTGTGGGTGGGGAGAGGCGTTGGCAAACCGTTATAATGTGGAGGGCGTTACAGTTTATGTCGTGCAAAGTGGGCGGTGGGCCGAAAAGTTTGGGAATCTATGTATTAGAATAACAACGTCAAAAAAAGTTGAAGAGTAAAAATAGTAGAAGTAAAACTAGAAAGACTTGTATAAGGAAAACAACTCGAAGGGCGCAGGTACGACGAATGGCGTTCAACGAGAATGCGCTGCGTGCAGTGTGCCGCGATTGCCGAGGAAAAAATTTTTAACTACACAAGAAAAATTATTAATTATTGATGTAACATGTAAAAGGAACAAAAACCCGTGGCGGCTCGTGATCATTTTTGTTTGTGAGGCCAGACAAAATATTAAGGAACAATGTGGTGTGGGTTGGGTTATATTTTAATTTATAAAATAATAAACACACGTTACATATCATTTTTGGTGGGGCCCGGCCCCACAAGCCCCTAATGACGAGCCGACACTGAACAAAACATAAGAAAACGCATAAATGAAGAATAAAATAATAATTTTTTAAGCAGCTCGTTCATTGTACGAGAAATCAATGAAACAGATGTCAGATAACACGAGGGAGGGGAAGAATAATTGCTAATATAAATACAGTAAAGCTAGTAACTATTGACAAAAATAACAGAGCAGTTAATTTATTTAGGTAGAAATTGTTCTTACACGGGAAATACTAAAAAGAAATTATACATGAATTGATCAAACAACATCAGCTTTAAAAATTCTAAATAAAATATTGAACTGCAAGTTATATAGTTTTACAATTAAATTACGAATTTTCATTTCCAATGTTGCATCAGTCCTAACATATGCCAGGGAGAGTTGGAAAATGGCTAAAGAGATAGCAAGTGAGTTGAATGCATTTGACAATAGACGTCTACGAAAATTATGGACATAGGACAAATTGAGGAGAAGTGATAAAATCAGAGAAATGTCTGGGCAACCACTAGTAAAAACTGTTATAAGAAGGAGAAGATGGAGATATGTTAGGCATACCTTGAGAAGTAATGATCAAAGAATACCAAAGCAGGCATTGAAAGGGGAGGCAAGGGTTCAAAATGAGAGGACGAGCTAGGAAACCTTGAATCAAACTTTGCTAAAAGAGGCAAAAATATCAGACTCATTTCCATGGAAAAAAATGAGCAAGTTTTCCAGGACAGAGTGGTGTGGAGAAATTACTTGCAGGCCCTAAGTAACGTATAACAGTACGAGAGGAATATCCCCGTGCGAAGAACGGGTACATCTGCTAGTGTATATGTAATGCAGCTATTGGCTGTTTAGTAGATTCATATTGCACATATAAACATGTGCAATAATTATTAACGGTTGGAGGTTGATATTTGCAAAGTTGATAGCACAACGCTAGTGACCACATGCCGTGGAAATTCCGACCAGTTTGACAAAAATTATTGGTGTGCACACTGCATGCCGTTGGACTACAGTAGACATTGATCCTTTACTTGGGGATATAAATTACAGCTACCCTTTAAGTCGGTGTAAGACTAGCCTGAATGACACGAGAGTAAACATAAACCTCAACAACAAATAATTGCATTTCAATCTGCTTGTGATTAATGTAACATGAAAATTAACACCACCACAACAGAAGCCATGACAATAAGTAGATCAACCAATAAATCAACAAACACATGTGAACAATGCATAAATCATTCAGGGCCAGAATTCAGATATCTGGGAAGTATTTTCACAGAAGATGGTAAAATGGATAGAAATCGAGACTTTTGTCAAAAGGCAAATGCAGTGGCATCCCAACTGTCCCCACTGTTCAAAAACCCAGATATTGCCGGGGCAGTCAAGCGTCAACTGATAAATTGCATATTTATACCAACTCTCTGTTATCAATGTCACACATGGTTCCTAACTAAATCCCCCCCAAAAAAAGATCACAACATGTGAAATGAACGGTTCAAGAAAAGTTGTCAATGTTACAAGATGGGATAGATTAAGAAATGAGAACATTAGAAATGTCGTTGGAATCACACAATGCATCCAACATATTAGAAGATAATAAATAAAATGGTTCTGTCCCCTAATGAGAATGAAACTAGATCTCCCCTTATAACAACCAGCAACCCGGATGTAGAGCCAGAGGAAAACCAAGAACCAAATGAATAAATAATATCATAGATATCCTGCGACATCAAAGACTAACAACTACAGATGCAACACACCTGGCACATGATATAAAACTGCCCCCCCCTCCCTCATCACTTCACGGTGCATGTGAATAAGACAAATAAAGGATCAGGATGTCCTATAGTCCAACTGGGTACCGTGCGCACACCGATAATTTTTTTTTTCCGGGCTGAACTCGGAATCTCCATGGCACGCGGTCATTAGTACAGAGTGTTATCAACTTCGCTATCCGTGGCCCGTATATCCTCTATGAAAATGTATATACATTATTCTGACGGACATCAATATATGTAAATACATTATTCTGACGGACATCAACATATGTAAATACATTATTCTGACGGACATCAACATATGTAAATACATTATTCTGACGAACAACAGCATGTGTATACATTATTCTTACGAACAACAGCATGTGTATACATTATTCTGACGGACAACAATTTGGACATACATTATTCTGACGGACAACAATTTGGACATACATTATTCTGACGGATAACAATTTGGACATACATTATTCTGACGGACAACAATTTGGACATACGGTTTTGTGTACGGTTTACTCCGCTAGCCTTTGATTGTCCGCGATCAAACTACAAGGCAACAGTAGTTCCCTGCGAGCGGAAACTCGCATTTGATTCAACCTCTGCTTGGCTTTCCAGTTGTGTGCACATTTGGGTGGTCCGTACACCCTCCCTCCTACCACGCCTGCCGCGTCCTCTCTTTGCAGCACTACTAGCGCCGTGCACGTCTGCCCACCGGTGGGCTCACCCGTGCATAGTCCGCATGCGAGCTCGCTCTACCCTGGTTCCTGCCTCACCATCTCCATCAGTTCTCACCGTGCTCACATTTATCTCTAGGCTGTCCGGACCCGGGGCGTAACTCGGGTCCCCACCTCAGGGCTCCGAGTTTTGCTCTATGTGGGCCCCCATGCAACTAAACTCGGTGCCCGGCACATACACAGGCTCCGAATTTTGCCACACGTTGGCCCACGTCTCTTCTCTGGATGCACCTCTCATCCTATACGTTTATTTGTTCGGGTCCCACTTTCGGACTCCGAGTTTCGTCTCGTGTGGACCCACGACTCTTTCTGGATGCACCCTCATCCCTTGATGTTTATCCGTCCAGCTTTTCCCATCGGCTGGGAGAGACGAGCATTAATAGTCACTCTGGGATACCGCTCGTCCGTGTTGCTAGCGGATTCCATTCAGCGTGACTACGGCTGCATCTCTACCTACACCAGAGTAGCTCTCCCTCGATCCCTACTCGCTTAGCCAGACCGGAACCAATGTCTGTTACCAGGGTCGCAACGTGGAGTTCAGGTAGGATCTTGATTAGTGCCAGCTCACTAATCCTGGCGAGGCGTTGTCCCCATGCGCCTTTGACCGCATACATTATTCTGACGGACTCGTATTACGAAGTAAAATGTGCAAGTGTTTCCTATATAAGCAGTAGCATTCATAATGTTACGTCTACGATATGCTACAAATATCAAAACATATCTTATGTCGACCTCCATCGTTTATCAAAACATTTGTCAACTCTGTAATGTGGGATGGGATATATGCACGTTGAGAAATATCAAAACACTAGTCATAATGTGAATATCAAGAAGAGAAAAAAATGTTGAACTTGATGTTTTGGCTACATTTAAAAAAAGACTGGAAAAGTTACCACTTATTTTCTGCCTGTCGTTGTAAAGTGATATGACAGTTTGTCCTGTTTATTGTAGAAAACTGCACTAGAATGAAATGTTGTCGGCAAACTGGCAAGAAACATGCAACAATATAAGTACTAAGTGAGAAGAAACTCTAGTTGAAGAGAATGCATTAACATGGCACCGACTGTCACAGAGAGCCCCATTGAAAAATTATAACGGGTACAGAGCAAGAGGAAGACCACACAAAAGATGTAGCAACGGCATCAAGAACAGACTTAAGATAATGAATAACATACCACACACCCCCTCCTCTTCCACCCTACTAAAAAGAAATAAATGGTGGAAGATAAGAAGAATGAGATCAACGTTGGAATACTAATAGACAAGAAGTGTTGAAAATCCATTACAACCGTTCATCGATATAGAAATGACAGCTGATCTGATTTGAGGGAGAGAACTGAAAACAATACCTCGTTCTTCATTCATTCAGGTATTTCGACATTCTGTATCGTCATTACTGCTACCAGAACATATTGCTGTCTCCATGATGATTTCCATAGTTTATTCCTTCGGTGGCAGTGTGAGGACAAAATATGACGATTTCTTATCTCTGCACCCATTAGCCAGATTTGGCATATGAAATATTTGTACTTCAGACACCACCTTCAAATTTTATAGTATAGTACAGTCAGTGGCGGCTCGTAGTCATTTTTTTGGTGGGGCCAGACACAAATTTTCGAAAAAATCATGGTTTTTGGAGTATTTACTATTACTTGTCTATTTCGGAAGCTTTCCTCTTTCGATTATTGGCGGGGCTAGGCCCTACTGGCCCTTAATGACGAGCCGCCCCTGAGTACAGTGATGTCTCTAAGCATGCATATCGAAAAAAGGGGGAGACTGCAATAAAACTTGGTAAAATAGCGAAACACGTAAAAATAAAGTACTATAGTTTTACAAAATACAGAAATAGTGACGATAAACAGCAACGTTTCGACCAAAAGGCCTTTATCAAGCAAACGATACAACAGGAGTGACGAATTTCAAAGAACACTACATATGGACGATTACATACGGAAACATTCAAACGTCTCTAATCAAAACATGAACACCCCACCAGCATTACATTCCACTTTTTGTATATTATTTTATCATTATTTTCTCCCATGAAACTGGAGAAGGCGATCATGGATTTCCACAAAAGTCGGCCCTTGATGTTGACTATTAGTTCGAATGCTGACATATTTCCATGCCATGGAGTCAGACGGTACAAAAACTTATGTCTCATCTCTCGTTCATCTTTCTGGTTGTCACTATATATTCTGGACCATGCAGTTCTGTTCATAAATGCATTTTTTACAGAGACCCCTAATATCGTTGCCGGAGTTGCGGAGTTCATGGTTTGTACAATAATATTGACAGGTGTCGTGCCATTTTTTCAGAGAAGGTATGAGTCTTATAGAGTAACACCGATGCAATTAACTCAATCCTTGGACTCCTGGATCGCCTTTTTCCGCCCGAGTGGTTACCGGGGCCCAAATTTGGGGTGTAAAGAATAGAACCACTGTTACCTGCTACGCATGTCGTAAGAGGTGACTAAGGAGGTTTGGCTGAAATCTGATGAACGTGTCCGCTAGGGAATGCTAACCCGAAACAAATGCTTGCAGAAAACGGATGCACCATGTCGTAAGGCGCATAACATGGTGCAACGACCCTCACAATGAGGAATGGGATAACGGATTCTACGGTCGCCAATCTGCCTCAGAGATTTAGCCACGCAGTAAGAATGTTATACCTACTATCACGAGGGTGGCCAAAACCTGCTGCGGGAAGAGGTCGGCACAAACGGGGAAACAGAAATCATAGGAATTATATCCTACAGAACTGCCCCCAGTATGCAGACTTGAGAAGAAAGAGGTGGCCCACTTACACTAGCGTCCAAGACAAACTGTATGGCATGGCTGATAATCTGAAGCAGACAGCTGCCTTTATTAGAGAATCCGAAATCCCAATCTAGTGAGAATGCAGAAGAAGAAGAAGAAAAGAGGAATAATATAAAACAAACTAAATTGTTCTTAATTGACTGCTTGGTTGTTAGGGCTATCGTCATTGTACTTCGGTGAGTAACAATGTGTGCTCCGATATCACACCGGACAGGGCAGAACTCCGTAGCACCGGCGAGAGTACCGATTAATTTAAAAGATGGTAAAAATATTTTGTAGGAATTTTTTTAATCTTTCTAATTCATTTTGCCCCAGGCAGCGTCTTACCAGCCTGCTCTTCTCAATTTTGAACTGCCGGAGGGTTCTTTTACGTGCTCAACAGGAACACGCGACATACGTTTTATCGTCCGTCTCTGATAGGACTAGGCACTCGATCTCACCTACACTGAGATCAGGGATCTCTGGAAAAATATATCGATGGCTCCCCGAGGGATCGAACCAAGTACCTACGGAACTAGAGGCGTGCACCTAGCCTCTACACCTCAGAGGTTTGGCTGAAATGATGCATGTGTCCTAAACGTGTAGATGTCTATGCGTTTAGGGGCCTACCAAACCAATGTGCAACGTATACACGTTCTTGGCAAAGATCAAACATATCACAAAGAGTGATTACAATTGGTCGTAAAGAACGAATGCAAAGAAGAAGAAGATGACATCAGAGGCCGCCTCACCAATTAATTGTTATTAATGTTACATGAGAAGAATAAAAACCATTTCTTTATGCTCTCTCACTTGCAATCTAAGCATGCTTGAAATACATTACATTCCATCATGGGATTTCATCACTACAAGTCCAAGTCAAAGTATGCATCGCATAATAAAACCCTCACCATACTTTAACACCCTCACCCCCCTCCACGCTCCCTGTTGAGTGCGGTTTTTAAATGTAACATGCCACGGAACAACAAAGGTTAAAGGTTAGCTTATCGACTTCCTTTCCTTTGCGTTACCGACTGTTGGGGCATGACCTACTTAAACATCAGGCCGCCGGACAGAGATTTATTAAGATTATTATATAGATCTTGGATTCTCCGAAAGGTGTTAATTCTTATTGTTCATGTTTGTTGGCCTACACGCTCTGATATAACCAATAAAAGGTTCGCCTTAGGTTGAAAGGGCGTGCCTCGGCTTAAAGAGGCTTTAATTCCCTACTAAACAAAGAAACAGAGATTTATAGTTTTTAACAGTGGACCGAGCCTAAACAATGGAAGTCAGTTTAAGAAACGCGTTTGAAGTTAGAACGTGTTGTATTTCTGCCCAAATTTCGCTATTCTTGTGGATTTATGTGTATTCGTATGTGAAGGATTAATCATTTTTCATTTAAAGTATTATATGCATGCATGTAGATCAAACTACAAGAGTGAAGAATATACTACAGTGTTTCAATTTCCATCTCAAACACGCAGCCATGAGCTTCCAAACATTCCTCGTAAGATTTGATTACCACCAAATACAGTTTTGTGTGTATGAAACATTTTCAGAATGAAGAAGTAATTACTTTAGAAAAATTTAGAGATTCTACTAGGATAGAACACACTGCTCAACGTCACACACATGCTTGAGCGATGAATATGTTCTCTTATACACATTAAATGTAGAACCATACAGAGCACATGTGTGAACAATTTTAATACTGAACTCTATCACACGGGTGCTCTGTAGGGTTCAGTATTAAAATTATTCAAGACACGTCGTCATTGTTCACAAGGATTCAGTTAATACAAAATCATTTAATTGGCTTTTCAGTAATGGAAAATTAGAGAGATGGACCCAGTCAGAACATTTTTTAGTCACAGATATCTCTTGCGTTCCCGTTAGTCACAGATATAAAAAAAAACCAATGTAACTGTTGATGACTACCTCACAAAAGCTCATGAGAATTTGGTAAAGGCGGTGAATTTAATGTTTAATTTAAATATAGAGAGTATTGTTAAAGAAGAAAATCTGCAGTTTCTGGATGAACACAGCTGTTGTTGATGATAACTACTGACAGAGGGCAGCATTATTGCAGCAGAACTCAATGTTTGGCATTTAGGGCTTACATCAAGTCTCCTGCCAGCTATAGGTTTTTGTGAAAATCAAAATTTTTATACCTTCCGCATCCATCTACACTTAAAAACTTGATCCCACCTCTGAGGTAGTAGGACTAATCCCCATGAAGACGAGGACAGCAGGTGATCTGCGGACCAATTTGCCTCAGACTATATGGTGTGTGAAGTCATCTGGATTCGCTGTCATTGCGGACAATAGTGCAATTAACAGAAGGGTTGATAAGGAACGGTGTTCACAAAACAAATACAGCTGTGATAATCTTCAGCATGATTAGAAACCCATATTCCTAATTCATGACTCTGTTAATTTGTTGAAATGTATTTATCACAACTGGCTAAATTTAAAGAATGCAGAACAGACATTTGACTGCTCTCCATACCCTGTAAACTCTGATAATCCAGTTTTGAAAGCTACACTGTCTAGTCTGAAAACTGTGTATTTTCAGGATTATATACAAAATTGTTAAACTGGCACAAATCTAACATCCAATCTTGATATGCAAAAGGTGCGACTGGCCTTAGGTGTGTTCAATGATGTAGCGGTGCTGAGACTAGCCGGTGAGAATAACAGTGCCAGTTTCATCAGTATAATTCTTCAGTGGTGGAACATTGCCAATGTGAAGAGTAAGTTTGGCGGCATGAGAACATGCAACTCTTTCTCACAGCCTGTCACTAATAAAGATCAAGCTAATTTGATGCAGTTTGCTAAGTGGCTGGAGCATGGCAACATCTTGATGGTCAGAGCGGTAAACTTACTGCGGAGACCTTCAGTGCACTGACTCGTACCATGACTGCAGTGATCCAGTTGTCTGAGTATACCCTCAGCACTTTAGGCATTCAATATATTCTACTGGGAAAATTGCAGACAGATAACATTGAAGCAAGATTTGGTGAATACAGGCAACTGTCAGGAGCTAACTATCTTATTTCATTACAACAGATACTGGAAACAGAGAATAATCGAAAATTTATTCTGTATTATGCTTGTGTTCATCAAGTTGTGGTGATGTTCCTAATTCTGACCTGTCAACAGTATTCACAGCATGATATTGACACTGAGGAAACAACCTCTAGTACAACAAATGTGTTCAGCCATTCATGGTTCATGATCAATGTGGAAACAAGTGAAATTCTTGTTCCAGATGGAACGATGAATGTGCTGGAGTGGATGTATTGCCTTCAGTAAATCAACGAAAGTGAACTGCTCTACCTGCTGCAAGTTTCTGCAGCAGGACAAGTATTTAACTGTAGACATTGAGCTGGGCCTCTCCATTTTTCATGGATCAAGTACACTCGGCTACTCGACCGAGGTGGCTTAAAATACCCAACATATTCTTTAACAGGTTTAAGTCTTATGGCTTACCTTGTTGTGCAATCACTAATCTCTTCAGATTATGAACAACAGTTTAAAAATTCCCCAACCACAAGGAAATTGTGATGGACACTGTGACAGCTAATTTTATTCATTACTTCAAGGAAGACAAAGCTGTTTGTATAGCTTGGTTGTTCAATAACAGATGTTTTGGTGAGGGCCATTCAAACACTGGCAAATATTTTCTTAAACAACTACAGGAAAACAAAAAATGACATAGATAAATCAGAACAGGCTAGCGCATTACATACAAGAAAGCTTGGGACATTTTAATAGCTAAAAATTAATCCAGAAGAATAAAAATGGTTTATAGTGTACACAATAATACCCAATGTTTATATAACAAATATTTGTGATGTAACAACTTGGACATCTATATTATGCCTTTTGAGAGTGTACACTGTTAGTGTGTAAACAGTGCTGAATATAAAAAAAAATAGAAAAGTGTCTGGTTCATTTACCAAAGAAAGAGAACTACACTTAGATCATATAAATTAAGATTCTTCTGGTGAAATGTGTTGAGGGTTCGTTCGTTTACATAAGGTAGGTGTGTTTTCATTTATTTTCAAATACCGTAGTTTAAAAAATATCATTAATAAGTTGCAATCTTTTTATATACTTTCTATAACAATCGATTGTGTGTACAATGAGTAAAATATAAATAATATAAAATACGCGAATTTTTAGCCCAATCTTAGTTTAGTCCAATATCCATAATCGTGATAGTCGGCCGGTATTTGTGACGTCATGAGGCAATATTGTGGCCAGTCAAATGGCCTCTAAGTTAAGTAGGCCACGGAACGACAAAGGTTAAAGGTCAGCTTATCGACTGTTGGGGTCAATTGTAACAGTGCAGTTTTCATAATGCCAGATTGTACTACGCGCGGTTACTAATTGAATATTTGACTTGAAACACTACCTTGGTCTAGCGGCTGTAAACTGTGTCAGCCATGTTGCACATGCTGATTGTAAAAGTGAAAACAAAAATAATAATTAGTTTTGTTATTAAATACCTGGTTACGTATAAGATGACGTCCAGAATAGACTAGTAGGAATAACGAGAAATATAAAACAACTTTTCTCTTTCTCTTCTCTAACCATGTTTTGCCTCACATCATCAGGATAAGAAAAGATTTATAGAACAGGCTTTTGGTGTCCGCGTCAGTGTATCTCACTGCTTCTGTTATTTCTGTGGTCCACTTTTTTACGTGGACGACCTTTTGCTTTGTATCCGCCGTATCGAAGAAGCATTGCTCGGTGAGGTGCACTGTCTGCTGGCAATTCACTTATGTGCACGAACTATTTAATTTGTTGTTTCTTGTTGAAGTTCAGTATTGATATATATAAAATACAAATAAATGAAAAAATCAGTTATAAAACAACACAGGGAAAACACTTGCATCAGTAAGTAAAGAGAAGAGCGAGAACAAACGAGCCAGATACGTTGAAAGTACGTAGGGGAACATTAACAAAACTTGATTTATTTCTTGATTTTTAAGTTTTTGGTAAACTAAAACTAACCAAGTAAATTAGAACAGTCCTACATAAATAGAACATTGTGATAAACACAGGAGGATAATCTCGTTATCAACATTGTAACCTCGAAGATTTCTAGGGCATCGCTCCTTCATAACGTTGAAAGAAACACGGTCATTCATATCGGGTTTGCTCGTGATCGGCGTGATTACAAAAGACAGTCCATTTAATTTCCGAATATTATCCTTCCTCTTTTTCATTATTGGCTATCGTCCGAGTGGTTACCGGGGTCCAAATGTAGGTTGTAAAGAATAGAACCACTGTTACCTGCCACGCAGTGGCGGCTCGTCATTAAGGGCCAGTGGGGCTGGGCCCCACCAACAATTTTGTGTAACATGTATTATTATGTTATAAATTAAAATATAACCTAACCAAAAACCATGATTTTTCCAAAAATTTGTGTCTGGCCCCAGCAACAAAAATGAGCACGAGCCGCCACTGTTGCCACGCATTTCGTAAGAGACGACTGAGGAGGTTTGGCTGAAATCGGATGCATATGTCCTAAATGTGTAGAAGTCTATGCGTTTAGGGCCTACCAAACCAATGTGCAACGTATACACGTTCTTGGCAAAGATCAAACATATCACAAAGAGTGATTAAAGTTGGTCGTAAAGAACGAACGCAAAGAAGAAGAAGATTATTGTCTTTTCTTTATTATCAAAGGCAGACCCTGTAAGCAGACAATCTTGTATCAAAAGTGAGAATAATCGTGGTGCTGGGAATGGATAAGGGAGATAATCACCAGTTGCCGAGCAACCAACTGTTGGATGAGGACGCAGCATTTAAATAGCGCAGCATATATACTATGACTGGAGGCATTTTAATAAGCAAAATATGTAAATAGAATCTCAGTTTAGGATCAGTGACTTGGTACATATAAAAAAAGGTACATATATATACATATAAAAAAAGACATGAAGGACTGGAGAAGACCATCATGGAAGGAGGCATACCGGCAAAGAGAAGAAGAGGAAGACCAAGAAGAAGATGGATTCAGGATGTAACTGATGGTTTGAACATGACGGCTGCAGAGGCAGGGCATCTGGTCTATGAGAGAGAGAAATTCCGGAGGACTGTTGGGGTGGCAAAGTTCTGCTCAGGACAAGCTATTTGATGATGATGATGTTGATGATGACTTGGTACTGATCACGATCCTACTTCAACTATTCGTGGTGAAACTGGAAACTGGATACAAAGATGTAGTTTAACAAAGTGAGTAGGAATTGAGTAAGAAAAACTACACAGGAGTAAGTAGTAGTGTAGTTGTGCACATTATGAGATGTGCTCGCAAAATTTTAGAGTATCTGTGCTTATACAAGTTCCCTGGCCAACGTGTAAAGATCCAGCCCCGGCACATATATTGAATAGTAGTACTAGTGACAGCTACACCAGACGAAGTCATCGGGTCATCAACATAACGCATTCCTGGCAGTAAAACTGATTAGTCATGCCAGATTGCGCTATCTTTGCCAATTATGTCAGAGGCTGCCGTTTCTGTGCTCCAAATAGGAAAACACTGCAGAGTGAATACTCCATACTCGTTTGAAAGACACAAACAAATTTTGTCTTAGCAGTCTTGTATCTTCTTCTTCGAACGCTCTATATCGACCACTTGTCAATCTCTCTATGTGATTTGTATGTGATCTGAGCCTAAGAGTGATTGTACGTTGTGCCAGTTATGCGCCTGCAAGTTGGTCAGCACATTCGATTTCTGAGATGCTTTTATTTACTAGGTAGTATCCCTAGGGCCTACATCAGTCGCTTCTTACGACATGCATTGTAGGTCGCAGTGGTACTATTCTTTGCTTTCCTTGCGGGCCCTGACACCACACGGGCGAGTCTTGTACCAAATGAGATATGGGTTGCCCGTGACTTTTTGAGCGAGAGGAGAGCACAGTAGTTCCACGCCACAGAGACGTCAATGTTACAAGTTCTATGAATGGAGTGTCAAAGAATAAATATACCGGCTACTGTCTTTTCAAGAGGTCAAGACCCGCATAAAAATGTCTTCAGTAGACTAACACTGAATTACTATCGCCTGAATTCTCTCTCTGCTTGGTGCACGTAATCAGTTCTGACGTCGATCTTTTGTCGAACATGATGTCAGGCCATCCAACATCTTCTTCTGTCTGCCACGATCTCTTCCTCTCCTGAATTTTACATGTAGTCACTAAATGTTCTAAACCTTCTCTTCTCATTATATGCCCGAAGAACGTTGATTGTCTGATTTTTATTCTTTCGATAAGGTTTCTTTGGTGCAGGCCTGATTTAAAACCTCATTTGTTTTCTTCGCTGTCTATTAGATTTTCAGCATTCTTCTGTAAAACTACATCTCTGTGGCTTCCAATCTTATTGATTGTTCATTGTCCACGACTCGCTGCCATATATAAGTATTGGTTTGATTTTCATAAAAGCTGCTTTCGCGTGAGCTATTCTAATTCTCCTCATAATCTCTGTTTTACATCTTCCATCTGATGCTAGGAATGTTCACATAGACTTGAATCGATGGACTTGTGTCAGTGTTGTGTTATTTATTTTTGATATTACATTTTGGTGTTTCCTGTTTCTTGGAGACAACCATAACCTCTGTTTTCTTTATATTCATGCTTAAAAAATGATTACAGAAAAGAACAAATTACTAAATATTCCCACTTATAATTGTAATTTGTATTCTTTATAACATATGCTTATATACAATTGCAACACATCTAACAGCACAGTTTAAAAATAAACCAAATTTATCAAAAAGTTACACAATAATTTATAAACAGATTTTGTGTAACATAAAAAAACATTTTCGTTTATATTTGGCCTGACTATTAAAAGTAGATAACAATGGAGTTTTTATTCACTTCCTGTCTTCAGGAAATGGATCACAACGTGGATACAATCTGGCAAAATACGAACAGTAGGGTTACTGTAGGGTAGGTCTCGCGTTGCTTGTTAGTCTCACTCACTACAGAGTTCGAAGCAAGGTTCGCAAGTTGTCGCCGTGCACTTTATTCACACCGCGAGAGGAAAATATATCGGTAGTGCACGTAACAATTATTAACCGGGACGCTGTTGAAATGGTTGCTGCCAGCATTGCGTCTGCTATAGGTACCCCAGAAGGTGCCATCAAACTACTGCTGTCAATTTTGATAGGTAACGTAATGAAATGAATATGTAGTTGTCGTCGGTCACCTTCTATTCTTTTTTTAAAAAGTGAACATGTGTATTATTGTGATTGTCACTTGTGTGAGTGTGTTTGTAGTCAGTGTAAAAAATATAACTATGCTCGATTGTGTTTAGTAGCTGAAGCTGAAAACCACCAGTAGTTTAAAGGCATTAAAGGTATTTTAAGTTACTTCCATAAAAATGTCGTAACAATAACATTCCGTTTTAAAATTTAAAAAAAGTATAGTAGTGAAGACTAGGCATGCCGATAACGGAAGACTCGTAGTAGTTAGTTGTAGGACACTCTTGACACACACTGAGTAAACACAGCACACTAATAATAATCATAATGATTTATAATTTATTTGCCAGTAACTGGTACATGGAATAATATATTATTAATTATTTATCAGTTATGTATTGTAACATTTTTACATCAACATGTGCGTCATGTTTCTTGACGTTAGACTTTAATATCCAAAGTTCAAAGGTTGCAATGAAATGGTTCTCAACGTATTCATTTGAATATTGAGCATATTCTTATTTCTGCCTCTTGTTGGTGTGTTGTGTACATAAGACTTATTTGTCCCCTTTTTATGTTTCTTTCCAACTTCTAACATCATCATGATATATTCTTATTTCTGCCTCTTGTTGGTGTGTACATCAGACTTATTTTTCCCCTTTTTTATGTTTCTTTCCAACTTCTAACATCATCATGATCAAACATGTCTTCAGTTTGAACTCAACTATTCGCTTCAATTATAGTTTTCTGAGCTCACTATCTCTTGAGTTTGTGTCATCATATCTGATGATATCGCAATAATAGTTTACCATCATATCTGATGATATCTCAATAGTTTACCATCATATCTGATGATATCTCAATAGTTTACCATCATATCTGATGATATCTCAGTTAAGTAAGTACTCATCAAACTCTTTAATTTGTGACTGTCAGGACATATCATATTAATTTATTTTTATTTCCATGAAGTATGCTGTTATCATGCTCAATTTTTAAATTACATATTAAATCAAACTTACGGACCGTACAGAAACCTGTCTTGACAGGATAATATAAGTGGTGTCAGGTTTTAAAATTATTTTTCCTTGTGAATCCTCACATTCGCAGAGCTTTGTCATGATTGTTTTGAATGTTGTTGTATTCTTTGACAAGATAATTGCTTTAACGTACATGGGAAAATGGTTTCTTGTTTGATTATTTTCATTTCTTCAATACGACATAAGTTATAATATAAAGGAACCTTATTTTCATACATATTGGGTAATATGGTGTTAGGTCTGTATTTTTTTTGACTGTCATCACATGAGGGGTAATGTGGTCAACATCACGCTGGCCGTCTTTACTTTGCAGTGCTTTTTCTGGGACCCAATTGAGGCCGAGTCGATCTGAGAGCTGCTATGGTAGGAAAAATATTCCACCCTAACAGTAGAATTGAGTAAGGACCATATTTTTTATTTTTTTTCGTCCGCTTTCAACTCAGACGAAGTTTCATCTCTGAAACTGATTTTTGCGTGAAAATCTGTTTTTCCAATATCTTACAATGGCAGCAGCGTGCACATTGTAAATTACTTACACTGGCAGCCGTGTGCTCAATGTACTCGTAATTAGTATTCCTCGCCATACAGGCAGATTTTCTCCGACTTCAGAGGTACTCTCGTTATCGTCCTGAGTAAGACCAGGGGACTTGAACAAATGCCGGACAGTAGGATCGAACCCGAGCTATGAGGCGTCTCACAGCTAGCAGGCCGAGCTACTATCAACTACTCTAGGCAGTCCCCGTAAGGACCATATGATCACTAGCCCAAGAAGCGAGTTCACTAACAACTGTGCTACTACTGCTCTCAAAATATATTATAGAAAGACCTAATTAACATTAAGAATGTTATGTATTTGATTTTAAGTAAGGCTTAATAGCACCTGTTAGCATAAGTCAGCTCTGACGCCTCCCTATAATCAATCAGATCTGATACCATACTCCAGCATAACTCCAGATGTGGTACTTTAAAGTGGGGTTTTTCTATTTATAAAATCTTAGTTACCTGTCTGTACAAATTTGTGTAATGTTGAATAATATGTCCAAATTCCTTCTGTCAATGCAAACACACATTTCACAGAGCAATCAAAGCTGAATAAATTGTTTAACATTGCAACAGCGGAGCAAGTTTTCTTGTTAAAATTTTTGGAAAATAATGACTGTCACTGTAGTTTGTTTTTCTCCTCTTAAGGACAGCGAAAACATTGGTTAGGAATATTATTTCATAATAATAATATAGACTCCAGTAAAACTATATACCAAACAGTAGTTTTACAGTAATCTACCAAATTTTTGTTAGAGTGAATAAATGTGTGCAAATGTAGACTTAGTCACTGTAAAACTACATCTATGTTTTTATTTCACTTGATTAAATTTGTGTATTTAATTAATGTTAATAACTCCTTCATATTTTATATTTGGTTAGTTAAGAACGGTGATCAAATTTTTAAAAAGTGGTAAGTAACAGGCTAAAGAAGATGGTCCAAAATATAATTCTTCTTGGAACGCTCCATATTGACAACCTGTTAAATCACTCTGTAATATGTATGTGATCTGAGCCTAAGAGCGATTGTACATTGTGTCAGTTATGCGCCTAAAAGTAGACCAGCACATCCGATTTCTGCTATGCTTTTTATTTACTGGGGTAGCTTCCCTAGGCTACTATCTCTACTAAGGTGCCTCTTAGGTGTATCTTGGAGCCTTGTAGGTTGCAGTATTACTATTCTTTGCTCATCATGCGAGCCCCACCAACACGTGGGTGCAATAGAATTGAATGTAACATTACATTTGAAGAAGTCCTATGTTCCACTGGTTTAATAGTAGTATGAAAATTAGATATTTAAATTTCTTTGACCTTTGTTATCAGTTATATTATTACTATCATCATAGCACTTCGGACATGTCCATAGGTGCTCTGATCTCCGCCTGAACAAATTCAGCAGCGTCCAGTGGCCCAACACGCCAGTTCGATTTTGATAATCAATTTTTGTGCATGTTTGGTATGTTGTTCTTAATAGGCTGTACCAATATCGACACCCATCTCTCTAAATTTGGACAGTGACTGGGATTTACAACCCTGAAACTCCTGTTCGAAAGGACTGTCTTAATGCCATTTTGGTCCATTGCAGATCCCTCTGATATCATAGCCATGCTTTTTTTCAAGTTTTAGTAATGACATTTGTTCAACAAATAAACACAAGTCAAACTTCTGAGGCCATTATTTTTTCTGTGGCAACATATGCATGTGAATCATGGACCATAATTCAAGTATTAACTCCTAGTGGACCAAACACCACACTATGTGGCTTTAGGTTGGACACCTTTTTACCAGGAGCCACACTAAAGGGTGGTTTTTATTCTAAAAAGAAATGGTTTGTAAAAACATAACTTGCTCTGGTCCACTAAAAGTTAAAGAGCAAAATCTAATCTTTTGACACAAAGTGCTTCAGAGAAATTCTTAGATGCAGTAAACATATCACAGATTCTGAAATATTTTGGTTATATTAACTCTTTCCACGCTTTAAGCCGCACACTGGCGGAAGTCCGTTGCACACTATAAGCCGCACACTGCACCATAGAGTTGCTTCCCTTATAAGAAGTCTTTCTTGTTTTACTTCTACTGTTTTACGTATACTATATTTTAACCTTGTTATTCTATTGGGTTGTCCAGTTTTCTTCAATATAGTATATAATAATATATATATGCTTATTTATTGACGAGTAGTTGGGATCGTTTTATTTTTAAAAAATTTAGTTTTACTTCCTTGAATTAACTGCTTAAAATTGAGGAAATAACTGCGAGTGGAAAGAGTTAAACACCACAGTTGTTTGGAAAGATTGGTTTGGAAATAACAGTAACGACGAGACCATATGGTTCCTAGAAGACAAGACGGGATTATCAAGACAATGGTGGCAACAACACATTAAAGAAACCTTGAATGTGACTTTGGAGAAGGTTGGAGAACTAGCTAGGCTGAGTCTTTTTCAGGAGGACTGATGAGTTTGATGTTCAGCAAAGTACATGCTACATAATGTGACCTTTGCTCGTACTGAAAGTCAATCTAGTATATTCAGAACAATGACCATATTCAGTGCTCAGAGATAAGTACTACTATATGTCTGACTATACATACACACACATATGTACACACAGTTAATTTATAATGAGGTCAGACAAAGAAGAGGACATAGGAAAGATCAGATAAGTGGTCAAGTGGAAGCAGACAAGAAAGTTTGCTATTTCCTGTATTATTTCAAGTGCTGGTGTTGAATTGTGAATATATTGAATTTATACAGACTATAATCACACAAGTTTTTGTTGTTGTTAGGAGAGGGTTTGTTTTTGTTATTGTATGTTGGTTGGTCTCTGTTGTTCTTGTGTAGAGGGGATTTGATTTTGTCATGTTGAGGGGGTGTTTTTGGGAGGAGTAGTCAGTTATTGTTGTTTTGTGGTATGGGGGATTTGTTTTTGCTGTTGTGTGGAGGTGCTTTCGTGGGGGTGTTTTTGCTGTTATGTGGACGAGCTTGTTTTTTGTTGCTGTGCGGTGGTGATGGTTAGTTTATGTTCTTGTAGGATGAGAGCTTGTTGTTGCATGAAGAGGGTTTTGTTGTTGATGTGGGTAATGTTAAGTTTTGAGATTGGAGCATAATGGTGTCTTACATTTGGTAACTAGGTTTTTTTTTGGGTGGAGCATGTTTTCTAGGATAAAAGACTTAATTTGCTGTATTTTTCTCTTGTCCAATCTTTTCTACCAGTGCATCTTTTATTAGCAGGAACTATGAATGTTTTTTTGTAAATGAGGGGAAAATTGATTAGAATTGGTGTCTCTGAACTTTGGCACTTATATAGGTACTGATTCCCTTTCAACTAGGCATGTCAACATCAAAGAGCTTACAGAGTAGCTAGCTCCTGCATTGATTACAAATGAACTCTTGTTTTATCCATATGTGCCGTGAAGCATCATGGGTAGTTCAGTTTTCTATCCTGTGTCAGGTGTGTTTGAGATATTTTGGACATATAAAAAGACATGAAGGGCTGGAGAAGACCATCATGAAAGGAGGCATACCGGCAAAGAGAAGATGGATTCAGTATATAACTGATGGTTTGAACATGATGGCTGCAGAGACAGAACATCTGGCCTATGAGAGAAATTCCAGAGGACTGTTGGGGTGGCAAAGTTCTGCTCAGGACAAGCTATTTGATGATGATGGCAGGTGTGTTGCATCTTTAGTTGTTAGTCTTTGATATCACATGATATCTGTGATGTTATCTATCCATCAGGTTCTTGGTCTTCCTCGGTCTC
The DNA here is from genome assembly GCA_020796225.1 of Arion vulgaris. Lineage (NCBI taxonomy): Eukaryota > Metazoa > Mollusca > Gastropoda > Stylommatophora > Arionidae > Arion > Arion vulgaris. The sequence continues at coordinate 71,372,685 of CM036758.1, forward strand.
TGCACCCTGGTTGTCGTTTGTAATAGGCTCAACATGGTTGTAGATCTGGATTCATTCTCATTAGGTGACCAAGCCACTTTATTCTTACATAAAGAATAAACTCCACGGTATACAGAGTCTTCTACAGCAGAACATCGGGAAAGAAGGCAAGAGGAAGACCACGAAAAAGATGGTTAGATGGCATAGCAGAATCAAGTGAAAGAGCAAAAATAACAATCACCCAAGCCACCAGAACAGCGCAAGACAAAAACAGAAAACCACGACACTGGGCAACAACCCGGTAGCAGTGTGACGACAGAAGAAGAAAGAAATAAACATCATAACCTGAACAGTTTCATGGTAACTGCACCAGCCATGCGGCCATTAAATTCTTCAAGCTCATATCCCTTCTGTCCTACAGTCCCCTAAAAAGCAGTATCACAGGCAGTGGAAACAGTTTAAAAAATTTTTATATACACTCAGTGATTGAATCCAACACTCTAATCACTATCCTGCACCCGACTCTCCAATCGATATCCAAGCAATCAACATTTAGGAATTGCATCAATTCCCTTCACTGTTTCGACTAATTTTCATTTATATTCAGCGTTGACACACTCATACGGACATATATATATATTTATATGCATTTGCGTGTAAATAAGCCAGCAAATGTTAACCTACTTTTTTTTTACCTGTGCACCAGATATCTATCAACATTAAATTTACTTTTATTGATATGTTTGTATATTAAAGTTTGTAGGATAATTTTATCCCATTTTAATATATTTTTTTTACAGGATATCCTCTGGCATTGCTGCACAGGTACCCTCTAATTTACTCTTCTCCAGCATCAGTCAAACACTTCCTGTTTTTTGTGGAGGGTGTTGCTATTTGCTACTACAACTTTGGTAAGATTCAGAACGGATGTGCCCACATTTAAGAGTGATTGAGTTACTATCAGAAATAAATAACATCTTCAACTGGGTAATCCTAGACTGAAGGTCATGATAGCAGGTTCAGGGAAGGACAGTCATGTTTCAAGCAAAGGACATTATTTATGTGTTATTTGTAAGCTAAATGTAGACTTTTCAACATCTTAACTGATTTGCTCCTATAAACTGCTGGTTGTGCCATTATTTATTTGTTTTAGATCGATCTTAAAGAAAATTCATTTCCCTACAAAATGGTGTATTACTCATAAAAATCTGTTAGAGAAACAAACTTAAGACCTGTACTTAAAACATGTATCTCGCTGTCGGATAAGGAAAGGTCTGGAGGAACACAAACCACCTGTGTGGGAGAAGATAGTAGTGGACAATTGGAAGGAGTGGTAGAAGGTAAGGCTAAGTTTTTGTTAGTGATGCGTGCAAAGAAATTCATACAGTTGTCGTGCAAAGAAATTCATACAGTTTGTTAAGAACATGGATAATGAAATGAATAAGGGAGTAAAGGAGCATATTGTTAGAAGTAATCAGTCTAAGACGATGTAGAAGTTGTGGCTGAAGAGTCCCAGTCAGAAATAAAATGTGTATGGTTGGCCGCAATACAACGTATATGCTATAAAGCACACTTAGTTTCTAACTGTTGAAGTATGCTACATAGTTTTACTACAGTCTTTCCTTATATCGCTAATAAATATCAGTCAGAAGTTCCATTTTATTATATCTACGTCTGAATTCGTAGCGGGCAAACAGAAAAAAATTATGTTGGTCTATTGAATAGAATGCTTTCACTATGACAAGACAGCAGTGAAGTCAGGACATTAATAACTAATAAGTGCCCGTATGGTGCCAGGGGCCCACAAGGGAAGCAAAGAATAGTACCACTGCAACCTACAATGCATGTCGTAAGAGGTGACTGATGTAGGCGCTAGGGATGCTACCCTAGTAAATAAAAAGCAGCGCAGAAATTGGATGTGCTGGTCTACTTGTAGGCGCAAAATTGGCACTGCATACAATCACTTTTAGGCTCAGATCACATACAAATCACACAGAGTGGTTAACAAGTGGTCGATATGGAGCGTTCAAGAAGAGAAAACTAATAAGACTGCAAGCCTTAGGGAAGAAAAACTAGTTTATCTTTATTGATTTTTGTCACGTTCTCTCTGCACAATTATCCGCAATAGCATTATGAGAATGTATGTTTATTAGTAAATGTTGAGATGCTTATGATAAACTTGAGACATCAGCTGCACAGATGCAGCCATAAGAGTGTACAAGATAAATCAATAGATTGCAGAAAATAATCACAATTTATGCAGAACAATAAAGAAAGTTGTACAACGTAGTTATTTTAACTGTGATTTTAATATATACATAACATATGAAATTGAAGGATCAGCCTTCTTAACAGTTATCTATGTGCTGTTTTTTATATATTGTAGTCATTTTTGACCTATAATATCATCTTTGATCAATTGCGTAATAAAAGCCTGTTTGAAGAGTTGATTTAGTATATTATTGTACGTTGCCGTTTTACCGTGATCGTATTTTGATATTTCACCTATTTTTCTTCTTCATAGTTTTGATTTCAACTGTCAGACTCCACCAATTCATATTTTGTGCCAACTTCCTGGACTGTGCCAATAAAATAAAATATAAAAATAAAATTTCCTGTCACTTCTACATTTCAATTCTCTAATGTGCAGGAGGTAGGAGGGCCAATTCTTTCAATAAAATAAAATATAAAATTAAAATTTCCCGTCACTTCCACATTTCAATTCTCTAATGTGCAGGAGGTAGGAGGGCCAATTCCTTCAATAAAATAAAATTAAAATTTCCCGTCACTTCACATTTCTATTCTCTAGTGTGCAGGAGGTAAGAGGGTCAATTCCTTTCCTTGTCTATGGAACGGCAAGTGTGGAATTGAACCCACAACCCTCTTGTGTGTGAGTCGATATTCGATTGCTTATTGCATTACATGAATCTGTCCCACACACCGTCAATACGACTCTTGTCATCCTGGCCAGCTTTACGGCAACTTCACTAGCCATGCGGCCATTAAATTCCTCCGGTTCCGCCAACCTGTCCTACACCGCCCTAAAAGCGGTATTAAAGGCAGTAATGACAGTATAGAAAGTAGTTTTATTCAATAACTGCGACTATAATAGCGTGAATACTTTACTGGTGCTCTGTGATGTTTTACGGAAGTCAATAAATTGATATATTCTCTCTCCTAGGAACTGACACCTTACATACATGGCTCAATGTGACAATCATCTACCTGGTTTTGCTGGTGTGTGGTGGAACCAAGTTTTCTATTATATTTGCATTTGTTTTTAATACGGTAAGTAAAAATATACGTATATTCTGTTTGAAAAGGAAGGGCAGTTCCTTGCTATGTTGTCAAATGTAACTGGAAAGTTTTAATTGATAGGTTGTAGAAATTTTTTTAAATCATGCACATGGATTGTGTTAACATACAAGAGAACACTAATCTGAAAATGGAAGCCAGAATCATTTATTTGACCAAAGGTGTTTTTCAGACAAGAACACTAAACTTAGAAATTTGACATATAAAAGAATGGCACTTTTTAGAAGCACTTATTTTTGGGAACTTTGTTTCAAGAATAAAGTTTGTTGCATTGAAAACATCCGCCGTGCTTTGCCGAAGCCCACAAGAGGAGCAAAGAATGGTAACATTGCGACCTACAAGGCATGTCGTAAGAGGCGACTGAGGCAGTGGCCTAGGGAAGCTACCCTAGTAAATAAAAGTGTCGCAGAAATTGGATGTGCTGGCCTACTTGTAGGCGCATAACTGGCACAACCTACAATCACTCTTGGGCTCGAATCACATACAAATCACAAAGAGTGGTTGATATGAAGCATTCAAAGAACTTTGAAAGCAGAAAACACAGATAACAGATGCTCATTTGGAGAGCTTGTTAAGACTAGCATTTTGGTAACTGGTACCAAAAGAATGAAGTGGTCAGGCCGCTTAATAAGAACTCAACCAAACTCCACTATATACAGAGTCTTTTACAACAGAACATAAGGAAAGAAGGCGATAGGAAAACCATGAACAACATGGATAGATGACAGTAGAATGCTGTAAAAAAACTACCACCCAAGCTATTAGAGCAAATCAAGACAAAAACAGAAAACCATGACACTGGGCAGAAACCCAGTAACAGTGTGAGGACAAAGGAAGAAATTAAGACTATCAATATTTTACATAATACCTGTTGTGGAGTGCTTTGAGAAAGACACACTGTACAGGAAAATATTTATAATTTAAATTGCTTCTGTTTAATTACTGTGCCTTGAGAAAGACAAACACACTACAGGAAAATATTTATAATTTAAATTGCTGCTAGTTTAATTACTGTCATGAAAGATCAAACATCCTTTCCTTGGCATGGTAATGTGTTCATAGTATGTGTACTTAAGTTGTGAGATTAGCATAAGATTATATGTTATTATGAAATGTGTATGTCATGTTTATGGTGAATTTCTTTTAGTACAACTCAAAACCAACTACATGGTGTCATTAATAGCCAAGTTGATAACGCCCTGCGCTAGTTAACATAATAATAATAATAATTCCTCTCGTACCATTATAATAAATTACACAGGGCCTGCAAGCAATCCTGGGCAATTCGCTCAATCTCTTCCATGGAACTCAGACCGATATTTCTTGCCTTTCACAGCAAAGTTTGTTTCAGGGTCTCCTTAGGTCATCCTCTCTTTCTTGAACCCTCTGCATCCCACTTCAATGCCTACTTTGATATTCTTTGATCATTTCTTCTCAAGGTGTGTCCAACATATCTCCATCTTCTCCTTATAACAGTTGTTGCTAGTGGTTGACCAGACATTTCTCTGGTTTCATCACTTCTCCTGAATTCGTTCCATTTTACATTTGGGAAAGAACCCCAAAAAAACTGCTTTGCATCAGCTGTTGTGCCAACAAAAAAAAAAGGTTGCCCATCCCTGCTCTAGATAACAAACAACATACAATCTTCATCATTATTGCATCTTTGAAGCTTGTTTATTGGTTATTGAACCGACATCATTACACTCTGAGCAGACCCATAGGTGCTCAGTCTCCTCCAACAGATATCAAAGGGTATGCATACTCATGATTCCCGTGGCTCGTTGATTAACTCCCTGTGGACCAAACGCCACACTAGGTGGCTTTGTGTTGGACACCTTTTTACCAGGAGCCACACTAAATAGCTTTTTTTATTCTAAAAACAAATGGCTTGTAAAAATATAGCTTTTGCCCTGGTCCACTAAGAGTTAAACACACTCCTCAGGCATCCAGTTCTAATTGTACAACAGGTAGCTAGAAACTCTGTAAATCGTTGTATCGATTCAACATCTAGTTAAGTCTAACAGCGAAGGATTTTCATGGCACTGTGTTTTATCTCATATGGCTCGATCCCTCTCTGCAGAAATGACACGCCACCTGCAGAAAGTATTGCACAAACTTCACAGCTCTGGCAACATTCCTAGGGGCCTCTGGAAAAAAAATACACCCATAAACAGAATGACGTGGTCCGGATACGAACCCTCAACCTTCAGAACACAAAGCAAAGGCATATCCACAGAGACCCCCAATCTATTTTAGTGTCTTCATCCAACAGGCGGTCCTAAAGTTTAACTGTATATATATAGTTCCTTAATAACTTTTAACATTGATTGTCACTATGATGTTCCTATCTTATCAGACCATTTTGTTTGTTTACAGTGTTACCTAGTCATAGGGTACTACTCTCAGATGCCCTTTGAAGACTTTGGCATATCATGGACCATGCCACACTGTGTCCTAACCTTAAGACTGACTGGAGTTGCATATGATTACTATGATGTAAGTATTTTAGTACACATGTTATAGCATCAAAAGATTTATCTGAATAGAGGGACTGGGGGTGGTATAATAGGGTCACAAATAAGAATCTTTTGGAGAGAATAAGTTGGATCCCAGTGAAGAAAAGATGCTGGACACACCTTGAGAAAGCCAGAGGGAAATTTCTTCCTCTAAGGCTCCATATCAACCACTTGTTAACTACTCTGTGTGATTTGTATGTGATCTAAGCCTATGAGCGATTGTACGTAGTGCTTTATGCGCCTACAAGAAGGCCAGCACAACCGATTTCTTTCGAAGCTTTTTATTTACTAGGGTAGCTTCCCTAGGTTCTACATCAGTCGCCTCTTCTGACATGCATTTAGGTCGCAGTGGTACTATTCTTTGCTTCCCTTGTGGGCCCCACTATCACATGGGTGATCTCTTTTGGATGGTGGTGCTCAAGAGGGGAATATAACGAGAACCCGTTCCTAGAACCTGCAGGAAAAGTGATAGGAAGCCAAGAAATACATGGAAAAGAGATTTGAAGGCAGAGATTAACATACAGAAGACCTGCAAGAGATAACTAAAGATAGGAAAACTTGGCACGAGTTGGTTGAGGAGGACCTATGCTCCTAATCAGGATTAAAAAGCATATCTAAGAGAGAAGGGTGGTGCTCTTCCTAGGAATTGCTACATCCTGCATAATGTCACCTCTTACCTGCCTTTTCGTATTCTACATCCATGTGGTATCTGTCTACTAGGGTTGAGCTCAGATTATTCAGTCTTGACTGTGTAGTATGTCCTTTTTAAAACATCCCACCTGAAAGACTTTAAATCTCTAGCCAATTCTCTTGCTACCATGATTTTGGTTGTCCCCTGCCTCATCTTCCAGGTACCATGTTCTCATTTTTTGCTCCATCTATACCACATGTATTGTTTAATGTGGCTAAAATATTTTAGTTTCCAATACAGGATATTGTCTATGAACCAATGCCTGCAAGATGTCTACATTTTCTTCTTCTTTGTCTAAGGCTTAATAATAATTTTTTTTTGGTAGCACTTTGTTTCTAAAAATGTGATTTATTGCTTTAATGTTTGTGTGAATATCCATGATTCACACCCATATGTGCCATGAAAAATACATGTCCTCAGAAGTTTTATTTTTGTTACCATTCTGTATGATGCTATAGGCTCTTAATACTACTGGTACATACATGAACATGACAGTCAGGAGACAACTAATAAATTTCCTATGTCTACCAACTCTCTGTTATCAATGTCAAACATAGTTCCTAACTAAATCCCAAGAAAGAAAGATCAATGTTACAAGATGGGATAGATTGAGAACATTAGAAATGTCATTGAAATCACAGCATATATCCAACATATTCTTCTTCTTCAACATTCAACTCCCAACAGAGCACAGGTCTTCAACAAATTTCTTCCAGTTCTTCCTCTCTCTTGCCATCCCTTCCAACTCTTTCCATGTTTTACCTATCCTTTTAGTATCAGCCTCCAGCTCTCTTCTTCAGGTCTGTCTAGGCCTTCACTTACTCCTCTTTCCCTGGGGTTCCAAAACAGTGTATGTCTTGCAATGCTTTCAGTCGGTCTTCTCAATCCAACATATTAGAAGACAACACATAAAATGGTTCGGTCACATAATAGGAACGAAACCAGATTTATTATCATTTAGTGCCTGTAACAACCGGCAACCTGAACACAGAGCTTGAGGAAGACCAAGAGCTTGATGGATAGATATCACATATATCCTGCGACATCAAAGACTAACAACTACAGATAACAACACATCTGGCACATGATAGAAAGACAAACTCATCACAACACTTCACAGACAAGGCAATGAATGGCAGAGGATAAAATATGTTCAGTTTTTTCAATTGTAATTTTATTATTCCTAATATTTCTGTGTTTACCAGAGCAAAAAGAACGAAGCGGACAAGGAGGTGGCACTTTCAGAGAGACCTAGCTACTTGCAGATGCTTGGTCACACTTTTTTCTTTGGTGGTGTACTAGTTGGACCACAGGTAAAGTTGACTATATGCTTCTTAAATACTCAAGATTATATTCAATTCAAGCCCAAATATATGGCGTAAAAATGATCTTTAAAGAATCCTGAACACAAGATGCAAGGGAAAGTGTTAGGGACTGCCAGCGAGACAAACATTTCCAGTCTGCTGAAAATTTTGAATGCCTTGCCCTACACTTGTAGGGATCTATGAACCGACGTGCAACGTATAGTCATTCTTGACAAAGAACACACATATCACAAAGAGTGAACAAAGTGATCGTAAAGAACGAACGCAAACAAACAAAACAAAGCATATTCAATTCTTTATCAGACTAGAAAACCGAAGGAGCTCTTCTTCTGAAGCTGTAAACGAGACTTCCAGGTATTGAATATGAATATACCAAACTTGGAAGAGCTTCTATAAATAGGTCCCAATGGTAACAAGTTATGAGAACCAATGAAGTCTGAGTCAATACAAATAATGTCATACAGAAATAGCAACTCGTACAAAATACGCTGTTGATTCTCTGTCGACTAAAATGATGCCATAACAACATCATCATCATCATCATTCAATCCTTGTCAAGATTTTGTGTGTTAACTCGTTTATTCTGTCAAACTTGTCATTTTAAATAATTTAAACATTTTTGCAGTTACATTTGACTGATATGCTATTATATTAAATAATATATCAAATTGTTTGCAATTTGGTAACAAAAGAATGCGATAACTATCTGTTTAAACCGTGATGACCCAGAGCAAGAAAATTACGGTTGGACTAGTATACCCTGCAGAAGACACAGTCGAGTGTCACTAGACCAGCACTTACGGAAGGCCTGCTTTCCGTATCAGTATCCCCCACCATACCTTCTCCGACTTTGAAGTTTTGCTACACTTGAAACCACACAGAGCATACAAGACATTAATAAGTACAACTAATGACTGTATATAAAACACAGCACAATAATACAGAAGCTAGACCTAGCTGTTGAAAACTATGAACAATATAATTACAATCTGGCACAATGTTATACCATTTTAATTTATGTCAGTTTCTGCAGATGTGAAGTAAGTGTATTGTATTGACCTTTTCCTGTAAGGTTAATGTTTTACACCACACTACTTTTGAATTAATTATGTAGATTAAGTAGTCCAATCATACTTCAGCTGCATAAATATTGGAATCCAGCGAAGCATAAGTAGGACAACGCAAGGCTGAATAATGAGTATATGCAACCATCAAGTCATAGAAACCACTAGAATGAATACCCTGTAACATCTGCCAAGAACGTAGTACACAGTGAAACAAATCTTTAAAAAAAACCAAGGTGGAAATTTGGCTGAGCAGATGTTCAATGGAAACACTGGAAGATAGGTATACTGGCACATGGCCACCCTTGGAAGATATCAAGAAGATTCTACTTCCTCCAGGACCAGATGAACTGAACACATATTTTAAACCATTTTTGGTTACCCTCCTTGAATCCTTGACAATATAAATATTTTATCTTACAGTTTTCCTTGAAAAGATATTTGAATTTTGTGAATGGTGAATATGCTGATAAAAGGACTGGAAGAGCACCTGACAGGTATGTCAATTTGACTTATATACAAATTTAGAAGTTACCTATTTCCAGATTATACTATGAAAAGGTGCTTACCACCTGTTTATATCCACTCATCGGTGGATCACACATCACAAAATTTGGCTGAGATATTTACTGGATTCAGTTACGGCTCTTTGTTAGTAGTCTAGCTCTGGGATTGACACAAAACTAATGCTGATTATTGATAAAACTTATATTTTTCAAGATTTTAAAAACTTATATAAAGGACTACTCAATTACTAAATATCAGACATTGTAACATTTCTAGTAATAGGAAACAATAAATCTCTGACCAATATGTTTCTAATTTCAGTACCAGTGCAAGCTTGCAGAAATTTACAGTTGGTCTGTTATACCTATCAGTTTTCCAATTGTTAGTGTTGTATATACCTGACGGTTACATTACATCTCCCAGTTTTCATGTAAGTTTCTTTACTTTTGTTGTTTCTAATAATTTTCATGCATGCCTGCCCAGCGTGTCCGTAGCGCATTGGACTACGGGTGACTAGCCCTCTGTGAGTGCGGGTTCAATTCTGCGGGCTGGCATAAAAGCAGATATAGAGGAAACGAGAGTAACCACAACTTTCAGGGTCTTGTCTTTTTGAGAATTGTTCAAAAAAAAAGAAATAGGGATGTTGTATGTTTAATTTAAAGAATTAAGTTGTACAGTTCAATCTATCTATTTATCACCTGACTTTTATTCACAAATGTGATGTTCATCATTGTGCTCTGGGAATTTCATTAACTTTCCCAATGGCAACTGCACTCAGGTTAACACGGACTCAATTTAACATCAGAAAAACAATGGGAAGTAAAGATGGCAACATGACGTAGACCACCACACCCATTGTGTGCTGTTGGTTAAAGAAAAATGTGTGTGCATTCTGAAATGAATGATAGCGATGCCATCTGAAATGGTTGCTACTGTTGTTAGAAGAGAATGTATTGTCTCATATATTAATAGTTAACACTTTTTTTCCTTTGTTCTTTCTACGCCAATCATTTGTTAAACTCCTCTTTGTAGTCAGTATGTGATTTGTGCCTAAGAGCATGAGTTTGTTGTGCCAGTTAGACACTTACAGACCCGTAGTCCAGCAAATCCACTTTCTGCATACTTTATTTTGGGTTTGCATACTGTGTAGAATTTTTTTTTTTAACTGACAGAGGGGAGCCCATTCCTTAAGGTGAGCCAGAGCCCCGTTAGTATTTAACCTCAATGTCAAAAGTTTCCCAGTCTACACTACTGGGAGGTGGGGTTGGCTTGCATGTTCTACAGGTAGCCTACTACTTTTCACTGTTCGTCCTTCTTAAGAAAGACTAGCTGACCCCAGCTCTGCTGAATGCAGAACCAGTAACAGAACACACCTTGTAGACCAATAATGTTTGTATGAGGAAGAAAAGAATGTGATCATCAGTCCTCATTGCACAAGGGCGCATCAGGCAGACTTACCAAATATAATTCAATTCAATATTCAGCCTTTCTCTCCATCCCGAACCAAGTCTTATGCATGACTTTGAGCTCTGCTTTGAAAGTTCACCTCCATGTGACCCTAGACCTCCATTTTTTTCCCTTGTGTCCACTGCATTGCATTTTTTGTCCCCCTCTCTTTTCTAACTCTGAGGACATGTCCAATCCATCACCTTCGTGTCTTGTATAAAGACAATGTATTGCCTCATATCAAAAGTTAAACGACAACAGATAAAGACATTTGGTTAAACAGATGGCCATGGAAGACACGAGAAGAGAGGTTTACAGACACATGGCCAACCCTAACCCATCAACCACCTTACGGGGATCAAAAGAGAGAGAGAAAACCACCTTAAAAGAAAAGAGATCAGAGCACCATTTTTAGACTCTGAACTCAACACATAATACTACACAATCATATGAACAGAATTCAACCACAACACACTCCAGAGTGCCAGCTGTTTGCACATCACCATGAAACAGTTCATCACCACCTCTTCAGGTGTTATACACTAGATGATGTCAGGAAGATCCTCCAAGGCCAGATAAATGGAACACATTATACGAAACAAAAGAACAACTTACAAACACATGCAGATACCACTACATAGCATTGGGTCGAAGGGCAAGAGCTCAAGTGCTGCTGGATCATTGAAGATCGATAGTGAACACTGTTGTGTCAGGGATGTTAGAGAATGTATTTGCCACATATATCTCCTTAACTAATATAAGAATTATGTGTTTGTCCTCAGGAACTAGGGTTTCTTACTAAATGTGCCTTAATAACAATATGGGGGAAAAATGCTTTACACAAGTATATTGGAGTGTGGTTACTTCAGGTGAGTACTGTTATTGCTATTAAATATAGGGTACACTACAGTAAACACCTATCTGGTGTGTCGGCTTGCTGCATATACATTGCGTAGCTCAGTAATTTATGTACAGGGGCTGTTGGATGCTGTTCTTTGCTTTATCTCTGCTGTTCAGTGCTTTATACATACTGTTTGGTGTTTTACTCATGCTGTTCAGTGCTTTATCCTTGCTGATCATTGCTTTACTCTTGCTGTTCTGTGCTTTGTTTATGTGAAGAGCAGATGCTGCCAATCTTATGCTGTAATCCTGGTTAAAAGAGCAGAGAAAAGAGATGTAGTGAAATAGTTAGAACAGTTTATTCTCTGGAGTAACAGGACTTAATATTTGTAGTGGTTTAAAAAAATTATATCTTTGTCTTTGGTCTACCAGGAAGGCAGTATCATTCTAACTGGCATGAGCTACAATGGTGTTGATAAGAATGGCGTTGCTAAGTGGGATGGATGTACCAACATCAAAGTTTGGCAACTAGAAACTGGAGAATCATTTTCAGATTTTATCCAATCTTTTAATGTCAACACTAACCAGTGGATGGCCAGGTAAGAAGTTGTTAGATGTAATCATGTATTCATCTTCTTCTTCTTTGCGTTCATTCTTTACGACCAATTTTAATGACTCTTTGTGATACGTTTGATCTTTGCCAAGAACGTGTATACGTTGCACATTGGTTTGGTAGGGTAGGCCCCTAAACGCATAGACTTCTACACGTTTAGGACATGTGCATCCGATTTCAGCCAAACTTCCTTAATCGCCTCTTACGACATGCGTGCAGCCCCCATTAATTAAAAATGTTTAAATTAATTTAGAAATAGCGTATTTGTTATGTAGTAATTAATGTGTTAATTAATAAATGATGGTGCTCTTGTTGCACTGTTCAGGAAGCAGTGACATAGCAGAACTACTGAACCTATAAGTGGTGCCTAGAAAATTGACAACTCGTTTACTGTGGTAGATGGGGACATCCTGTACAGGATATGTCACCATTTTCATTTTTTGTCACTATTGTTGCAAGTTACATGTTTTGAATGTAGTTGTTAATATGTTAATAAACGATGGTACTGTTGTAGGTATTCATGTTTTGAATGTAGTTGTTAATAAATGATGGTACTGTTGTTGTAGGTATTCATGTTTTGAATGTAGTTGTTAATAAGTTATGGTACTGTTGTTGTAGGTATTCATGTTTTGAATGTAGTTGTTAATATGTTAATAAGTTATGGTACTGTTGTTGTAGGTATTCATGTTTTGAATGTAGTTGTTAATATGTTAATAAGTTATGGTACTGTTGTTGTAGGTACGTCTACAAGCGTCTACGATTTCTAGGAAGTAAAGTATTATCTCAACTGATAACACTGCTTTACCTGGCGTTATGGCATGGCATTCAGTCAGGTTACTACATGTGTTTCTTCTTAGAACTTCTAGAAACAAATGCAGAGACACAGGTAGGTGTGAGCAGATAGGTATTTCAATGACTTATATATGACTTGAAATGTGACAACATTTGGAAGTTCGTAAATTGTCAACAAATTTGATATGCGTAACTGCTAATGGTGGGACTGATTAGCGTAATTGTTCGACTATTGACTTGGGCATCAAGAGGGTTGTGGGTTAAATCCCACACTCTACGTTTCACATGTGAGGAAAGAAATTGGTCCTTCTACCTCCTGCACAATAGGAACTAGAAATCTGAAGTGACATGCACTTCATACCCTAAGATCTTAAATGCCTGCAGGAAAACTTATTATTCTATTTTAAAGGCCAATGGATAAAAAAGAAAGTTATAATGGAAGTGCAAGATAAAAGCAAAAAAACAATCCATATCTTAATGTGGAAAAAATAAGGACATCTGATAAAACAAACATGGTAAAGAATATTTGTTATCAATAGAGAGAAAATAAGAAATGTGAACAGTTTTGAATATCTCGGTTCGTTGCTAACAAAAGATGGAAATGGGATGAAGGAAATTAAGAGAACAAACATGTCATTAAAAAAATTAAACAACTAAAAATAGTATGAAATGGACCTGATCGGAAAACAAAGAGCAGAGTACTAAGAGCATGTTTATTCCCAGTGGCAACTTATGGGTGTGAAATATCGACATTTAACAGGCAGTGAAGAAACATATGTGCATTTGAATATAAGTGCTACAGAAGAGTCCTCCGTAGACTATGGACAAAAGAGAACAAATAGATCTATCCAGATAAAAATCAAAGACAACTGGCTGATGCTATAAATAAGAAAGAGAAAATTGAAGTATTTTGGACATATAAAAATTACAGAATGGGTTGGAGAAGAACATTATGGAAGAAGTCATCCCAGCAAAGAGAAGATGAAGACACTGGAAAAGATGGATTCAGAATGTAACTGATAATTGGAGCAACATGGCAGCTGCGGGAGATGAACATCTGGTTTATGAGAGATAAATTGCAAGATTTTTACTTGCCAATGTTTCTGTCTCCTTTAATAGAGCATATGCCGACACTTTCTTGCTTAATTTTTTTATTCTTGGAGATAATTCACATTTTATTAGGAACACCAATGCTATTTTTTGTCCTACAAAATCCTTCTATGAAATACAACCAACCACCAATAACATCATACAATAAAAAGAGATTGGGTACTAGAGCTAAGGGAAGACCAAGAAAAGATGGATAGACAATATCAAGATGACACTACATAAACACGGATATAACACAAGGGTGACTCAGACCCTAGAACGCAAATAAAGCTCCCATCCCTATGCTTAATGGCAAGAGTGGACAGCCAACTACATCTTCCACCTGGGAATAGACAAAATCCTCTTCAGAAAGCAGAGTTTTGGTCTGCGTCTGCTTTTGTGTCTAGTATGAAACTGGTCAAGGTTACAGATGAAATTCTTTCGGAAGGTTATCCCACTATTTACCATCAATGGACACGCCTGGTTAGTGTCGGTTAACTATTCTTCCGGATGTGTTAAATGTAATATGGTACACCCATTACATTTCCAGAAAAGAAAGCCTGGACTTTCAAGGAAAACATGAAGAACTGTGGAAAGAGTTGAAAGATTATGGCCTAACATGGGAAATAATTGTTAGAAAGGCAGCAGAATGACAACAATAGGTCTCTTGTGGAAGCCGTATGTAACAAACGGATATTAAATAAGATAAGGAATTCAAAACTAAATGATAAACATGTGTGTGTATTTGCTAGCTTGCATAGGGAGAGAAAAACTGACTCATTTCTGAATGCAATGTTGCCAGGGTTTGCAAGGGGAGCTAAAGTAGTAACACTGCGACCTACAAGGCATGTCGTGCAGGCGATGAAGGTAGAGACCTAGGAAGCTACCTAGTAAATAAAAAGCGTAGCAGAAATTGGATATGCTGATCTACTTGTAGGCGAATAACTGACATAACGTACAATCACTCTTAGACTCAGATCACATAGAGATCACAAAGAGTAGCATTCGAAATGAAGAAGAAAGAATGCAATATTTAAATTGATTTTTGTGTGGGCATTCTAATTCTGTAACATTAATTTTGAGACCTATTTCCTCAGCTAAGACAAACACTAGGACAGCTTCATGCCTTTGATCACTTCAAACATCTGAAAGTAGTGCATATCTTTGGCCGTCTGGTTAGAAAAATTCTTCTAATATTTCTTTGGTCATATGCACTTGTTGGATTTGTACTTCTTCATACAGAAAAATGGATATCTGTAAGTTGGAAATGTTCATCTTGTTTTTGTTTGTATTACTGTAAGTTAGTGGTGGTTCATGCTCATTTTTGTTTGTATTACTGTAAGTTAGTGGTGGTTCATGCTCATTTTTGTTGGTGGGGCCAGACACAAATTTTCGGAAAGATCATTGTTTTAGGTTAGGTTATATTTTAATTTATGAAATAATAAATACACATCACACATTATTTTTGGTGGGCTGTACGGCCCTAATGACGACCGCCACTGCTGTAAATATCAGATGTTTTATCACTTTGAAATTTCAATCTGACAATTTCTGGGAAAAAAATATAAAAATGCCTCCAAAATAAAGCATACCTGGTCTAGAACAGCAGCCCATAAAGAACTAACACTTATAGTATGATACATAAACATTGAAAGGGGGCATTCAATCTTCTGGAAATTTATCAGGGCTGTACATTTATTTGATTAGGGAGCATTAGAGAAGATAGGGATATGTTGGGCATACTCTGAGAAGACATGATCAAAGAATAACAAAGCAGGTATTGAAGTGGGAGGCAAAGAGTTAAAGAATGAAAGGATGCCGTAGAGAAACTCTGAAATGAACTTTGCTGAGAGAGGCAAGAAATATTAGGTTCAAATCCATGAAAGAAATTGAACAAGTTACTCATGATAGATCGTTACTAAGAAATTGCTTGCAGGCTCTATGTAACGTATAATGGTACAAGAAGAATATGAGAAAAGATGGTATCAAGAAATATAAGAATGGTAAACATTGTGCTGTATCTTGTTTTTATAAAACTTTACTTTACTTTGCATTTCATTATTTCATATTCGGTTTATGTCTATCTACAAACACCCTGTTTGATGAGTATATTCATTATATTATAATACCTATGTGTGTATATATATATATATATATTTCTCTTTTACCATTAAACTTTACATAGGATCTGCAAGTAATTTCTCCATACTGCTATATCCTGGGCAACTCGCCCAATCACTTCCATGGAACTAACCGATATTTCTTGCTTTTCTCAGCAAAGTTCGTTTCAGTGTTTCCCTAGGACATCCTCTTTCTTGAACCCTTTGCCTCCCACTTCAGTGCCTGCTTTGGTATTCTTTGATCATTTCTTCTCAAGACGCACACCATATTTCCATCTTCTCTTTCTTATAACAGTTGTCAGTTGTTACTAGTGGTTGACCAGACATTTCTCTGATTTTATCACTTCTCCTGAATTGGTCCCATTTTATGATCATTATTTTTCGCAAACCTGTGTTTTCAAAAACATTCAACTTTCTATATCTTTAGTAATTTTTCTCTCGCTGGCATATGTTAGGATTGATACATTGTAATTTTAAATTCTTAATTTAGTTATAAAACTCTTAACTTACAGTTCCATATATATATATATATATATATATATATATATATATATATATATATATATATATATATATATATATATAAAAATATATATATATAAAATATATATATATATATATATATATAAAATATAATATATATATAATATATATATATACCTATATATATATATATATATATATATAGGTATAGTACCTAGTAATATGTATATATAAATATACCATATCTTTCTACAGGTATACAGTTCAGTCTACTTTGTTGGACATGTATCTAGTTTACTTGCTATAGTCATAACTCATGCCCTTCAAGCTGTGAAGAAATCAAAGGCACTGGTCAATGGAGTCCATTTGGATTGATTAATCTGTAAGTTGGGTTTGCCTATTTTCTTCTGCGATCAACTCCTGCTATGCGACTGCTCCAGTATGTGTCATAAACGGGTGGTGTACTTGGGGGGTCTTCACCGGTTTCCCATAGTTATGGTATGCCTATAAAAATGTAATATGGAGTAAACAACAGTTAAACTGAGATTGCTAGTAGTTAAAGGAAGAAAGGGGTGAATCCCAAATATATGGATTAAGCTATAGTGTTCAAGGAGCACACCCTGCACAAAAGCCTGGGTTGGTGAGATCGGCGTCAGAAGGCTGAAGTCACTTGCAGTAGGTCGTCTCCAGTCAAATGCTGGGAAGACAGATCTAGTCAGCAGGGGTGCTGCAACTGTCTAGAGAACAAGCTCAAAAAAAAAACTGTCGTCAGAAATGAAATGTGTCAGTCATTATTGGTGTGGAGGAATCGACACATATGAATGACTCAATGGCCATGCTCTACCTCATCCTACTGTGAAAGTATTGTTGCACAGTCAATGAGTGCTGCTTAAGAGATACTAGATAGACAAAAGCTATCAGGACAGCTAGAAGAAATGCTTGAAGGATATACTCTAGACCTCATTAAAAGCATTCAGTCTTGACCATGATCACGAGGCAGGCCAAGAACACGATGGATAGATAACATCTCAGAGTCCCTGCGAAAACATGGACTGACAACGTCAAGCGCAACACACCTGGCACAAGATAGGAAACTAACTCTCCCACGACGCTTCATGGCAAATGTGGTTAAGATAAGATAAGATGAGTCTTACCTATGATCACAAATTGCATGCTGTTGTGCTCCATTTGGCGCACATCTCTGCAGAAAGACGCAGCAACATGTGAGACTTCAAGAAATACCGGCAGAGAAGAGGAGACAGACTAGAAGGACCATGAACTGTGATCTCCTTTATGTACAAAATTTGTGATAACAGGGAAAGCAGACCTCTACGCAACAAATCAGTCAGAAATGCCATATCAATCACCCTAACTACAACTGAATTCATATCGAGCGAAAGAACCAAAAAAAAAACTGTGACCCTCCCTCCTATTTTTATCATGACTTGAATTGACATCCCATTTTGTTCTTCAACTATCACTCTCCATCATTTTGTATCATTATCATTGTAACTAAAGTTTTAAATATAATTTTCATTTTGTTCATTTTTTCCAGATCTTGACTACAGTTCTAGAAAAGACACACCCACAGACAACTATGACATAGGTAGCTTCATTCATTCACCCATCAGGTTTATCTACTATCAAAATCTCATATAATGGCATTATAAAGTTCAATTCTTTAGAAATCTAATTTAACTTATTCTGAAGAGACCACCAAAGTTGTGTTTTTTAAATAAACCTTTAAAAAAAGTGTTTTCATAGTCATGCGATATATAGAAACATATATATTTATAGTTCTTGAATTACAAGAGGAATAAAAAAACGAGAAATGGCTTGTTGTTGTAAATGTCAGAACATGCAATTTGCAAGTCGAAAACTTATATACTTACAGTAGAAACATTCAAGAATAAATGGGACTTTGTATATTTTCTTTATATAATAATTAATCAAATAATATTGAATGAAGTTATTGTTTTTAAATCTGCGTATGACTATATATATATATTTTGTGTATCAATCAGTGGCGCTCGTCATTAAGGCCAGTGGGCGGCCCAACCAAAAGTCATATATAACTAATATGTGAATCCTAACCCAAAACCATGATTTTCCGAAAATGTTGTCCGGCCCCACCAACAAAAATGATCGCGAGCCGCCACCAATCAAATCAAATATGTTGTCAATGGAACTCAGGATTTTGGTGGTTAGAGTAGCAAAGTTTTTTTGTTGTATGATATCATTCATTGTGTTCTTGTTAGGTAATAATGAATGTTGGAGATATTGTTACTATGGATCTACTGCTTTCTGTTCAGTTTGTGACTCTTGCTTCTCATTTAACAATATTACTACTCTGCTGGCCATTAATCTTAAGACATATTTGTTGACCAGATGTGACCCGATTTTAGTAAAAAAAACTACTGTAGTATTTATATTTCTTCTTTGCGTTTGGTTTCGTATGCTCGTCTAAATCGAGAGGTGGGTTGCCTCTATGAAGCTGCATGTCAGTTGGAGTTCTTCGAGAGTTCCCATAGCTTGCTCTGTAAGATTCATTCATGAGGCCATGTTTCATTTCGTTGGTGTATGTATGATGGACATGACTGTAGGATGTGCTCTAGAGTCTGTGTTTCTGTCTGGCATGCACACTGTGCATCTGAGCAGACTTTATTCTGTGCATGTGATGGTTGAGTCTGGAGTGACCTGTTCTTAAGCGAAAGATTATTGTGAGCTGTTTTCTATTTAGTCTGCTGGTGGAATCTTGTAAGTGTTTGCTGTGGGTTTGTTGCCTCCACAACTTTTTGTACTTTCGCTTGATATGTGTCTTGATTTCTGGTAGTGACACTAGATGTTTGTGTTGTATACATATGGTTCCCTCCTTAGCCTCTCTCATTTCCGTATTTATATTTAAAATTAATTAATTGAAAGTATGATACATATATTGAGATCTGAAATTTTGAGCACTCAACAAATCATTCTACTGTTACAACTAGGAAACAAAGCAGAGAATATGTCGGTTGTCAGTTCATTTGATTATTTGAATGTCCAATCCTGACACATTCAGTCTGTACTTCATTAACTGATTGTCTGCCGAATTTTAAAAAAAAACGGGTTGTGGCTGAATTAAATTGATGTCCTATTTTCCCATTGCAGGTGTATGTACAATTTCAGCTGGAGTTTTCTTAATTATTAACCGGTTTTTATGAGTAATATACCATTTTGTAGGGAAATGAATTTTTCTTTGAGATCTCTTTCTAAATCTTCTAAAACAAATACACAGTGGCGCTCCTAGTGGCTTATGGGAGCCAATCAGTTAAGACCTATGTAAAACATATTCAAATGCATTTCAATTATGAATGTCTTCATTGCACTCTGAACATGTCCATAGGTGCTTATGTCTCCTTCGCAATATCTCCAACAACGTCCAGCCACAAACCGTATGAGTTTGATGTTGATTGATGAACCTATTCATATACTTATTTTTCTGAAGACTTCAATCCAAACTCCTGCAATTTAGCAACTAACGTGGATTGATTTAAATGAAAATCATGATCATCAAATAGTATATCCTGAGCAGAACTTGAACACCTTAACAGTTCTCCGGAATTTCTCTCTCTCATAGGCCAGAAGTTCCGCCTCTACAGCCATCATGCTCAAACCATCAGATGTATCACTTCTGTTTGCCCAAGTGGTTACCGGGCCCAAATTTGGGGTGTAAAGAATAGAACCACTGTTACCTGCCATGCATGTTGTAAGAGGCAACTAAGGAGGTTTGGCTGAAATTGGATGCACATGTCCTAAACTTGTAGAAATCTATGCGTTTAGGGGCCTACCAAATCAATGTGCAACGTATACACGTTCTTGGCAAAGATCAAACATATCACAAAGAGTGATTAAAATTGGTAGTAAAAAACGAACGCAAAGAAGAAGATGATCACTTCTGTTAGTATTCAAAACGTTAATCTGTCCTCCATTTCAACCTGCAGGATGTTACCATTTTTGTTCTTATTTTACATAAATTATCTAGTCTTTTCAGTGAAATATATTTTAGTTCACCTGAAAAAAATATTTGTAGTAGTTTCAAAACATTTTTTCCCCATACATATCAACATTATTTACAACTTCGTGGTAGAGAGAGAAGATATAGTAATCAACTTCTTACGGGTACGGTGAGCAAATGGACCTGGGATGGCTGCTGCAGCGGAGGACAGAGTACGAATGGGAATGCCCATTGTGCCATGACGTCGGTCGCATAACATAACAATAACTTTATTTACAATTTTCACTAAAGGATATTTGTTTAATAATTTTTTAAAATATCTTTGGTTAGTGTGTTAGTTAAAACTTGTTCTTTATATTCTAAAGTCACATGCGCTTTTTCTTCTCATAACAGAATGATGTATTTATAACTCTATGTAAAACTGAAAGTAAAAGTTTCTATAGATGTTTTTTGCATATTTAATATTTGCGTGTAAATGATAATTTATATATATTCACTTTGTGACGTGTGTAAATGGTAATTTATCGATATCTTCTTTGTGACTTGTGTAAATGGTAGTTTATCTATATCAGTGGTTCTCAGTCTTCTTAATGCCACGACCCTTTAATACAGTTCATCATGTTGTGGTGACCCCCAACCATAAAATTATTTTCGTTGCTACTTCATAGTTGTTACTTATGTTGTTACCCAGTGGCTACTTATGGTTGTGAATCATGGACTATTACACAAAAAGAACGGGGGGCTGCCTAGAGTAGTTGATAGTAGCTCGGCCTGCTAGCTGTGAGACGCCTCATAGCTCGGGTTCGAACCTACTGTCCGGCATTTGTTCGAGTCCCTGGTCTTACTCAGGACGATAACGTGAGTACCTCTGAAGTCGGAGAAAATCTGCCTGTATGGCAAGGGAATACTAATTACGAGTACATTGAGCACACGGCTGCCAGTGTAAAGTAATTTACAATGTGCACGCTGCTGCCATTGTAAGAAATTGGAAAAACAGATTTTCACGCAAAAATCAGTTTCAGAGATGGAACTCGTCTGAGTTGAAAGCGGACGAAAGAAAAAACGAAAAAAAAAAAAAAAAACAAGAACGAAAATCCAGTCCTTCGAAACTAAATGCTACAGGAATATCCTACGAATACCATGGACAGAAAAAAGAAAGAACACTGATGTCCTGAAAGAACTAAATGTTAAAGAGAGTTGGCTGATAAACAATATACTATACAGAAAAATTACATACTTTGGTCACATCAAGCGTCACGATGGCCTGGAAAGAACAATACTAGAGGGCAGGGTCCCAGGAGGCAGACCAAGAAGAAGGTTACAAGATATTAAAGAAGCCCTGAACATGACTATCGACGAAGTGGGTGAACTGGCAAGAGACAGAGTGAATTTCAGATGTGCTGCAAAGAGAGCAACGTCCTATAAAGGATACGCACTCGATGATGACTTCATAACTGTAATTTTGCTACTGTTATGAATCGTAATGTAAATATCTGATATGCAGGATGATGTATTTTTATTGTTACAAATTGAACATAATTAAAACATAGTGATTAGTCCACAAAAAACAATATGTAATTATATATTGTGAAATATTTATTTCTAATTATGATAAATATCTGTTTTCCGATGGTCTTAGGCGACCCCTGTGAAATAGTCGTTCGACCCACAATTTGAGAACCACTGATCTATATCCTCTGTGTGAAGTGTGTAACAGTTCTCTGTTTTCTTTGTCCGTCCTATTATTTTCCCACCTGCTGTCCATTGGAAAGCTGCCCTAACCATGTCCCTACTGGCATAAGACATACATACCCAACCCATCTCCATCTTTTAAGATGATCTCCAATGATACACAGTTTATTTGTTGGTTTCAAAAGTTCTACATTTGATATCATATTTGGCCTGATAATTTACAGGGTTCTTCTTAACCCTTTAGCTGCTAAGGACGCGTATATACGTTTTTCCCCATTAACTGCTAAAGACGCATTAACACATCTGTTATTATCTCTCCTCTGTGGGCTAGATACGTGTTAACAGGTTACACATTTCTACTGTCACTGCTATAGGCGTACATTCACGTTTGTGACCTAGAAACAAATAGTAGCTATTTTTAGCTCCGTCTTCGGAAAGTATGTAGCAACGAAAGGGTTAAACAAGAAATTTCTCCAACTAGTATAAGATACTGTTGGTCATAACCAGCATTCAATACTGTATAATAACATTCCCAGGACAGTTTCTATATACTTTTCAAGTTTTATTGTATGATTTAATCCTTTTGGTTTTCCAGATTTTCTTGAGTATGGTGAATGTTTAACTTTGCTTTCTAAATTTTCCAGATTTTGTTAAGTATGATAACAGTTTAACTTGCTTTCTAGATTTTTCAAATTATTTTCTTTTTTGTATAACAATCCTGAATATTGATATGTTTATTAATGTGTGTGTTCTGTGATTTGTATTTTTCTATCCTTTTATTCCTTAATCCTAGCAGCAAAATTTGTTTCGTCAACTGAAAATTGTGACATATCCTTTACAGGACATAGCCGTCAACAACGGTAAACAATCGCGATTTTCTAGGCACCACTTAAACGTTCAGTAGTTTGTCGTTGCTTTCTGAACGGGGAGGCCTACTTTTACCGTTTGTAAAAATCCAATGGAACTAATTTGCTTCCAAACTTGTCTGCCGTGGAGTTTGAACCAGGTACACTTAGGTTGTGATCGAGCTCACTACCGCTTAAGCTACAGATGCTCATCTTAAGCTACAGACTTTCTGAAACTATGTTTACTAAATGTATGTTTGGTCATATTTAATTAAATGTGGTCCTAGATCTCAGCTATGAAGCCATATTTTCTATTTAAGATAAATATTCATATCCATAGATATTGAGTTTACACATTACTATTTAATAAGAGTGATAGGTAGTGTTACGCAAAGAATATCAAGTTTGTACTTATCAATATACGAGAAGACTGCAGTAAAACTATTTATCAATGGCTTTACATGTAAAAACAAAGTACTGTAGTTTTACAAAGTAAAAAAATAATATGCAGCGACGTTTCAACCAAAAAGGCCTTTATCAAGCAAAGGATACATTAGAAGTGAAGAAATTCAATCTTCTGATACAGCAGATATAACATATAATTAGACAATAAATACATCTAAAATATAGGGTCTATCCAGAAAGAACTCAAAATCAAAGAAAACTGGCTAATTCTACAAATAAGAAAGAGAAAATTGAGATTTTGACATATAAAAAGATATGAAGAGCTGGAGAAGATCATCATGGAAGGAGGCATACCGGCAAAGAGAAGAGGAAGACCACGAGAAGATGGATTCAGGATGTAACTGATGCGTTGAACATGACGGCTGCAGAGGCGGGATATCTGGCCTGTGAGAGAAATTCCGGAGGACTGTTGGGGTGGCAAAGTTCTGCTCAGGACATGCTATTTGATAATGATGAAAATACAGGGATAAAATCTAAGGTACAGAGATTTATTGTATATGTTATGTCTGTCTTTTCTGGTGCATCCTTAGCTTGATAAAAGCCTTTTAGTCGAAACGTCACTTTAAATTTGTACTTACAAATTATTTCTCAGAGTTAACTTATGCATGTCTAATGCACATATATTTTTTTTATTTTAGTCAGATATATGTTTGTTATTTAATTTTGTCACTGTGTAAATCATTATAATGAAAAATGTGTCGAAAAATATTTTCCTTTGTAAAACATGTATTTCCCCTGACCGGGTTCAGTCCCGGTAAGGCCAATGAGTTTAAAAATCGTGACCTGAACAGTTTCACAGCGACTGCTTTAGCCTTGTGGCCATTAAATCGTACACCGAACTAAAAAACGGTATTAACTCCTAGTGGACCCAGGCAAATGCCATTTTTTACAAGCTATTTTTTTAAATAAAAAAACCACCCTTTAGTGCAACTCCTGGTAAAAAGCATACAACTCCAAACCACATAGTGTAGCATGTGGTCTACAAGGAGTTATGGAAGTAACGACAATATTGACTTATACCTCTCCGCTCCTTGCGGACCATAGGACCTCAACAGTTGTTCGCCACTCTTCTCTGTCTCTAGCAACGACAGTATTACCTCTACGTAATACACATTTGATTTGAAGTTGCAAAAAGGAAGTGAAATATTGGATAAAAAAACAAAATAAAGTGCATGATTTTTCAGTCGGGATATATAGGGCACACGTTCATGAGAAATGATCAACAAATATCAAAGCAGGCATTGAAGTGGGATGCAAAGGGTTCAAGAAAGAGAGGACGACCTAAGGAGACCCTGAAACGAACTTTGCTGAGAGAGGCTAGAAATATCGGTCTCAGTTCCATGGAGGAAATTGAGCTCAAGATAGAGCGGTATGGAGAAATTACTTGCAGGCCCTATGTAACGTATAACAGTACGAGAGGAATTATTATTATATATAGGACAGATAGAAATTATTTGTTTGATGTCTGTTTCTTTGTTGGTGTACTTTGCTACTGCTGTATGTTAGTGACAACATTCATCTTATTGTTACATTTACTCTTTGTCTGAATATGAAATTTAGAATCTGAGGCTGAAGTGAATTACAAAAATAAAAAATGTAAAAGCATGCCCATGTTTTGTATTTGTGACAAATATGTGATAGTAACATATGTATGTGGTTGTTGTCTTTTGCCTTTTTTAACAGTGATTGTATAGAGTGATACTGTATTACTGTGATGTAAGATATTGGTGAAGATCGTATGGTTAGGTGGGAATGGATTAGCGTACTGTATAATTGTTCGCCTATCGACTTGGACATGAGGGTTGTAGGTTCAGTCCCGCACACATGAGGATAGGAATCGGCCCTCCTGACTACTAGGTAGCATATAGGCTTTCATTCGGGAGAACCGGGTTCAATCCCCGGTAAGGCCAAGTTTTTTTTTTGTCACGGACATAAAGATAAATATTAGCCTGAACAGTTTCGTGGTGATTGGCCCTCCTACCTCCTGGGGACTAGAAATGTGAAATGACTTCATACACTAAGCTCTTAAAAGCTATAAGATATTAAGTATGTTTAGATAATTTAATGACGGATTACTAAGACCATTATCCTTACACATTGGTGACAAACCATGCGTGCTCCGATCTCTTTATTACACCGCAAGATCTCAGTGACAGTGAATGAACTTTGTAGTTATAGTTCATTCCAAATATTCGTGAACACACTAAGGTTTAATTTTTACTAAATCTACCGAATGGATAACAGTAATTGTTTGTAGGCAGTCTTATATATCTCACAACCTTACGAATTCATGTTTAACTAATTGGTAGGTAGCTTAGTTGATGCAAAAAACCTTTTTTGTTATATCATTTTGCATAAACACAACAAAATGAAAATCAAAGTTTAGAATTTACAGTAATACACAAAATGGTGGCGAATGTTTGCAAAGGCATATCCCTATTACATATATAAAGCAATGTGACATAATGAACAAATGATACCTTCCACTTCTATCAATGAAAATAAATGTTTGGGGAATACGCCAATGACAGTCGTTAATATATATTGTGAACTAATTAATTCCACAGGATTCCCAATTTTCACTTGCGCTGAATTGCATGTGGAGCACACAAATGTGAAATTATAGACAAAACTTGACAATCGTACTGCTAAACTTCTACATGTGTACCAAATCAACATCACTGTTATTTTAGTAATAACATATAAAGAAAATCTTACAGCACTAAAGGTTTGGGTGGGCAAAAATATACTTTTGGAAGATCGCCATTGTTACCTATATCAAAATAAATAATTTCTGTCAAGTGGATAATTTTTATCGGTCAGTAAAGATGTTCAGGAATTTTGGAACGAACTGTAGCACCACTGAGGTTCCCCAATGTAATATCTAGGATAGGATGAGGGTCTCTAAGATGAAGTGTTTAAGGTGTTTGCCTATTGTTTTGAGGGTTTGAATCCGGACCGAGTCACCTGTGAAATATTTTTGAAATCCCTGGGATTTTTGCTTGAGCTACGAAGTTTGTGCAACACTCTCGGTAGATTTCATGCCATTTCTGCAGATATGGACTGAGCCATATGGGGAAATCCGGTGTAATGATGTCAACACTTTGCTGTTAGACCATTTTTTTCATATTTAGGATGATGATAATTTTATAGGAATTTTAGTTATTTTTTGCGGGCAGTAATTTTCCAGCATATTCTGAATGATTTTCAGTGGCCAAAGGTTATTTCGTGTGTTAAACTTGAACGTGAGACCTATTTTTTATTGCATGTCTCCTATAGTACTATGGGCTTGAACTAACCTACATTGAAATCAGGAGGAACTGGAAAATAGCGGATCACAGGAACATACCAACTACTTTTGTAGCGAGAGATGAGCACAGGGATGCCACAGAGTGATTAACTACTTAGTAATAACTTTGAAACTTTAGACGCTTGTGTGTTGCCAGTGCCAGCGGAGCAAATAATACCATTGCAACCTACAAGGCATGTCGTAAGAGGCTACTGAGGCAGGGGCCTAGGGAAACTACCTAGTAAATAAAAGTGTAGCAGAAATAAGATGTGCTGGCCTACTTGTAGGCACATAATTGGCACAACGTACAATCGTTCTTAGTCTCAGATCACATACAGATCACAAAGAGTGGTTTTACAAGTGGTCGATATGGATCGTTTCGAAGAAGTAAAAGAAACTTTAGAGAGAGACATAGTAGTAAATGGATATGTCTGGAGTAATTCACAATGTATAGACATTGATCTTCGTCTCTTCTCTTTTTGTCATATTCATGTCCTTTTTTGTTACTGTTTACTTTCATTTGTCAACAAGAATGGTAATGGAAATGTTTTGACTTTTTAACTTGTTTTTTGAAATATATGTGGATATTTGTACAGCTTTAAAGAGATTTATTTGTTTTACTTACAAAGAATTATATATTTTCATTGTTATTATATGTCTTCCAAAATGTGCTGCACCAATATCAATATTTAGATAGTTATAAATTTCAGGTTGGTTGATTGAACCACAACCTGCTGCCTTGCAGGTCGGCTGGGGACAGCCAAAGGCTGACGGAGAGCGAACCCAGTAAACGCTGGCTGAAACCTGACACATCACTGAAGGATAAGCACCAGAGCTTCAAATGGCGCTAAAGATGTGACGAAGCACACCCATGCTAAAGCTGCACGAATCTGATCTCCACATGAATAAGAATTTATGGGGAAATCTAGTAATCAGTCTAAGTGGTGATCGCGATAGAGAGAGATTGAACCATCATCATTGCATTTTGGTGAGTAACCGTGTTTGCTCCGATATTTTCCTTACACAGGAAGATCTCGGTGGCAGTGCATGAACTCTGGAGAACCAGTGAGGGTCCCCAAAAATACCAGAGACACATGTTGTTTGGGTTCTAATGTCCGTGAAAGTTGAGGTAAAAGTGACCACAATGTGCTAGTGTTCCTTCAATGCTCAGTCTGAGAATCCCTATAATGATCCTCTTAGTTAACAAACTCTGACTTCCAGGCAGGTCCGTTGATGTTTGGATTAAAAGGTTGCATAGACATACTTGACTTATTCCTCTCCGCTCCTCATGGAGCATAGGGTCCCAACAGTTCGCCACTTTTCTCGGTCTCTGGTTGTTTTCTTTATGGTCTCCCAGGATAGTCAAGCACCCGTGAGTTCCTCAAGAAGACTTAATTTCCAAGTCTGTTTAGGATGTTCCGTTTTCCTTACGAAAAACACATAATTGGCAAAATAGGATTAAAGAAAAGTAGAAGGAAGAAAGATATGAGATTTGACTATCAAACATGTGTTGAAGTGCATAATTTAGTGACAGTCGGCTGGATTAGATCATCAATATATGATGTTTGATTCCCATCTCGATTCAGTCAATTTCTTAATCTACTCAGATAAAAATTTATACACAAGACTTGCTGAGTTGGTGAAAAGTTCAGAGTCCTCTGCTTAGCCGATGTCAAGTACTTTGCTGCTAGCACTTTCGGCTAGTTAAAGGGACCTTGCACTTATATAGGCATCCAAGTTACAGACATCCATTTTTCTGTCCAAACAACTGTCATTATTCATTGTTAATATAGACAGGCCACTATTTGTTGTTTGATATCAAATTGTGGACTTGTGTGACAGTGACTCCAGTAGGTGCTGTTTGTTTGTGACTAATTAGTGATGGATTGATTGACAGGACCATCATCATTGTACTTCTTTAAGTAACCATGTCGCCCAGCGTGTTCGTAGCATGTTGGATGATGAGTGACAAGTCCCCTGTGAGTGCGGTTCAATTCCGCAGGCTGGCAGAAAAGCCACAGGTTCTCCAGATTTCACCGAACCGAAGGGTTACGATGTCCATGGCACCAAGCTGAAGAGCTAAAAGCTCAAGTGCTTCTGGATCCAAAAAAAAAAGAGTAACCATGTGTGCACCAGTCTCTTTCTTACACAGTAAGATCTCGGCCGCAGTGCATGGACTCCGCAGCACCAAGGAGCGTCACCGGGTAATTTAGAAGATGGAAATATTGTGTATGAATTAAATTCAAATAGAGAGGGGATGTTCACAGCATCAAAATAGAAATGATGGTTAAACTTCTGTGACATCATTGAGACATAATGAAAGTCAAAGTTAATGGCAGTGTTCTGAGGTATGTCTGTTGTACGGAGATAAATGAAACGAAGAAATGTGGACACTTAACTTTCTTCTTCTCTGTTCTTTGCTAGTAGGCGTCTCATGTATGACTGATGATCGGTTCCTGAGATAGTGCACACTCAGTCACTAGATATGCTGTGATATTGAGTAGTTTTAAGATGTCTGTAACTCCCATCAATCCATCTGTACACTTAACAATATATCAAGATATGTTAGAAGAATGGCTCAAATTTTGTCATAATTAAAGAATATATATTTTGTATCTGCAAGAAGTGATATGGTGCCGTTAGTAACTTTTTTGGGCATTTGTTTCAAGATAAATGTGCAAGGTAATATCTTGAGTAGGTTTTATCACTTGAATCTTTTATGTATATCTTTTGTGTATAGTTTATCACTTGAAGTTTGTGTATTTGCAGTGCCATATCATATCAGCACGTCTTTAACAACAGTAATAAATGTCATATTTGTTATTAATACAGTATTTATTAATCTCTTGCATGAACACTTAAGGGAGGATTCTGGTCTGGAAACATTTCTCGTTGCTTTCGTATTAATGTCGAATTTGTGTAACAATTTTGAGATATTATGACTTAAAAGAGTAGAAAAAGTTCAGTTTTCAAAAATATGTCAACGCGTTGCCATGGGCACAATAAAAATGGCTGCTGAACAGAAAATTTCAAATCCTAAGGCTCTGAATCTAATGAATGTAAATGAATTCTGTTTTCACTCTAAGGTGAGCAATTGTAATATCTAAAATATTACACATGATTTTAGGATATATTAAATATTGAATTTTTAATGAATTTTTGAGTAAACACACCCCCCAAAAAACAGCTTTTTTTGACCGAATTTTGAGGGCATTTTTACCCACAAATTTATAAAACATTTAATATATCCTAAACAACATGTGTAATATTTTAGATATTACAATTGCACACCTTAGAGTGAAAACAGAATTCATTTACATTCATTAGATTCAGAGCCTTAGGATTTGCAATTTTGTGGCCATTTTGTATCGCTTTCCATGGTACGCTTGACATTTTTGTAGACTAACTTTTTCTACTCTTCTAAGTCATAATCTTCCAAAATGGTTATACAAATTTTACATTAATATGAAAACAACGAAAATAGCTTCTTGCCCATCATACTACTGAATCCCCCCTTAAATACAGTAAAACCTTTATTAACCGTCACTTGTTTAACTGTTAGTATCCCTTATCCGTAATCTACAAAAAAATGAGTATCAACAAACAAACAGACATCTTTAAAATTGTCCACGGATTACTTTTACACCCTACTGTATAATACTGGAAGTGACTGTACTGTATGATGGTGGAAGTGACTGTATGATGTAGAACAGTGCTACTGTTCTGTATTTATAAGCTGTGTTTTGATGTTAAGAAATTGACGGCGATGAAGGATTTAGTTCTTAACCAACAACCTACAATTAGCCATTCAGATACAGAAACAATGTTATTAAAATATGTCGATTGGTCTGAAATGAAAGAGGTGACAAATGCAACACAGATCATACTTCTGCGTAAGTTACGAAAC
The DNA here is from genome assembly GCA_020796225.1 of Arion vulgaris. Lineage (NCBI taxonomy): Eukaryota > Metazoa > Mollusca > Gastropoda > Stylommatophora > Arionidae > Arion > Arion vulgaris. Next base: position 71,403,657 of record CM036758.1, read on the forward strand.
ATCGCATCGCAGAAAGCTCGAGCCTCAAAGACAGGAGATGACAGATTATTTTAAAGTAACGTAGGTTTATAGTATTACAATACATTTCTGTACATTATTACTCTTATATTGAAGTTGATCGTTTTGTAAAATTAAATACAATATGTATGTATTATTCACTTTTAAGGGATTTCTTTTTTGTCCAAAGCCCGCAGTGAAATCACGTTACTGTACATATATATTAAGAGATTTCTTTTATTGGTCTATTCGGTTATCCGTCACAGCCCTGGTCCGGACAGGGATGGTTAACCGAGGTTCTACTGTATCTCATTTTTTTTCATCTGTAAAATAAGCCAGAATTGGTTTCACTTGAACATTTCTGGAAATTAGATTACCACAGCCAACCTGGCACAATAGCTGTGAAAGTATTAGCACTGTGTAGTGTTGTCCATTTCAGGTTTGATTGATACTCATTACACTTTGGTGAGTAACCATATGCTTCTATATATTTATTACACATAAAGATCTTAGCGATAGTGCTCGAACTCTGTAGCACCAGCAACTGTCCCCAATGTAATTTAGAAGATGGTGAAATATCTTTTAGGAGTTTTATAAAAATTTCATTATGAATGTTGCATGAGCAGTGGCTTTCCAGCTTGCCCCTCTCGGTTTTGAACAGCCAAGGGTTCTTTTACGTTCTCAACTTGAGACAAATGAATAAGATTTAAATAGTTACTTCTGAACATCTTCAACAATAAATTTAAGCCTCTGAGCAGTATAAAATATTAGTATAGCCATCACCAGTGCCATTGCAGGACAAGCTCTTTGGAGATATTGACAAGCAGTTTTCCTTGAGCATATTCAAGTTGACATGGGAAAGTAAAGTGAAAGAAAATAAGAAATAATTGTGGTGTTTTTCATATACATATATAAGGACCTAGTAGTTAAGACACTGGTCTTTTTTTCATGAGGTTCAAACCTTTCTAAGTGTTTTTTCCCCGCCTTTGAGCTATAATCACAATTTTTTGTCCAGTTAAGACAATCAGGAGATGATGTGTGAAATGTAGTGTTTATATTTAATTTATAATTTTTTGTGAATGACATTGTCAAGCAAGTATAGAGTGCTAGATTCATAATTTGAAGAGACTGTATCTGCTTCCTGACCGAGTCAGTCAACTCTACTGAAGAAAATTTAGCTCTGGCTCGATGAGTTAGAAAATTGGAAAGTTGGCCAGAAATGGAACTTGTAACGTCAGCTCCAAATGCTAAGACTTAGTACTGGTCTCTAACACTTCACAACTTTTCAATATTTTATGTTTCGGGGATTATTGTAACCATCTTTCTCAATGAATGTTTACTTTAATATGAAAATATTGCACAGACATGTAGTGAATGAATGAGTGACCAGTCCTATTTAACAATAAAAGAAATGTTACGTCACGTATGTCTTCAACACTCCATGAGTATGGTTCGTAAAGTCTAAACAGGAATGGTGAGATGAAACTGGCTGGAAGTACTGGTACAGATAGGGGTCAGAGAGATGCACCTCCATTTTTGTCCCTGGGCTCGCAGAAGTCAGGGGTAATGAACGAGCTGATAGATTGACTTAGCATGGCTAGGATATCAGAGGTAGCTGCAATGTACTGAACTGAAATTCTTAACGCATTTAGTCTTTCCGAACGGAGGAGTTTCAGGGTTATGAATCCCAGTTGCTTATCAGATTGAGAGAGAAATGGGTGTCGATATTCGTACAACCTAAAAAGAATGACATACCACATATGCAAAAAGAAAGATTAATCAACATCGAACTGGCCTGTTGGGCCAATGAGCGCTCTTGGATTTGTTGACCCAGAGATCGGAGCACATATGGACATGTGTGGAGTGTTATGGTAATAGTCCTCATATAACTGCTGTCTTAACCCGTGTGGTGTTGGGGCCCGTAAGGGAAGCAAAGAATAGTACCACTGCAACCTATAATGCACGTCATAAGAGTCGACTGATGTATGCCCTAGGGATGCTACTCTAGTAAATAAAAAGCTGCACAGAAATCGGATGTGCTGGCCTAATTGTGGGCGCATAACTGGCACAATGTACAATCGCTCTTAGACTCAGATCACATACAACTCACTCCAGCAGCCCTACACGCCAGTTCGATGTTGAATAATCAATCTCCTTGCATATTTGATGTCATTCTTTTCGGGCTGTACCAATATTGACACCCATTTCTCTGTCTGGTCAGCGAGTGGGACTCACAACCCTGAAACTCTTCTATTCGAAAAGACTATCTCAGTGCGTTAAGAATGTAATTTTGGTCCATTGCAGCTTCCTTTGATATCGCAGCTTTCAAATCTCAGTGGGAATCTAGTAGTTTTCAATCACATTTGAGCATTTCCTAAACATGTTCCCTAATGTTACTTCAATTATTTTCTTAATTGATGCTTTTACAAATTGTTTGTATTGTATAACATTTTCTTTGTATCTTGTGTCCATGAGGAAGGCATATGTTGACTAGCATCGATACATTTTTTGACTTGGTTACAATAAAAGATTGATATTTGTGTGTAATGTTGAAATAGTTGTTCTAGTTTTACTGCAGTAGTGTTCTGTCTTCTATGGTTTGACATTTTGTCTGAAAATTGTGAGCAAGTTTGGGAGGGCTACTCTTCTTCTTTTGTCGTCACACTGCTACCGGGTTGTTGCCCAGTGTCGTGGTTTTCTGTTTTGTCTTGCGCTGTTCTGGTGGCTTGTGTGATTGTTATCTTTGCTCTTTCACAGGATGCTGCCACGCCATCTAACCATCTTTTCCGTGGTATTCCTCTTGCCTTCTTTCCCGATGTTCTGTTGTAAAAGACTCTGTATACTGTGGAGTTTGGATGCATTCTTATTAAGTGGCCAAACCACTTCATTCTTTGTTTATCTATATAATTCAAGCACGGTTTTGTGCCAACTTTCTTTCTTATGCTGATGTTGGTGATTCTGTCTTTTCTTGTGTTGTTGGTAACTTTTCTCAGGCAACGCATTTCACATGTAGTTATTTTTGTGACTGCGCTTTGCTCAATGTCCATGTTTGGCTCTGGTAACACAAAGTAGGTATAAAAATGCTGTTGATCATTTGTTTCTTAGCTGCCTGTGAAATTTTTGGGTGCCTTAACAATGGGGCTAGCTGGTAGGTTACAGCATTTGCTTTTGTACTCTAGCCTCTATCTCTCTATCTAGTTTTCTGTCTTCTGTGAATATGCTTCCTAAGTATTTGAATTCTTTCACTTGGTTTATTTTAGTGCCATTGACATGGATGTCTAGATTATTATGTTTTCTTCCCATATTCATTATTTCTGTTTTAGTGTTGTTGATTTTCATGTCATGTTTCACACAATTATTGTTCAAAGTGTCAATATGATGTTGTAGATCTTGTTCATTTTGATGTATCAGGCACTGATCATCTGCAAAAGCAGTTCATTTATTTCATCATTATCTGAATTCGACTCTTGAGTTATTTTATCCATATATGCGATAAAGAGTAGTGGTGAAAGGACACAACCTTGTCTAACACCTGATGTAATGGAGAACCAGTCGGTCATTCCTTCTGTAGTTCTTACTGTACTCTGGCTATCTTGATATAAGGCCATGATGTTACCTAATAGTTGTCCTTGGACGCCATATTCTTCAAGGATCTTCCATAGTTTGCACCTGTTTACTCTATCAAATGCCTTTTCTTGGTCTATAAATATAAGCTGTTTACTTTGATTGTATTCAATTGTTTGTTCGCAGATCTGTCTTAGTGTAAATATTGCGTCTGTGCAGCTCTTACCCTCCTAAACCCAAACTGGCTATCGCTTAACTGGGGCTCTAATATATGTCTTGCTCTTCGCTCCAATATTTTTGCAAACATTTTTCCTATTTGGCTCAAAAGAGAGATACCCTTGTATGTTTCACATTCTCTTTTGTCTCCTTTGTTCTTCCATATTGGGACTATAATAGCTCTCTGCCAGTCATCTGGAACCTCTTGTGCCTCCCAGGCTATGTTAAAATTCTGGTCAGCCATGTTATTGCTGTTGTCTTACACGCAAGTAACATTTCTGTTGTTATACCATCTATCCCTGCTGCCTTCCTTCTTTTGCTTTGATTTAGTGCCATTTCAACTTCGGATTCTAAGATATTCAATTGTTGGTATTTTCCATGTTTCAATTGAAATGTTTCTATACCTTGTGTTTCGCAGTTTAACAGTTCCGTAAAATATTCTTTCCATCTGTCTTTAATATCTTTGCTGTTGGTAAGAGGTTTCCTAGACTTGTTATTTATAATGGTGACTGGATTGAATCGTTCTTCTCTTAGCCTCATTGCCTTAATGCTTCTGTAAAATTTTCTTGGTGCCTTAGTGCATAGTTCAGCTAAATGTTCTCGATAAATGGTACTCATACTATTTTATGTTGTGATTCTTCAGATATTTTCACGTATTATTATCATCATCATCAAGTAACTTGTCCCTTCCAGAACTTGGCTCTCTTGACAGCAGATCTTAAAAACTCTGTTCTGTGCAAGTTGGCCGGTGTCAGCAGCAGTCATTCTCAGATCGTCAATGACATATTGTACCCATCGTCTTCTAGGTTTTCCTATTCTTCTTCCAGGCACCGTTCCCTCCAAAATTATCTAGCATTCTAGAAACACATTTTTTCTAAATCATTTGCCCACTATGAATTCATGAGCTTGATATGGCACCCCAGTATGATTTTTGCATGAAGGCTTGTTTTCCTTTTGCCAGGGTCGCTCGCCATACTCCGTCTTCAGAGTTACTTGTAATTTAGATCCCCAAGTAAAGGATCAGGGTTTCTAGTAGTCCAACCATGTACTTTGTGCACATTGAGGATTTTTCACCTAAACTGACCCCAACATTTCCATGGAGCGTGGTCACTAGCATATGATATCGGTGACCCCTAGAAGTCTTCTTCGAACGCTCCATATTGACCACTTCTTAACCACTCTGTGTGTGATCTGTATGTGATCTGACCCTAAGAACGATTGTACGTTGTGAAAGTTATGCGCCTAAAAGTAGGCCCGCACATCCAATTTCTGCAATGCTTTTTATTTAATAGGGTAGTTTCCCTAGGTCCTACATCAGTCGCTTCTTACGACATGCCTTGTAGGTCGCAGTGGTACTATTCTTTGCTTCCCTTGCGGGTCCCTGCACCACACGGGCGGACTCGTAGAAATAAATTGACAACCAACAAATATAGCAGAATTTCATAGCAGTCATTATCAGTGTAAGTACTAAGGCTGTACATAGATTATTATAAAAGAAAAGTCCCCTACAGCATACCACATTTGGGAACCACTGGTGTGTAGTAGTAGTAGTAGTGACAGCAAGTCATCACAAGCGTGCTGACTTCCTTGCAAACAATACTCCGACTCTTCTCATTTTATCAACGATATTAATCAACATCAAACTGGCATGTTGGGTCGCTGGACGCTGCTGGATTTGCTGAGGCGGAGATCGGAGCACCTATGGACATGTTCTGAGTGCTATGATGATAGTCCTCATATAACTGATAACTCTCTTCTTCTGCTTTCTCACTAGATTGGGACTTCAGATTCTCTAATAAAGGCAGCCGTCTGCCTCAGATTATCAGCCACACCATACAGTTTGTCTTGGACGCTGGTGTAAGTGGGCCACTTCTTCTTCTCAGGTCTGCATACTGGGGGCAGTTCTGTAGGATATGTTCTGTTGTCATACTTGCCAAGCCACAGGGGCACAGGTCGTTGGTGCCTATTTTAATTTGGTGAACAGGTGGCGTCTCATTCTGTTGTGACCCGTCCGGAGGTGAAGTATAGCTGTCTGGTCCCTTCTGGACAGTTGGTAATATCCATCATTCATACTCCGACTCAAGAGGGCACAAATATGGACAGAGTCGGTGTCGTCTTTCATATATGTGATATGGGCGAGTCTCAAGACACTGGACCGATTAGAGAATTAGGAGTTAAGTTTGGACATGCCAGACAGTGTCGCCTTCGTGGTAGAGAGAGAAGATATACTAATCAACTTCTCATGGGTACAGTGAGCAGGTGAACTTTGGGATGGCTGCTGCAGTGGAGTACAGAGCACGCATGGGAATGCCCAGTGTGCCATGACGTTGATCGCATAACATGTCGTTAGAGATTTGGGATGTCAACAATCTAAAACAATTGGGCTTGAAATTTTCCTACAAGTGGAGCGTCTGATTATGGACACAGTATTTAAATATTTTTTTATTTGCCTGCTATACTTCAGACGTAGTCAGGGTGCCTAATATGGTACCTCAGATTGATTTTAAGTGTGAAGGATTGCTTTCCTTGTTAGTGTCTCTCACCATTCAGCCTTACTCCGACTTCTGAGGTAATTGTAAGTTAGATCCCGAAGTAAAAGATCAGGAAACATGTCCAACCAAGTACACAAAATTATTTTGCGGTTCAGGTTGGCATTGAACTCCCTGAATTAGCAAGGCACATGGTTACTAGTAAAGCGTTTTATCACCGACCCTGCAACATCTTTGCTTGTCTGCCAGACACATGTTTTTTCCCACACTGTTTGCTTTTCCTCTTCGATCCCTACTGACTTAGTTAGACTGCAGTGATTCAGCATGTTACAGTTATTGGAGGAGGCACAGAAATGTAAATTCATTAGAAAAGATTTAAAATAAAAATATTCCAACATAAATATCTTAACCATCTTCAAAATTACATCAGGGATCCTCGCCAGTGCTACAGAGTTTCTGCACTGCAGCTGAGATCTTCCTGTGTAAGAAAGAGATCGGAGCACACATGGTTACTCACCGAAGTGCAATGATGATGGTCCTCTCATTCAATCAATCAATCAAAGAAAAGAAATACAGACCAATTGTAGAAGGAAGCACAGAAATGTAGATTATGTTATGCGATCAACGTCAAAAGCCTGTTCTAGAAATCTCTTCTTATCCTGATGCTGTGATACAAAACAAGATTAGAGAAATGAAGAGAAGAAAGTTCAAACTTAACAAATATTTTAAAAATAACTTAGTTTATTTATGTCCAATATAAAACCTTCCCAAATTTATTACAAAGTAATGTACTAAGAATAAGAAGAAAAATAAGAAGAAAAATATTTGAATAATAAAACACAATATATATATATATATGATTTTTAAAATATGGTTACAGCTGTCCATGATATCTAATCATAACAACATACCATAAACGTTATCATAACAACCACATGTAAAAGTACATAGCAAAAATTGATAGTAGTTAACAAAAAAACACTCTTCCAGTCATTTGTCTTCTGTTGTTAGTCTACATAACATATTGTCAGTCTGAGCCATACTGGTAAGTTGTTCCAGTAAACTCTGGTACATGTACTCAAGTCGGTCAAGTGCAGAGATCAGTAATACCTGGTAATGTTCTCAGTTAATCAAGTAATATCCTTGTTACTTTGGATGTAGAAATCAACAATCCCTGGTAATATCCTTGTTACTTTGGATGTAGAAATCGTCAATCCCTGGTAATTTTCTCAGTTAATCAAGTAATATCCTTGTTACTTTGGATGTAGAAATCAACAATCCCTGGTAATGTTCTCAGTTAATCAAGTAATATCCTTGTTACTTTGGATGTAGAAATCAACAATCCCTGGTAATGTTCTCAGTTAATCAAGTAATATCCTTGTTACTTTGGATGTAGAAATCAACAATCCCTGGTAATGTTCTCAGTTAATCAAGTAATATCCTTGTTACTTTGGATGTAGAAATCAACAATCCCTGGTAATGTTCTCAGTTAATCATGTAATATCCTTGTTACTTTGGATGTAGAAATCAACAATCCCTGGTAATGCTCTCAGTTAATCAAGTAATATCCTTGTTACTTTGGATGCAGAAATCAACAATCCCTGGTAATATCCTTGTTACTTTGGATGTAGAAATTGTCAATCCCTGGTAATATCCTTGTTACTTTGGATGCAGAAATCATCAATCCCTGGTAATGTTCTCAGTTAATCATGTAATATCCTTGTTACTTTGGATGTAGAAATCGTCCATCCCTGGTAATGTTCTCAGTTAATCATGTAATATCCTTGTTACTTTGGATGCAGAAATCATCAATCCCTGGTAATGTTCTCAGTTAATCATGTAATATCCTTGTTACTTTGGATGCAGAAATCATCAATCCCTGGTAATGTTCTCAGTTAATCATGTAATATCCTTGTTACTTTGGATGTAGAAATCGTCAATCCCTGGTAATGTTCTCAGTTAATCATGTAATATCCTTGTTACTTTAGATGCAGAAATCATCAATCCCTGGTAATTACTTACTTATTCCTCTCCGCTCCTTGTGGAGCATAGGGCCTCAACAGTTGTTCGCCACTCTTCTCGGTCTCTGGCTGTCCTCTTTATGTTCTCCCAGGACAGTTCAGCACTCTTCAGTTCATCAAGAAGACTTCATCTCCAGGTCTGTTTAGGTGTCCTCTTTTCGTTTTCATTGTGGGTTCCATTCAAGTGCTTGTCTAGTGACACTCAACTGTGTCTTCCGTAGGTAATGCCCTCTGTTAATCAAGTAATATCCTTGTTACTTTGGATGCAGAAACAACAAAATAATCCCTGGTAATATTCTCAGTCACATGCAGAAATCAACAATCCCTGGTAATGTTATCAGTTAATCAAGTAATATCCTGGTTTCCTTTTAATGCCTGTAATGATAACAAATAAAATGGTTCGATCACCTAATGAGAATCAAACCAGATCTATTACTATCTCTCGCTTATAACAACCGGCAACCAGGACGCAGAGCCAGAGGAAAACCAAGAACCAGATGGATAGATAATATCACAGATATCCTGCGACATCAAATACTAATAGATACAGAAACAGATCACTCAAAGAACTGAACCATTCAAGCAAAGACCTGTTTACAAGACACATCATCGCAGTAACAAGTTTCAGTAAGAAAGATATATAATTGTTAATGGCATAACTTGTCCGGGTATGAATACTTGTCTCTTATCTTACAGTCTTGTCTTATCCACATGTGCCATGAAGCGTTGTGGGGAGTTTCAGTTTTCTATCCTGTGCCAGGTGTGTTCTTTGATACTTAAGCACTCGGTGGAAGTTTGTTTATTATCATAACTTGAGTCTGAATATGATCTTGCTACAAAGCAGCCTGAATGATGCTGGTGATCAAGTTAAGTAGTAGCATGTCTCTTGGGGACGTCATATTCATCACAGCCCGCCTGAAAAGCTCTTTGTCTCTTGCAAGTTCTCCAGCTTCTTCTAGCGTCATGTTCAAGGTTTTTTTGATGTCCTGCTGCCACCTTCGTCGTCCCCTGCCTTGTATTCCAGAAACCTACATTTCTCTCTAAACCGCTGTGACGTTTAATATGGCAAAAATATTTCATCTTTCTGGGACATGATGTTATTTATGAGCCAATGAGCTGGTGATCAGTATCAGACAATTGATTGCTGGTATCTGTGAAGTGGGAGATGCAAGTTGAATGATCTTCAGGACTGTTGTCTATGTTATGGGTTGTGTTAGTTGGATCACTGTGGGATCTCACGGCAGATGAGTTGAAACGTTTCAAGTGATCATGATGTGTAGTACCTGCTGCCTGATCTCTTGAAGATGCAGGTAAGTTCTCTGATGTATCAATATGACTGAAGGAACAGTGAGTCAGGTCAACAGAGTCTTCAGAGCTATCACTGCTGCTCAAGCTGTAACTGGTGTAAAATGTTGGATCGTGTCTGGAGTAACAAACATCATCTGTGTCACTTGATGTTGCATGAAAATTTAAATTTCTATTAGGAATAAACGTGAGAGATCTATCATAGAAAGTGGTTGCACTGCTTTCTTTTAAACTTGAAATTGTATCTCCTTTGTCAGCATTTCCATCTGAATCTAGTGAGAGTGAAGATGCTCCTTTCTCTGTTAAACAAAGCACACTTTGTGCTGAGTTTACATGTTGAATGCTGTCTCTATGTGAGTTCTGAAGCTTGATTGAGGAAGTTTTGTGACTGTGTGTAGAATCTTCTTGCTGGGTCATGCTGGAGTCATCCACACAATCTCCTTGAGTATGTGATCTGTCTGTATGATCCCACTGGCTATATAAATGATGAATGCTATCTCTGTGTGAGTTCTGAAGCTTGATTGAGTCAGTTTTGTGACTGTGTGTAGAATCTTCTTGCTGGGTCATGCTGGAGTCATCCGCACAATCTCCTTGAGTATGTGATCTGTCTGTATGATCCCACTGGCTATATAAATGATGAATGCTATCTCTGTGTGAGTTCTGAAGCTTGATTGAGTCAGTTTTGTGACTGTGTGTAGAATCTTCCTGCTGGATCATGCTGGAGTCATCCACACAATCTCCTTGAGTATGTGATCTGTCTGTATGATCACACTGGCTATATAAATGATGAATGCTATCTCCATGTAATTTCTGAAGCTTGATTGAGGCAGTTTTGTGATTGTGTGTAGAATTTTCCTGCTGGATCATGCTGGAGTCATCCACACAATCTTGAGTATGTGATCTACTCATATGATGACAAACATTTGTTAAAGTAACTCTATCAGAAGATTGATACATGGAAGGTTCCGGTGATGATATCGATGAACATGGGTACACAGAGGTCACACTATCTCTACCAGCATCTGTACAGACTTCTGCTTGATTACAACCATAACTTAAAGACAGTCCTGAATGTTTACTATAAGAACGTGACTGTTCATTAGAGCAAGATGAGTGACTGCTTAAGTTAGAGGACAGAGATGAATACCGAAAATCACAACTATATTTGGTCTCACTATTCTCAAAGTCTAGAGGACTCCATTTTGTTATTAGCGATTCAGAACTGTTAAAACTATCCTCTTCTTGTGAACACTCAGAAAGTACTTGGTAACTCTTATGATTCGTCTCATGTGTGATTGTAGTAGTGTCCCCTGTAGACAGCTTCAAAGTTGAATTAATTTCACATGATTGCCTCAATGTTTCTCCTCCAAATAAATCTGTCTGTGCTGAATAGCTGTTAGATTGTTTATTATGAGGATAGTCCTTGTGTTGTGTGTCCTGTTCATTTAACACAGTGTGATATGCATCAGAGGTTACTCCACATTGCCTGAGTAATTCTACAACACACTTTTTATGTGTGCGCTGTTTGTGTTTAACATCTAGAGCACATGTGTAATGTGCTGCTTGTAAACTATGTTGACTAGAAGATATGTTAGCACATGTGTAATGTGCTCCAAGTAAACTATGTTGACTAGAAGATGTGTTAGCGCATGTGTAATGTGCTGCGAGTAAACTATGTTGACTAGAAGATGTGTTAGCACATGTGTAATGTGCTGCTTGTAAACTATGCTGACTAGAAGATGATGTGTTCAGTTTGCATTCTTCATCAAGGCTAACATAATTTTGTTGGAGATCATCCTTGTGCTGATAACATTTTGAGTCAATTTTAATATCATTATGTTGTCTTTTTTACTGTCAATTTCAGAATTTCATGTTGTTCTTTCAAGCAAACTGCAGCATTGTTGTGTCATTATCAGCAACTGTTGATGTGTTTTGATGGCTTTCATTTGAGGATGTTTTCATTTTGTCAGAGACAGCACTACTTACTATCCTCTGTGTTATACCTTCTTGAGATTTCAGCAACTGTGGGAATTGACTTATAGTTGCAGTAAATCTGCTCAGATCAACCGGATGATTCGGCATAGACACCAGGTATTTATCCAGTGTTTCTTCTGATTTAGCCTTGGGCATGGCACTGTTTCCAACAATAGTGGTGTCAGTAACCACAGATTCCCTACTAGTTTGTGATGTAGAACACATTCTCTGACACGGTGACTGTGATGAAAGTCTATCTTCAGACTCAATATTTGTCTGTGAGACAGAACACACACTCTGACATGGTGACTGTGATGAAAGTCTATCTTCAGACTCAATACTAGTCTGTGGTGAGACTGAACATGCTCTTCGATATGATGATTGTGATGAAAGTCTATTTTCAGACTCAATACTAGTCTGTGGTGAGACTGAACATGCTCTTCGATATGATGATTGTGATGAAAGTCTATTTTCAGACTCAATACTAGTCTGTGGTGAGACAGAACACACTCTCTGACATAGTGACTGTGATGAAAGTCTATTTTCAGACTCAATACTAGTCTGTGGTGAGACTGAACATGCTCTTCGATATGATGATTGTGATGAAAGTCTATTTTCAGACTCAATACTGGTCTGTGGTGAGACTGAACATGCTCTTCGATATGATGATTGTGATGAAAGTCTATTTTCAGACTCAATACTAGTCTGTGGTGAGACAGAACACACTCTCTGACATGGTGACTGTGATGAAAGTCTATTTTCAGACTCAATACTAGTCTGTGGTGAGACAGAACACGCTCTCTGACATGGTGACTGTGATGAAAGTCTATTTTCAGACTCAATACTAGTCTGCGGTGAGACAGAACACACCCTCTGACATGGTGGCTGTGATGTAATCTTATCTTCAGACTCAATACTAGTCTGTGGTGAGACTGAACATGCTCTTTGACATGGTGACTGTGATAAAAGCCTATCTTCAGACTTAATACTAGTCTGTGAGAGATAACATACCCTCTGAAATGATGACTGTGATGAAATCTTATCTTTAGATTCACTTCCTTGTACTGCCGGTATCTGATCAGAACGTGCACTCTCGTTATGAATCTGAACTGTCATGTTTTCACTTTCTTGAACCAACGACTCAAAATTCATATCTGATACTTTGTTGTTGGTCTTTGGGTCATCTTTAAAGTTGTACAACATCAACTCTGGCTCATCTGTGTTAAAACTAAGGTTAGCATCTTCACAATGAATCTCTGTGTAACTACCTGGACACGAATCGTCCCATTTGTGTCGATGAGGACATGCATATGTTGGTGCAGAGAGCGTATTGATCAGCAGGGAAGTTTGTGGGCTGGTTTGACTATGCACACTTTCACACTTGTGAAATCTATCAAGAAATTGAAAACTTTTGTGTGGGATATAAGCATCTGACCTGTGGTCGTCTGTAAAAGATGTATCCGAGAGTGAATCTTGGTGAGAACTCGAAGAATACTGAGCCAACGATGAACCACAAAGGACATTTTCATAAGATGACGAGGACTCATTGAGAAGAGGTTGGTGAACTAATTCCATGTTACCTTCAGATTTCTGGTCTCTAACAAATGTAGAGCTCTTTGCCTCATCTGAATAGTTGTGTGAATTACAACTACAATTAACGGCAGAGTTACAATTTTCCCCAATTGAAGGATTATGTATAGTACAACTATGATTAGCAACAATAAGATAGTTTTTGTCTTCTGAAGAGCTGTCTGATTTACAATTATCTACGACTGCAGCAAAACAGCTTTCAGAATCTGTAGGGCTGTGTAAATTACAATGATTCTCAGCAGAAAAACAGCTTTTTTCGTCTGAATAACTGTGTGATTTACAGCTATGTGTAGTAGCAGTAAAACAGCTTTTCTCATCTGTCGGACTGTGTAAATTACAATGATTCTCAGCAGAAAAACTGTTTTTTTCGTCTGAATAACTGCGGGATTTACAACTATATGTAGTAGCAGTAAAACAGCTTTTCTCATCCGGAGAGCTGTGTAAATGATGATTCTCGTCAGAAAAACAGCTTTTCTCATCTGAAGAGCTGTGTAAATGATGATTCTCATCAGAATAACAGTTTTTCTCACCTGAAGAGCTATGCAAATTACAATGATCCTCGTCAGAATAATAGTTTCTGTCTAGTGAAGAAATAAGAGATTTAGAGCTAGTATCTGTGTTGTTACTGCAAAAGAAATTAGGTGAACCAGGCAGAACTGTATTAATGTATTCAACATGGCTGTACTCACTGTCAGTGGAGTCTAATACATTCTGTTTAGCTGTAGGCTTCCAGCTAACGTGTCTTCTAATGATGTGACCATCTTCAAGAATATCTGTGGTAAAACTGTTGGTTCCTTGTAGATGTACTAGGTTAGATCCTGAAGAGGAATTTGAAGAAATAAGACTTGCTGACTTTTGTAGATCTCTAAATGGATAGTTTTTTTTGGAATGTGGTTCTATAGTATGTTCTATATCACTGAAGGATGATTGAATATCCTGCTCAAGAGCATCACTAATGCTGCAGTCTAATGGTGCATAGAAGGGAGATATATTCAATGAATTATCGTTAGTATCTGGTACTTCAAGGACACAGAGTGTAAGATCTGAACTTAGTGACAAACCGAGTGAATGTTTTTTGTCTGGCTTGGTTCTCACCTCCAATGTTTTCTCATTGTTGATTGTGTCCTGTTGATTCAGATCTATACCTGGGATGTCAAGAACTGAGATTGTCAGATTTGAATTAAGTGACAGGTTGAGGGAGTTTGTTCTACACGGTTGTCTCGTCGCACCATGACTTTCATCTCCATGTTTTACAATAGAACTGCCTGTCTCTTCATGATGTGTACCAACGTGTTTTACAATAGAGCTGCTTGTCCCTTCATGATATGTACCTACACGCTTTACAACAGAACGGCTTGCCACATCATGACTTTCATCTCCATGCTTGACAATAGAACTGCTTGCCCCTTCATGATATGTAACTACACGCTTTACAACAGAACGGCTTGCCACATCATGGCTTTCATCTCCATGCTTTACAATATAGCTACTTGTCCCTTCATGATATGTACCTACATGTTTTACAACGGAACGGCTTGTCACATCACTGTGTACATCATGGACACATGTTTTTTTGAAAGAGTCAACCTCTGATATACAATTATTTATTTTAGGACAGTTTTTATTCTCTACAACATCTAACTTGTTTTTCTTTTCCTTCGACTTGGAGCTCACAATACTTAAGTCGCTACCACTTTTCTTATTATCTTGAGAAATTACTTGTACAGATGCTCTGTCTGACATGTGATGTGATTCCAGTCCGGCAGGTAATGTCTGTTTGTATGTGTGTGTTCTATCTGACAGGTTATATGATTCCACTCCTGCAGGTAATGTCTGTTTGTATGTTTCATCTGACAGGTGATGTGATTCCAGTCCTGCAGGTAATGTCTGTTTGTATGTGTATGTTCTATCTGAGAGGTTATATGATTCCACTCCTGCAGGTAATGTCTGTTTGTATGTTTCATCTGACAGGTGATGTGATTCCAGTCCTGCAGGTAATGTCTGTTTGCATTTGTATGTTTTGTCTGACAGGTTATATGATTCCAGTGCTGGAGGTAATGTCTGTTTGTATTGGTAAGTTCCATCTGATGATTGATGTGATTCCAGTCCTGCAGGTAATGTCTGCTTGCATCTGTATGTTCTATCTGATGAATGATGTGATTCTACTCCTATAGGTAATGTTTGTTTGCATTTATCAATCAAATATCTGTCCTCAGGTATCACTGAAACCTCATATGATGATACTAGACTGCCAGTCATCAGTTTAGCTTCTGCATGAACATGATCAGATATATATGCTTTATTCTCAGACATTCCCAAAATGTCATAACAATCTTCTGTCAAGCTTTGCGCACAGTCTATGCTTTCTTTTCTCTTCAAATCACATATGCCGTATACAGGACTGAATTGTTCTGTTGTGTCCATATACTTGTACGTTTGACTTTCTGGAACTTCATATTCAACAGCTTGACGGCCAGTGTATCTAGTTACAACTCTTGAATCTTTTTGTGCATGTATTGAGCTAATTACTGCGATCGGTGATTTAAACGTCTGACGTTGCGCTAACAAACTAGTTGTGTTAACATTGTCATCCAGGTTCATACTTCTGTCCAAGAGAGGGCTCCACTGTATAGCTCTTCTGTAAAAAGATGTAGTTAGATCAAATTTTGTTGTAAAACCTTGAACATTACGGCTCATATTATCACTGCTTTCTGATATTTCATTGATCAATCTTTTACAGTCGTTGACATGAACTGTATTGTGGCATTTGCTAATTATATTTTCTGTCGTTGCTGATTTGTTGCTCAAAGAATGTAATTTTTCTTTCTTAGTTTTGTTGTATGTATTTGTTTCTCCGATATCCGACGCAACTTCATCTATTTCTGAGAACATATGAAATGGTTTACTACTATGTTCATGGCTTCCACTACATTCATCTTGAGAGGTAACATATTCATCATGCCTAGAGTTTTGTAATTTTTCTACTTCTGATCTCTTGGAGTTAGCATAAAATAGTTTAGTGTTAATAGCTGGCTCAAAGTCGGACTTCGTACTACTGTGTGCTTTCTTGTTCCATCTGTGTTTCTTGATTGCCTGTGTGCTATGTCCAAAAGTAGATTTGGTCATAGACTGATCATATGTTAGATCAACTGTTGAACTCTCTATACTTTCTGTCAAGATGATACTGCAGGGCAAAGTGTAAGTAAAATCTGTTCTATGTGTCGATGAAGGATTCAATTCTGGGCTGACGATGTAAGTTGTATCTAATGCTGATACTGTTGAGCAATGTGCTTCCTTGAAGTCAGTTTCTTGTGATGACAATGCCTGGTTGACATCAGACTCATATTGACACAAATCATTTCTATCAGTTGATGGATGATGAGTTTGCTCATCACTTGGAGCAACATCTTCAAAATCTTCTACATCCTGGACTGACAAGCATGGACTTAACAGTTGCAAATCATAACCATCTTTAGAAGTTCTCCAAAGGGAAGTATGAACAGATTTGAGTGGGATTTGTTGCCTGCCTGTATGGCTCTGGAAGTGTTTCTGACAAAAGTGCTCTCTATCTTGTTCTCTGCTGTAGCTTGTCTCCTCTTTTCTGTTATTTACAATTGAGAACTGCTCACCAATGGGGATCCCACTGATATATAACATATCTTGCATAGTAGTGTCATGAGACATCAAGTCTTCACAAGAATTTTGCATTTGTGCATATTGTGTTATTATTTCTTCCCCTTCTACGCTACACAAGAATGTATTTTTATTGATACAGTTTGGAGATTTTAAGTTCTCCATTTGAGAATCGGATAAATTTTGAAATTTATTAGAGGAAGTTAAGCTTGAATTCTGACTAGCAGAGGTGTCTAACTTGCTGGTTTTACTATCAGGGTAATTCAATGATGTCTCATTTGTAGAATCTGAAATAGTGAACAAGTTGGTGTGTTTTGATATTGTTTCTTGGAAAATAGGTACATTAGCTACGCCACTGGAGGTTGATACCAAACTATCTGTGTTTGAATCCTGATACTCTGAAGGAATGTTTCTTTTTGATTCTTTGTCACTGATTGCACTGTTGTTGATACTTTCAGCAGAAACTTGTGAAACTGTACTGTTTGTTGTGCAAGGCATTCTATAACTATCTGGGATGTTTGTTTCCGTTATGTTTGTTTCATAGTAGTAGCTGCCATCACTTTTGTAGGGAGATTTGTAGCTACTCTCACCAGTTTTAGCAGTTCTCCAAGATATCTGTGACCCTGGGGTGGAAAGTTTGCAGTAGAGTGAAGCAAATGAATCACAAGTGTCTGTTTGATAGTTCTCTGTTGTGTGTAGTGCATATTGTGGTACACTCTCAGATATACATTGGTTAAAAGTATCTGTTGATACACTGTTTGAACAAGCTGAATACCATTTCGAATCTTCTGGGACAATAAATTCTTCAGCTGATGTAGATGTTGTCCCTGTGGATACATAAGACTCTGGACATGATTGGTATGAGTTCTGAGCAGATATCTGGCCACATATACCTTCATTCATCCATGTAGCCTGTTTTAGAGCCCAGTGTAATCCACTTGGCTTGTAAGATTTCTGACTATCTTGATGTCTAGCGGTTCTTTCTCTAACATTGTATTTGTTAGATGTACTATCTGTTGGTGGTATCTGTTCACCTTCACAGTTTTTGATCAATGTTAATTCTGAATGTGCATCAGGCGTTTGAAATAAATAAATATCATTGGGTGTTACAGATCTTTGAGACATTGCAAACTGCTGCTTTCTATAATCTCTATTGGAATCCCATTCTATCTGAATCTTGCTATAATCTTTAGTTGTTATCCAACTTGTAGAATCAACAAAATTCTCCAACTGCTCATCAAGAATCTCTTCATATTTTTCTCGATCATCCTTCAGTGATAGTTGGAGATGTTTGTCGTATATATGTTCCTGATTATTGTGTTGAAATATAATTTGTTCTTGGTAATAATTCTCAGGGGATGTCGTATCTGAGACAGATATTGTCTGCTTCTTACTTGAAAGTGAGGACTGGTTACTATTGTCTAAGTCTGGTCTAGGAACATTAATCATCTCTGTTGTAAAATTGCTGCTAATAATATCTGTATTATTGAAAGCTAGAATGGAGCACCCTTCTCTCAGATTATTACATCTTTTATCTCTGTCTTTTTTATATGTTTCTCCCTGACCTCTATCACTTTTATCTCGACCATGACCTCTATCATTATCATCTCGACTATGACCTCTGTCTTTTCTATCTCTACACTGACCTATAATATTTCTATCCATACTCTGATCTTCATCATTTTTATCAACACAATGACCAGCATCATTTCTTTTCGTACAACGATCACTGTCATTTCTACCAGTACTCCGACCTTCATAATTTCTAACTGTACCTAGGCCTTCATAATTTCTAATCATACCATGACCTCCATCATTTCCACTAGTACCATGACCTCCAGCATATCTAACTGTACCATGACCTCCATCATTTCTAATTGTACCACGACCTCCATCATTTCCACTTGCACCCTGATTTTCAACATTTCTATTCGTACCTCGATCTCTATTACCGCTATCTTTACCTCGATCTACATAATTTATATCAGTGTTTAGACTGCAGTCATTTCTATTCGTACATCGACCTCCAACGATTCTATTCATACCACAGTCTCCATCATTTCTATCTGCATGCCGACTTTCATAAATTCTACCTGCCCCATTGTTATCCTTACATTTATCCCTATTATTTATATTGGTAGAGCTATTACAAGGTATCAGTGATACAGTTTCGTTTATAATTTGTGTGTCCTGCAAGCCAGGATCTGTGGACAACATCTGAGCAGCAGTGCTTTTTGATATAGTCTTCGTCTCGTTAGTTTGTTGAGTGTTCATGTCAGAGCTGCTTCCACAATGACTAAACAATACAGATTTTATGAATTGTTGTTCCTGAGATTTAACGTTATCATAATCTGGTCTGTTTCCATGATGATCCCTTCTCGTGTTCTTTATTAAACACATTAGCTGATTTGACAGTATCATCTAATGTTATCTTTTCAATCTTTCCCATTGTGTCATTCTTGGAAACACAACAATCACCTGTGACACTGTAGGTAATACTTGTTGGGGGTTTCAGAATCTTGCTCTTTTCTGTCTGCCAGATTTCATCTAAGGTTTTACTTGATGCTGAATTAATTGACGTTTTCTGCATTTTACTTTCAGGCATGATTGTTATGTTTGTATGGCTAGTAGTAGATGGTGACTTATGGGATACTTTTAAAGTTGTATCAAGATCATCTTGACGTACACACAATGAAGGAGTGGGTTCTTTACTATGTGAAGCACCAGCAATAATACCAGTATATTCAGTGGATATAAAGGATGCATCTCGATCATCTTTTTCAAGTTTTCCTTTGTGGACAAAATTTGAGAGATTTTCTTTATGTGAGTGCTGATCAAAGCCAACTATTTTTTGGGGAATAATTGGTTTTCGTGGGTCAGGGTAGTACATAGACTGACTACGACTCTGATATAGTGACGTCGACTGCAATAGTCTCAAAATATCTGCTTTCTTTTTCTCATACGATTCTTGTCTTTGAACTTCATCATGCTTTCTTAGTTTTTCATTTCTTATAGATAATTTCTGACCTGCAAGCTTTATCTCTCTTAATTTTGTTGTTTTGTTCACAACTTCCCCTTTCCCCTTCTGCTGTTCGTCTTCTATTACTTCATTTTTAGTTGTCTTACTCTCATTAGATTTTTCAATATCAACTTTATTTAGAAGAGCTCTTGTCAAAACTTTTCTGTTTTTCAAAAAGCTCTGAGATTCTGAAGTATCGCTTTTCTCTTTCTCTGAAGTTGATGATGATGAATCACCTTCGTAATGAAAATCACATTGTTCTTTGAGTACTGTATTAATATCTTTATCAATTCTATTCAATTTTTTATCAGATTCTGAGAGTAGCATTGATAACCAAGAAGAGGAAGATGACATGTAGCTATTTCTTGTCTGTACGCTGGCATTTGATGATTGGCTACATGTAGACATCTGTATTGGATATTTACCAACTTGACATTTAAGATGCAACGAAGATGTTGGAAACTCATCTTGTGATGTCCCCTTTGTCCATTTTTTACCACTCTGACTATCTTCAATTTTGCCTTTAAACTTTGTTTCAAGTTTCTCCCCCTGTCTTACATCCTTATCAGGCCCTTCATTTTGTGGTGTTTCCAAGATCTCTTCCTGTACCACATCTGTATTTGAAACCGAGCATACACTTGTATTGAAACTGCTGTTGCTGATATTCACAGCGGTATCATCTCTTGAGCAGACATCGCTGTCACTAGTAAGGTTGAATAGGTATTTATTCTTTTTAAGTGTAGCCGCCATTCTCCGAGTGTCAACCTTTCCTCTTTGCTTATTAAAAGCAAGATTAAAATTGCCATCTTTATGTTTCCTGTAATACTGGAGTATTTTTCCATTTCCTCCTAGTACGCTTTTACATTCCGAACTACCAAAATATTTCAAGTATTTCTCCATTTTTCTTTTAGACTTTCTGTATGTTCGTCTTCTTTTGAGTGATTTTTTTAGTTTGTCATTAGTTTTTCCCATTCTACGTGAGTGTTCTGTATGTCTATCTGCATGCATGCTGGACTTACAATCATTGGCTACGCCTGATTCTGGACTATAATACTTACATGCATAATAATCTGTCTGTGATGCTGAAAGATGCTTAGAAAGAGATTTACGTTCAACGTTATCATTTCCTAATTTCTGATGCCCATAAGCAGGACTGTGAATGAGATTTACTTCAAATGTTGGACACTGAAGTAGTGACATTGAGTTTACTGTATGATGAATCTGTCCATCGGTTTTTAGATTTCCTTTCAACTTTGATAAATCTAGCAAATTATCTTCATATCTTTGAGCACCAGTATCAATGGATTGTGTATCTTTCTGTAGCATGAACCACTTGACAGTTACTTCCCTGTCTGTACTGTTATCATTGATGTGGCTTGCTGTTACATTCTCATCAAGGTAGATGTCTGCTGCATTATTCCGGTTAGTTTTCTTGACTTTTCGTAAAGTTAATGTTTCTTCAGCAGTTATACTTTCTAAACGTGAACCACCACTTGATTCTCTCCTCTTTTTCTCCTTTTTCTCTTTCCTCTCTTTCTTCTCCTCATCGGTCATCTCCGCTTTGTCTTTCTTGTGCCTCTTTTCCTTGCTTTCTTTTCTTTTCCTCTTCTCCTCATCTGTCATCTCCTTTTTTTCTTTCCTGGCCTTCTTCTCCTCATCTGCCTTCTTCTTCACCTTGCTTTCTCTTCTTTCCCTCTTCTCCTCATCAGTCATTTCCGTTTTGTCTTTCTTGCGCCTCTTTTCCTTGCTTTCTTTTCTTTCCCTCTTCTCCTCATCTGTCATCTCCGTTTTGTCTTTCTTGTGCCTCTTTTCCTTGCTTTCTCTTCTTTCCCTCTTCTCCTCATCAGTCATTTTCTTTTTTTCTTTCTTGTCCTTCTCATCATCTGCCTTCTTCTTCACCTTGCTTTCTCTTCTTTCCTTCTCATCTGTCATTTCCTTTCTTTCTTTCTTATCCACCTTCTCATCTACTATCGAATGTTGCTTCTCTTTTTCTTTCTTTTCTTTCTTGTCCACCTTCCCATCTACTATCGATTGTTTCTTCTCCTTTACTTCTTTCTTGTCCATCTTCCCATCTACTATCGATTGTTTCTTCTCCTTTACTTCTTTCTTGTCCATCTTCCCATCTACTATCGATTGTTTCTTCTCCTTTACTTCTTTCTTGTCCATCTTCCCATCTACTATCAAATTTCTCTTCTCCATTCCTTTCATGTCCATCTTCTCATCTGTTATCTCTTTCTTCTCTATTTCTTTCTTGTCCATCTTCACATCTGTTTCCTCTTCCTTCTCATTTGTCTTCTTCTGTATATCTTTCTTTTCCATCTTCTCATCTGTCATCATCTCCTCTTTCTCGCTCTTCTCTGTCTTCTCTATCTTTACCTTCTCATCTGTCTCCCTCTTTTCTTTTTCCCTGTTCACCTTCTCCTCCTCTTCCTCCATCATTTCCCTCATCACCTGATCTGCCTTCACCTTTTCCAACTTCTCACTCCATGGGTTATTCTCCATTTTCCCTCCTTTTTCCCTTTTTCTTATCCGATTTTGCCTTCTTTTCTGCCTTTGCTGTCTCCTTGGGATCAATAACTTTTGCCCTTTTGCTAGTTCTATCACTTGTTTCCTCCGGCATTGTTTTCTTCTTTACTTCATGAGTTCTTCCAGCTTTATCTTTTTTTGACTTATCAGGAGAAAATCCTCTCATTTGATCAGAGCCTTTCGTTTGGTTCGACTCAAACAGTGACTCTGAAAAATAGATCAATCATGATTTATCATAAACCAAATTTATTTTAGTTGTCATTCTTCTTCTTGGAACGCTCTATATCGACCACTTGTTAAACCACTCTGTGATCTGTATGTGATATGAGCCTAAGAACGATTTTACGTTGAGTCAGCTATGCACTTACATATAGGCCAGCACATCCAATTTCTGTGATGCTTTTTTTATTTACTAGTGTAGCTTCCCTAGGCCCCTACCTCAGTCGCTCGCTTTGTAGGTCGCAGTTGTACTATTCTTTTCTCCCTTGAGGGCCTCGGCAACACACAGACGTAGTTGTCATTCAAACAACAGGAAATAATAGCATGAAGTTATGTATATCACAAAGATTTTGGGGTCTCAGCAGGAAGTAATTAAGACTGTTGAGACGGTTGAGAATTCAAATCCAGACCGCTTTTTTCAGTTCACATGGGCATTTTATTCTAGAGATCCCTAGGATTTTTACAGGAGCTACGGAGTTTGTGCTTTGTGTAACACTTTCAGCAGGTGGTGTTTTCTGCAAAGAGGGACAGAGCCACATAGGGAAACCCAGGGCAATGAAGTCAATCCTTCGCTTTTAGACACTTTCGGATAAGATGATATAAATTAACTTGACAATAAGTTACCAGCAAGAAATGCAGAGTATCTTCTAAATATTGGTTTCCACCCATGTGTTTCTGGGACCCACAAGGAGAGCAAAGAATAGTAACACTGTGACCTACAAGGCATGTCATAAAAGGCGACTGAGGTAGGGACCTAGGAAAGCTACCCTAGTACAAGCGTTAGAAATCGGATGTGCTGGCCTACTTGTAGGTGCATAACTGGCACAATGTACAATCACTCTTAGGCTCAGATCCCATAAAAATCACAAATAGTGGTTAACAAGTGGTTGATATGGAGCGTTCAAAGAACTTGATGATAAATTACCCGCAAGAAATGCAGAGTATTTTTAAAATATTGGTTTCATGTTTGGGTAATCAGCATTCAACAGCCCTGTCTCAAGAAACTGTAATAGCTTAATATGACTATACATGCAGGGAATGGAAAATGAAAGGGCAGATTTAATGGCACCCATTGTAAATAGAGAAGTATGGACAGAACAGAAATCATAAATCAGATATATGCTGGAGTGTGGGGAAATGAATGTGCTGACTTTCTTGCAAATAATGCTCCGACTTGAGCTGGCGGAAGTATTGACAGAGCCGATGACATCAATGCGGAGCACGCTCATTAATGTGTTATGGGCGGGTCTCAGATACTGGACCGATTGCGAGTGTTGGGTTTCAGCATGCCAGACAGTGTTGTCTTCTGGTACAGTGAGAAGATATACTACTGAACATCTCATGGGTATGGTGAGCAAGTGAATTTTGGGATTACTGCTGCAGCGGACGACGAGACACACGGAAATGTCCAATGTGCCATGACGTCGATTGAATAACATATCTCTGTTCCACATCTGTGGGATTAAAATGAGGAGGAGGGAGGGGCGGTTAAGCATGGACAAGCATTCCATCACTGTCTGTAGGGTATAGAGAGAAAATATGTCAACCAATATTACTTGGGTATAGCGAGTGTGGGAACATTGAGATAGGTGTTACATTGGGGTACAGAGCGTGTATGGACTTGTGTAAAGATGTAATTCAAGAGGACTGAATTGAACTGGAGGCTTGTTGCTTCTTTTCCCATAAGGGGACTACACACAAGCTTCATGGTCTTGTAGCAGTTAGCGACTCATAATTGACTGCTAGCGTCAAGGTAAGTGTAAGAACAAAGCTGACCAAGACTCTACTCTGCCTTCCCGTGGCGACCTTTGAAACGGTAGATTATCAAGAAGTCCTACTAAGTTTTTGGAGATCGACGAGCAAGAAGCCAACCCGGTGCAGAAAAAAGCTATGCTGAAGTTGGATATGTCGGATCGAAAGGTGCAGATACCATAGCTCACGCTGAAAACTATGACACAACGCATTCGTTCTTCAGGTTCATCTTGCTACAGATGAACTAGACTCGCGTGAAAATGAGAACAAACAAGGATGAAGAAGAAAGAATTGAACAGATAAGATGGTAAAAATTATTTTTTACAATAACTTACCTCTAGACACTGGTTTAATCATTCCATTTAAAGGCTTCTTATCCAAATCATCATCATCATTGCCATCATCTTGTTTGTAAAATGGTCGGGCATCTTTTAATGCTTTTTGTGCATTGTTTTCTTTCAATCTAGGATAAGAAGATTATAAAGAAGTTACAAACAACAAGTAAAGTCGTAAAATCAGGAATGCTGAGATGTAACTGGGTGGAGGTACTGGTACAGACAGGGATCAGAGACATCACCTTCAGTTTTGTCCCTGGGTATGCAGGAGTCAGTGGTAATGAACGAGCTGATAGATTGGCTGGCTTGGGCTACAATATCAGAGTGAGCTGCAATGAACCAAAATGAAATTTTATCGCATTGAGAGAGACTTTCCGAACAGAGGAGTTTCAGGGTTGTGAATCCCACTCGCTGACCAGATTGAGAGAGATGGGTGTTGATATTGGTGCAGCCCGAAAAGAACGAGATACTAAATATGCAAAAAGATTGATTAATCAACATTAAACTGGCGTGTTTGGATTTGAACCCACGACCTTCGACTCACAAGGCAAAGGGCTTAACCACTTAGCCCCTTCTACAACAGAACATCAGGTGAGAGGAAGACCACAAAAAAAATGGTATAGCAGAATCCAGTCAAAAATAACTATCACCCAAGACACTAGAGCAGCGTAAGACAAAAACAGAAAACCATGAGACTGGGTAACAACCTGGGAATAGTGTTACAAAAAAAGAAGAAGAAAGAAGTTCATATACATTATACGAACTGTAATATCCAAGTGATAGTAATTCTCTGTGAAGTCTTGTCATTACTGCCTGTAATACCGCTTTGTAGGGCAGTGCAGGACAGCGGGGACATGAGCCTGTGGAATTTAATGGCTGCATGGCTAGTGCGCTCACCACAAAACTATTCAGGTTAGGATATTTCTTTATGCCATAGACAGAAAAAACACATTGGCCTTACTGGGAATTGAACCCGGTCTCCCATGTGGAGTCAGCGCTCTAATCCCTTTGGCTAGATGCTCTACAAATCTTGATACACAGTAAGTTAAGTCTTCTATCCTCTGTAAATATACTCCCAATATATTTAAATTCTAGAAGAAATAATATTTTCAGGTAAAGTGTTCACCTCTTGCTCCAAAGGTACCTGATGGTTCCCCGCATGCGCCGATTGGGCTAATTTTTCTAGGAAGCCAAGATCTCAATGTAGGTGAGGTAGAGTTCCTAGTTCTATCACAGACGAACGATAAAACATAGGTCAAGTGTTAAAGTTGAGAATGTAAAAGAACCATTGGCAGTTGAAAAAAAATCTCTGTGGCTAAGTGGTTTAGCCCTTGCCGTGCGATCCGAAGATCTTGGGTTTGAGTCCAAACCACACATTTCTGTTCATGAGTGCATTTTTCCTAGTCCTCTAGGATTGTTGCTGGAGCTACGGAGTTCATGCTTTGTGCAATGCTCGTCAGGTGATGTGACATTTCTGCGTAGAGGGGTTGAGTCATATGGGGTAAAACCCAGTGTAATGAAGTCAATCCTTCAGCTTTAAACCCCTTTTAAGAAATGGTTGCTAAGCTGTAGGCCAGACAAAATTCAATAAAAATTTTTTTAATGAAAACTCATACAGAAACTTTTACTATCTTCAAAGTTACATAAGAGGCCTTCGCCAGTGCTACAGTTTGTGCACTGCCGCTGAGATCATCCTGCATAAGAAAGAGATCAGGAGGCACACATGAAGTGCACTGATGTTTGGTTATTGGTTACTGAACTGACATCACAGCACTTCAAGCAGACCTATAGGTGCTCACAGTCTATCCAAAAAGATTTAGAAGGGTATGCATACTTATGATTACTGTAGCTCGCTGTGATCGTGGTTTTATCAATCAAACAATAAATCAATCAATTCAATCGCCCGTGTGGTGCCGGGGCCCACAAGGAAAGCAAAGAATGGTACCACTGTGACCTAGAATGCATGTCATAAGAGGCGACTAATGTAGGCACTAGGGATACTACCCTAGTAAATAAAAAGCAGCGCAGTAAAAGGGATGTGCTGGCCTACTTGTAGGCGCATAACTGGCACAACGTAAATCGCTCTTAGGCTCAGATCACATAGAACTCACACTGAGTGGTTGACAGGTGGTCGATATGGAGCATTCGAAGAAGAATCAATTCAATCCTACTGAGTTTTCATACAAGAAAAAACTAAAGATAACACATAAAGACATTCTTACCTTTGAACACAATATATACAAAATGCAATGAGCAGCAGCAAAATGCACAAAAGAAATAGCGCAATGAACACAATGGTTTCTGGTGTCACTTTTTGCTCTGTATCTGCTTCACTGATTGGGGCATGATATACAGCTAAAGTAGATGTAGAAATTTCAAGTTATTTAAACAACATAGTATCAACCAACTGGTATTCAATTGTTTAACATGTATCACAAGAGAATAACAAAGTAAAATATCTCTGAAATATTGCTTCTGTAATTATGATCAACAAATAAACAGTGTACATATATTAAGTGCTTCTGAAAAAACAAATAGACAAACACAGGATTCGAACCACTTACCCTTATTTCTTACGCCTCAGTGAGCCATTTTTTTAGAATGGCTCGCTGGTTGTGTTCGTAAAGATGCTCGTATTGCTAGGCTAGGCGACGGGTGTTGTAAGAAATGAGGGTAAGTGGTTCGAATCCTGTGTTTGTCTATTTGTTTATTCGGAAGCTCTTAATACCTGTACACTGTTTATTTGTTGATCATGTTCTTTGCTTCCGTTGCTTCCTCTGGGGTTCGTGCAAAAAAAAACTCCTTGTTCTCTTCTGTAATTATCAATTTTTTCAAAACATCATTCTCTCTCTCTTGCGATCTCCAACTTATCATTCTAAATGAGCTTTTCCAGTCAACAAATCTCCTAGACTTTGACTGCGTAGAGAGATAATGGGGGACTGTTGTTGAGTTCGTCATTGTATGAGATAAAGTTTTCAGCAAACAATCTTGAATAGGGATTTCAAAGGTAGAAAAAAATTAAGTATTCTTCTTTCTTCTGCGTTCTCACTAGATTGGGATTTCGGATTCTCTAATAAAGGCAGCCTTCTGCCTCAGATTATCAGCCACGCCATACAGTGTGTCTTGGACGCTGGTGTAAGTGGGCCACCTCTTTCTTCTCAAGTCTGCATACTGAGGGCAGTTCTGTAGGATATAATTCCTATGATTTCTGTTTCCCCTTTTGTGCCGACCTCTTCCTGCAGTGAGTTTTGGCCACCCTTGTGATGGTAGGTCTGACATTGTTACTGCGCGGTTAAATCTTCGAGGCAGATTGACGACCGTAGAATCCATTATGCCATTCCTCATTGTTTAAAAAAGGGTTTAAAGCCGAAGGATTGACTTCATTGCACCAGGTTTTATCCCTTACGGCTCGG
The DNA here is from genome assembly GCA_020796225.1 of Arion vulgaris. Classification (NCBI taxonomy): domain Eukaryota; kingdom Metazoa; phylum Mollusca; class Gastropoda; order Stylommatophora; family Arionidae; genus Arion; species Arion vulgaris. The sequence continues at coordinate 71,431,710 of CM036758.1, forward strand.
TCCCTCTCCGCAGAAATAGCACGCCACCTGCCAAAAGTATTGCACAAAGCACAAACTCTATAGCTCCAGCAACAATCCTAGAGGTCTCTGGAAAAACTGCACTCGTGAACAGAATGGCGCGGTCCGGACTCGAACCCACGACCTTCGACTCACAAGGCAAAGGGCTTAATCACTTAGCTACAGAGACCCCCCATTCCTCATTGTGAGGGGACGTTGCACCATGTTATGCGCCTTACAGCCTGGTGCATCTGTTTTCTGCAAGCATTTGTTTCGGGTTAGCATTCCCTAGCGGACACGTGCATTCAATTTCAGCCAAACCTCCTTAGTCGCCTCTGACGACATGCGTGGCAGGTAACAGTGGCTCTATTCTTTACACCCCAAATTTTGGCCCCGGTAACCACTGGCGATAAAGTATTCAGAGATATAGTTTTCAGAAAAGAATCTTGAATAGGAATTTCAAAGGTAGAAATGAAATAAGTGAGAAAAGTAAAATGTCCCTCACTCTGAACATTAATATGAACTAAATTGCAGAACTACACATGACCTGTTTCAGCTATTCTTATTTTTCACCTTTAAACTCCCAAAGGAGCACAGGTCTTCAACAAACTTCTTCCAGCTCTTCTTCTCTCTTGCCATCTCTTCCAATTCTTCCCCTGGTTCGGATGGTTGAGTTGGGTTTTTCTTTTAGTTGTACGTTTCATGTTTGTGGTAGTTTTTTTGGTTTATCTTTTCGAATGGGTGAGGTAGCCACGTCCCACGTACAAACCTCCTTAGTCGTCTTTAACGTTATGTTTTTACACATTGCTGCATATGCTTTCCTACCATTTCGGGCCCCGACAGCACACTTGCGGGCCCTACCTTAGTCGCCTCTTATGACATGCTTTGTAGGCCACAATGTTACTACTCTTTGCTCCCCTTGGGAGTCCCGACAACACACGAGCGCTCAGCTATTGCTATTCCTAATTTAAGACTTACTATGGTCATGATCTGTAATCACAAAAGGACCTTTTCCAGTTTCTACAACTGCAGCTTTCTTCAACATATCTTGTGCAACTGTAAAATAAAATTGAACTCTTTTCTTTATCAAATTAGGAAAGACTGTATTCAAACAAAACCGTACCCAGTGAGCTGCCCAATATAATTTTTTTTCTGGTCATCGACTATGAATTTAGTCATGGCGCCTAATACGGCACCTGTGACTAATTTTTGCGCGAAGGATTGCTTTCCTTATCACAAGTGTCCCTCACCCTTCAGGCAAGATTTACTCCACCTTCATAAGTACTTGTAATTTAGATCCCCAAGTGCACCAAAGTAGTCCCCAGAGCACATACAGCAAGACTGCCCCAGCCTGAGCAGTGTGATCTGGCCAACAGAAACAACCCTACAAAACAACTAATGGGGGACCGGTGAAGACCTCAAGCGCACCACCCTGTTTATAACACATACCGGAGTAGTCACTTAAAAGAAGTTAATCGCAGAAGAAGAAGAAGAGATCCCCAAGTAAATTACATTTAAAGGATCAGGGTCTCCTGTTGTCCAAATGCGCACCATATGCACACCAAGAATTATTGCTCAAACTGGTCCTGAAGTTCATAATTTCCATACCCTGTGATCACTAGCACAGAGTGTTACCAACTCTGTCATCGACAACATTGACAACCCTTAATGCTCAATAATGAGAACAAGGAGTTTTTTTGGCAAGAAACCCAGAGGAAACAACGGAAGCAAAGAATATGACATCAAATAAACAGTGTACAAGAATTAAGAGCTTCCGAAAAAAACTAATAAACAAACACAGGATTCGAACCACTTACCCTTATTTCTTACCGACACCCATCGCTAGCTTAGCAATACAGCGTCCTTACGAACACAACCAGTGAGCCATTGCTTAGGGTTGTTTCTATTTAATGGCTCACTGGTTGTGTTCGTAGGACTCTCGATTGCTAGGCTAGGTGATGGGTGTCAAGAAATGAGGGTAAGTGGTTTGAATCCTGTGTTTCACAATTTATTTTTTTGGAAGCTTTTAATACTTGTACACTGTTTATTTGTTGATGATACTCAATAATGAAACATGTTTATCTATCAGAGCTGACATTATTTGCTGAAGATGTGCATCTGATGGCTACAAATCTGAGACACAACTACAATTCTAAATACTACAGAGCAGAAGAAGTGTAACTATGTAAGTATAATAAAAAATAGTTTGTTCATGTAGTTCTCTTCAGGACGATCATTATTGCATTTAGCCTTCCTAACTCCTGTATTACCTATTAAAGTAATTCAAACTAAGCAGTACTGCTGCCTTGTAGTTCGATTGGGGACAATCAAAGTCTAGCGGAGCAAACCGTACACAAAACTGGACGGCAGGAAAACCAAGTAGTCCACAAAAGACTGGTTACCTGGGCAGATGACGCTCATCAACCCGGGAGGGCAGGTCGTCTAAGGGTCGCTCTGAAAGAAAATAGCAACCTGCTGCCTTGTAGGTCGGCTGGGGACAGCAAAAGGCTAACGGAGAGCGAACCCAGTAACGCTGGTTGAAATCGGACACTTCACCGAAGGATAAGCACTAGAACTCCAAATGGTACTGAACGATGTGACGTAAAACACGTTCTTGGCAATGGCTGTATATATATTACAATAAGAATGATCAAAATAGCCAAAAAATAACGATCGAGAGAGAGAGAAACTAAGCAGAAAGTAAAAAAAAAAGTGGTGTACAACCACATAAAAGTAACAACTGTATGTACCTGAGCGTGCCAGTTCTGAATTTGCAGCACTAGCAGCTGCTGCCCCACCTGCAACACCACCACCAGCAACAACATAATGACCTAACGGACTGTAGCGACCACTTACTTACTTACTTAATCCCGTCATGCCTAGTGACACATGGGGCTTCAGAAAGGACTTTCCATGCTCTCCTGTCCGTGCAACCTTCAGCGCAGAGCCCCACGTCAGAGATGCGGTGTCCAGTTCCTCTTCCATCATGCGCCTCCATGTTGTCCGTGGTCTGCCTTTCTTTCTCTTTCCTTCTGGTGTCCAAGTGAGGGCTACCCTTGCAGGCATTTCTTGTCTCATTCTCATAACATGTCCGAGCCATTTCCATCTTCTCTTTTTGAGTATGTCATTCATTGCCTCTTGTCTTGTATCTTGGAGTAGTTGGTTATTGGATATTTTTACTGGCCAAAAGATTCCCAAGATTCTGCGAAGACAAGAGTGGTGGAAAACTGACAGCCTGCTAGTATCTCCTTTGGTCATCCTCCAACACTCCGATCCGTGAGAAAAACTGGCAAAACAATGCTTTTATAGAGTTTAAGCTTTGTGGTCCTATTGTAGATTTTGGACTTCCATACTGGTTTCATTCTGGCAAAAGCGGTTCTGGCCTTACTTAGACGTGATTTTATATCTTCCTCTGTGCCACCATATAGTGTCAGTACGCTACCAAGATATGTAAACTGATCAACCCTTTCCAGTGTTTCATTTTCTAACATTACTGGTTGTTGGATTTCACTGTTTGTCATAATTTTTGTTTTTCCTGTGTTTGTTTTGAGGCCTACTGTCTTTGCCGTGCTGTGAAGTATTGTACTTTTCTCTTGTATATGTTCATATTTGTGTGACACCAGGGCTATATCATCTGCAAAGTCCAGATCCTCAAGCATATCGAAAGGGTCCATCTTATTCCTCTTGGTGCTTGTTGTTTTATGGCATTTTTAGCACCCAGTCAATTGTAATACTAAACAAAAGAGAGGACATTACGCATCCCTGCCTTACACCAGATTTTACTGGGAATGTTTTGTTGGAATTCTTTAGGTTGCAGGAGAAATCTTTATAGAAGAGGGCTATGATGTTGACAAGCTTCTGCGGTATGCCGTATTGTCTTAGTATCTTCCATAGGCTGTCTCTGTGGACGCTGTCGAATGCCTTTTCAAAATCTATAAAGTTGATGTATATAGTCCTTTGCCACTCGCTACATTGTTCTAAAATGTTACGCAGGGTAAATATATGTTCATTTGTTCCTCTTCCTTTCCTAAATCCTGCTTGCTCCATTCGTAGACACTTATCTATTGCTTCTTGTATTCGCATTATGATAATTTTGCAGAATATCTTACTTGGGATTGAAAGCAACGTGATTCCTCTCCAGTTATTGCAATCTGTTAGATCTCCTTTCTTGGGGATTTTCACTACAGTACCCTTAGTCCAATCCTTAGGCAATTCTTCTTTCTCCCAGATATCTGCAAACAGTGGCTCTAATATGTTTGCAGCTAAGATGGGATCGATCTTGAAAAGCTCTGCTGTCATTTCATCATTTCCGGTGCTTTGTTGTTTCTCAGGAATCCAATAGCTTTTACTATTTCTTGCTTTTCCGGCAATTTGAGGTTGATATCAATATCCTGTGCGGCTGGTGGAATATCCGGTGGATGTTCAGGATCAGGTCTGTTTAGCACATCTTCAAAGTGGGATGTCCATCTCATATCCTGCTCCTGCTCTGTTGTCAACAGTTGTCCTAGACTGTTTCTGACTGGCATGTTATGGTTGTGTCTTTTACCTCCGCATAATTGTTTGGTAATCTTGTACAGTGTGTGCAGATCATGTACTTTAGATCATGCTGTCTTTTCCATAAATTTTCTCTTGTCTGTTCTAGCACTTCTTTTTACCATTTTGTTTAGTTCTGTATATTCTTTTCTTGCCTTATCTTTTTGATGTTCTGATCTAATGCTATTGATGAGATTTTTTTTCTCCTTTTGCTTTTGGATGTATTCTAAGGTCTGGCTACTTATCCACTCTTTATGTTGTCCTTTACTGGTTCCCAGTACACTACTGCTAACTATTTTATATGTGCCTTTGATCGCATTCCATTTTTCTTGGATACTTTCAGTTGGTGTTGTGTCTGACAGGATTTGAAATCTGTTCTTTAGTTCCACTATATATTTTGTAGCAATCTTTTATCTTTTAATAGGTTAACATTAAGTATTCTGTTCTTGTCTTGGCTTGTATATATGTTTTCTTGAGTTTGAGCCTGATCATGGCAACGACAAGGTGGTGGTCGCTGCCCACGTCAGCTCCTCTTTTCACCTTTACATCAAGTAATGTCTTTCGATTTGGGACAATCAAAGGCTAGCGGAGCAAACCGTACACAAAACTGGACGGCAGGAAAACCAAGTAGTCCACAAAAGACTGGTTACCTGGGCAGATGACACTCATCAACCCGGGAGGGCAGGTCGTCTAAGGGTCGCTCTGAAAGAAAATAGCAACCTGCTGCCTTGTAGGTCGGCTGGGGACAGCAAAAGGCTAACGGAGAGCGAACCCAGTAACGCTGGTTGAAATCAGACACTTCACCGAAGGATAAGCACTAGAGCTCCAAATGGTACTGAACGATGTGACGTAAACACGTTCTTGGCAATGGATGTATATATATTACAATAAGAATGATCAAAATAGCCAAAAAATAAAGATCGAGAGAGAGAGAAACTAAGCAGAAAGTAAAAAAAAAAGTGGTGTACAACCACATAAAAGTAACAACTGTATGTACCTGAGCGTGCCAGTTCTGAATTTGCAGCACTAGCAGCTGCTGCCCCACCTGCAACAGCAGCAGCTCCACCACCAGCAACAACATAATGACCTAACGGACTGTAGCGACCAGCAGCACCATAATCTGGTGGAACATAATAATTCTGAGGAGGAACTGGATAAGCATTGGCGCCAGCAGCAATACCAGGACTTAGAATATATGCCACTTGTGGTGCACCGACTGCAGGACTAGCTTCTGGTATATATGGCGGCAGTCCAGCTGCATTCTGTGAAAAAAGGATTGTAAATAAATATACTTATATTCCCACACAAATATATATACATACATGGAACTATATAAACATGAACTTGGAAAGTAGATGAGATTGTAAAAGTAGATGAGATGGTAAAAGTAGATGAGATGGTAAAAGTAGATGTGATTGTGAAAGTAGATGAGATTGTAAAAGTAGATGAGATTGTGAAGGTAGATGAGATTGTAAAAGTAGATGAGATGGTAAAAGTAGATGAGATGGTAAAAGTAGATGAGATGGTAAAAGTAGATAAGATGGTAAAAGAAGATGAGATGGTAAAAGTAGATGAGATGGTAAAAGTAGATGAGATTGTGAAAGTAGATGAGTTTGTGAAAGCAGTCAATATGCACACAGAAAGAATAAATCACAAACTAAAACAAGTTTTAAAAAAGTAACCCATTGATCTGATTATCATAAACTTACCGGTCTACATTTTGTATTAACACATCTCTCCACCATGGTCGATGGTCCCCTACATGTCATATCTTTGTCTCCTGACACACACACCCGACTGCGAGCCCTCACACCCTTACCACAGGTAACTGAACATGGACCCCAGCCTCCCCAGTCATGAAACTGAGCTGAAAAAAAAATAATTTGTCTAACAATCAGTGGATGCAATGGTCCTCTATTTGTCTTATCGGTTTTGTCTATAAATATAAATTAAGGACTAATTTGTTCGACGTGCAGTGTTGGTGATCCGACGACTAAACTAAACTAAAAAAAATATAAATTATGAGGATGAGAAAGGTTTGTCACCACAAAAATAATTGCTAAAACATGTAAAAACAAATTACTGTAGTTTTACACAGTACATAAACAATATACAGTGACGCTTTAACCAAAAGGCCTTTATCAAATTTTAGATCCGTTAGGGATTTATTGTCTAATTGTATATGTTATGTGTGCGATATCAGAGAGAGCTGCAATTTATCGAAATGAAATTCTTAACGCACTGAGAGTGTCTTTCCGAAAAGAGGAGTTTCAGGGTTGTGAATTCCAGTCGCTGGTCAGATTGAGAGAGAAGGGTGTCAATATTGGTACAGTCCAAAAAGAATGACATACCAAATATGCATAAAGACTGATTAGTCAACATCGAACTGGCGTGTTGGGTCGCTTGATGTTGCTGGATTTGTTGAGGTGCAGATTGGAGCACCTATGGACATGTCCAGAGTGCTGTGATGATAGTCCTCATATAACTGATGTTATGTCTGCCATATAAGAAGCCTGAATTTCTTCGTTTCTGGTGTATCCTTTGCTTTTGGTCGAAAATTCACTTCATATTGTTTTTGTACTTTGTAAAACTATAGTACTTTGTTCTTATGTTTTTTGCAATTGCTACATAGTTTTACAGCAGTCTTCCCTTATATCCCCATAAAATACACAACTAAGTGAGATAATGGAACATCCAGTCCACCAAAGAACAATCCATTTCACTAGTAAAGCAGATTTTCTTTAAATTGCACCTCTCTCCTGTAGGTTGTTGCATCATCATCAAGTGCTATGTCAACAGGCATAGGTTATCATGTTCTACCCCAACTCTGTCTCTTGTTCTAGCTATGAGTTCTCTCTCTCTTGATCAATCGTTCTATTTGGCCATTTTGATCATTCTGGTGTGATATATAAACAGCCTTTGGCAAGAGCGTTTTACGTCACATCTTCAGTACCATTTGGAGATCTGGTGCTTGTCCTTCAGCGACGTGTCCAATTTCAACCAGCTTTTACTGGGTTTGCTCTCCGTTAGCCTTTGACTGTCCCCAGTTGACCTGCAAGGCAGCAGGTTGCTATGAGTTCTGATACTGTTATCATGCCTTTCTATGATATCAAGCTGTCTAGAATATTCCCCTTTGTTATGCCTGTTGTTACAATGTACTCAAGATTTTCTCTTCTCCTAACATTTCCAAATGCTACAGAAGAGTACTTAGAATATCATGGACAGATAAAAGAACAAATGCTTCTGTTCTGCAACAACTTGATATTAAAGTGAGTTGGCTATTAAAGAACATAACATCAAGGAAAGTTAAATATTTTGGAGACATCAAACGACATGAGTGCCTAGAGAAAATCATTTTGGAGGGAATGGCGCCTGGAAGAAGAATGAGAGGAAGACCTAGAAGATGATGGGTGCAAGATGTCATTGACAATCTTAGAATGATTATCGCTGACGCCAGCCAACTTGCACAGAATAGAGAGTTTTTCAGGACTGCTGTCATGGGAGCCAAGTTCCGGAAGGGACAAGCTACTTGATGATGATGATGAACATATCCAAAGAATGTTGATTGATTCTTTCCTTGCAGGTGTATGTACAAGTTATTAATCTGCAGTTTTCTTATTTTCAACAGATTTTGATGAAAGACATGAAGACTTAGCATGAGTTGGTTGAGGGCCTATACCCCAATTAGGGTTAAAAAATCAAGAGAGATAGGAGCAGAAATTCATTGTATTTATTATATATGTTACCTTCACATCGAATCCCAGTGACACAAGATCGCATATCAAAACTGATGCCAGAACAGGTAACATCAGGAAGAGTTTCACATTCTCGCCTCCTGACACTGAATCCACCTTCCCCACAGTCAACCGAACACTTGCTCCAGGAAGACCACTCACTCCACATAGGCTAAAAGAAAAAAATGTTGACCACTGTTTCAAGTGTGACATGGTTATATCACCATCTTCTAATAACTCGTGTGCTATGACACCCCACCCCTCTATTGAATACTTCCTTGCAGGCACGGGCACTGTAACGACACAACATATAAATTGTCATTATGTCAAGTAGCAGCATGTCCCATGCGGAACATCGCTTTCAACACAACCTGCCTGGAAAAAAACTCTGTCTTTATCAAGTTCTCCCACCTTCTCCAGTTCAAGGTTTCTTTGAGGTCATGCTGCCACTTTCGTCATGGTTGTTCCCTGCCTTGTACTCCAGGAACCATGCCTTCCATTACCGTTCCCTCCAAACCTCTGTGAAACTTGTCCTAATACAACATTATGGAAGTCTTAAAACATCGGTAGTGCTTCCATAGCAACAATGGTTATGCTTTAAATACATTTTAGGGCCTAAGAATGGAGTAAATGAGATAATAGAATTCAACAAACCAGCGATGACCAAGACTCTATTCCACCACAAAACGGTGACACTGGTAGCAGTCTGTATTACTGCAGTCCGGTAGCTACCCAACATGTCAGGGAGAATGTGTTCTGTCTCCAAGTGACACATTAATTTTCTGTTCCCTACCTTCTCTAGTAATTTGCCATATACATTTTGCAAGGTATGAGGTAGCTGCTAAGTGGTCTAAGATCTTTCTCATGTCTAGGGAGTAATGTTCTGCAAAAGACATGCTACATGATAATTTGTATTATTATTATATTCCTCTCGCACCATTATATGTTACATAGGGCCTGAATGCAATTTCTCTATACCGCTTTATCCTGGGCGATTCGCTCAATCTCCTCTATGAAATGACGTATATCAGCATCTATCCATTTCTATTTATGTCAGCTATAATGATTTGATGGATTAGCGTAATGCATAAGTGTTCCGCTTATCGACTTGACACAAGAGTGTTGTTGATTCAATCCCACACTCGATGCTATACACACGAGGAAATAAATTGGCCCTCCTACCTCCTGCACACTAGTCTAGAAATGTGAAGTGACTTCATACCTTCAAGTCTGAAAAGGATGTGGGAAATTTTATTTATAATGATTTGCCCAAGACCTACAGAATCTATCACTTCTTATTTTAAATACATACTATCTATAGACTCTCTACAGGTGTCTGTAGCTTAAGTAAGTTCGATCACAAACCAAGCGTACCTAGTTCACACTTCACGGCGGGCAGTTTGGAAGAAAATTAATTCCCGCTGAATGTTTACAAATGGTAAAAATAGACCTCACAGTTCAGAAATCAATGGTAAACTACTGAACGTATAAGTGGTACCTAGAAAATCGAGACTCGTTGCTGTGGTTGATGGCAAAAGTCTTGTAAAGGATATGCCACGATTTTCCTTCTCTATAGACAGAAAAACAAACAATAAATCAACAGACTAGCCCTCAGACTAACAAAGAAAACTTACAGACATCGCTATAAGGCCATGAATTTTCCTTTCTGTTCCAGTTAGTGATCCTGTAACAGACAAGTCAAATATGTTGTTCAGATAAAATGTGGTTGAACTGTATCAACATATCAGAGCATGATGGATTATGTGTATGTGCTGATGTCTTTCTGTATTACATACATTTACATGCCATGTTTATTAACCCCTTAGGACTTCTGAGCTGATATACTGGCTCACTGTATATTTTAAAATGACACAAAGCCAATCTTATCTTATCTTATCTTAACCACATTTGCAGTGAAGAGTCGTGGGGAGAGTTAGTTTTCTAACTAGTGCCAGGTGTGTTGCGCTTGACGTTGTCAGTCCATGCTTTCGAAGGGACTCTGAGATGTTCTCTATCCATCGTGTTCAGCCTCGCGCTCTGCGCCCTGAGTGTCGATTATTATAGGCACGCGATGGTAGTAAATGTGGTTCCATTCTCACTAGATGGCCGAACCACTTGATTCTTTGCTTCTCGATGTACTGTATGCATGGTATAATACCAACGATGCTTCTGATATTCTCATTTCTCACTCTATCGACAGCTTGTAACGTTGGTACAATGCCAATATACTTGCTAATTCAGCATACATTTCAATATTAATGCATTCAGTGACAAAATAAAATATGGAGTGAAAGGGTTAACTTCATTTTACAAAATACCGCCGAGTGGTTAACGGGGCCCAAATTTGGGGTGTAAAGAATAGAACCACTGTTACCTGCCACGCATGTTGTAAGAGGCGACTAAGGAGGTTTGGCTGAAATCGGATGCATGTGTTCTCTAGGGAATGCTAACCCGAAACAAATGCTTGCAGAAAACGGATGCACCAGGCTGTAAGGCGCATAACATGGTGCAGCAACCCCTCACAATGAGGAACAGGATGACGGATTCTACGGTCGCCAATCTGCCTCAGAGATTTAGCCAGTCAGCAAGAATGTCAGACCTACCATCATGAGGGTGGCCAAAACTCACTGCGGGAAGAGGTTGGCACAAACGGGAAGCAGAAATCATAGGAATTATATCCTACAGAACTGCCCCCAGTATGTAGACTTGAGAAGAAAGAGGTGGCCCACTTACACTAGCGTCCAAGACAAACTGTATGGTGTGGCTGATAATCTGAGGCAGGCGGCTGCCTTTATTAGAGAATCCGAAATCCCAATCTAGTGAGAATGCAGAAGAAGAATTTTACAAAATACCAAAGAATAAAATAAGTACAGTAGAATCCGGTTATGTCGCCGGTCTAGGGTTTGCCAAAAGCGCGGGATAACCGATGATCGAGATAAACGAAAACCAATATGGCGGCAAAATATTAACATGTGCTTGAAATTTCTTTATGTACATGATGTGCGTTAATAAAAGAGAATGTACATGCACGTGTTATTTGTTTGATGAAGCGATCGGCATGCTATAAAAATGTACATACATGTTTGCTAACAACAAAAGGTATATGTGCACCAACTAACAGCAGAAATTTACCAATATAAAATAAAAACCACCGTCGATTCTCGATACAAACCTTTATTTATACAAACTGACACAGCTCTGAAAAGTATCGTACACGCGGTTACTATGGTTTCTTTACAAAGTCTAAAATGCTTTGTTGCTTTTTGCCTTTAACAGTCTGCTTGAAAACAAATGCTTCAATATTATTTATGCTGTCTAAAACAGTTTCATCTCCTACAAAAGAACCATACCGTCAAATTTTCTGTAGCATTTCTACCACCTCACCAGCTGAGGGAATTAGTTCCAAATCTTCGTCCGCATCTTCTTCATCTTCTTTGTCATTGCCGCATGCAGATGTGCTTGCCAGTGCTGACTGCACACTTGATACAATGTCTTCATCGGTGATCACGCCATCAGTAACGACGTCTTTGTCGATTTCTATATATTACTGTATATATTACTGTAGCATAAGTTAACACCCATGGTCATGGGGATCGAGATAACCAACGTTAAGTGGCAAATTTGGCCCTCTTTTGTGCTCGAGTTATTAGGGTTCGGCGACATAAAAGAATCGATATATCCGATGAGAAAATGCTAAGACAAAGAGAGAATTTGGCTGTTCCACTTCAAAAGCGTCGACTTAATAGGGTTGGCGAGTTAACCGAGGTCGAGATAAGTGGGTTATACTGTAGTCACACTAGATACAACGAGCAAATCTCTCTCTCGTGATCACTGCTTAGACTGATGTACCAGATTTCCCCATAAATTCTACTGTTGTTTGATGAGCAAATGACAATGCAATCCTAGAAGGAGAATAAGAAAACCAATAACACTGATACTACCAATGAAAGACCTTATATATTCATGGACGGAACATACAGAAATCAAGAGCCTATATAAGTTCTTGCCTTGTGGCAGATAACCTAAGAATAAAAAGTAGCCTGCAGTCTTGCAGCCACCAACTTCTGACACTCTATAAATGATAACTTCACAAATAAAATAGCTATAAATGACACATATTTTATATGTAATTTTATAATTTTTCAGAAAAGTAGGGGTGCTCTCTGTGGCCAAGTAATATGTTATGTTATGTGATCGATATCATGGTACATTGGGCATTCCCATTTGTGCTCTGTCCTCCGCTCCAGCAGCCATCCCAAAGTCCATTTGCTTACAGTACCCATGAGAAGTTGATTACTATATCTTCTCTCTCTAACACGAAGACGACACTGTCTGACATTACAAAAATTAACACCTAATTCTCGAACTTGTTCCAGTATCTGAAACTTGCCCAGGTCACATAATTGAGAGCGTACCCATTGATGATATCGGCTCTGTCCATACTTCTGCCCGCTTGAGTCAGGGCATTGTTTGCAATAGAGTCAGCACGCTCATTACCCCACACTCCAGCATGTCTAGGTGTGTACAGCCAAGTCATTTTCTTTAGAAGTGATCCCCGAATGCTGTCCACCCATTCCACACACTTCCAGATTCAATCATTTGAAGAATATTCATTGAGTCTAATATGATAATCATATGGGTAACCTGTTGCTCAGCCACCCATGACAGAGCCCTGGAGGCAGCGGTGATCTCCACAGTCATGCTCGATGTCATTGTCTCGAAAGCCTTGCAGTCCTCATGAAGTGTGTGACCGTTTCGTTGTGCTGAGTAAGCCCATGATGATCTGGTACCATGTTTGACAGAGCCATCGGTGTAGATAATGATATCACCTGGATGGGAGTGCTGATCCACGAGTGCAAGAATCTCCGCATTGACGATGTCCAGGGCCCATTCTCTACTGCGGCATCCAAGTGTACTGACAACCTTGGTGTAAGCAGTCATATCCTCTGATATAGGCATCCATTCTTCACCTTGCCTCAGCTCATGCATTTTTATGGTTGTAGGTTAGAATCTAGACCTTGTCATTCAGTTCATGGGTTTGGCTGAAATTGGATGCATGTGTCCTAAACATGTAGAAGTCTATGCGTTTAGGGGCATACCAAACCAATGTAAAAAAAGTAAAGGAACCCTTTCATACCTTGTGGTATATAGGTCAATACAGTGTTAGGCCTGTATTTTCATTGATCGTCGGCACACAGTGGGTGATGGGGGTCAGCATCACGCCGGCCGCCTTTACTTTCCCAGAGCATGTCTGGTACCCAGTTGAGGCTGGGTCGACCTGAGAGCCGTCGCGGTCGGGAAAAATTCCACGCGCATTGCGGAAATGAACCCAGACCACCAGCCTTGCGAGCGAGTTCACTAACAACTACGCTACAGCGGCTCTCTCTCACCTTCTTTACTGATGTTCTTTTGTCGAATAATCTGTATACAGTAGAGCTATGATGACTTAAATAAAATGACTTAAATTAACAAACTTTGAATAACAGGAAGAGTTGGATAACTTTTCTACCTCTATAGGCTTTCTCATATTTAGTCTTTTGGTCTTTCAATTTGTTTTTTAAATCCTTTATTTTCTCTAAAGCATTTTTTCTTTTCAAAAGGAATGCGCCAGAGTCTTGGCCTGGGTCAGTATTCCTTGCATGTTTTGCAGTTGCTACTTTAAGCTCCAGTTCAGTTTCTGCTAACTCTTGTTCTGTATTTTTGACTTGTTGCCGCAATTGCTCTAATGTTGGAATAATCTGAAAGGAAAGTTTAATGACATTTGATTAATACAGTGGAGTCTGGACAAGTAGAAGTATCACAGGGACCCTAAGGAAATTGTTTCACTTATCAGGAATTCTACTAATCCAGATAGTACACCTAGTAGAGAATGTACACTAATACCATACAGTAGCATTGAGTAAAACAATAGTACCACTTAGGAAACAACATAAATTAACAAATAAATAACAATATCAGAAATTTATAAGTATTTAATTATTTTAGAAAGCAGAAACTATACAAAAATTAGCAAATTAATTTTAGATAAAGTATGTCCGATTTCAAGCTAAATAATTATTTCGTGAAACAAGAAATTTATTTGTTTTTTATTGCGATAATGAACAGTTAGATTTAAACAAAAACGTGTATATAGTTGGTATTCATTTTTAGATTTGACTAATCCAAATATTCGAGTTAACAGAATTCGACTCATTACTTTTAATGCAATGATACAGAAGTAAATTGGCTGGGACTAAGCTGATCATATCGACCTAAGTCTTCTTCTTCTTTGCGTTCGTTCTTTACGACCAATTTTAATCACTCTTTGTGATATGCTTGATCTTTGCCAAGAACGCGTATATGTTGCACATTGGTTTGGTAGGCCCCTAAATGCATAGACTTTAACACATTTAGGACATGTGCATCAGATTTCAGCCAAACCTCCTTAGTCACCTCTTACGATATGCGTGGCAGGTAACAGTGGTTCTATTCTTTACACCCCAAATTTGGGCCCGGTAACCACTCGGGCCGTCAACTTAAGTGAAATTCGTCTTATCAGAGTTCGACTTAAGTGGACTCGACTGTATTACGGTTTCTGTATTTGCTTAATTATTCTTCTACTTCAGGTTAAGCATTCTTCTTCTCCGTTGACCCGCTATAAATTCAAACATAGCCAGCACGCCTGGTATGACACTTCTTACTCATTTTTACATGAAGGCCTGCTTTCCTTATTATCAGTGTTCCCCTGCAATAAAGGTGTGCCTTCTCTGACTTCAGAAGTAGTTATAAAATCTGAAGACCGGTATTATAAAGTCACTTGATCTGAGTTACAACATCCCTATTATCCACTGGTGCCCACCTGCCCAGCGTGTTTGTAGCGCGTTGGACTGCGGGTGACTAGCCCTCTGTGAGTACGGGTTTAATTCCGCAGGCTGGCAGAAAAGCCACAGGCTCCCCAGATTCACGGTGTTTGTGGCACCGAGCCGAAAGCTCAAGTGCTTCTGGATCGAAAAAAAAATTATCAACTGGTAACAAAAAGATTTAATAGTAGTAAATCATATCTCTCTATCTTTCCCTGTTTTCAGCGACTCTCATTTGGTAAGCTCTTCATGTAGGATGCCCATTGCAGAATGCTGCTCTCATCATAGCCCAACTGAAAGATTTAATCTCTAGACAGTTCCCCCAACCTTCTCCATCATAATGTTAAAAATGTTCATAAGCTAGTTGACATTCAGGCACACATCTATATTTAGGATATCAAAAAACCACTATAATTACTTTTGGATATCTGTTAGAGAACACGAATGGTTATATGTGTATATATATGTATACTAGCTGTACCCTGCGCTTGCTACGCTCTCCAAAAGAAATTGAATTTAAAGGAAACTTGCTATAACAATATGTAGTAATTATTTGTTTTATCATTGTCCTTTTGTTCATTTTCTTGAGAAAAAACTTACAATTTAACGTTTCTTTTCAATTCTGTTTATTGAAGTGCTTTTGGATATACAATATTTTTGTTTTTCCATCTGGTGCATACACGAATAAATCAGAATGTTTTCCGACGCGTGAACAGGCCACATATAGCTGTCCATGTGAAAAGCAGGGATTTTCCAAATGTAGTCCACACACTTGTAGTGATTGTCCTTGTGATTTGTTGATGGTCATTGCAAAGGCGAGTCGCACCGAAACTGCAAGCGTTTGAATTCGAATGGCATGTCTGTTGGAATCATTGGGATGCGTGGCAATAGTATATCTTCTCCTTTAAATTTTCCATTTAAAATTGTACCTTCGATGATATTGTTCATCATATTTTTCACTAAAAGTCTAGTACCATTGCAAAGTCGTGGTGGATTGATGTTTCTGAGAAGAATGATAGGCACGCCAATTTTCAATGTTAAAACATGTGGTGGCATGCCTGGCAAATCAAGTGAATTCAAGAATTCAGTTGGATAATTGACAACTTCGTCTTGATTCATTACAGTATCGATGGACTTATACGTTGTCACTTCGCCTGGTATTTTGTTTTGAATGCTCAAATTCATGTCATATACATCCTTGTTTTTTGCTGCTAATATTGCACGTGCACTGAGCCACTGATGATTTTTGTAATTATGTGCAATATTTGGGAAAACTTTATGAATCAATTCGTCTGTGGTCGCTATGATGTTACAGAAGTTTGTTGGCAATGTGATACATCGTGTGGAATCATCGATTGGCATTTTCCCATTCCCAATATCCAACAATTGTTTTGCGAAACGTTTAGAGGTTTCATCATGTTGTAGTTGTATACGCATATTGGTCTTCAAAGTCAATTTCTGTATGTGTCGCCATAAAACTGATGATTTCAGGCATGCATTAAGTTCATCAGCGGGTGTTGATCTTGGTATAACTGGTAGAGTTTGCAGGAAATCGCCAGACAATAAAATGAGTGCGCTACCGAAGAGCTGGTCATTTCCTCTCAAATCTTTCAGTGTACGATGAAGCGCTTCTAATGCTTTTTATGCGCCATAGTACATTCATCCCATATAATGAGTTGACATAATTGGAGTACTTTACCCATTGCAGAATTTTTCTTGATATTGCATGTTGGTGTCTCAGTGATTTGCATATTCAATGGCAATTTCAGCGCTGAATGCGCTGTTCGCCACCATCTAAAAGAGTTGCTGCAATTCCAGAAGATGCGATTGCCAGTGCAATATTATTTCGTGATCGTATGGTTGCCAAAATAAGTGAAATGAGAAAAGTTTTGCCTGTGCCCCCGGGCGCATCTATGAAATACAATCCACCGTTTTGACTTGTAATTGCATGCATAATTCTGTCATATGCTATGCGTTGTTCCGAAATCAATTTTGGAAGATTCGTTTGAACAAATGTACTCAATTCGTTGATATCAAAGTGTGTTTCTCGTTCCAACTCACAATCGAAAAGGTTGTTTGCAGATCGTTCTGGCGCATCCATTCCCAATTGCACCAGTGCTTTATTAGTGATTGCCAAACATATGTCCTCAATTGAAACCAATGCCTCATTATATACGTTTGGTGTGAATTGAATGTCAGGATTTTGATTCGTCGAACGCAAGCGATGTAGGATGTCTTCACTCATGTAGTCTTTGTATTTTTCCCAAAGTTCTTTTGGATTGGATGGGAAGCACGTTGTTAATATTACTGCAAATAGTGTGCGTATTTGCTGTGGTCGTGCAGTATTGGATGCATCAGCGAGTGAAGTGTCCCAATGTGCATCGTTTTCAAGAAGATTTAATTCTTGGCAAGCTTCACGATAAGTAGCACATACGTGACCGTTAACTGTTCTCAATTCTTGGAAGGATGTTGGTCCACGTTTGTTGATTAACAGTAATCGCAAGTAAAAGCATTCTGCATTGTTTGGATGAACAGTGTACAAACGACCTAACGCATTGGTCGAATATAAATTGGAATGTCCTTCAACTACTTTACCTTGTTTGCGACGTTGAAACTTTTTCGCTGCTGCATTCCATGTGTAGTATGTTGGCAGTTCAGAGTAAAGTAGCGTCTTTGCAAATATATCATCTCTACACAATGAGAAAAATGCAGTTAATGTTGTTGGCGATGGTGACAATGCTCGTGCATGTGCATTATCTGTTGAGAAGTACACGCGCTGTCCATTTTCAAGGTGCACTGCCAAATGAACAACTGTTGGATGTCGTTCATGAATTGGAAATGATAAAATGCGCCATACTGCTTCATTGCTACTAATGTAACGTCCCAGTTGATAATGCTCGATTTCATCGATGGATGCAGTTATATTTGCCACTCCAAAAAACTGCCATATTGCTTCCTTTGTTGACATATTTGCAAATGTACTTGATCGATTTCACCGAATTGCAATACTCGATCGAATGTACTTGATCGAGACAAACAGATGATGAACAACGAATGTCAGGATTTTGATTAAAACTGTAGCAATACATGCATAATCTATCCATTTTTCCAATAACCACATTTGGATGAAGACTGTAATCATAATTAGTATTGTAATGGAATGCACCTAGATTTAAATCAGCGTGCAGTGTTCGTCTGGATAGAGTAGTGCGTATCCGAACGGTTTGCAGACTTGCTTCCCGTTGCTCGATTGTTTCAGCTGAACGGACTTGAGCAGTGCGTACTCGATTGGTTCCTAGTCTTGCTTCACGTTGCTCGTCTGTTTCAGGACGAACGGGCTTCAGCAGTGCGTACTCGAACAGTTTGCAGTCTTGCTTTCTGTTGCTCATCTGTTTCTGAAGCTAGTAATGCCTTTCTCTTTCGTGCTCTAGGTGTAGATGGGCCAATAGCTTTTCGTTTGGGAGGCATAATTGCAAATGTGTGGAAAATTCGTGAAGAGCGTGTGGAAATAACTGCAGCTTGTTTGTCTTCACACACGGAATCAAATATCACTGTTGATGTTTCGCTGGAATAAATAAAAAAATTAGCATTTGATTAAATTCTATTAGGAAATGCATAGAAACTTCTCGTAAAATGTTTTGAAAAATTTTTGTAAACTGTATGAATCATTTGTCGAAACTACTCACGCGCCACCTATTGCGAAATGGTTGTACTAATTTAGAATTGCACGCGCTATAGCAGTCAATGGTATGGATTGATTTACAAAATAATAAATGGTAACCCTGTTTCTGTCGTGTAATCTAATATTGGGTAATATTCATACATATAACGTTAAACGTGTACATTGTACATCAGGTAAACGTTGATGGCAAAATAACCATCTTGCCATTTATAGAAATGCCGGCCAATAGCTTCCCTCAAATGAACCTATTCCTCGGATCGTAGTTTTGTTTGGTTTAATCGAATATGGAGCAATTTTTGCCAACATAGCTAACAAACATTGATGGAATAGTTGGCGATAACTTAAAATATGATTTGCAGTATCTATGATCATGATTAGAAACAAACCTGGATTGCGTATTTTAAATTCAGCTTGTAACGCCTTGTTTGAAATATTGACTTGAATCATACGTCATCGAATCGTGTAGATGCGCATACTGTAAACTTCCGGAAGAAACTCTCGATGAAATTTGCGTTTTCGATTTTTAAAAGATTTTCTCTAAAATTGTCAGCGATACATATTTAAAACTATGACAGGTAGCATTCCGACATCAAAACAAACATAAACAAACATATCCTATAAATTTCAGCTAAATCTGATGTGTATATACTAATACGTACACCGTAGACTTCCGGAAACGTTAATGGCAATTTGGTTAGAAACTCTCGATGAAATGAGCGTGTTATTATTTTTAGATTTTTCGAAAAGCTTCAGCGCTACCTATTTCAAACTGTGACAGGTAGCATCCCGACATCAAAACAAACATATCCTGTAAATTTCAGCTACATCTGTTCAGTAGTTTCCGAGTCTATAGGTAACAAACAAACATACACACATACATTCATTTTTATAATAGGTATAGATATAGCAATATCTGAAACTGGGTTATGATTTCTGCACCAAGAAAAACTAAAACTTTACAATAAAAACACCTTGACATGGAGGTCTCTGTGGTTAAAGGGTTTAGCCTTTCACCTTGTGTTCTGAAGGTTGTGAGTTTGAATCTGAACAGCACAATTCTGTCCACGAGTGCATTTTTTCCATAGATCCCTAAGATTGTTGCTGTAGCTACGGAGTTTGAGCTTTGTGCAATACTCTCGACAGGTGGCGTGTCAATTTCTGCGGAGATTGGCTAAGCGATATGGGCTAAAACCCAGGGCAATGAAGTCAGTCCTTCGTTTGACCTTGATATATAGCTAAGGATACATATTGTTCATTCATGCATGAGCATAGAACTGATGACAGCTACCTCTACCAAAATGTTTCTTAGAATTAAGGTCATCATCATCAAATTGCTTGTTCTGAGCCATTCTAACAGTCCTTCGGAATTTCCCTCTCTCATAGGTAAGATGTCCTGCCTCTGCAGCCATCATGCTCAAATCATCAGCTACATTCTGAATCCATTTTCTCCGTTGTCTTCCTCTTCACCTCTTTACAAGGATGCCTTTTTCCCTAATGGTCTTCTCCAACTCTTCGTGCATTGTTATGTCCAAAATACTTCAATGTTTTTCATTTTTATTTGTAGCATCAGCTAGTTTTCTTTGATTCTGAGTTATCTCTGGATATATCTATTTGTTCTCTTCTCTGTCCATGATATATGGAGGTCTTCAGTAACTCATATTCAAAAGCATATATATGTTTTTCTACTGCCTTGTTACATGTTCATGCACACATTAAGGTTACCAAATATAAATTGTTACTAAAGATCACATTTAGATAATGACACTAAACAACAGAGTTGCTCATATGCAGAGTTTATTAAACAACTAACCTGTACCCCTGATGCCTCATCAGTCTCAAGTTGCAAACTCATAACCATGTTGGCTAGATTAGCTCCTTGTCTAGTTGCCCAAGCATGATTCTCTGGAACAACAACGGGATCATTGAAACTTCCTGATGCAAAATCTGTTTCAATCATCTTGGAGATTTTTGTTTGGCTTCGAAGTTTCTCCTGCATGAGCACAGCAAGGTCTTGTGCTTCATTTACTGCTCTTTTCTTTCTGCTGATAGCATTTTGTACTTTCTGTTCTTGTTTGCTCTCCTTGTTTCTAATCTGTAAAGTAGCACGTCTCCTGTTCTTGTCTATAATGCCGACATCTTGTTTTGTCAGTTGCTTGCTGACAGCAGTCTTTAGGGACAAGTCCTTTAGCAGCCTGTAGTCAGCGATGACAGAGATTGACCCAGTAAATGAACCACCATTCAAGCCCACGAGTATGTCTAACCATTGCTTTTTAGTGGAGGAAGATTTAACCGCCAGGACTGGAATCCAACATACAGTGAGGTGCCTGTGGATAAAACAAGTATACATTGATGCAAGAAATACAATTCATTTTTCTTGGGAATCATCTTCTTCTTCTATATTAACCTCTTTTTAATCCCTCTTTGTGATTTGTATGTGATCAGAGCCTAAGAGCGATTGTACGTTGTGCCAGTTATGCGCCTACAAGTAGCCAAGCACATCCGATTTCTGCAACCCTTTTCATTTACTAGGGTAGCTTCCTTAGGCTCCTACCTGAGTCACCCCTTACGACATGCCTTGTAGGTAACAGTGTACTATTCTTCGCTTCCCCTGAAGGCCCCAACAACACACAGGTGTTCTTGGGGATAATTATAAACCTAATTATGTCATATAATCATTGCCTGAGATATTGGAATATCTACTTAATAAGTAAACAATTAACCCTTTTGCCTCTCTGAGCCAATATACTGGCTAAATGTGTTGTTTTTAACTCTTTCCACGCTTTAAGCCGCACACTGCGCCATGGCGGAAGTCTGTTGCATGCTTTAAGCCGCACACTGCGCCATAGAGTTATTTCCCTTATAAGAAGTCTTTCTAGTTTTACTTCTACTATTTTACTTCTACTACTTTTAACCTTGTTATTCTATTGGGTTGCCCAGTTTTCTTCAATTTAGTATATAATAAGATATATATGTTTATTTATTGACAAGTAGTTGGGATCGTAATTTTTTGTTTTTTGTACTTCCCTTGAATTAACTGCTTAAAAATTGAGGAAATAAATGGGCGTGGAAAGAGTTAAGAAAACAGAAAGCCAGTTTACTTGCTCATATAGTATACAATGCAAAATAAGGTGGTAAAAAAAAAATAACGGAGTGAAAGGGTTTACACTATTGATTTTAACTGTTTAAATACCATTGTTATAATAAAATACTGGTATTTTCAAAATAGAAGACACCTATGACAAGTAATGTAGGAATTCAAAATGACAAAAATAGCAGAGCAGTTCGCCTATTTGGGTAGCAATTTTGATTCCACAGGAAATACTAAAATCAAAATTATGCTTTGACGAATTGTCAAAGTAGCATCAGTTTTTTAAAGTCTAAATAAAATATGGAAATCCAAGTAATATAGTTTTACAACTAAATTACAAACTTTCAATTCCAATGTTATATCAATACTTACATATGACAGCGAGAGTTAGAAAATAACTAAAGATATAGTCTTCTTCTTCTTTGCATTCGTTCTTTACAACCAATTTTAACCACTCTTTGTGATATGTTCGATCTTTGCCAAGAACGTGTATACGTTACACATTGGTTTAGTAGGCCCCTAAACACATAGACTTCTACATGTTTAGGATATGTACATCCGATTTCAGTCAAACCTCCTTACTCGCCTCTTACGACATGCGTGGCAGGTAACAGTGGTTCTATTCTTTACACCCCAAATTTGGGCCCCAGTAACCGAGCGATATAGAAAGTAAGGTGAATGCAATTGAAAATAGAAGTCTGTGAAAAATAATGAACATAAAATGGGATGAATTCAGTAGAACTGATAATGTTGAAATTATAACAGAAAGAAAAGGTGAAGGCAAGTGACCAAGAGATTGAAAACACTTCAAGTTGACAAAAAAACATGAAGAAGTGGACAAATACCAGTCTTGTCAGGTTTAACCAAGATTACAAGAAACATGGAGACCCACTGCAGCTAATCTTTGATATTTAGACAATACCTGATGCAACATAATACAGAAACCAATATGTCTCATAGACTAACTTATAAACCCTCTCTTATCCCTGCAACTGCTAATTTCTTGTATGCAATCCAGTTCTGAACCCCACTACCAATAGTATGTCTCATAGACTAACTTATAAACCCTCTCTTACCTGCACCTGCTAATCTCCTGAATGGAACCATATTCTCAACCCCACAACCAATAATATTACTCATAAACCCTCTCTTACTTGCACTTGTTAATTTCCTGTACGCAATCCAGTTCTGAACCCCACTACCAATAGTATGTCTCATAGACAAACTGGTAAACCCCCTCTTACCTGCACATCTCCTGAACGCAACCCAGTTCTGAAACTTACAACTAATAGTATATCTCATAGACAAACTCATAAACCCTCTCTCACCTGCACCTGTTAATCTCCTGAACGCAACCCAGTTCTGAAACTTACAACTAATAGTATATCTCATAGACAAACTCATAAACCCTCTCTCACCTGCACCTGTTAATCTCCTGAACGCAACCCAGTTCTGAAACTTACAACTAATAGTATATCTCATAGACAAACTCATAAACCCTCTCTCACCTGCACCTGTTAATCTCCTGAATGGAACCATGTTCTGAAACTTACAACTAATAGTATATCTCATAGACAAACTCATAAACCCTCTCTCACCTGCACCTGTTAATCTCCTGAATGGAACCATGTTCTGAAACTTACAACTAATAGTATATCTCATAGACAAACTCATAAACCCTCTCTCACCTGCACCTGTTAATCTCCTGAATGGAACCATGTTCTGAAACTTACAACTAATAGTATATCTCATAGACAAACTCATAAACCCTCTCTCACCTGCACCTGCTAATCTCCTGAATGGAACCATATTCTCAACCCCACAACCAATAATATTACTCATAAACCCTCTCTTACTTGCACATGCTAATTTCCTGTACGCAATCCAGTTCTGAACCCCACTACCAATAGTATGTCTCATAGACAAACTGGTAAACCCCCTCTTACCTGCACATCTCCTGAACGCAACCCAGTTCTGAAACTTACAACTAATAGTATATCTCATAGACAAACTCATAAACCCTCTCTCACCTGCACCTGTTAATCTCCTGAATGGAACCATGTTCTGAACCCCACAACCAATAGACTGCAAATGCAGACATTTTCAAATCATGATTCTGACAGTGAGAGACATTTAAAGAAATCTTGACGTATCCATTTCTAGCCGCATCCAGAAATCCATTCCAGCATTTAGGTTCTACAACCCACACTGAGATACAGCTGCCACTAAAGCTGCCTTGTAGATTAGAAAAAACACAAGTAAAGGCTAAAATGAAGAGACATGTTCATATTACAACTTATTTTTTGGGTAATTAATTAACTCTAAATAAAATATGTGCCAGTGGTTACCTGGGTCCAAGTCAGGGGTATAGAGAATATAAACACTGTTACCTGCCATGCATGTCGTGAGAGGTGACAAAAGATTGGGTGTGGGGCTAGTTACCCTACCTCGTAAAAAACATGAGATAGCTACAGAAACCACAACCATTGAAATTAATAGCTCGCCACTTGAGAAAGAAGAAAATGGGAAGAGAGTGGAGAGATCTGGAAAAGATGGCCTTGGATAGGAGGGCTTGGAAAACCTTAGCAGCAGACCTACGCTTCCTAGGGTGAAGAAGAAATAAATATGGAGATTCAAGTTATATAGTTTTAAAACTGAATTTTAAATTTCAATGTTGTATCAGTCTTAACATATGCCAGCGACAGTTGGAAAATGACTAAAGATATGGAAAGTAAGTTGAATAGATTTTAAAATAGATTGCAAAAATAAAATGGGACGAATTCAGGAAAAGTGATAAAATCAGAGAAATGTCTGACCAACCACTAGTAGCAACTGTTGTAAGAAAGAGAAGATGGAAATATGTTGGGGAACATTATTAGAAGGAATGATAGAAGAATAACAAATCTGGATTTGAAGTGGGAGGCAAAGCGTACAGGAAAGAAAGGACGCATTAGGGGCACCCTAAAACTAACGTTACTGAGAGAAGCTAGAAACATCAAGCTTAATTTCATAAAGGAGTTTAAATGAGTAGCCATGATGAAAAGTCTATAACTTTTTCTACGTTTATGGTGTGATCCTAATTACTTATGCTTGGGTTGAAAACCATCAATGCGGCATTAATACTCACTCCGCGCTGCTCAGAATTATTTAAGAGGGACAATTGTGATGACCGTTGATGTGACATTCACTTCTGAATATCAGGTGACTGTATTGAGTGTATTAGCAAACAATGAAACATCATTATATATTATTGTTTAACAGATATTACACTTATTATTATTATTATTGGTGTATGTGTAAGGGGGGATAGGAAGAGATTCTTATACAAACAACACAATGGACACATTATGCACCATACATGACCTTACAGCTAAATCTTGGAGATACATTAGCTCTAGAATGTGGCACTGTATCGTCTGAAAATAAAACTCTACTCTCATCAAATTTTAGGGTTTGGCTCGAATGCAACGAAGAAACGTGGCCTGTTCCGTCTTGCGTGTTCAAAACGTCGAAAGTGGTCAACAGAAGAAAGCCGTATAATTCCACATTCCAAAGTCTGTGGAAAACGGCTTCCATGTTCAGGTACGTGCAAACCCGTCATGTTATCCTTTTCCTCATTTTCCAAACCAGAGACGGAGTGTGCCTATATTTTATGATCCGAAATACAAGCAGACAGACAACAGGAAGCATACGTCTGCGTCGCAACAGATTTTTATAAAAATAGAGCGGGCTCCACTAGGTCTGCTGATAACTTAAAAAAACAGTAACATCTAAGTTTAACGATACAATAAATAAATAATAGGAGATAATGAAGTACGTTTCAGTCAAATGTTTTACTTTGTCAATCAATAATTATTACTTTCATTCTTTTTTAAAATCTAATTTTGTTTTGCCTCGCAGCGTCAGGATAAGCAGAGATTTATAGAACGGGCTCGTGTGTGCGCGTCGTACATGGCGTATTTCCCATGCTCTGTTATTTCTGTGGCCCATCTTTTGAGTGGACGACCTTTTGCTTTGTATCTAAGCAGCATTGTCATTTGATTCGCACTGTCTGTTGATAATCTACTTATGCGGCCGACTCATTTAATTTGTTTTTTCTTGATGAAGTTTAGTATTGATGTACACACTTTTTCCCTATGTCTTCATTGCTATACTCGTCTCTTCTTGATACTTCCAGTACTCTGCGTACACGTCGTCTCTGTCGTGACTACATTTCTTCTGTCATTTGATGTCAACGTCCAGGTTTGGTACTGATCGAATAACGTAGGAAGGACGATTGTGCTGTTCAATGCTCTTTTAGTGTGCATGGTGACATGCTTCTTCTTCTTTTGTCAGCACACTGTTACCGGGTTGTTAACCCAATGTAATGGTCTTATGTATTTGTCTTGCGCTTCTCTGGTGACTTGTGTAATGGTTTTCTTAGTCCCCTGGCAGAATTCAACTATGTTATCCATCCACCTTTTCTCGGTCTTCCTCTCGTCTTCCTTCCTGATATTCTGTTGTGGAAAGCTTCATAGGCAGTTTGGTCAGTTCGCATTCTTACTAAGTGGCCAAACCACTTCGTTCTCTGTTTTGTTATATAATTCAAGCACGGTCTTGTTCCAACCTTTCTCTGATGCTGGTATTCGTTACTCTGTCGATTCTTGTGTTATTGGTGACTTTGCTGAGACATCTCATTTCGCATGTTGCTATTTTCTGTGTATGTTTCTTATTGTCCATGTTTGACATTGGTAACATAGAGTGGATATGAAGATGCTGTTGATCAACTGTTGTTTAGCTGTCAGTGAGATGTTTGGATGTCTAAGTAGTGGCGCTAGTTGGTAGGTTACTGCATATGCTTTCTGGATTCTAGTTTCTATCTCTCTGTCGAGTCTTCCATCTTCTGTAAATATGCTTCCTAGGTACTTGAATTCCTTACTTGCTCTATTGTACTGCCATTGATGCTGATGTTTAGTGTATTATGTTTCCTTCCTATATTCATTACCTCAGTTTTGGTTATGTTTATGTTCATGTCATATTTGTTACAGTTATAATATAAGGTGTCGATATGCTGTTGTAACTCTTGTTCTTGTTGGTAAATCAAACATTGCTCGTCTGAAAATAACAATTAATTAATTGTTTCCGTTTCTAATTTTGACTCCTGTGTAATTTTATCCATGTATGTTATAAAAGGTAGAGGTGAGAGGACACACCCGTGTCTGACGCCTGATGTAATAGAGAACCAGTCTGTCATTCCCACTGTTGTTCTTACTGAGCTTTGACTTTCTTTGTATAGGGACATAATGTTGCCTAATAATTGTCCTTGTACACCAAACTCTTCAAGGGTCTTCCATAGTTTGTCTATGTTGATCCTATCAAAAGCCTTCTCTTGGTCAATAAAGATTATGTTCTTGTTTTTGTTATATTCAATTGTCTGATTACATATCTGTCTCAGTGTAAACATTGCATCTGTGCAACTTTTCCCCTTCCTAAACCCAAACTGTCTATTGCATAACTGGAGCTCTAGTAGTGGTCTGGCTCTGCTTTCTAGTATTTTTACATACATCTTTCCTACATGACTCAGCAATGAGATGCCCCTGTATGTTTCACAATCTCGCGGTGACATGCTTGCATTTCAAAATTAGTGCCTTTGACCAACGATATTGCATCTATGTTGGATTTCGTTAGTTATTCTTCCATTCCGAAACAATTACATATTGATGGAAAGATATGTGACTGATCAAAAATAAAATATGTACTGGCAACAAAGCGAAGCTATAAGAATAGTGAATCCGAGTGGAATCTATCAGGAGATGCAATTAGGAGTAAGACATGGATGCATACTCTCACCAAACGTGTTTAATCGCGGCCATCGTAAATAATGACCTCAGCGCGGACGGCAATATTGCCATGTGACGTCATAGACTGAGGCGGTGTATTCTCACAGACTAACTATTGACTGTTACTATTAGGAAACGCTGATCTAGACAATACATCTTGCAGATGTTAGAAACTTGTTGTTGGATGTATGTGTGTATTACAGAAGATGTTTTCTGATGAGTAGCTATAGTTGTTGCTCTCACATACTATATTTTAGTTTAATTTTATATAGAATACTTAGAGTAATATTATGTGTATTTGCTCCATATATATACGTTATTTATCCACTATATTGTGGATTGTTTCTCTTCTTTTCCACTTCCGGTTTTGTGTTGCACTCATTTCGTTATTCGTTTTTATTCCCAGATTTTCATTAAATAGGTTCGAATGTTTCTACATGTAATCGTCCATTTGTAGTGTTCCTCGAAATTCGTCATTCTTTTGGTATTGTTTGCTTGATAAAGGCCTTTTAATCGAAACGTTGCTGTTTATCGTCACTGTTTCTGTATTTTGTAAAACTATAGTACTTTGTTTTTACGTGTTTAGTAATTTATATATAATTACTAGTGTACTTACATCAGCTTATGGTAGTCTCTCATCAGTTATCAATGAATAAGTCAGTCACAAGTTTGCACATCACCACAGCTTGATTATCAAATAAACTAACATCACTTATCAGTAATCCATGAATAAATCAGTCACAAGTTTGCACATCACCACAGCTTGATTAGCACATAAACTAAACAGTAGTACACAAATATATTTATCTACTACTGAATTTTGCTCCTTTCCTTTTTGTGAAGAAGCAGCTTGCTGAACATTGCATTGATCATTCCTTATTTTTCTATAATTGTTGAGGAAAATGTTGGCAAATGTTGGAACCACGGACAATAAAGTATTTATATTTTGAGCTCCGCAGACACATGCAGTACTGTCTAATGAGAATTTTAAGTAGCTGGCAGTTACAATTTGTATGACAATCTCCTTCTGGTTTGTCGTGGCCAAGAACTTATCTTCATTTTCAGATGATATCAGCTTTTGAACAACTAGGTATGATATGAAGCAGAGAACAGTGAGATCTTGTGATGGGTACTTCAGTCTACACCTATCTATTAAATGTGTGTAGTTAAATGAAACACCATTTTTGTTACATTATGTCGAATGAGATTAATAGTCTACATGGCAACTTTTGATACATTATATCGAAGGAGATCAATAGTCTACATACCAACTTTTGATACATTATATCGAAGGAGATCAATAGTCTACATACCAACTTTTATTACATTATGTCGAATGAGATCAATAGTCTATATACCAACTTTTATTACATTATGTCGAATGAGATCAATAGTCCACATACCAACTTTTATTACATTATGTCGAATGAGATCAATAGTCTATATACCAACTTTTACTACAATATGTCGAATGAGATTAATAGTCTACATGGCAACTTTTGATACATTATATCGAAGGAGATCAATAGTCTACATACCAACTTTTGATACATTATATCGAAGGAGATCAATAGTCTACATACCAACTTTTACTACATTATGTCGAAGGAGATCAATAGTCTACATACCAACTTTTACTACATTATGTCGAAGGAGATCAATAGTCTACATTACAACTTTTGATACATTATATCGAAGGAGATCAATAGTCTACATACCAACTTTTATTACATTATGTCGAATGAGATCAATAGTCTACATGACAACTTTTGATACATTATATCGAAGGAGATCACTAGTGATACAGGATAACAAGGGAAAACAAAATGCTGTGCCAATCAATTATCCTCCAGTATAATTCAGTGCAGCTTTAACATAAATTTCATCCAGCTGAATCACCACAGCTTGATTAGCACATAAACTAAACAGTATTACACAATAATATTTATCTACTACTGAATTTTGCTCCTTTCCTTTTTGTGAAGAAGCAGCTTGCTGAACATTGCATTGAACATTCCTGATTTTTATATCATTGTTGAGGAAAATGTTGGAACCACTATGTCGTAGATGTTTTGTTAAACCACGATGTCAGACCATCCAACATCTTCTCCCTCTCTCCTTCCCTGTATTTTACCCGTTGTCATCAAATGTTCTATGCCTCTTCTTTGCAGTATATGCACGAAGAACCTTGATTGTCTGATTCTGATGCTTTTGATAAAGTTTCTTTGTGAGCGGGACTCTTTTAAAACCTCATTTATTTTATGTACTGTCCGAAAGCTGATCTCACAGTTCAGCAGCTGATAGAAGATAATGCAAGGGATGATGATGTTGTTGTATATACCGATGGGTCTGTTCATTGTGGTGAGAAGTCCGGCTGGGGTGTCTTGGCTAATGTGCATGATAGGGTTATTGCAGAGCGAAGTGGGGCGTACAGGACCACTACTTCTAGTATGAGGATGGAGGTTGAGGCCGTTACTGCTGCCCTTCATTGGCTCTCTGGGACATCATTTACTGGGACCGTTGTTGTATCTGACTCTCAGTCGATGCTTCACAAGATCCAGAAGGGCAGGTTTCGGTATGAGTGGATGTCGTCTATAGAAGTTTCTAACCTCCAGAGGCTTACGTGGATATACTGTCCTGGGCATGCGGGTGTTTACGGTAATGAGAGAGCGGACAGGATTGCATCAACAGCATGGATTGTGGGGGAGTTGAAGATGGATAAGGGGATGTTCTTCGGTCTCTTCGCGACTGTCTGTTGGATGAGGACATTAAAATCGATGTTGAATCGATCAAGCGATTTAGGCAGTGTGGAGTTATCCGTTGTACAAGTCAAACTGGATGCCTGAGAGGCAGAATGAGAGGTGTGTTTAATCAGCGAGCCACAGGAACCATCAGTATGCATACTCTTCGATATCTGTTGGGGAGACTGAGCACCTATGGGTCTGCCGGAGTGCAATGACGTCAGTTTAGTAACCAATAACCAATTTACTGTCCATAGTATTTTCACTGTGTTCAATTTCAATTGATTAAACCAGTCCATGTTTAAAGAAATCATGCAGTACTGCAGAAGATGTAACATATAACACAAAAGCAACTCCAAATTAAATGATCTAAATTTTAATTTTGAGATTTTATTTTAAAAATGGATCAAATGAAAACATGCGAAATAAAAATGACATTTTCTAAATACAGTTTTGTAAAATGTGATAAAATAATATGGAAAGATTGTACTGGAAAAAATTGTACATAAATGGTTTTACATTGGTTTTTCACTTAGTTAACAAAAAAAAGGTATTTTAAATGGAAATTAATATCTATATGTAAGTGAA
Organism: Arion vulgaris; assembly: GCA_020796225.1. NCBI lineage: Eukaryota > Metazoa > Mollusca > Gastropoda > Stylommatophora > Arionidae > Arion > Arion vulgaris. The sequence goes on from CM036758.1 coordinate 71,462,731, forward strand.
GACAATTACTAATAATTACATGAGGAAAGGGTTAATATGTAATATTAAGGTACACGTGTCACTCACTTTTTAGCACATACTCATTCAATAACTCAAAACCTTTCCAATGACACACATACTCGATCAGTCAAATCCCATCCACTGATTCACTCACTAAATCAGTCAAATCCCATCCACTGACACACATACTCAGTCAAATCCCATCCACTGACATACTCAATCAGTCAGTCAAATCCCACCCACTAACACACTCAATAAGTCAGTCAAATCCCATCCACTGACGCACTCAAACAGTCAAATCCCATCCACTGACACACTCAATCAGTCAAATCCCATCCACTGACTCACACAATCAGTCAACTCTCATCCATTGACACAATCAGTAAAATCCCACACACTGACACACTCAATCAGTCTGTAAAATCCCACACACAATTAGTTAAAACCCATCAATAGACTCACACTCTACCATCTACTCACTCATAGTAAACATAAATAAAGGAACACTTTTTCATTCCATGAGGTATAATGGAAATATGGTATTAGGCCCGTATTTTTAATTGACTATCCACACAATGGATTTTGTAGACAACATCACGTTTGACCGTCTTTACACCCCAGTGCTCTTCTGGTACTAACGTATTATAACGTATAGTTACATAGAACATAAGACGAATATTTATGTAAGAGACCAAATAAACAATCTTGCAGGTCGACAAGTACCACTCTTGACAATCGTGAAACAGCGTAAACTTGCATGGTTCGGGCATGTGATGAGACATAGCTCACTCTCTAAGACTATCCTACAGCTGAGGGTGGAACAAAGAAAGGAATGCAGAGAAAATCCTGGTTTGACAACATCAAGACCTGGTTGGGGCAGAGTTTCTCCACACTCGCCAGAGGAGTTGAAGACAGAGATTCATGGCATGCTTTTTGTGCTGATGTCTCCACAGTGACACCCATACGACCCTAACGGGTTATGGGCTTTATTATTATTATTATTTTTTCTGGTACAAAATTGATGCTAGGTCGACTTGAAAATTGTTGCGGACTAAAAAAATCGAATTGAAAGGGATGGCAAGAGAGATGAAGGACTGGAAGAAGTTTGTTGAAGACCTGTGCTTCGAAAGGTGATTTGTTGTAGACCTGTGCTTCGAAAGGTGATTTGTTGAAGACCTGTGCTTCGAAAGGTGATTTGTTGTAGACCTGTGCTTCGAAAGGTGATTTGTTGAAGACCTGTGCTTCATTGGGAGTTGAAAGGCGAAGAAGAAGAATAATTAAAAACTCTACTCCCACTATGGATTTGAGCCCGAAACACAAGCTTATGAAGCGAGTGTGCTAACAACTACACTATCATGGCTCTATACTCGCTCATACTATCATAATCTATCTTGACTCTCTATCATATGTTCACACATGCACTAAATCAAATCTCATTCACTAACCGATTAACTCTTTGTTGCTAACAATCCACTAACTTATTGACTAACTCGATCAATCTCTCTTTCTTTCTGTAATTCACACATACATACAGATGAGATCAATATTATAAAAAATAGTGCTCCATCAATAAAAAACGAGGTGAAATAACAATTCTTATTGCACTAATTTACAATTTGATATGATTCAATAAATATACAACAAATAACAAGTACAACAACTCCATCTGTAAAGTATAAATTATTTTAATTATCAGACAAATTCCTTTTAACAATAATTGTGTATGCTATTGACACAATTATTTTTAAAGCCATTTGTTGTTGAGATTCAAATTCAGTAAGTAGAACAATAACAAATGTATAACAATATAAACAATAATTGTTCAAATAGTAAATCTATATTGTGAATATAAACAATAACACATAAATAATCTTTTTACAACACAACAAATTGTCATCACTCTGGATTGTGTTATGTCAGCTAATTCTTCTTCTTCGAACGCTCCATATTGACCAGTTGTTAAACCACTTTTTGTGAATTGTATGTGATCTGAGCCTAAGGGCAATTTTATGTTGTGCCAGTTATGCTCCAGCACGTCTGATTTCTACTACGCTTTTTATTTACTAGGGCAGCTTCCTTAGGTCCCTACCTTAGTTGTCTCTTATGACATGCCTTGTAGGTCACAGTGTTACCGTTCATTGCTCCCTTCTGAGCCCTGCAACACACAGGTGTGTCAGCTAATGAACCTTCACAACTGTTAATCTTTAGTAATGTTAACCAGTTGAAATATTTAGATCAAGAGCCTCAATAACACTGTGGTTGGTGCACTTGTCTCGTAGGTGTGTGGTTGCAGGATTAACACTCCCCAGTTGGAGACTGTAGTCTCTCAGACCAACACAGCCACAAATGGATGCCAGAAAAAACACTATGAAGTAAAGGTGGCAAGTATAATTTTGGCCACATCCCCCTTCATATGCCATAAAAAATATGAACTTAACACAGTATTGGGGCGGCGATAGCAAAGTCTATAACAAGCTTCCCTAGCAACTACATGCCATGCTAATACTAGTTTGAGGCCAACTTGGGCTTTAACAATTTTCAGTGTGTACAAGATATACATTGTTGGATAACATGTTTCCTGATCCTTTTCTTGGGAATCCAAATTACAAGTAAATTACAAGTACACTGGATCACTGAAGAAGTTAGCCATCAGTCCACAGAACCATTAGCTTAAAGGTGTTGTACAATTAACCAGATCAACCGTAGAACACCTAAGGTTCAGTCATTCTTCTGTCATTCATTAAGTACACACCCACAATTTTTATCAATTAAAAATCACAGTACCAGTAGCTTAAAAGAACTGTATGATTTACTTCAGACCCAGTGCCACCCGAGTGGTTACCTGGGCCCAAATTGGGGTGTAAAGAATAGAACCACTGTTATCTGCCACGCATGTCGTAGGAGGCGACTAAGGAGGATGGGAGTAGGGCTAGCTACCCACACCGTAAAAAACACTAGATGGCTACAGAATGGAGAGCAACCGAGTAAACGGTGGCTGGAACCGGACACATCGCCGAAGGATAAGCACCAGAGCTCCAAATAGTGCTGAAGATGTGACGTAAAACACACCAATGCTAAGGCTGCATGAATCAGATTTCCATATCAATAGAATTTATGGGGGGGATCTGGTACATCGGTCTGGGTGATGATCGCGCGAGAGAGAAACCCAGTGCCATCTTCGTAGGTCACATTCTCTTCTTTTTTCTGTAAAGCAGCCACCCTGAAGGATGTGTTATGCAATTTCTTGGTTCAATCTACATAATCACAAATCTGTCTCACCAATATTAAGTACATATGGTAATTATTTAGTATATTTGTCAATAAAATACCTTCATTGGCAAATATATATCAGGAATGTCCTCATACAAGGTACAATGAAAAAACTTTAAAGAAAGTTGAATTTAAGAATCCTGAGCATCAACTTTCAAAACATTTTTATGGAAACATACAACAATAGAGAAATTTAGAACAAATGAAAACTGAAAGAGGAAGATAATCTGGAGTCAGCAGAGAAAAATATTATAAATGTCTAATACATTAACTAAAAAGTGCAGCAACCTGCGACATAATTTGTTTCATTGTACAATTAGCTCAAAATTTACTGTAACACATTCTGATTGTTACCAGTTCATAATTTATTCTTTCACATTCGTTTCACTTACTTATGCTCTCCATGCCGGCGGCACGTGAAATTCCATTGTCTTTCTATTCTCTCATGTCTCTTGCAACCATCAGTGCAGTATTCCACATCAGAGATAGTATAGATCTTCCATCATTCATCTCCATGTTGTTCTTGGTATTCCCTTCTTTCTTTTCCCTTCTGGTGTCCTTCCTTTCGTTCGCTTGAAATATTGTCTATACATTCAATGTTGTCTGTTATATAAACTTCACTGTCTTTTGTAGCTCACACAGAGGTCCGTGTAGTTTTCTGTTGAGTGTTGTTTTGCTAGGCCAGTGAGTTTGTCTCAGTATATCACATTCGGGGCAGTCTTGAAGTGTGTGCTCTGCAGTTTGATGTGCCTGTCCACATGGTTGAATTGCCAATCTTGAATTTTGTATACATGTGGCTGTGGAGTCAATTGTGCCCTGTCCTTCTGGTGTCCATATAATGGCTGTTTTTAATGGTATAGCTGAATTCATTCGTATAACATGGCCGAGCCATTTATATCTCTTTTATTCTATGATAATTTTCATTGTTTTAAACTTGGTTGCCTCAATAAGTTTGTTGCAAGATACTCTTTCAGGCCAGAATACACTCATAATTCTGTTAGCTTGTGATAAAATTACATTTATTTAATTACAAAGTTACAAATCCTTCATCAAATTTCTTTTTAAAAAAACTTAAAAACTACAGCTTAATTTGTACATAGACCTGCAGAATGAAAAACTGAATAAACATTAATATGGCCATAGTGTGCTTTTTACTTCTTCTTCTTCTTTTGTCGCCACTCTGCTACCGGGTTGTTGCCCAGTGTCATGGTTTTCTGTTTTTGTCTTGCACTGTTCTGTTGGCTTGGGTGATTGTTATTTTTGCTCTTTCACAGGATTCAGCTATGCCATCTAACCATCTTTTCCATGGTCTTCCTCTTGCCTTCTTTCCGATGTTCTGTTGTAGAAGACTCTGTATACTGTGGAGTTTTAATGCATTCTTATTAAGTGGCAAAACCACTTCATTCTTTGTTTCTCAATGTAATTCAACGTTCTGTGCCAGCTTTCTTTCTTATGCTGATGTTGGTGACTCTGTCTTTTCTGGTGTTGTTGGTAACTTTTCGCAGGCAACGCATTTCACATGTAGTTATTTTTGTGTGACTGCGCTTTGCTCATTGTCCATGTTTGGCTCTGGTAACAGAAAGTAGGTAGTGTGCTTTTTAACATGTTAGTATAGTACTAAAATATTATGAGGTGGTTATATTTTTTATCGTATCTTCAGAGGAGTGTCTGGCCGAATATATTAGAGCGTGGCTTCCTTGCGGGGTAAGGTCAAGGATTTTTTTCTGTTGTGGGCATATATGAAAAATCCTAACCAGCTTCGCAGCTGCAGTAGCCATGCGGTCATTAAATTCCTGAGGCTCTCGTCCCACCTGTCTTACACTGCCCTACAGGCAGTAATTACAGTTTTTGTGTGTTTTAAAAAATATTTTCTTTGAAAATATGTCTTTATGTCATAATTATTATATGTTGTGTTTCTGGTTAAAAGGTTCCCTCAAAATAAATTTTAGGATCTGCTAAAAAATACGATACTGATCCAGTCACATTTCCCATGTGATCACTATCTTGTAGTAGTATGAAGTTTGTCTGTCTCTATGACTCTGAAATTATGTTGATAGAAGCTTTGGTTCTGGTAGAGATACCCATGTCAGAAACGTTGAAGGATAGGGATTGGGGGGACAGGGAAGACAAAATGTGACCACCTGGTTATGGGCTGGACAACGAGCTGACAACCTATCATCAAGGTGCTTATCCTTTATAGGACGTTGCTCTCTTTGCAGCGCAGCTGAAATTCACTCTGTCTCTAGCCAGTTCACCCACTTTCGATGGTCATATTCATGGTTTCTTTAATATCTTGTAGCCATCTTCTTCTTGGTTTGCCTCTGCGTTCTGGGACCCTGCCCTCTAGTATTGTTCTTTCCAAGCCATCGTGACGCTTGATGTGACCAAAGTATGTAATTTTTCTGTATAGTATGTTGTTTATCAGCCAATTCTCTTTAACATTTAGTTCTTTCAGGACATCAGTGTTCTTTCTTTTTCTGTCCATGGTATTCGTAGGATTTTTCTGTAGCTGACAACTCATTAATGTAAAAATGTTGTGTTATGGAAACAAACGCAAAAATAACTTTGTTGAATTGGGTGAAAGAATCGAGTTCAGTCAGGCAACTGGTTCAATGAAGAAGGGAGATCCAACATGAAAACAAAAAGATGGTGATGGATTGGGCATGTATGTTGTATGCCAGTAGAGGCATTGACTAGGACAGATATCATATGGATAGCAGTTGGTTAAAGAAGGTCTAAATGTCAAAGGGAACATAAAGAAGAACTGTGGTAAGAGAGTTGAAAGATTGTGGCCAGGTATGGGAAAACATTGGTAGAAAAGCAGCAATAGAAATCTCTTTGGAAGCCTTATGTGCCAAACAGGACACAAAGATGGTATAGATAGATAGATCCAGTGACATAAATTTTAGTTATTAACCCTTTGAAACCTGGCCACCTATACCTTAAAATTCCCATCCCCTGAGCTCCTGAGCAAAAACAGCCCATATCAGAGTGATATTAAAACAATAATTTAGCACACTTAAGTGGTCTATAATTTGTTATTGACTTACCCCATGAACTCCGCTATTCCTGCTTATTATCTATTTGCAGAATACTAACTTTAGAATTGATTTTATTTAATATATGAGTACGGCCGCGAATACCGCTGTATATATAGATTTTTCTTCATATTGAACATAAAGCTTGCATATAAATTGATTAAAACAATTCTTCGTTGTCTTTATGATAATCTATCTCACATTCTATATCCTTATCAGAATAATCACATTCTAAGCCTAATTCATCTTCAGATTCATTAAAAAGAAGTTAAACAGCTTGCTCTGTTGTTATACTTTAGAGTGATCATTTATGAAAATTTAGAAGATCTTTTCAACATGAAAATAGTTAACTAATTACCTTATCAGTAAAAAAAACCCACTCAACAGCATCCGTCATCTCGCAAAACTATGTAGAATACGTGGGTTGTGTTTGACTTCTCATTTGAACACAATTTATTTTCAAATACCAAAAAATAATGAAAAAATATTCTCAGACCGGAATATCGGGAGCTCGGGGTATGCAAAGTTTGCATTCAATCCCAAAATATCGGGAGCCGGGTTCTAAGGGTTAAGTTTAATTGTCTAACATCATTGACAAAGTTTATTCAATTGTAAAAGCTTGTTTTCTTCTTATTTTCATTTGCTATTGTTTAGTAATATCTACACAAGAAGTCCAAGTTTCAGGATGCTTGTTGCTATGAGTAAGAGTTCGTTGAGACTTCCAAACAGTTCTATGTAGATATGAATTTCTGTTGACCGTTTTCATAAATAAATGTGGGACAGTCTTGCAGAATATGTTTGGTTGGTGATCCACATGTGCACTGGTGTGATTGGATCAATCTCAGTTTGTATATGTGAATCTCCAGTCTAGAAGTTTAACTGTACTTATGACTATATTTGTACAACATATACATCTTGACAAAATAGAACAATCACCATTTATTGTTATTTATGTGACAACTCTGAAGTCACTATGTAACAACATTATCCGACAAGCTGTGAACTGCACCAAAACCTGGGATATGCTAACACACAAGCTGCAATAGCTAGGAGAACTTGCGCCAACCATGGTACAACTCTGTAAGAATGGCTAAGAGCAGTAGGGTCATAATTGAAGCAATCTGCATTCTCAGTTACATCGAAATTCTGGGCAGAGCAAAATGCAGTTCCATTTGAGTATGCTTCTCCTGTTGTGATTGAACATAAAAACTTTAGAATACAATTGCAAGAGTTAAGTGATACAAAATCATTTCCATTTCTACACAATATTAATAGTTGGAAATTATATTCAATCTTCTTCTTCTTCTTTGCGTTCGTTCTTACGACCAATTTTAATCACTCTTTGTGATATGTTTGATCTTTGTCAAGAACGTGTATATGTTGCACATAGGTTTGGTAGGCCCTAAACGCATAGACTTCTACACATTTAGGACACATGCATCTGATTTCAGCCAAACCTCCTTAGTTGCCTCTTACGATATGCATGGCAGGTAACAGAGGTTCTATTCTTTACGCCCCAAATTTGGGCCTCGGAACCACTCGCGATTATATTCAATAAAAGATACACTTTTAACAAATAGTGAAACACGTACAAACAAAGTACTATAGTTTTACAAAATACATAAACAGTGACGATAAACAGCAACGTTTCGACCAACAAGGCCTTTATCAAGCAAACGAACAAACAGGAGTGACAAATTAAAATGAAACACAAATGGACGACCAAATACCAACGTATCTAAGGAAAATCTGGAATAAAACGAATAACGAAATAAATGTAACACAAAAACACACATAAAAACTAGAAATAGAAAAGAAACAATGAAACATCTAGTAAATATATAACTTGAATACATGCAACATATACCCATATAGATTATAAAGCATGGGAAGAGAAAGTACTAAGAAGCATAAGAATGTAATACATGCAACATATACCCATAGAGATTACAAAGCATGGGAAGAGAAAGTACTAAGAAGCATAAGAATGTAATACGTTGAGCCGCGTGGTCGCAAGGTACCATACAAAGAAATCAACCGATTCTCCAGAGCAAATCGACTACGATCATCAGAGGAACATGATCGGATGGCTGTGACCTGACATCGCAAGCTCCTGAATGGCCAGTATCATTGAAATGGGTAGCTACAGGGTCACAGAGCATTGGCGTATATCGCGCAAGTGTTGGGCGAATCGGTCACTGAGTCTCCTGCCGGTTTCCCCAATATAGGCCTTGTTGCACCGCTTGCAGATAATGGCATAGATAATATTACGGGACTCGCACGTGAAACTGTCTTCAACAACGAACGTGGCTTTGGAAAAGACACCGTGCGGTCTGTATTACATAAGCACAAGTGTTGCAGCGCTGACGGCCACACTGGATGGTGCCAAAATGACTCTGGATGTTAGGCTTGAGGCGATGTGAACTAACATATCCTTAAGGCTTCTGTCCCGTCTGTACGCCACCAAAGGGTAGTGTTGGAAGATTGAACGTGTATCAGGATCAGACTGAAGAATGGAGAGATGACGGAATAAGACTTTCTTCACAAGGGAACTATGAGGGTGGAAAGTTAAGACAAGTTTCACCCTGTCAGAATTGGAAGTTCTATGCTGGTTAGAAAGAGCCTCCTGGCGAGAAATTTGCTGAACGCGCCGCATAGCAGAAGCAAGCACCTTATCCGGGTATAAGCGCTACGAAAGAAATCCAGCATCTGGTGAGCTCTATCGAGGAAATCGTGCCCGCTACAGAGGCGAGAAGGCGCAAGAGTTGAGAGAATGGTAAAGAATCACGACAAGCCTGGGAATGGGAAGAGGTATAAAGAAGAAAACTATGTGCATCAGTAGGCTTGTAGTATACTGATGTAGTGATGGTGGATATGCAGATAGTGATAGTGATGTCAAGAAAGTTGACACAAGAGGTAGAGATGTGAGATGTAAACCGAATAGCGGGATTGAAGACATTAATGAAATTAATGAAGCGTGACAAATCGGCTTCAGGCATATCGGTAATGCCAATACAATCATCAATGTATCTATGATACACAGACGGACTTGGTATGCGTTGTATTGCTTCTAACCATTCTCATCTTCTTACTGACTTGGACTCCTCCCAGTCCCTACTTCTACAGCGTCTACAACTTCTCACTTCTAACAATATGCTCCTTTACTCCCTTATTCGTTTTATTATCCATGTTCTTAACAGACAACTACATGAATTTATGTGCACCCATCACCAACAAAACTTAACCTTCTTCGCCCTGTACCTTCTACCACTCCTTCCAATTGTCCACTACGATCTTCTCCTCCCACACAGGTGGTTTGCATCCCTCCAGACCTTCCCTTATCGGACAGCGAGAGATGTGTTTTAAGTAAGGGTCTCAAGTTTGTTCCTCTCCGACCCACCATTGACCACTACTCTACTCTTCAAGATGTGCACCGTTTCACCGTGGCTTACGGCTGAAATTTCATTTTCGGTACCAGGTTGACACTGACCAATGTCATGACACGAGTATGTTCGCTAAATATTCTACTCGCAAACATGATTGGACACCAAACCCTGGTGTCTCCAACGCTCTTGATCTCTACATCAAGAATACTTACACGATATTGGACTGCTCCACCCCAAACGCCTAGGGCATTCTAACATGTCTCCGTCCGAGTTTCGTGCTCTATCACACCTCCGTCGACGTGATGACATTGTTATCAAACCGCCGATAAAGGCGGTGCAATAGTGGTATGGAGCAAAGAACTATACCTTCAGGAAGGCCGCAACCAATTACTTGACACCCAATTCTATAAAACTAGTTCTTCTGATGTCACACTATCTAACAATAGTAAAGTCCGTACAGTAATTAAGAACTTAATTGCCTCTAACGACCTTCCTACCGCCATCATCACTTTGTGTCATCGATAGCTGTTTAGGAAAACCAGCCTTTTATATGCTCCCAAAATTCATAAACTGAACAACCCGGGTAGGCCCATCGCTTCTGCTTGCTCTTGTCCTACGGAACATATCTCCGAATTTCTTGATAGTATCTTCAATCCTATAGTCACCACACTACCTTCATTCTTGAAAGATACTAACCACACCTTGTCTGTTTTTTCGTCTATTGAGTTGTTGCCTGGCAGGAATTACCGTCTCTTCCTCCTTGATGTGTGCTCATTGTACACCTCCATACCTCATTCCGACGGACTTCAAGCTCTCCAGTTCTTTCTCGACAGGAGAACTAACCCACTTGTCTCCACCTCGGCTCTCCTTCGCCTTGCAGAACTAGTTCTAACTCTCAACTCCTTTCAGTTCAATGACCAGTTCTTTGAGCAGATCAGTGGGGTCGCCATGGGTACTAAAATGGGACCCAGTTATGCTTGTCTATTCATGGGTCATCTTGAGCACCTAGTATGGAATTCCTATGATGGCCCTCTTCCGTCTGTGTATCATAGATACATTGATGATTGTATTGGCATTACCGATATGCCTGAAGCCGATTTGTCACGCTCATTAATTTCATTAATGTCTTCAATCCGGCTATTCGGTTTACATCTCACATCTCTACCTCTTGTGTCAACTTTCTTGACATCACTATCACTATCTGCATATCCACCATCACTACATCAGTATACTACAAGCCTACTGATGCACATAGTTTTCTTCTTTATACCTCTTCCCATTCCCAGGCTTGTCGTGATTCTTTACCATTCTCTCAACTTGCGCCTTCGTCGCTCTGTAGCGAGGGACGACGATTTCCTCGATAGAGCTCACCAGATGCTGGATTTCTTTCGTAAGCGCTTATACCCGGATAAGGTGCTTGCTTCTGCTATGCGGCGCGCTCAGCAAATTTCTCGCCAGGAGGCTCTTTCTAACCAGCATAGAACTTCCAATTCTGACAGGGTGAAACTTGTCTTAACTTTCCACCCTCATAGTTCCCTTGTGAAGAAAGTCTTATTCCGTCATCTCTCCATTCTTCAGTCTGATCCTGATACACGTTCAATCTTCCAACACTACCCTTTGGTGGCGTACAGACGGGACAGAAGCCTTAAGGATATGTTGGTTCACAGTCGCCTCAAGTCTAACATCCAGAGTCATTTTGGCACCATCCAGTGTGGCCGGCGGCGCTGCAACACTTGTGCTTATGTAATACAGACCCGCACGGTGTCTTTTCCAAAAGCCACGTTCGTTGTTGAAGACAGTTTCACGGGCGAGTCCCGTAATATTATCTATGCCATTATCTGCAAGCGTTGCAACAAGGCCTATATTGGGGAAACCGGCAGGAGACTCAGTGACTGATTCGCCCAACACTTGCGCGATATACGCCAATGCTATGTGACCCATGTAGCCACCCATTTCAATGATACTGGCCATTCAGGAGCTTGCGATGTCCAGGTCACAGCCATCCGATCATGTTCCTCTGATGATCGTAGTCGATTTGCTCTGGAGAATCGGTTGATTTCTTTGTATGGTACCTTGCGACCACGCGGGCTCAACGTATTACATTCTTATGCTTCTTAGTACTTTCTCTTCCCATGCTTTGTAATCTCTATGGGTATATGTTGCATGTATTACATTCTTATGCTTCTTAGTACTTTCTCTACCCATGCTTTATAATCTATATGGGTATATGTTGCATGTATTCAAGTTATATATTTACTAGATGTTTCATTGTTTCTTTTCTATTTCTAGTTTTTATGTGTGTTTTTGTGTTACATTTATTTCGTTATTCGTTTTTATTCCAGATTTTCCTTAGATACGTTGGTATTTGGTCGTCCATTTGTGTTTCATTTTAATTTGTCACTCCTGTTTGTTCGTTGCTTGATAAAGGCCTTGTTGGTCGAACGTTGCTGTTTATCGTCACTGTTTATGTATTTTGTAAAACTATAGTACTTTGTTTGTACGTGTTTCACTATTTACCAAGTTTTACTGCAGTCTTCCCCTATTTCACTTTTAACAAACACCTCTTCAAGATATTATATATCATCATCATCAGGTGCTGTGCCGGATGGCGTAGACGATCATGGATCTCCATAAATCTCTGTCTTTGGTGTTTGCTATCAACTCAGATGTTGACACTCTACCGTGCCATGAAGTCAGGATATCTAAAATTTGTGCTCTCTGTCTTCCTCTGTCCGTCTAACCTCGATTTTGCCGGCTGTCACAATGTGTTCTAAAACCTCCCCTCTTCATCACATGCCCGAAAAATGATGACTGCCTCTTTCTTATATTGATGAAAAGCTTTCTCTGTGTCGTGATCTCATTCAACACCTCAACATTGATCATTTTAGCAGTCCATGGGATTGTCATCATTCTTGTGTAAAACCACATCTCTGTGTACCAATAGTGAATGTATCATGTATATTGGAATTTGCAATTACAGTAGAACCCACTTATCTCGACCTTGGTTAACTCGCCAACCCTATTAAGTCGACGCTTTTGAAGTGGAACCGCCAAATTCTCTCTTTGTCTTAGCATTTTCTCATCGGATATCTCGATTCTTTTATGTCCCCGAACCCTAATATCTCGAGCACAAAAGAGGGCCAAATTTGCCACTTAACGTTGGTTATCTCGATCCCCATGACCATGGGTGTTAACTTATGCTACAGTAATATATACAGTCCAATATTGGCAGGTGTTGATTCATGTAAGTTTCTTTCGTGGGAATGGAGATCCCATTTTGCAAGAACACAGTATTTTGATTTTTAATTTACCGTATTTGGTTCACTGCGCATGTGCTGAGTTCACGTGAGTTCCTTGTCTGAAGGATAATATGCTGTAGCTATTCTGTTTATTTTTTCCATTCTAAAAATGTCTGGAGGTGTTAAGAGAAAACTGGAGAATCAGTCAATAGAGAAAAAAGTATGAAATCATACTGCAGCTAGAAAAAGGAACAAAACCGCAGACCTCAGTCGTCAGCATGGCATTCCAGCAAACACCATTTCGGGATGGAAAAGAAGGCAGACGTGATAAAGCAAATGTACGAGAAGTCTGTCTTTGATCCAGCAAGAAAAAACTTAGAGTGGCTGAGCACAAAGATGTCGACGATGCAGTGTTTCAATGGTTCACAAATACGCGAGCAACAAACCTTCCTGTCAATGGTCCCTTGCTGATGGAGAAGGCGGACATCCTTGCTGCAAGCTAGGACACCTGACTTTAAAGCAAGTCAGGTGGCTGGATCGTTTCAAAAGAGGCACAACATTGTCTTCAAAGCAATTTGTGGAGAGAGTGCTGCGGTTCAACAGGAACAAGTGGATTCATGGCTGAAGACTCAAATGCGCACAATTTTGGATACCTATGAGACTAGGAACATTTTTAATGCTGATGAAACTGGGGTGTTTTGGAAATGCCTTCCAGACAAGACTATGGCGTTTCGTGGGAGGCTTGTCACGCGGAAAAAGTCGAAGGACCGACTTACAGTGCTAGTTGCTGCTAACATGGATGGAAGCCAAAACTCCCGCTCTACGTTATAGGAAAGTCCAAGAATCCTAGATGCTTTAAGCAGACCAAAGTTCTCCAATGTGATTACGATGGCCAGCCAAGCGCCTGGATCACAGGAGATCTATTCAGTGCATGGGTGAAAAAGTGGGACAGGAAGTTCCAAGCAGAGAAAAGGAAGGTGGCACTGATCGTGGACAACTGTAGAGCTCATCCGGATGTTCCTGGTCTCAAGGCCATTAAGATCTTTTACCTCCCACCTAACACAACGAGTAAGCTCCAACCACTGGACCAGGGGATAATCCAAGTGCTTAAGGTGTACTACAGGAAAATGTTGATGAGCCAATACCTACTCCATGATGAAAAGAAGGCACAGTACACCCCTTCCCTTCTAGATGCAATGAACTTCCTGAGATCAGCCTGGAATGACGTGAAGAAGGAAACAATCTCAAACTGCTGGATGCACTGCGTCATTCAGGATATTTCCGATGATGAGTTTCAGGCACAGTTCCGTGCAGCCGCAGAAGAACTCACAGAAGTGGCAGAAAAATCAAGCCTTACAGATGCTATCTTGGAAGAGGAGGCACAGGAGTTAGCCATCACTGTCCAGGAATTCGGAGATTACATAGAAATCGACAAAGACGTCGTTACTGATGGCGTGATCACCGATGAAGACATTGTATCAAGTGTGCAGTCAGCACTGGCAAGCACATCTGCATGCGGCAATGATTATATATGGCCTTTTGATCTTTACAGACGGTCAATTGGCAAATGTTTTACTGTGACAACTTCTGAGTTTTTGCCTTTCCCTCGTCTTTCAGCTCATACATAAGTCTTTTCTCAAAGACTGCGCCTTCGCAATATCCCTTTCCACACAACTCTGTCATCAACTAGTTTTTCCCATGTACTGGGACCTATAGAAAAGTTTTTCATTGAGGTCTTGCAGACATCTTTATATCTGAGCAGTGGTCCGCCCTGGTGCCTCTTCCTCTCCGAAAGTTCACAGAACAACATTTGTTTTGGTATCCGACAAGTTTCCATTCTTCTCAATGCCTCAACCATCTTAGTCGCTACTGCTGAGCATACCCATGAAGGAAGGCAGGTTTGCACGTTGCTTGCAGTAGTTCAGAGCAGTACAACTTTATCTTGTCGTAACCCCTGATGTTCGTAATCCTGCGGAGACATCAAAGGTGAAACATGTTAGGTCTCCTCTCGTGTCTTGAGTAGGCAGTCCATGTTTCTGAGCCATATAGTAAAGAACTAATTACACAGGTTCGATATATTTGAATCTTCGTCTGCAATGTTAGTTTTGTGTTGTCACACGCTCGCTTTGATAGTTTGCTGAATGTAGTAGCCGCACTTCCTATACGAGCATTGATTTCTTCATTGATAGAAAGGCTGGCAGTGACCATGGACCCAAGATAGCAAAATTTTGGAACTGGTGTTAGATGGTTACCATTTAAAGTGATATTTGTTGTGTTACCTCCCTGACATAAAACAACTATTTTGCAGACACTTATTGTCAGAGGACTGTTTGGAGACACCCTATGATTACCTTACCTATTAAAGTCTTGTTAAATCCAGCAGTTTTACATTCCTCATACAGTGATTCACAATATTCCAGGCATACCATAGCTTTCCTGTAGATGACATCGAGATGCACAATTTGATTAATTTATTAATTGATTGATAGGATCGTAACTTATTCTTCTTCTTCTTCGAACGCTCCATATCGACCACTTGTTAACCACTCCGTTTGATCTGAACCTAAGAGCGATTGTACATTGTGCCAGATATGCGTCTACAAGTAGGCCAGCACATCCAATTTCTGCGATTCTTTTTCTTTACTAGGTAGCTTCCTAGATCCTACATCAGTCGCCTCATGCGACATACCTGGTAGTTGCTGTGGTACTATTCTTTGCTTTCCCTGCGGTCCCTGGCACCACACAGGCGATGACTTCTTAATTGTTGATAGGATCACGATTGATTAATTGTTGATAGGATCACCATTATCATTGCACTTTAGTGAATAATCAGGCATGTTTCAAATCTTAGCTTACAGGGAAGATCAGAGCAGAAGCGCATAAGCTGCATCAGCGATAGTAGCACAGGAACTTTTTTTTTATACAAGTGGCTGCAGAGTTGACTGTATCCTGTTCTGAGGCGTAGAATGAAAACTTCTAATCTATTCATTGTGTGATGGTCACTGTGTATTGGTCTTATCTTATCTTAACCACATTTGTCATGAAGCATCGTGGGGAGAGTTAGTTTTCTATCTTGTGCCAGGTGTGTTGCGCTGACGTTGTCAATCCATGTTTTCGCAGGGACTCTGAGATGTTATCTATCCATCGTGTTCTTGGCCTACCTCATGCTCTGCGCCCTGAGTGTCGATTATTGTAGGCATGTGATGGTAGTCTTCTTCTTCTTTGCGTTACGACCAATTTTAATCACTCTTTGTGATATGTTTGATCTTTGCCAAGAACGTGTATTCGTTGCACATTGGTTTGGTAGGCCCCTAAATGCATAGAATTTTACACATTTAGGACATGTGCATCCGATATCAGCCAAGTGATGGTAGTAAATGTGGTTCCATTCTCATTAGATGGCCGAACCACTTGATTCTTTGCTTCTCGATGTACTGGTATTGGTGGTTATCTGACTGATTTGATCATCCAATTCCATCACTACTTCTGTCTTGTCTTTTCTCTAATCATGTTTTGTCTCACAGCATCAGGATAAGAAAAGATTTCTATAATGGGCTTTTGTGTGCGTTTCATAAATAGTATTTTTCACCCCCTATGTTATCTCTGAGGTCCACGTTTTGCATGGACAGCCTTTGTATCCACTGTATCGGAGTGACATTGCTCTTTGAGGTGTACTATCTATTTGTAATCTACTTATGTGGCCAAACCATTCAATTTGTTGTTTCTTGATGAAGTTCAGTACTGATGTTGTACACACTTATTTTTCCAGAGGACTTCATTTCTAAACCGGTCTCTTCTTGATACTCCATGCACTCTGCGTAGACACTTCATCTCTGTCGTGACGTTTTCTTCTATTGTTTGATGTCACCGTACAGGTTTGGCACTGCTAGCATAATGTTGGGAGAAAGATTGTGTTGAACAATGTTCTATTAGTGTTCATGGTTGCCCGAGTGGTTACCGGGCCCAAATTTGGGGCGTAAAGAATAGAACCACTGTTACCTGTCACTCATGTCGTAATAGGCGACTAAGGAGGTTTTGCTGAAATTGGATGCACATGTCCTAAACATGTAGAAGTCTATGCGTTTAGTAGCCTACCAAACCAATGTGCAACGTATACACATTCTTGGCAAAGATCAAACATGTCACAAAGAGTGATTAAAATTGCTTGTAAAGAACGAATGCAAAGAAGAAGTGTTCATGGTGACATGTTTGCATTTCAGAATCGGTGCCATTCGTCCTAATATATGATTTATTGCATCTATGTTAGATTTTTTTAGTTATTCTTAGATTCCACCCCATCATCCACAAATACTTTGACATACATATAAATATACAGTTTCTGTTTAATCAAAATGTGGAAAGAACAAAAGAATCCCCTTGCAAATTACATCCTTGACTAAAAGGTTTCATAGGTTAAGGATTGACTTAATTGCACCGGGTTTTCCCATATGGCTGTGTCCCAGTTTTTGGTTTTACTTTTGATCCAGAAGCACTTAAGCTTTCAGCTCTTTGGCTCGGTGCCATGGACATCATAACCCTTCGGTTCAGTGTCACAAACACTGTAAATCTGGAGAACCTGTGGCTTTTCTGCCAGCCCGCGAATTGAACCCGCACTCATAGGGCTTGTCACCCAATGTGCTACGAACATGCTGCGCAGGCGGGTGTCCCTGTTGACAGAGATGGCATGCCATCTGCAGAGAGCATTGCACAAACTCCATAGCAACAATCCTAGGGATCACATGCAAAAAATTGCACATGTGTCTCGGAATGGATTCAAACTCCCAACCTTCAGTATACAGGCACACAACTTAACCACTTCGCTATTGAGACCCCCATCCATGACTAAATAAAGCATAAAATTCAGGTTGACATTACTTACATGTTTGGTTTGTAGAACTTGTACTGGTCTGGACTACAAAAATAACACATGAGAAAGTTGATGTAATTTGAACATAACTTTGATGCACCATACAGTGGGTCCATTGCAGCAAATACTGATGTTACTTCCGTACGTTTACAACATGACTTTGTAGTGTACCAAGAGCAATTGACTAGTCCTCCTTCAGAGGCAGGATAGCGATTATCATCTATAGAAATGTCAATACAAAGTGAATCCAACAATTTTAGGATACACTGTAGAATATTGCACGGAATAATGGCTTTAATTATAAATATGCATGAATAAGTTGTGGCCGTCTCTAGCTTAGCGGTAGTGAGCTGGATCACAACCTAAGAACTTCTTCTTCTCTTCCCCCATTTACTTCTTTATAGAAGTGTTGGGGAACGTAGTGATCTTGTGTGTGCTTGTTTTAAGGCAATTTGTAAGCTGATTTTCATTTTTGTAAGACTGTCTTTGATGTCATCACTCCATCTTTTGGGTGGTCTTCCTCTTGCTTTGTACTCATTATACTTTTTCTGTGTGGCTCTCTGTGGTAGGCGGATAAGAGCATCTGGTTCAAACTGTGTGGTGGGCAGTTTGGAAGCAAATTTGTTTCCGTGGATTTTTACAAATGGTAAAAATAGACATCACTGTTCAGACAGCAATGGAAAATAACTAAACTTATAAGTGGTGCCTAGAAAATCAACGATTCGTTTATTGTGGTTGATAGCGACGTCCTGTAAAGTATATACCACGATTTTCATTTCATGAATAAGTTTAGTTAAGTCGTCAGATCATCATCACTGCACATCAAACCAATTAGTCTATAAGTAATCCGTTCTCCACCTCAGTATGTTTGTCAGTGTGTAGCAACTAAAAACACCAGTTTTATGTTGGTTCACTATTCTTCTTTGACTTTGAGTATAGTGCTCTTGCATAGCTACACCACACTTGGCTTGGTATTCTTGCACTCTGGTTAGGATTGTAGATTTACCCCCATTACTTGAATCATTTACACATCTTCTCTCTGTTAGGGAACTCTTTGTTTGCCTATGTGCCTGTATGTGAATTGTATGAGCTGCAATGAACGTCTGAGAGCAGAGTTAGTAATGTGTTTAACACAAGTTTTTCGCATTTATGCCATTCGGTACCTGCTGAGTGAAAATTAGCATATATAGGTCTGCATAGAGAACGTTGACGCCAGTTTAGTAACTAATAACCAATGTATGTTCTATCTGGACTAGCATAATATAAAACTATATTTTCTTATAGTTTTATAAAAACAGTAATCCCATCGGTAATGAGCTCGATCATAAACTCAAGCGTACCTGGTTCAAACCCCACGGTGGGCAAGTTTGGAAGCAAATTTGTTTCTGTGGGATTTTTACAAAAGGTAAAAAGAGACCTCACCATTCAGAAAGAAATGACAAACTACTGAATGTATAAGTGGTGCCTAGAAAATCAACTACTCATTTACTGTGGTTGATGGCTACGTCCTGTAAAGGATATGCCACGATTTTCATTTTGTTCATTCCCATAAACAAGCACCATTGAATATCCAGGCTAGTCTGGATATCACACATCCAAAAACCGACGTTGTTGTAGGTGCACTGCCATAATCGCCAGTTATAGCAGATACACTTGATACAGTCTCTTCCAGTGATAATTATTATTATAATATGGGTGTCTAGAACTTGCAATGCCAAGCGTTGGCGATCAACTCGGTTGTTGCCGGTAATTGATACACGTATTGTTGATAAATTATGTTTAAAAAATGTGTGCAGCAGTAATGTCCACTCTGTATTATTTATCAAATATTACTGAATTGCTTTAAATAAATAAATACAAAGAACAAACGTGGAACAAGTAAACCATTCTAAAAAATATAGGAAATGTATTTCGCGCACTGATGCAGTTTGAAGACAGGTTATGTGGCATGAATTAGAACTATACTAAAATATATAGTTGTTTGTAGTAAAGAATTTTAATGACTAATAACGTAAAAATGTATTGTATGAAGACAGAAAATATTTGAAATTCACCTACAGAAAAATGTACAGTTGTGACGTTCCGTCTCATACATAGGTTTTTCATCGTATGTCACTGCACCTTCCTCGGAGACCTCCTCGTTGACAGATATTTTGTCGACATCCTCATCTTCAGCCCCTACCGCTAACCTTAATAAGAATACACTTATAATAATTATGAACACTGATCTGGATCCGCAATAACGAAGCAAACCGTACTGTATATTCATCTTTCTGGAAACACTTTTGATGGCCAAGCAGTCGATTATGCTGATGATCTTGACACGGAAGTACTTAGTTGGTGTTTTCTTTGGATACTCGCCGAGTATTTTATCTCTGTCACACAAGAGTACACATCATCATCAAGTGCTAATGCCAGCATAAATAATAATTCCTCTCGTACCGTTATACGTTACATAGGGCCTGCAAGTAATTTCTCCATACCGCTCTATCCTGGGCAACTCGCTCAATTCTCCTCCATGGAACTGAGACCGATATTTCCTGCCTCTCTCAGCAAATTTCGCTTCAGGGTCTCCTTAGGTCGACCTCTCTTTCTTGAACCCTTTGCATCCCACTTCAATGCCTGCTTTGATATTCGTTGATCATTTCTCCTCAAGGTGTGTCCAACATATCTCCATCTTCTCTTTCTTATAACAGTTGTCACTAGTGGTTGACCAGACATGTCTCTGATTTCATCACTTCTCCTGAATTCGTTCCATTTTATATTCATTATTTTTCGCAGACATCTATTTTCAAATGCATTCAACTTGCTTTCTATATCTTTAGTCATTTTCCAACTCTCGCTGGCATATGTTAGGATTGATACAACATTTGAATTGAAAATTCGTAATTTAGTTTTAATACTATATAACTTGCAGTTCCATATTTTATTTACACTTTTAAAAGCTGATGTTGCTTTGCCAATTCGTATTATAATTTCTTTTTAACATTTCCTGTGCAATCAAAATTGCTACCCAAATAGGTGAACTGCTCTGTTATTTTTATCATATTAGATTCCAGTGTGATATCTGCATTACTTGCTATATGTGTCTTCATTATATTTGTTTTTCATAGCTTATCTGCAGTCCAACTTTTGGCCAGCATGCCGTAAGCTTTTGTTCTTCCTCAACGCTTGTCTCTTGTTCTAGCTATTTCTAGCTGTTTTCACGCCACCCCACGAGGTTAAGCAGGCTAGAATATGTTACTTATATCGACCGCTATCTCTCCACTCTTGTATCTTGCCAGTTGACAAATTTTATTTTAGTTTTACTCTTCTCAAAACATGTCCACAGAATGTTCATTGTTTCTTTCTGCTTCTTCTTCTTCTCTTCCACCATTTACTCCTTTATATAAGTGTTGGGGGGCGGGGTGGATCTTGTGTGTGCTTGTTTTAAGGCACTTTGCAAGCTGATATTCATTTTCGTAAGACTGTTCTTTATGCCGTTGATCCATCGTTTGCGTGGTCTTCCTCTTGCTGTGTACTCATTATACTTTTTCTGTGTGGCTCTCTGTGGTAGTCGATACCAGGGCATTCTTGTCAGGTGTCCAAACTTTCTGATTAAAGGGTATAAAGGCGAAAGATTGACTTAACTGGACAGGGTTTTACCACATATAACTCGGTCCTTCCTCGTAGAAATGGCATGTCACCTACGCATTGAGTATTGTGCAAAGCACTAACTCAGTAGCGCCGACAACAATCATGGGATCTCTGAAAGCAATGCCCTCCTGAGCAACGACGCGGTTTTGATGCATTTCCTACGCTATATGTTCTCGTCTACTTTCTTGAGAACATTATCATTTGTCATCTTTTACAAGAACAACAACAGAGAAAAGAAATTTGAAAAAGATGTTTTGTGTAATTTGGTTAATTCGCATGTACAGTGGCGACTCGTAATAATTTTTGTTGGTGAGACCAGACACAAATTTTCTGAAAAATCATGCTTTTTTTTTTTTAGGTTATATTTTAGTATATGCTATTATTTGTCTAGTTTTTAATAGCTAACGTTTAGTTCAATAACACCGTTTAATCATGACCGATTCTACAATAGAAAAGGTTTAGTTGTGCACTGGCGTATCCACGCAAGAGTTTCACTACTGAATGAATGAAAATCACATAGTTGTCTGCTAAATAACCAGTCGAGATAGAGGTTAGAGGTTGCAATGTTAAGAGATGCTCTAAACAGACCTTCATATTTTTCCTTCATCAGCTGATGGTCTGATATTGTATCCAATGTCTCTATACGGGTGGGTTTCATGTTCCGGAGATTATACATGTAACTTGATTTTGTGTTCTACTAATTTAAAAAAAAAATTATTAGATTAAACTGTGTTTTTAAATGCTGTAGCACACACAGGCTGTGATTCCATTCTCAACTACTCAACCATGAGATCGAGTTCCTAGTCCTATCGGAGACGAACGATAAAACATGTCCCGTGTTCAATTTCAGCACGTAAAAAAACCAGTGGCAGTTCAAAATCGAGAAGAGCAGGCTGGAAAACCGCTGTCCGGGAAAAATTCATTAAAAAGTTTAAAAATAAAACTTCCTACAAAAACATCTTCAATATCTTCAAAATTTCATCGATGACTCTCACTGGTCCTAAGGAGTTCGTGTACTGCAGCTGAGATCTTCCTGTGTAAGAAAGAGATCGGTACACACATGGTTACTCACCGAAGTGCAGTGATGATGGTCCAATCAATCAATCAATCAATCAATCAATCAATCAAACTCCACTACTGGTATGACTATTCTTGTATATATTCTGCTCAAAATGTAAATGCTTACATCCCAGTTTGTGTCTTTCAGCATTTCCCTTATTTCCATTTGGTTTCCAACTATTTTCGTAACCCTATCTATTTGTTTTGTTCATGCTAATCTGGCCATTCATTGTAATGTCCACTTATGCTTGGTTGTTTTATAATGAGAGTATGTGGTCTTTTATTTTTAGTTTCATTGTCTGTATCTTGTTGGATATGTTGAAGTATATGTATTTGATTTTTTTCCCATTGATGTTCAGCAACGATGTCTTTGCCAAATTGTCTAATTTTGTAAGTATAATTTTTCATTCTGGAGTTTGCAAATGTTATGGACTCTTCCCTTGCCATCAGTGCCAGGACATCTGCTTACATTACGGAGTGTTAAAGTTAATTGCGTATCCTTTACAGGACTTTGCGAATCAACCCCAGCTTTTTAACGATGTTTGTGATTTTTCTAGGCATTATTACCATTCAGTAGTTTGCCATTGCTTTCTGAACGGGTGGTACCATCGCCCTTTTGTAAAAATACACGCGAAAAAATTTGCAACCAAACTGTCCACAGCGTGATTTGAACTCAGAACGTCGGGGTTAGCAGACCGAGTCACTGTCCCCTAAGCCACAGACGCCACCTTACGGAGTGTTACAGAGAGCAATGTTGCTCCGATACAGTGGATACAAAGCAAAAGGCCGGCCATGCAAAAGTGGACCTCAGAGATAACAGAGGCGACGAAAGACACTATTTATGAAGCACACAAAAAAGCCCGTGCTAGAAAACTCTTCTTACCCTGGAGCTGTGAGGCAAATTAGGATTGGAGAGGAGAAGGAAAGACAAGGTGCATAGAGAGGCTCGCTCCAGGTGTCTCCTTTTCAACCTGATGCTGAAAGGCAAACATGATTAGAGAATAGAAAGACCATTGGAAAGCTGTCCTCCACAATATCTTGACTATAAAACACAAAACAGTCTTGCCTGTTTGTATGTAGCAGAAAACATTCTGTGTGTTCAGCTCTACGATATGGAAAATTGTTCAGCTTATTCATGCTGAAATTTCAAGATCAATGTGACTATTTTGAGCTCGTAACATGGTTTCCTTCCAGACTTATTATTTATTTAAGTTAGAAACCAGATTGAAGAGCGTCTGGCAGAATGATTAGAGCGCGGCTCCCATGCAGGAGACCCGTGTTCAATCCACGGTAAAGTCAATGATTTTTTATGTTGTGGGCATATAAGAAAAGTCCTAACTCGAACAGCTTTGAGGCGACTGCACTAGTCATGCGGCCATTAAATTCTGCAGGGCCCGCGTGCCCAGCGTGTTCGTAGCGCGTTGGACTACGGGTGACTAGTCCTCTGTAAGTGCGGGTTCAACTCCGCGGGTTGCCAGAAAAGCTACAGGTTCCCAAGATTTACGGTGTTCGTGGCACCCAGCCGAAGGGCTACGATGTCCATGGCACCGAGCCGAAGAGCTTTCAGCTCAAGTGCTTCTGGATCGAAAAAAAAATTTCTTCAGGCTCTCGTTCCACCTGTCCTACACCACGCTAAAAAAGAGATACTACAGACAGTAGCGAGTTTCTTTTGTAAGAGACCACATTAAGGTAATTTGATGCATACAGTCAAAGAGGATAATGATAATTAATGAAAACAATAATGCAAATTAGGTGGATATGGTCGAAGGGAGATAATAATGAAAACAAATCAGATAAAACAGTAGTAAATTTTAATCAGATTAGGTAATGAACAGTAGCAGACATTGAACCCGTTTGAAATGGTGATAAGAGTCCGGCACATTAACCACTGCGCAACGTTAATAAATATTATATTCGTCTCACGTTGACGAAGACGAAGAAAACGTGGAAGACCTAAGACCACTCTACGAAGAACAATCCTTCAAGAAAGTAAACTATTTTGATGTAAAACCATACAAGATGTCCAATTGCTAGCAACGAAGCGCATCACATGGAGATCTAAAACCTTTGTCCTATGTGCCTCCTTTTTTCACGAAAGCAACAAACTAACTAATTCTGAGATGGAAGCAGTGACGGTTCGTCATTGAGGGCTAGTGCAGCTGGGCCCCACAAAAAATAATGTGTAAGGTATATTTATTATTTAATAAATGAAAATAAAACCAACCCAAAACCATGATTTTCCCGAAAATTTGTATCTGGTCCCACCAACAAAAAGGATCACGAGCCGCCACTGGATGGAAGCAATAATTTTAAAAATTGTTTAAAATATCCAGTTGAAAATTGGACTTTCGAAGTTACTGAATAAATCGGAAGCTTAGTTACAGATAATAGTTAAATACTGCTGTGCTTGCTGAAACCTTTAACTAGCTGAACTATACTGAGCACACATAGGGGACGCTTCTAATCTAATCATTTTCAAGTTTGTTCTAATCCTCCTCACATTGTTGGCTTATTTCGTTAAATGCTAGTCCATGACTACAGAACAACACTTCAACAGCAACATAGCATCTGTAATATATTTTTGCTGTTTCCTGCGTTCTGTACAGTCCTGGCTCCTTCCCTTTACAACTTGGAGCCAAACCGAAGCCCGTTTCTCGTGGAACTTCAAATATAGAAACACATGTTTTCCTTTCTGGGGAGAAAAAGCCAGTCATGTTTGTTGGTTTGTGAATCCCACATTGGAGACTTTCAATCAGTCTGTCAGTATCACACTTGATGTACCAAGGAGTCCAATGTCGTTTAGGATATGGCTGAAAGTAAACACATCTGGAATTATGATCATGTGATAAGTAGGTATTATATGCAAATAATGGAAGTGCACAATAAAAGCGAAAAAGAAAATCTATATCTCAATGTGGCAAAAACAAAAATAATGACAATAGATAAAACAAAATGACAACATATAATTTTATCAGATAGATATGAGGCTGTTTTTCATAAGAAATAGCTGTTTCATGTTTTAAAAAAAAATTATAAAGCAAAAGCTGTAACAACTTGACTACATAAATTCTGAAGTTCTAACAACTAGACTTCGCCAGCGCTAGAGTTCTAACAACTAGACTTCGTCAGCTCTAGAGTTCTATCAACTGGACTTTGCTAGCTCTAGAGTTCTAACAATTGGACTTCGCCAGCTCTAGAATTCTAACAACTGGACTTCGCCAGCTCTAGAGTTCTGACAACCTGACTACGCCAGGTCTGCAGCTCTAACAACTTGACTACGTCGGCTTTGACTACAAACATGAAGCTTTACGACGTCCATTGTGTGCCGTTAGTCAAAGACAAATTCGCGTATAATATTGCATTCTCCAATATACCACGCTCTATGAAAACTAGTGTTTTTGTTACTGTACATATACTCACATACACCGTACACACACACACTGCACACACACACATATATACACCGTACACACACACACACACACTACACACGTAAACATACACGCTGCTTAACAGAAGGAACTAGCACTGAACCTTACATTAGGCCCATCCTGTTTCCCAACACATGAGGGCAAGCGACTTAGACACGGTTCACATTGGAAACCTCCACACATGTTATCCTTATAATCACCTTCAAATGAAAAATATAACATTTATAGAGCAACATGAGTTATAGAATGGAACATTAGAAGTACATATATAGTTATGGAATGGAACATTAGAAGTACAGATATAGTTATAGAATAGAACATTAGAAGTACAGATAGAGTTATAGAATGGAACATTAGAAGTACAGATAGAGTTATAGAATGGAACATTAGAAGTACAGATAGAGTTATAGAATGGAACATTAGAAGTACAGATATAGTTATAGAATAGAACATTAGAAGTACAGATATAGTTATAGAATGGAACATTAGAAGTACAGATAGAGTTATAGAATGGAACATTAGAAGTACAGATAGAGTTATAGAATAGAACATTAGAACAACAGATAGAGTTATAGAGTGGAACATTAGAAGTACAGATAGAGTTATAGAGTGGAACATTAGAACAACAGATAGAGTTATAGAATAGAACATTAGAAGTACAGATAGAGTTATAGAATGGAACATTAGAAGTACAGATAGAGTTATAGAATGGAACATTAGAAGTACATATATAGTTATGGAATGGAACATTGGAAGTACAGATAGAGTTATAGAATAGAACATTAGAAGTACAGATAGAGTTATAGAATGGAACATTAGAAGTACAGATAGAGTTATAGAATGGAACATTAGAAGTACATATATAGTTATGGAATGGAACATTGGAAGTACAGATAGAGTTATAGAATGGAACATTAGAAGTACAGATAGAGTTATAGAATGGAACATTAGAAGTACATATATAGTTATGGAATGGAACATTGGAAGTACAGATAGAGTTATAGAATGGAACATTAGAAGTACAGATAGAGTTATAGAATGGAACATTAGAAGTACATATATAGTTATGGAATGGAACATTAGAAGTACATATATAGTTATAGAATGGAACATTAGAAGTACAGATAGAGTTATAGAATGGAACATTAGAAGTACAGATAGAGTTATAGAATAGAACATTAGAACAACAGATAGAGTTATAGAGTGGAACATTAGAACAACAGATAGAGTTATAGAGTGGAACATTAGAACAACAGATAGAGTTATAGAATAGAACATTAGAAGTACAGATAGAGTTATAGAATGTAAAGACTTACACGCGTCCTTGGCAGCTGTTCTATCTAACCCACATTTGGCTACTTTGAAGTCCCTGCACTTCCGTTCCTCTACATCAAACAGCTGTGGGTAGGGACACTCCATCTCGAACGGAGCAAAGAAGCTTGGGGAAGGTCGAGGTTTTATGTCAGAACAGTTAAAGTACCCTGACACGATTTCAGTGAGGAATTAAAGATGCAATGCCATTGGAGCACTCTCGTTGTGCATTTTCACCTGTAGAAATTAAAAGATTGTTTTGAGCATGTTACTTTTTTTAAAATCAAATAGCTTGTCCTGAGCAGAACTTTGCCACCCCAACAGTCCTCCGGAATTTATCTCTCTCATAGGCCAGATGTCCCGCCTCTGCAGCCGTCATGTTCAAACCATCAGTTACATCCTGAATCCATCTTCTCCGTGGTCTTCCTCTTCTATTCTTTGCTGGTATGCCTCCTTCCATGATGGTCTTCTCCAGCCCTTCATGTCTTTTATGTGTCCAAAATTTCTCAATTTTCTCTTTCTTGTTTGTAGCATCAGCCAGTTTTCTGTGATTTTTATGTTCTTTCTGAATATATCTATTTGTTCTTTTCTCTGTCCAAGATATACGAAGAACTCTTCTGTAACACTTATATTCAAAAGCACATATATGTTTTCCACTGCTCTATTAAACGTCCATGCTTCACATCCATACGGTACCACTAGGAATATGCATGCTCTTAATATTCTGATCTTTGTTTTTCTATCAGTTCCGTTCCATACTTTTTTAGTTGTTTAATTTTTTAAAGCCATGTTTGTTCTTCTTTTAATTTCCTTCATCCTATTTCCTTCTGTTGTTACTACCCGATATTTAAACACGGCCATTTTCTAAGTCTTATCATTTTGATTTACATGCACAAGTTACATACATACATATGTATTTCGTTTCGTATAGTTGAGAATCGTCGTACTGTTGAGGGGTAGACAAAGTGAGCTGCGCGAAAAGACAGAACACACAACACCCACATTTTCAACCTTGATCGTGTATGTCTCAACTGTGGTAGAGCATTGTATTTCAGGATTTAACTCTATGGTCATCTCCGCACACACCAGAATGGTGCAACAACACACGTCTAAGGAAGTTGTCATCATTGCTTGCGATGAGCCGTTATTAATATATGTATAAATACAGAGTAATATACAATCATTCAAATATACAGATATATAAAAATGTATATCTAGAACGACAGATAAACGGTAGTTACACATACTGATTGTGAGACGAAATACTGGAAAGAATAGAACGTTCGCATTTTGAATTTTAAAAAATAATTAGGTGTTCTTCTTCTTCTTCTTCTTCAGCGATCTCTGGTCATGCGCTTAATTTACTGTGGACCACAAACTGGGCAGACAGCTTCAGGTCTGTCAGGTTTCCCAAAGCTTAGTTTTCAGGTCGACTGGGTGTGGCCACATGTTGCTTCTCAGCTCACACAGAAGAGGACAGTCTTGCAGGATATGCTCTGGTGTCTGTTCTGCCTGCTGACACTGGCAGAGAGCTGTTTGACTTATTCCTAGTCTGTATAAGTGTTTGTTGAGTCTGCAGTGTCGGTGCGTAGTCGAAATATAATGACCTGGTCTGTTCTGCTTAGGTCTTTGAGGGAGTCTTTTCTATAATCATATCCAGTGTTTGTCTTCCAGTCTACTGCAGATTTTCTCTGTATGAGGGTTTTGACCTCTTGAAAAGACAAGGGTTGGTAAATTTGCTCTTTGGCACTGCCCTCCTTAGCTAAGACATCAGCACTCTCATTGCCTGCAATGCCACAGTGAGATGGAATCCACTGCAAGTGAATTTCTGCCTTTTCTGAAAGCTGAGCAAGTTCTCTTTGTAGTTTTTGTACTGTGCTGTCAGTGGATTTAGCCTCCAGGGCTTGTATAGCTGACAATGAGTCTGTAAGAAATACCATCTTGCTTGCAGCTGCTTGCAGCTTATTCATGTGCTGTGCTGCCATCAGAAGGGCTATGAGTTCTGCTTTGTAGTTGGAACATATTCTTCCAGTAGGAGCCGCTAGAGACACAGTGGTAGCATCTGGGTGCCTAATGTACACTCCTGCTCCACCATTCATGGTTGCCTCCATTGCCGATCCATCTGTGTAAATTCTTATCCAGCTGTCTTCTGGAAACATGTAATGGAGATGTTCCATTGTAATTGCTTTTTCACTAGATTAGGCTCGGCATCTTTGCTTAATAATTTAGGGATGGAGGTTGAGAAGTTTAGTGGTACTGAGTCTGGTTCCCAGTGATCAAAAGCAATTCTTCAGGTATGGAATTATGATTTAGTAGTTCCAAGTATGACTTTCCTATTTCTTTTGCTTTGTGGTTTAGACTTGTGCGCTTTAGTCTGTTCTTTGTTCTAGCCGCCATTTTTTCATGCAGTGGATGGTGAGGCATTCTTTTGATCCTTTCAGTCTGTAGAATCACTTTTCTCCTTCTTCTGTCTTCCAAGGGCTGGATGTTGGCTGCCTTTTCCATTTCTACAATTGGTGTAGATTTCATGGCTCCCAAAATAGTACGCAGACACCTGTTTTGTGTTTTTCCAGTATCGATTTGTTTGAATGGGCTGCTGATATCCATGTCGATGATGCATATTCGAGGGTCGGTCTAACTGCACCAGTGTACACCTGACTCAGGATTCGAATATCAGCTCCCAGGTAGTTCCAGCCAGCTTCCGCATCACACTTTGTTTCCTCATAGCCTTTCTGTTTGTTTCCATTATGTGATGTTTCTCGCAACCCATGCTCCACAAATGAGAAAAGAAACTGGCTCGTGTACATTCCACATACTTATTTCTCTCCGCTCCTTCTGGGACATATAGTTGTGCTCCACTTTTCCCGGTCTCTGACTGTTTTCTTTGTGGTTTCACAGGATAGTCCAGCTTTCTTCAGTTCCTCAAGAAGATTCCATCTTCATGTCTGTTAGAATGTCCCTTGTTCTGTATCTCTTGTGGGATCTACTTGAGTGCTTGTCTAGTGGCACGCGACTGTCTCTACAGCAGGATATGCCCGAACCATCGCAATTTTCTTCTCCTGACCTGGGTCGTCATGGGTTCCTGCAATGTTCTTTTCCACAGGTCTGTGTTTGCAACTCTGCCATGTCATCTCACTCTGAGAATACGTCAAAGACATCTGTTGACAAGTGTCTGAATCTTATTTGTATTTAACTTGGTGACTCATCTTCCGCATACTTCGGTTTAAAACTGTGAAGTGACCGCAACATTTCACACCATGATGTCTGCACAACCAATGGAGCATTTTAAAATCAAGTTATGGCTGTCTTTTTCTTCTTCTTCATTTGTCTAATCCTGTTTTGCCCCACAGCGTCAGGATACGAAGAGATTTATAGAACGGGCTTTTGTTTGCTCTTCATAAACAATGTTTTTCGCCGCCTTTGTTATATTTAAGGTCCACCTTTTAAGTGGACGGCATTTTCCTTTTTATCCACTGTATTGAAGGAACATTGATCTTTGAGGCGCACTGTGTGTTGGTAATCTGCTTATGTTGCCGAGCCAATGAACTTGTTGTTTCTTGATGAAGTTTAGTACTAATGTTGTACCCACTTTTTCCTGAGATCTTCATAAACAGGTCTTTTCTTGATACTCCCAGCATTATGCGTAGACGCTTCATCTTTGTCGTGACTAGTTTTCTTTTATCGCAGATTTTCAGACAATCGATAAATCAAATCAATAATTAAATGAACTATTGAATAAACATCAATTTCTTACGGGTACAGATATCATCCTGCGAGAATGCATCAACACAAGTCTGTAGCACATGACTGAATCTACTAGAAGTCTGGCATTGCATCAGTGTTGGTTGACCCTCATTGCACATGAAGTAAAGGCTACAGTCATTTGGGTGACCGTACTTAAACGGATCAGGAACTGGGATTAAGTCTGACGGTTGTGGACATTTGTTTGGTACGCTGGCCGGTAGACATGTATGAAATCCCACAAATATGCTGATATGTAAAGCAAATTTGAAAAGCATTGTTTCCAATTTGTTATCTGGAGAAGAAAATTATTAATACCACTTATCAGTAATAAATAAACATTACATAATATTAATGTGTAGTTCTAAACTCTTATATTGTCAGGGAGTGTAGAACAGTGGTTTTCAAACTTGTTAAAGTAGAGACACACTTGAAGACATACCAAAAATTGCAGGCGCACCATACACAAAAAGAAGATGAAAAACCAAAGAAATGCAGAAAATGCCACGTAATTTTATTGATCATTTAATTTCTGTATATGGGAAGCATGGGCCTGATGTGTCTTGGCGATTTTTTTCCCTGGTGCCCGCTGGCACGGCGTTGCAGACCCCTGATCTAGGCTTTCATAGGGCGCACCTAGGAATGTTACCAAGTATTCTGGTGCACCTGGAAACATCATTTGAGAACCACTGGTGTACTACAATTCTTTGACAGTTTCCCCCGTTGTCCAATCACTTCTGACACCATGCTGCAGTATATCGTCGTGGATGTGGCTTGACTTGACTTATTACTCTCCACTCCTCGCGGAGCATAGGACCTCAGCAGTTGTTCGTCACATTTCCCTGTCTCTGGCTGTTTTCTTTGTGGTCTCCCAGGATAGTCCAGCACCCTTCAGTTTCTCAAGGAGACTCAGTCTCCAGGTCTGTTTATGGCGTCTTCGTTTCCGTTTTCCTTGTGGGTTCAAGTCAAGTGCCTGCTAGAGACTCTTACCTGTGTCTTTCTTAGGGTATGACCCACCCATCGCCATTTTTCTCCTCTTAACCTAGGTCAGCATGGGTTCCTGTCCTGTTCTTACCCATATGTCTGTGTCTGCAACTCTGTCATACCATCTCAGTCTGAGAATACACCGTAGTTCTCATTTAACAACGGTCTGAATCTTATTTGTATTTAACATTTATAGACATTTAGACAAGTATATGAGGGTTCAGGAAAAAGTAATTGCCAAACACTGAATCGAACCTTCATTTCTGTGGACACTCATCGCCTAGCTGTGAATACAAGCGTTGTTAACACCACGACCACAATAGACGATGGTCGCCGTGAAAAATAAAAGTAGTTTTTCAATTCAGTGTTTGGCAATTTTTTTAATGAACTCTCAACTTTCTGAATCAGCGACGCCTGAGATGCTTGGGACAGTGTACCGTAGGAGCGATGGTAGAATCCCAAAGGATATTCTTTATGGTCAACTTGCAACATGTACTAGACATCATGGGCGTCCATTACTACGTTTCATTGACACCGGCAAGCGTGATCTAACTTCATGCAGCATAGACACAGAAAATTGGGAGATGTTAATCAAAGACAGGCAAGCATGGCGAGCGGCACTGAGAGATGACCCAAAAAGAAAAGAAGAAAAACATCATCACGTATGGAGTCAGAAAGAGAGCGCAGAGAGACCATCCTATGTATCAGCTCAGTCTCCAGAATAGGTTATTACAATCACAACAGACATTGCGATTCAGCGTACACCAAACTACGTGACGTAAAACATATTGTCTTCTGAGACAAAGTGGACAATGATGATGAATGTTCAGCATATAGACAATATTTCAAGCTAACGAAAAGAAGAAGAAGATTACGTTAACACACGTTTCCAACAAAGACTCACTTTGTTAATGTCTAACTCGTCTGCTAGTGTTGTGTCCGTTCTGTTACTAATTGTACTAACTGTTAACATTCCTTCCGTTCTGTTACTTTTGTACCCGTTGTACGGTTTATTGCTTCCGGTATTACGCCACCCCCTACTTTGGTAATGACAAATGTCTTGCATTGTGATTTATGGAGATAATAAGGAGTTTAAAGAACCCCAGGGGAAGCATCGAAACCAATGAATATCATAAATAAATAGACGTATGCGTGTGGAATGGGTGGACAGCATTCGGAGATCACATCTCAAGAAAATGACTTGGCTGTACACACCTGGACATGCTGGAGTGCAGGGTAACGAGCGTGCAGACTTTCTTGCAAATAATGCCCCGACTCAAACGGGCAGAAGTATGGACAGAGCCGATATCATCAATGCGGTACGCTCTCAATTATGTGACATGGGCACGTCTCAGACACTGGAACGAGTTCGAGAATTAGGCGTTAAGTGTGGACATGCCAGACAGTGTCGTCTTCGTGGTAAAGAGAGAAGATATAGTAATAAACTTCTCATGGGTACGGCGAGCAAATGGACTTTGGGATGGCTGCTGCAGCGGAGGACAGAGCATGCATGGGAATGCCCAATGTGCCGTGACGTCGATCGCATAACATAACATAACATAACAT
Organism: Arion vulgaris; assembly: GCA_020796225.1. Lineage (NCBI taxonomy): Eukaryota > Metazoa > Mollusca > Gastropoda > Stylommatophora > Arionidae > Arion > Arion vulgaris. Next base: position 71,496,259 of record CM036758.1, read on the forward strand.
AACATAACATAAATAAATAGACAGTGAATATGTATTAGGGGCTTCGGAGGAAAACAACAGATTACCAAACACAGGATTCTCTCTTTCTCTCTCTCACGATCACCACCCAGACCGATATACCAGACCTCCCCATAAATTCGATTCATGTGGAAATCTGATTCATGCAGCCTTAGCATTGGTGTGTTTTACGTCACATCTTCAGCACCATATGGAGCCGGGGTGCTTATCCTTCGGCAATGTGTCCGGTTTCAGCCAGCATTTACTCGGTTTGTTCTCCATTCTGTAGCCATCTAGTGTTTTTTTTAACGGCGTGGGGTAGCTAGCCCTACGCTCAACCTCCTTAGACGCCTCTTACGACATGCCGGGCAGGTAACAGTGGTTCTATTTTTTACACCCCAATTTGGGCTCCGGTAACCACTCGGGCGATACAGGGTTAAACCACAAACCTTTATTTCTTAAGGCACGCACTCCCTAGCCCTACAGACGAGCGTTTTGTCCGCCTTCTTTAGCTAGCTTGTCGGCCTGTTCATTTCCGCTTATGTTGCAGTGTGATGGGATCTACTGAATGACGGTGCGTTTGAGTGCGTACACTAGTACATCGAGGGTCACCAGAACCATATAGCTGGGATTTATGAAATACACTCATTACTGTGTCATTAACCCTTTTATACATGCATTTTATGAACGGATTTCGTCTCAACCTCCATCTTAACTACACAGTAGAAGTACAAGTTCCTTTACGACTTTGGCAATATACACACCGTCCACTGCAAGCCCGTAGCAGTAGACTGTATGCGTCACGAAACACGCATGTTTAGATATGAAACGAACTAATAGTAGTTGTAACGAACGAATAGTAGTTGTCCACTACAGTGGACTCTACGCATGAGAGTTTTTTTTCCCGATCCAGAAGCACTTGAGCTTTCAACTCTTTGGCGACATCGTAACCCTTCGGTTCGGTGCCACAAACACCATAAATCTGGAGAACCTGTGGTTTTTCTGCCAGCCCGCGGAATTGAACCCGCACTTACAGAGGGCTTATCACACCGTCGTCCAACGCGCTACGAACACGCTGGGCAGGCGGGTCGCATGAGAGGGTTAAAAACTATTACTTACTTTTTATGTCTATTGTTCTGAAGATTGTAGGTTTGAATCTGGACCAAGTCACATGTGCAATTTTTTTATAAGATCCCTGGGACTGTTGCTGGAGCTACGGAGTTCGTGCAACACTCTCGACAGATGGAGTGTCATTTATACCGACAGGGATGGAGTCATATGGAGAACTCCATTGGAATGAAGTTAATCCTTCGCTTTTAGACACTTTAGATTTGCTTTAAATTGTATTATAATATTTCTTATCTTAATTGTAGAAAGTTTTGGATTTTACAATAAATATACCCTTTAATCTCTTCTACTTCTTCTTTACTCTTTCTTTATTTTATTTTCCTTTGATACTGACCATTTAATGTGTTCATTAATATTTTTTTTTTTTCCGATCCAGAAGCACTTGAGCTGAAAGCTCTTCGGCTCGGTGTCATGGACATCGTAACCCTTCGGTTCGGTGCCACGAGCACCGTAAATCTGGGGAACCTGTGGCTTTGCTGCCAGTCCGCGGAGTTGAACCCGCACTCACAGAGGACTAGTCACCCGTAGTCCAACGCGCTAAGAACACGCTGAGCAGGCGGGCACATTAATTTAGTTTAATATGTTCATTAATTTAATATGTTCATTAAGGATGAAACTAAGACAGGTTCAGCAAACCGGTAGGGGATTTAATTGTTCACAAGAATCTGCTCTAGATATTGTGCAAGAACTAAGTAAACTGAAGAAATCTATCAAAGATCGGAACAACAACACACGTGGCGAAAGAACTAGGTCACAAATAAACCCGACTCGACCGCTAGAAAAGTCCGTGATCTCGGAAACTGATCATCAGTTAAACCTGCTACGCCTAGCGGCAAAAAAGCAACGAAGGATAAAAGAAAGAAAGACTGACCATCAAAGCAGTCACATGTCTAGACACCTTGTGATGACATTTTGCACAACAGCATCGAAATATTTCCACCGTTCATATTGTGAACGTTGAAAGGGGTTCGGCACCCATGTGTGCGCTTAAGTGCAGAGATATCGATTCTGTTCACATTGTCCCTCTTTCAAACATGACACTTTATGAAATATTTGCAACTAAGCTGTTGTAGAAACAGGATGTGTTCTCTCGTTTGATTTATTGTTAGCAACTGGTTTACAACAAGGAAACTCGTTTATGGCTCCTAACACTCTCAGAACTGTTTTAGACATGAGTTTCTAAATTCCTGCAAACATTTTATCTTCCATATCAATTTCATTTTATTATATTAATTTCTTTCTTGTTTAACAAAATCTATGCTAATAAATGTTTATGGATCATGATACGGAACTGTTGTTATTTTACACCTGTTATCAACAGGTGAGATCAAAGGTAAATCTAAGGTGAGGTCAAAGGTAAATATAACATATATGTGTAGCAGGTATTAAAGTAGAGATGTGAATTGTTATAGATTTTTCTCAGATTGCAAGCTATGAATTGTCTTGGTTGTGGTTTCTGTAGCTATCTAGTGTTTTTACGGGGTGGGGTAGCTATCCCTAGACTAACCTCCTTAATCACCTCTTTCGACATGCGTTGCAGGTAACAGTAGTTCTATTCCTTACACCCCAATGTAGGCCCCGGTAACCACTAGTTTGACAGGAACACCAGAAGACGGGAGTTGGAGACCGAATGCAAGAAAATTGGGAAAGAGTGGAGAGATCTGGAAAAGATGGTCTTGTATAGGCCGGCTTAGAAGGTGGACATAGGCCTTCCTAGCCCTTTCACTGCTACATACTTTCCGAAGGCTGAGCTAAAAATAGCTACTCTTTGTTTCTAGGTCACAAACGTGAATGTACGCCTATAGCAGTGACAGTAGCAATGTATAACGTGTTAACACGTCTTTAGCCCACAGATGAGAGATAATAACAGACGTATTAATGCGTCTTTAGAAGTGAATGGGAAAAACGTATATATACGTCCTTAGCAGCTAAGGGGCTAGGGGCGAATGGTGAAGAAAAATATATACATTAACATATACACATATAATATGGAGAATGAAATGATACAGTATTACGAAGTATATCGATAACACTTCTAGCCCAAGATGAAAAAAAAAAACTACGACTCCCCATGACGCTTTACGGTACATGTGGATATGATAAGATTAATTACAACAATAAAAGGGTTGGCTGAGTGCGCTGACGTGCAGACAGAAACGTCACATGGGGTAAATATTTCATTTCATATTACATTATCAGGATCTGATCCAGGTATTATAAATGTTATTGCTATCCTTGCACATTTAGATAACAATGCGATATTGGTTACAATTTATTGTTTTGTACTTGTTCAAATGTTTACACTTTTTTGTTTTTTGTTAGATTGGCTGGCAAGTTGTAAAATAAGTCCGGTGACGTCGTGAATTGCATTCATTTCAACTATTGGATTCTCTAAAGTTCTTATTAGTGCAAACTCATCCACATCCAGGACTTTGATCATTATGTAAGCTCTGTGTAATACATTTAGAAATAAGTAAATTATATTTTGAGAATTTTTTAAAGACTTGGCATCAATTAGCAGAAAATTCCTTTTCTTCGAACGCTCCATATCGACCACTCTCTTTGTGTGATTAGTATGTGATGTGGATATACTGTCCTGGACATGCGGCTGTTCACGGTAATGAGAGAGCGGACAGGCTTGCATCAACAGCATCAATTGTTGGGGAGTTGAAGATGGATAAGGGGATATTCTTCGGTCTCTTCGCGACTGTCTATTGGATGAGGACACTAAAATCGATGTTGAATCGATCAAGCGATTTAGGCAGTTTGGAGTTACTCGTTGTTCAAGTCGAACCGGATGCTTGAGAGGCAGAGTGAGAGGTGTGTTTAATCAGCGAGCCACGGAGACCATCAGTATGCATACTCTTCGATATCTGTTGGGGAGACTGAGCACCTATGGGTCTGCCCGGAGTGCAATGACATCAGTTTAGTAACCAATAACCAATAACCAATGTGATTGTAGGTGGGCCTAAGATCGATTGTACGTTGTGCTAGTTATGCGCCTGCAAGTGGGCCAGCACATTCGATTTCTGCGACGCTTTTTATTTACTAGGGTAGCTTCCCAGGCCCCCTACCTCAAGTCTCCTCTTACGACATGTCTTGTATGTCGCAGTGTTACTATTCGATGCCCCCAGTGAGGGCCCTTGCAACACACGGTCGATATAAGCAATAAAAGATTCGTCCTTAGATCGAAAGGTTAATTCTTATTTTTCATGTTTGTTAGCATACATGCTCTGATATAACCACAAACAAGGTTCCTCTTAGGATGAAAGATGCGTGCCCTCGGCTTAAATAATCTTTAATCCCCCTAAACATCACTCGCCTGCCTAGCGTGTTCGTAGCGCGTTGGACTACGGGTGACTAGCCCTCTGTGAGTGCGGGTTCAATTCCGCGGGCTGACAGAAAAGCCACAGGTTCCCCAGATTTACGGTGTTCGTGACACCGAACCGAAGGGTTACGATGTATGTGGCACCGAGTCGAAGAGCTAAAAGCTCAAGTGCATCTGGATCGGAAAAAAAAAATCCTATACATCGCTCGCCTACCCAGCGTGTTCGTATCGCATTGGACGACGGGTGACAAGCTCCCTGTGAGTGTGGGTTCAATTCCGTGGACTGGCAGAAAAGCCACAGGCTCTCCAGATTTACGGTGTCCATGGCACCGAGCCGAAGAGCTGAAAGCTAAAGTGCTTCTGGATCGTAAAAACCCCTACATAAACAAACAAACAAAACAAAACAAAACAAAAAAGAAACAATGTGAACTGTGAATTCAATGTGACATTTTAGATGAGTGGTGATCGTGCCCAAGAGTGAAAACTCGCAGCCCTGGTTAAAAGAAGAAGAAGAAGAAGAAGAAGAAGAAGAAGATGAGTGATGATTTAATCATGGAAGATTCTCCTTCTCGTTATTGTGTACATGTATTAACTAGATTAGTTAAATCAGAAGGGGGTATCTGTGGCTAATAGGTTAAGTCTTTTGCCTTACGTTCCGAAGGGTTTGAATCCATACTGCACCGTTTGGTTTACAAATGTATTTTTGTCTAGGTATCTCTAGGATTGTGGCGTCTGTGGCCTAGGGGTTAGTGACTCGGTCTATTAACCCCGACGTTCTGAGTTCGAATCACGCTGCGGACAGTTTGCTTGCAAATTGTTTCCGTTGATTTTAACAAAGGACGATGGCGCCACCCGTTCAGAAAGCAATGGCAAACTACTGAACGTATAAGTGGTGCCTAGAAAATCAACGACTTGTTTACTGTGGTTGATGGCTACGTCCTTTGGGATATGCCACGATTTTCATTTTTCATCTCTAGGATTGTTGCCAAAGCTAGTGAGTTCCTGCTTAGTGCAATACTTTCGGCATGTATTATAGGCTCGGTGACTCAAGACGTGATGATTCTCTTGGCTTAAACATGGCGTCAAAACATCTCTGCACAAAACGAGCCACTGAATGATGATGATGCACGATATTGTTTACTTTCAATAAATACTGGGTTATCCGGTATCCGTTATTTGGGTATAACACATAATACACAAGTTGGAGACATTTCAGAATAAATGTTTAAGAAGAATCCTGCACATTTTTTGGCCAAATGCCATAACAAATGAGGAGCTTTTGAAACGAACAGACTGTGCATCCTTGGAGACCATCATTAAGAGACGAAGATGGAGGTAGTTTGGACATGTATGTCGTATGCCAGTGGGGGCATTGGCTAGGACAGCTCTCAGATGGACAGCGGTTGGGAAGAGAAGGTCTGGACGTCTAAAGGAAACATGGAGAATAACGGTAGAGAGAGAATTGAAGGAGTGTGGCCTGATGTGGGAGACGGTTGGTAGAAAGGCAGCAGAACGGAAACAGTGGACGTCTCTTGTAGAAGCCTTATGTGTTAATCGGAACACGAAGAGGATATAGATAGATAGAAATACTGGGTTATTCGTGATTATCAAGATTTAAAAAAAAAACCCACCAAGTGCACGTCTCCGTTCCCAACTAAAACATTTTTCAACACTGACAGAACTTTTTAACATAATTTCTTTATTTTCAAAATACAATTTAAACAAAATGAAAACAGACACATACAGTGTGCTTGTTATATTGGAACTGTTTGTGAACATGTGTATATTAATGGGCAATGTCTGAATATTAACATTATCATCTATAATGAAGACATAAATGAAAGAAACTGCAAGATCTTGCTAACTTCTTCTTCTTCTTCTTCTTCTTCTTCGAACGTTCCATATCGACATCTTGTTAACCATTCTGTGTGATTTGTATGTGATCTGAGCCTAAGAGTGATTATACACTGTGCCTGCTATGCGCTTACAACAAGGCCAGCACATCCGATTTCTGCGATGCTTTTTATTTACTAGGGTAGTTTCCTAGGTCCTACATCAGTCGCCTCTTACGACATGCCTTGTAGGTTGCAGTGGTACTATTCTTTGCTTTCTTGCGGGCCCCAACACAACACAGGCGATATGTTAAATAATATAAGAACATTTGGCATGAATTGATTGAGGGCCAATGCTCCAATCAGAGTTTTTTAAAAAAGCTCTTAATTACTATTTTTATGCTCATTAACTTCATGTTATTCAATTTGTTACCAAAAGTTAACATTTTAAAATGTAAATGCAAGCAAGAGAATACATTATTTATATTTTGTCATTTGAATTGTAAGTATAAAACAGACTTGTATCAATAACACATTACTAATAAGTACCAACAAAGTACCAATTGATATCATACAGTACCAATAACAGAAATGAACAAAACACAATGTATTTATGTTTGATCAAGCATAGCAACGTAAGGACGCTTGCTAGGTTAGGCAATGGGGGCCGTTAGAAATGAAGGTAAGTGGTTCGAATCATGTGTTTGTCTATTTGTTTCTTTTCGGAAGCTCTTAATATTTATACACTGTTTATTTATTGATCATATTCTTTGCTTCCGTTGCTTCCTCTGGGGTTCTTGCAAAAAGAAAACCTCCTTGTTCTCATCATACAGGTAGCAGTTTGATCTTTCTCGTTTTCTTCCACTTCTTATTTCTGATCATCAGCAGTGGCGGCTCGTCATTAAGGGCCAGAGGGGCCGGGCCCACCAAAAATAATGTGCAACGTGTATTTATGTATTTATTATTTAATAAGATAAAATATAACCTAACCTAAAGCCATGATTTTCACGAAAATGTGTGTCTGGCCCCACCAACAAAAACGACCACCAGCCGCCACTGATCATCAGTAACGGAAGAAAATCAGGTATTCCGTCAAGACAATGTATGTGGTCTTATTCAAGGTAAGATGGTATCCCAGTTAAGATATGGTACTTTATGATGGTGTTTTTGTCTGTTTGTATAATCTTACAGTTACCCGTCTGTACAAATTTGTGTCCAGTTGGATAATATGCGTACACTTTTGTCAACATTTGGATGTGCTTATCCTACGTGCTGCAGGGGTATAACGGAGACGCAACGTATGTATGTTCTTGGAGCAAGCCTCGCAGATCATAAAGAGATGTTGACTTGCTTGATAACAAGAAACACAAACAAACAACATACAATCACTTCTTCTTCTTCTTTGCGTTCGTTCTTTACAACCAATTTTAATCACTCTTTGTGATATGTTTGATCTTTGCCAAGAACTGATAAACGTTTCACATGGGTTTGGTATGCCCCAAAACGCACAGACTTCTACACGCTTAGGACATGTGCATCTGATTTCAGCCAAACCTCCTTAGTCGCCTATTACGACCTGCGTGGCAGGTAATAGTGGTTATATTCTTTACGCCCCAAATTTGGACCCCGGTAACCACTCGGACGATACAATTACTCATATAACATATCTGAATATGGTCATATTGTCTGCACACCGGTTAGAATGTTACAGCACTAGTCTAAAGGTGGTTCCATTATCTACAACAGGTTAGATCAGTGCGGTCGAATGCAGTGTTCGTTTTATCGTCAATCTTCTTCTTCTTCTGCGTTCTCACTAGATTGGGATTTCGGATTCTCTAATAAAGGCAGCCGTCTGCGTCAGATTATCAGCCACGCCATACAGTTTGCCTTGGACGCTGTGTAAGTGGGCCACTTCTTTCTTCTCAAGTCTGCATACTGGGGGCAGTTCTGTAGGATATAATTCCTATGATTTCTGCTTCCCCGTTTGTGCCAACCTCTTCCCGCAGTAAGTTTTGGCTATCCTCGTGATGGTAGGTCTGACATTCTTACTGCGTGGCTAAATCTCCGAGGCAGAATGGCGACCGTAGAATCCGTTATCCCATTCCTCATTGTGAGGAGTTGTTGCACCATGTTATGCGCCTTACGGCCTGGTGCATCCGTTTTCTGCAAGCATTTGTTTCGGGTTAGCATTCCATAGCCAAATTTAGGCCGAACCTCCTTAGTCGCCTCTTACGACATGCATGGCAGGTGACAGTGGTTCTATTCTTTACACCCCAAATTTGGGCCCCGGTAACCACTCGGGCGTATCGTCAATCAGAATTTCAAGGGGAAAAAATGTATTCGGAATAACATTATGATTTATTGTTTCGCAAGCACAATATTTAAAGAAAGCTATATAGTCAGGATTAAGTTTTTCATCTGTTAACCCTTTCGTACCGTCATTATCCCCCAGATGCATTTATAATGCAATGCAGTGGCAGCTCGTCATTAGGGGCAAGTGGAGCCGGACCCCAAAAAATAATGTGTAACGTGTATTTGTTTTATGAATTTAAATATAACATAACCTAAAATCATGATTTTTTACCCACAAATTTTTGTTTGGCTCCACCAACAAAAATGATCACGAGCCGCCACTGACGCAATGTATACCAAAAAATCCAGTATACTGGCTATGTGTTGTCTTAAAAAATTATCACGAGCTAGTATATTGGATTAGCAGACCGAACGGGTTAATATTCCGTTATTATTATTATTACATGTTGTCACATGTCCCCTGCAGCCCCACAGTCACACAGACAGATATTCTCCAATATATAAAAACGTTGGATAACACTGGGTTAGATTTTTGCTTACAGAGGGGCCTAAAAGTGATTACACTATCTACAACTGGTTAGATTGTTGCTTGCAGTGCAGGCCTAAAAGTGACCCCACTATCTTCAACTGGTTAGATTGTTGCTTACAGTACAGGCCTAAAAGTGACCACACTATCTACAACTTGTTAGATTGTTGCTTACAGAGTGGCCTAAAAGTGACCACACTATCTACAACTGGTTAGATTGTTGCTTACAGTACAGGCCTAAAAGTGATCACACTATCTACAACTGGTTAGATCAAAGACTGAAGTATCTGTTTGAAGGCGCTCCAATATCTGCAACCGATGGACACGTTGTCTGGGATCATTCTAGTAAGACAGTTAACTAAAATCCCAAGACAGACAAAATATGAACAAATTAAAATAAACTTAAAATTTCATATCACAAATCAAAGTAAAAAAAACTCACTGTAAATAATTAGAAATTGTATCCGAATAATATAGTTTCTTGATTTCCATGCTTGATAAAGAGCCATTTATTGGAAACAGTAGCAGAATATAATAATAAGAATGCAACGAAACTTCACTTTATACAGATTCTTCTACAACAGAACCTCAGGAAAGAAGGCAAGAGGAAGACCACGAAAAAGATGGTTAGATGACAGTAGAATTGTGTAAAAAAAAATAAAAATAACTATCATCCAATCCATTAGAGCAGTGCATGACAAAAAAAACACAGAAAACCACAACACTGGGCAATAACGCGGTAACAGTGTTAAGACAAAAGAAGAGGAGGTAGTGGCAGATTATGAACACCAAGTAGCCTAAGCACTTCAAATACATTAAAGCTACTTACCTATAACACATATATCTAGAAATGAATGAAAATCGTGGCATATCCCAAAGGACGTAGCCATCAACCACAGTAAACAAGTCGTTGATTTTCTAGGCACCACTTATACGTTCAGTAGTTTGCCATTGCTTTCTGAACGGGTGGCGCCATCGTCCTTTGTTAAAATCAACGGAAACAATTTGCAAGCAAACTGTCCGCAGCGTGATTCGAACTCAGAACGTCGGGGTTAATAGACAGAGTCACTAACCCCTAGGCCACAGACGCCACTCATATATCTAGATATAGCATAATTGAATATAGATAACTGGATTCATACATAATAACATGTAATAAATGTATATAATGTTATTATTTTCTTCTCATAACATTACATAAGGTATACACACAATTTCTCCATACCGCTCTATCATATTCAACTCCTTCAATCTCTTCTATGAAAATGAGTCCGTTATTTCTTGCCTTTCACAATAAATTTATTTCCATGATTTTCCTAGGGCATCTTTCTTTCTTGAACCTTTTGCCTTCCACTTCAATGCATGCTTTGTGATTCTTTGACCATTTCTTCTCAGAGTATGCCCAACATATCCCCATCTTCTCTTTTATATAACAGTTGTTACTAGTGGCTTACCAGAAAATTCACTGATTTCATCCCCTCTACTGAATTTAAAAACAATTATTCCGTTAAAAAAATAATTATTTTTGCAAACAGCTATTTTTAAACGCATTCAACTTACTTTTTATATAAATTGAAAAATGTTATAACTTTTTGTTGGAATGTGTTAGGATTGATACACAAATGAAACTGAAAATTCATAACTCAGTCTTAAAACTATATAACAAATGTAAGTATATATATATATATATATATATATATATATGTATATGGCCTTTTCTTAAAAATGTGTGTATAAATGTATGTGTGTGTGTGTAATATATAAATGTGTAATATATAAAGGTGTGTATATGTGTGTATCACAGTATAAAACATATTTATATATTGTACATTTGATATTTAGAGAAATTAACAAATACGGTCTTTCATACTTTTATGTCATGTTTATAAAAGAAAATAACAGTAAATATATAAATTGAATATCGGCATTTACAATTTTGAAATTATTATTTTTGAACTAAGTCCGAACTGATAGACTGTTACTACAGATGTTCTCCCGGGTTACCGGGGCCCAAATTTGGGGTGTAAAGAATAGAACCACTCTTACCTGCCACGCATGTCGTAAGAGGCGATTAAGGAGGTTTAGCTGAAATCGGATGCATGTGTCCTAAACGTGTAGAAGTCTTATGCGTTTAGGGGCCTACCAAACCAATGTGCAACGTTCTTGGCAAAGATCAAACATATAACAAAGAGTGATTAAAATTGGTCGTAAAGAACGAACTCAAAGAAGAAGAAGAGAGACTACAGATGTCAAGAATATAACAGAAATCATGATTCAGACCAGATACTCACATTTATTTGTTAACTATGTAAGTAAAGTAAACTAAGTAATGAAAATCGTGGCATATCCTAAAGGACGTAGCCATCAACCACAGTAAACGAGTCGTTGATTATTTTCTAGGCACCACTTATACGTTCAGTAGTTTGCCATTGCTTTCTGAACGGTGAGGTCTATTTTACCTTTTGTAAAAATCCCACGGAAACGAATGTGCTTCCAAACTTGCCCACCGTGGGGTTTGAACCAGGTACGCTTGGGTTCGTGATCGAGCTCACTACCGCTTGAGTTACAGACGCTCACGAAACTAAGTAAAGGAACCAATTTTATACCACGTGGTATATAGGGTATTACGGTGTTAAGCCTGTATTTTTTATTGACCCTCGGCACACGATGGGTGATGGAGTCAACATCACACCGTCCGCCTTTGCTTCATCCATGCGATCTTCTCTCTCTCTCTCTCTCTCTCTGTGTGTGTGTGTGTGTGTGTGTGTGTCTTTTAAACCCGGATTGGGGCATAGACCCTCAACCAACTCATGCAAAGTCTTCCTATCTCTAGCTTTTCCCCTGCAGATCCCTCCAGCTCTTCTTTATATTATTGATTTCTGCCTCCAAATCTCGTCTCCATGTATTTCTAGAGCTAGGCCTCCCTTTATTTCGCTATCTCTGTGGAATCCATTAAAGGCCCATTCTTGTTATATTCCCTTCTGGTTATCTCAAAGTGTGTCCTATCCGGCGCCAGCGTCTTTAAAAAAACTCTTGGTTCAGTGGAATCTGTCTTGTTCTCTCCATAAGTTCCTCATTTGTGACCCTATCATACCATCTTATTCCCTCTATTCTGCGCAGACACCAATTGATGAATGTTTGCAATTAATCCATGTGATCTTGTAAGACAGACTACGAAATGAGGACATCAGAAGCAGAGTGAGCATAACTTCATGCACCGAATACATTGAAAGACAACAAATGCAGTGGTTTGGACATTTAATGAAAATGAAATACAACCAATCACCAATAACAGCATACAATAAAAAGAGATCGGGTACTAGAGCTAAGGAAAGACCAAGAAAAAGATGGATAGACAATATCAAGACCACACTACATAAACACGGATATAACACAACAAGGGCGACTCATCTAGCCCTAGAACGCAAATTAAAGCTCCCATCTCTACGCTAAACGGCAAGAGTGGACAGCCAACTACATCTTCCACCTGGGAATAGACAATAGACAATAGAGAGATCTTATTTGTGTATAAATCTGTGTAGAATGATGTTGGTTTTACAGAAGAATGATGAGATGAAATGACTAAAATGGCTAAAATGACTAATGTTGTGGTGCTGAATGAGATCAAGACACAGAGAAAGCGTATCATCAATATAAGAAAGAGACAGTCATCATTTTTCGGACATATGATGAAGATGGGAGATTTAGAACACATTGTGACAACCAGTAAAATCGAGGGTAGACGAGACAGAGGAAGACAGAGAGAGACAATTTTGGATAGGCTGACTTCATGGCACGGTAGAGCGTCAACATCTGAGTTGACAGCAAACACCAAAGACAGAGATTTGTGAAGATACATGATCACATACGCCAGCTGTCACGGCACCTGATGATGATGATGAGAATACAAAAGATACATTTATAAAATATACCTTTAAAATGTGCACATTCTGATATATATATATATATGAAATAGTGCTTTTCTACAGAACGTCAGAAACGTATAATAGATTATGTGTTTTTTTTCCGATCTAGAAGCACTTGAGTTTTTTCAGCTCTTCGGCTCGTTGCTTTGGACATCGGAACCCTTCGGCTCGTTGCCACAAACACCGTAAATCTGGAGAACCTGTGGGTTTTCTGCCAGCCCACGGAATTGAACCCGTACTCACAGAGGGCTGGTCACCCGCAGTCCAACGCGCTACAAACACGCTGGGCAGGCGGGCACCAGATTATGTTAAAACACCTTCCATTATAAATGTTATTTAAAAAATAAAGTACGTAAAATCGTGGTTTGATTGGCGTAATATGCGTAAGAGTTCGCCTTTCGACTCGGACACAAGAGGGTTGTGCGTTCAATCCTACACTCGACGTTCCACATGTGAGGAAAGGAATTGACCCTCCTACCTCCTGCACACTAGAGTCTAGAAATGTGAAGTTATAGGCACTTCATAACCTAAGATCTGAAAAGGCTGCCGGGTATTTTATTTCTATTATTATACTAACAAACATACTGTGCGTGAATTAACTACTAATGAAAGTGCGGAAAGAGTACTCCATCGCTCTTTTGAACCAATACTTATGTATGGCAGCGAATCATGGACAATTAATAAACAATCCATAAGATCTTTTTTTCTTCCCGATCCAGAAGCACTTGAACTGAAAGCTCTTTGGCTCGGTGTCATTGACATCGTAACCCTTCGGCTCGGTGCCACGAACACCGTAAATCTGGGGAACCTGTAGCTTTTCTGCCAGTCTGCGGAGTTGAACCCGCACTTACAGAGGACTAGTCACCAGTAGTCCAACGCGCTACGAACACGCTGGGCACGCGGGCATAAGATCGTTAGAAGCCACATTGATGTGGTTTTACAGAAGAAAAAAATGCTGAAAATCTCATAGAGAGCGAAGAAAACAGATAAGGAGGTTTTAAAGAAGAATGCACACATTGAAACGTGATCATAAGAATACAAATCGGGTAATCAATGCTATTCAGACATATACTGCGAAGATGGGATTTGGAATATTTGGTAACAGCGGATAAAGTACAGGGAAGACAGCGGGTAAAGTACAGGGAAGACAGCGGGTAAAGTACAGGGAAGACAGCGGATAAAGTTCAGGGAAGACAGCGGATAAAGTACAGGGAAGACAGCGGGTAAAGTACAGGGAAGACAGCGGGTAAAGTACAGGGAAGACAGCGGGTAAAGTACAGGGAAGACAGCGGGTAAAGTACAGGGAAGACAGCGGGTAAAGTACAGGGAAGACAGCGGGTAAAGTACAGGGAAGACAGCGGATAAAGTACAGGGAAGTTAAGATCGTGGGAGGCATAGTGTGAACATGTTGGATGGTCTGACATTGTGGTTTGACAACAGATCGACTTCAGAACTGATTAACTGCACCAGGAAGAGAGAGAGAGAGTTGGGGAGAGACATGATCGCCGGCAGACATGGTACTTGATTGATTGATAAAAAAAAAGTTCAAACGAACAGTTGAAACAAAGTAACATTTACAAATATAATAGGGAGGTATATGCCAATGGTTTAAAATAAAGAAATAACCCATTAATGGTGTTGTCTTCTTTGGTGGAGGCAACTGGAAACACATATGGAACAATATAGAACTTTAGTATTTCAGGTATCAACTGGCAACTCGCACAGGTAACTGTCCTTATTGAAGACTGTTCCTGACTCACAATAGAAGACATCTCCTGCAGGACAACTGAAGTACACGTCAGACCTCTCAGAAGTTCGATACACTCCTAATAGTTTTCCCTTACAAGATGGCGCCAACCCGTAACCAGTTTTTCTGGGAATTTCCCAACGAGACACACACTTTTTCTTCACACTGGAAAAGAATGCAATTGTTCCCGTCTGCTCATGTTTGTCACACTTCAGCCTTTCAATGAGTTTTCCTTTGTGACAAGAAATATAAAACTTTGTCCAATCTGTTCCTGGGTATGGCTGAAAGAAAAAGACACGAAATTAACGTTTAATTAAATAACATATAAATCTTTAAAGACACTCTTAAAGTGTCTCTGAAATGTTTCGATATAGACACCACGTGCTGGGAATCCCTTGCGCAAGATCGTCAAATGTGGCGCTGTAACAATACAAGAGGAACTCGCATAGCTGAGAATCGTCGTGTCGTTGAGACACAAAGAAAACGAGCTGCGCGAAAATACAGAACACACAACACCCACATATTTAACCTTGACCATGTATGCTCCACCTGTGGTAGGGTATTGTGTTCTAGGATTGGATTCTACAGTCACCTACCCACACACCAGAGAAATGCAACAGCACACGTCCGAGGATGCCATTGTCGCTTGTGATGGACGTCTATTATTGTTATTATATAAATCTCAAGGGGAAACAATAATAAATAACTTTCAAGGGGAAGCAATCATACACTAATCTCAAGACGAAACAATCAGACATAATACTCACATACAATTTAGTTTAAATTATGTTGAACAATGTCTATGTATATGTATATATATATATGGCCGTTCTCGTCTTTACAAGTTGGCTAGTAATTTGAAGACTTATACATCGTTGCTGTTGCTTTCCGTGTTGTGTCCAAGCCGAAAAAAGCAAGGATGAAGTGTCCTCTCCATTTATGCCTGGGCTGAGCAGCTGATATGGGGAATGCACCTTGCTCATTTTCAACAAACCCCCTCTCTATCCTACTGTTTCATCCAAAGGAAAGACAAAATCCTTACATTTGAAAGGGTTTCCAAGGGATGCCGCCCATTTTTCATAAACTCGTTCTACTGTTTCATTCAAAGAAAAGACAAAATCCATACGTTTGAAATCAAGCAGGGTTTGCAAGGGATGCCGGACGATGGAATGAATAATGTGTTGGACGATAATCAGAGTTCAAATCAGAGTTCAATGAGCTTCAAATAACTTGGGCTAGAGAGCTTCAAATAACTTGGGCTAGAGGGCTGCGATAAAATTTAGCGATACGGGTTAGTACATGCCAAAGTTTCTGGAAAAATACTAGTTTCTATCAAAGTAGATAGCCTGAGTGGTTACCGGGGCCCAAAATTGGGGTGTAAAGAATAGAGCCACTGCTACCTGCATGTCGTAAGAAGCAACTAAGGAGGTTTTTCTGAAATCGGATGCACATGTCCTAAACGTGTAGAAGTCTATACGTTTAGGGCCTACCAAACCAATGTGCAACGTATACACATTCTTGGCAAAGATCAAACATATCACAAAGAGTGATTAAAATTGATCGTAAAGAACGACCACAAAGAAGATCAAAGCAGATTAGCTATAGGCTTCTATTTTGTAATTCACAACAATGAAAACTGTACAAAACAAATCAGAAGGAGACTATCCTTAACATTCCAAGGCTAGTTAATATGGGAATTGACGAAAACATTGGCTTCTCTGAGTTTTGGCTAAGATCAAAGTGTAGTACCCACTTCATCGCGACGAAAGGGTAGGAGCCTTTATAGAGCCAATAGGTAACTTAGTATACAAAAACAATTCCGAGCAGTTATCACTCGGAAGAATGACGGCGCTCGTAATTTTTACACGTTCAACCGCCCGCCTGCCCAGCGTGTTCGTAGCGCGTTGGACTGCGAGTGACTAGCCCTCTGTGAGTGCGGGGTAAATTACGTGGGCTGGCAGAAAATCTACAGGTTCCCAAGAATCACGGTGTTCGTGGTACCGAACCGAAGGGTTACGATGTCCATGGCACCGAGCCGAAGAACTGAAAACTCAAGTGCTTCTGGATCGAAAAAAGCACAAAAAACAACACGTTCAACCGTACCTGAGTGGCCACTGCATCACTACCGGGTAGGGTCCAATAAAATTAAAAATAATGCAAAGAAAGTGGCATAGCACAAGAACAAAATAAAGTAAAAATAAACTTCTGAGGACATGTTTTTTTTCTCCTGTGACAACATGGACTAGAATCATAGACCATAACATTTCTTCTTCTCTTCCACCATTTACTTCTTTATAGAGAAGTGTTGGGGGTAGACATAGTGATCTTGTGTGTGCTTTTGTAAGGCACTCTGATATTCTGATAAGCTGATATTCATTTTCGTACGGCGGTTCTTGATGCACTCGCTCCGTATTTTGCGTGGTCTTCCTCTTGCTTTGTACTCATTATACTGTTTCGGAGTGGCTCTCTGTGGTAGGCGAAACCATGGCATTCTTGTCCGGTGTCCAAGCCATTTATTCTGTTGTTCTTTTGTAAATTGCATGACTGGTTTCACATCCAGTCTACTTCTGATTTCTTCATTTCTAATTGTGTCTCTTATTGTCACACCTGCAGCTCTTCTAAGACACCTCATCTCTGTCTTTATGATTTCCCGCTCATAAGCTGCTGTTATAGCCATGTTTGACACTGGTAACACAAACATGTTAAAGAAGAAAGTCGATTCTTTTGAGGCAAAGTGCTACAGAAAAGTCCGTAGAACGCCCTGGACAGAAAAGAGGAAAATTACAGACACCCCACACAGCTTAACATTCGAGCAACATTCGTTTATACGCCATAGTGTGTTTTGGTAATTGAAATATATTGGTTACGTTAAATGTCACAACGGTTTAGAGAGTGCAAAGAATGACATTTCTTTTTCTGGAAGACGAGATAGAAGACGACTAAGACAACGGTGGCAACAAGGCACTGCAACAATTTGAACATTACGGTGTAGGAGGCGGAAGAACTGATTAGAGATCAAGTCTTTCAGGCGGAATGTGATGAGAACGATGTTCTACAAAGAATATGCTACATGAAGAGGTCTAAAGGGTCTAAACAGCGAAGGATTGACTTCATTGCACAGAGTTTACCCATATGGCTCTGCCCCTGTCAACAGAAATTGCACGCCACCTACCGAAAGCACGAACTCCGTAAAAAAAAAAAAAAAGGAAGGTAAAAAAAGTAAAAACTCTTTCATACCTCGTGGTATATAGGACAATATAGTGTTAGGCCTGTATTTTTCCTTGACCGTCGGCACACGATGGGGTCAGCATCACTACGGCCGCCTTTACTTTCCCAGAGCATGTCTGGTACCCAGTTGAGGCTGGGTTGACCTGAGAGCCGTCGCGGTCGGGAAAAATTCCACGCGCACTGCGGGAGTTGAACCCAGACCACCAGCCTTGAGAAGCGAGCTCTCTAACAACTACGCTACCGCGGCTCTCGCGAACTCCGTAGCTCCAGAAAAAATATTAGCGATATCATGAAAAAGTACACATGGAACTCTATCCGGATTAGAACTCACAACCTTCATAGCGACAAGCAAACGTCTTAACCACTTCGCATTCTCTCATAACCTTCTCAATATTGTAATGATTCCAACATGATCAAATTCTTTCTACGATATACACCTGACAGAACTCGTAGATAAGTTCACACATTAAAAACAGTTTCTCATGTCTGTGAGAACGTACACAGGATTTCTTCCCAGACCAGCTGTGCTTTTATTTTTGCATAAATGGAAATGTAATATGTTCGTTAGAATTTGTAAATCACATTTTGTAAGAACCGTACAACCTACGAGAATAGTTTTTAACAAACCAACTGTGATAATCAAACTTAACGGAGCTGCAGATCAGACGCCTCTGACATCTTACACTATATATATATATATTTATATACATTGGTCCACACGGAGTTAATTCACCCCAAACAAAGGATGTAGCTATTTTTAGATATGTTGTAGCTATTTTGCAAATTGTTTCCGGGATTTTACAAAAGAACGTGGCGCCACCCGTTCAGAAAGCAATGACAAACTACTGAATGTAATAGTGCCTAGAAAAATCACAAACAGCGTTAAAAGCTGGGGTTTATTCGCAAAGTCCTGTAAAGGATATGCAATTAACTTTTAACTTTTTTGTAGCTATTCTTAGCCCGTGTTGCTATTCTTAGCCCGTGTTGCTATTCTTAGCCCGTGTTGCTTTTCTTAGCACGTAATTGCCATCCAGTAGGACAGCCGATTTTAAAGACAGGGAACGTAATTTATCAAATATAGGTCACACATTACTTGTTGATGGCGGGAAAGCTCTGAAACTGTTTGACTAATCAATCAATTGATTACTGATCCTCACTGAAGACATTAATTTCCTTGAAATGTCAGCATTGGTACATGACAAGGTGAGTAGTGTTGCTTTTTGGGCAGAATCATAGCATATTCGAAAGAAAAAGAAAATATTGTGCCTTTCAACCCGTGTTTTTTTTTCCAAACAGAAACCCCTAAAAACGATAATGGAATAAACCTCATGTAAACAGATACCTCCTGGAAACTCCCGGAAACCCAGGAACTCCAGTCTCTCTTTGTTTGGAGTGAATTAAAAGAAAGTACCGAAACTTATCCGGAATTGGACCTGATTCAGTCATAATATATATTTAGCGAGTATACGTGTAATATAATATATCACTGAATAGCTCACGAACGTGCGTCTCACGTAACCGTAAACTTCCACCTCATTGTCCAAGAGTGGGAGAAAACAGAAAATGTGTAAACATGAATAACCTCATACAAAATAGGTGAGTATCAACCTTCCTCTTCTTATCTTCTTCTTCTTATCTTAACCACATTTGCCGTGAAGCGTCGGGGGGAGAGTTAGTTTTCTATCTTGTACCAGGTATGTTGCGCTTGACGTTGTCAGTCCATGCTTTCGCATGTTATCTATCCATCGTGTTCTTGGTCTGCCTCGTGCTTTGCGCCCTGAGCGTCAATTATTGTAGGCACATGATGGTAGTAAATGTGGTTCCATTCTCATTAGATGGCCGAACCACTTGATTCTTTGCTTCTCGATGTACTGTATGCATGGTATAGTACCAACGATGCTTCTGATATTCTCGTTTCTCACTCTATCTCTCCGTAAAATGTTGACAGCTTTTCGTAGACATCTCATTTCACATGTTGTAATCTTTATTTCTTGTGTCTTAGTCAGGGCCATGTTTGGCACTGATAGCAGAGAGTTGGAATAAATATGCAGTTTATCAGTTGTCGTTTGACTGCCATGTTGTTTATCAACCGTATAGTGCATATAAACAGGTCCATATTCTGGACATGGTAGGCTGATTGTGCTGACAATTTTTGATGTGACCTTGGTTTGTAATCGCTTAGTATGATTATAACTCTCCAGCTCATTGCATTTAAACCATCACTACATGATGTTTGTAAAGCCTTACAACACTTCCTATGTAGGACAAATGTGAAAAACAAAGTACATGACGTCATCAAAAATGTGATCCATAGTCAATTGTGATGCAATATACAGTGAATGACTGTTGTCTGCTGGGGTAATTCTTTCACTCAAACCATAATGGTGCTTTCAACTGAAGAAAGAATATTTGATAATATGAAGAAACGTGTAGAGACATATCTTGAAGCCAGTGGTGGGTATTTCCAACATCTGCTATAATGAATATTTTATTTGTTCTTTCTAGCTTACCAAGAACAACAGTAGACCATAACAGTAACTATTGTGACTAATTTCACTACTTTGTGTTAGCGCAATTTTGTGATGACGTCATTTACTTCATTTTTCAAGCTGACCTACATATGAAGCGTTGTGCTTTACAAACACCCTGCATATTGAATCGAATAGTTGTATGGGATCTGAGAGGGAGAGCACTAAACGTCTACTGCGTTAAATATCTCCAATAATAGAATCTACATGGAGACAAAATTGTAGACTCTATAATAATAATCTTCTTCTTCTTCTTTCTTTTGTCGTCACACTGCTACCGGGTTGTTGCCCAGTGTCGTGGTTTTCTGTTTTGTCTTGCACTGTTCTGGTGGCTTGTGTGATTGTTATCTTTGCTCTTTCACATGATTCTGCTACGCCATCTAACCATCTTTTCCTTGGTCTTCCTCTTGCCTTCTTTCCCGATGTTCTGTTGTAGAAGACTCTGTATACCGTGGAGTTTGGATGCATTCTTATTAAGTGGCCAAACCACTTCATTCTTTTGTTTATCTATGTAATTCAAGCACTGTTTTGTGTCAACTTTCTTTCTTATGCTGATGTTGGTGATTCTGTCTTTTCTTGTGTTGTTGGTAACTTTTTGCAGGCAACGCATTTCACATGTAGTTATTTTTTGTGACTGCGCTTTGCTCAAATAATAATAATAATAATAATTCCTCTCGTACCGTTATACGTTACATAAGGCCTGCAAGTAATTTCTTCATACCGCTCTATCCTGGGCAACTCGTTCAATATCCTCCATGGAACTGACTGAGACCGATATTTCTTGACTCTCTCAGCAAAGTTCGTTTCAGGGTCTCCTTAGGTCGTCCTCTCTTTCTTGAACCCTTTGCATCCCACTTCAATGCCTGCTTTGCTATTCGTTGATCATCTTTCCTCAAGGTGTGTCCAACATATCTCCATCTTCTCTTTTCTATAACAGTTGTCACTGGTGGTTGACCAGACATATCTCTGATTTCATCACTTCTCCTGAATTCGTTTCATTTTATATTCATTATTTTTGCAGACATCTGTTTCTAAATGCATTCAACTTGCTTTCTATATCTTTAGTCATTTTCCAACTCTCGCTGGCATATGTTAGGATTGATACAACATTTGAATTGAAAATTCGTAATTTAGTTTTAATACTATATAACTTGCAGAGTCTATAGCTTGGCACATATAAAAATTGTGGAAAATTCTGCTTCCTTCGGAACCGAAACAAACAAACAAGCAAGCAAACACACGTCATATACATGTTTCAAAGTTAACGAGGCGGTACCAACATTCAAAAGTAACTTGTTTACCTTTTTATACAGTTATACGTTACATATGACCTGCAAGAATATTTGTCATTCCGTCCTATCCTGCTGGAGTTGAAGATAAGGATTGGGGGCGGGTCTGTGCTAGGGAGGTAATGTGCTTGCCTCTCGCTCTAAAGGTACACGGTACTCTCCTCCCTTGGAGCGACCGAGGTATTTTACCAGAGACCCCTTCTCTCAATGTAAGGGAGATCGAGATTCCAGTCCTATAGGTTTAAATGGTAAAACTAAGGTTCAGTGTTCAGGTTTAGCAGTTAAAAGAACGTTAAAGAGATGAAAAATAAATATAAGTAGGCTGCAAGAACGTTGCCAGAGCAAAATTAATTAAAAATATTTTATATTGAATCCTAGAAAAATTTTCCACATCTTCCAAATTACATCGGGGACCCTCGCTCCTGCCCTGCGAGTGAGATCTTCTTTCGTAAAAAAAAATAATCGGAGGAGACATGGTTATTCACCAAAGTGCAATGATTGTGGTCCAATCAATCGATTAATCAATCGTTCGTGTGTTCCTTGGGCTCTCAAGGGAAGCAAAGAATAGTAACACTGCAACCTACAAGGCATGTCGTAAGAGGCGACTTAGTTGGAGGCCTATGGAAGCTACCATAGTAAATAAAAAGCGTTGCAGTAATCGAATGTACTGGCCTACTCGTAGGCGCATAACTGGCACAACATTTAATCTCTCTTAGGCTTGCATCACATACAAATCACAAAGAGTGGTCATCAAGTGATCGATTTCGCTGCTTCTGGGACCCCCTTACGGTGCCGCCTGATGCGGTCGCCTCTCTGTATCATTGCACGGCACGGCCCTAAGATGGAGATTTGATAGTGGCAGGGAGAGATGAGAAGGAATAAGGAGTAGGAGAGAGACAAGAGCGACGGTTCGATAGTAATAGCATAACTGACATAATGTACGAGGGCTCATTGAAAAGTAATGCCTCCAAGTCCATAACTTTGTTAATATACATAATTTACAAATTAAACATACATTTTCAGAAAGCTTGAGATGTCCACTACACAATAGAGTCATTATTTTCGACATAGTCACCTCCACGTTCCACACACACACACGCCAACGTCGAACTAGTTGTTGCATCCCGTCGAAGAAAAAATCTGATGATTTTTCACGAAGCCAGGTACGCACATCTGCTGCCACATCCTCGTCAGAAGCATATATGTTTCCTTTGAGATGTTCCTTGAGCTTTGAGAACAGGAAAAAGTCACAAGGTGCCAAATCGGGGCTATATGGTGGGTGCGCTAAAATGTCGTTAAAATTGAGACGCTCTAATGCTGCCGCTGTTTGTCTACTGGTGTGTGGACGAGCATTGTCATGTTGAAGGACTGCGTGTTTTCCAGGACGAACACGTAGCAGTCTTGCCCGTAGTTTCTTCATCGTTTCCACATACCGATCAGAATTGACAGTATTGCCGCGTTCCAAAAATTATGTGGATTACGCCTGGCAGTCCCCAAAAATGGTCATCAAAACTTTTCCCGCTGACGCGACAGTTTAGAATTTTTTTGGGGTGTGTGAGTTTTTGTGCCTGTATTCCATAGACTGGCGCTTGTTTTCAGGGTCGTAATGATGCACCCATGACTCATCGCCAGTGACAATTCGGCAGATAAAGTCATCGCCTTCTCGTTCATATCGCATCAGGTGTTCCTGACACGTCTGATGTCGGCGATGTTTCATTTCCGGTGTCAGTATGCGAGGGACCCATCTTGCACAAACTTTCCTATACCCTAGCAATACATGAATAATGTGATGTACTCGTTCAGTCGAAATGTCAAGCATTGTAGCGACATCTTTTTGTTTGATGCGGCGATTGACATGAATCAGTTCGTCCACGCGAGCTTGGTGTTGTTCATCCACTGCTATAATTGGTCGTCCGCTGCGAGCCTGATCATGCAAGGTCATCGTCGCTGGATTGTCGCCTTTAACAATCCTTGCCCACCTCCTAACAGTACTCACATCCACACAGGCGTCACCATATACCGCTCTCATTCTCCGATGCATGTCGATGGGAACACAACTTTCGGCCGTCAAGAATTCAATCACAGCTCTTTGCTTCAACCGAATTTCCATGTATGACGCCATCTTGGATAATGTTGTGCTCATGCGCAACATTCCAGACACTTGACACTTACTGTCCTGAAAACACACTTACATATACTTTATTCTGATATCGGTGTCAATTGCCTCCGAACACTATTAACAAAGTTATGGACTTGGAGGCATTACTTTTCAATGCACCCTCGTACAATCGCGCTTAGGCTTGGATCACATACAAATCACAAAGAGTGGTCATCAAGTGATCGAAGCGTTCGAAGAAGAAGAAAATCAATCAATAAATCAGTCAATCCTGCTCTATCCTGGGCAACTCAGCCATTCTCTTCTATAAAATTGAATTCGATATATCTCGCCTTTTTCAGTTGTGTTAAAATAAAATTACACACCAAATATTCACACTTACAGATACAAAATATTCACACTTACAGATACAACATATTCACACTTACAGATACAAAATATTCACACTTACAGATACAAAATATTCACACTTACAGATACAAAATATTCACACTTACAGATACAAAAAAACCCCTCGCCTTTGTCTCATCCTAGACCAACGTTTCCCAAAGTGGGCGAATCCCCCAGCTAGCATTAAAGCGTTCTAGGGGGCGATGGTGGGTTCATAAGAATCTGGGGGTGTTCATGCGATTAGGGTCGGTGACTCCTTAAAGACAAAATTAATAATAATTATTTTCAAATAAATTATTTTCGTGATTTTTGCGATTGAATAATCATTTAAAATTGTAATTCTGCATTTTAATTGATCTTATGCCCATTTTACACGATCCATTTTTTCATCAATTTTCTATTTCATGTATATAGTCACTTGATAATTGACCATGTATTACAGAAACATATCAATTTTCTATGTCAAAGAGAAAACAGAGCTTGTATATATATATATATATATATATATATATATATATATATATATATATATATATATATATATATATATGGGGAGGGGGCGTTGACAAACTGTTATAATGTGGATGGGGGCGTTGCAAAGTTTATGTTGTGCAAAGTGGGCGGTGGGCCGAAAAGTTTGAGAATCTATGTCCTAGACTAATCGTAAACTTTTCAGAATTAACGAGCGTAACAAACATTGATATGCTGGCGTATTAGACAAGCTCAGATTTCAAAGTTTGTGATTATTTAACCAACCGTAAATCACCGGAAAATATAACTGAAGTAAGATAGGTTAGATCTTCGGGTATTATTCGGTTATCTTGATCTGAGTTAATACGTAATTAAAGAGAAGGTTGTGAATAGGTAAGTGAGAACTTATTTTTTAACACGCGGCAGGTAGATCAACAATTTGAAGAATACACAGGTAGATGTTGTTAAATAGTGTTGTATAGAAAGTTTGGTTCAGGTTTGAGATTTAAGATTGAGGAAGATTCTTGTGATGTTGTTGGATATGGAGGGTGGTAGAGGGACAGAAGCAGAGAGAGAGATAGTGGAAGGGATGGAGCAGGGCCGTGCGGTATATTTTCTCAGTATGATGCAAGATTTCAAAATGCCGCTCCTTAAATGTACAAATCATAAATAGTGTACATCACTATCGGAATAACATAGACCAATATAGAAAATCGTTGCGTAAAGATCTTTAATTATTGAATGATTCAAATTGTATTTTGATCTCGCTGCTTATGCGACCCCCTTACGGTGCCGCCTGATGCGGCCGCCTCTCTGTATCATAGTACGGCACGGCCCTACGATGGAGATTTGATAGTGGCAGGGAGAGAGGAGAAGGAATAAGGAGTAGGAGAGAGACAAGAGCGATGGTTTGATAGTATGATAGACAGGGGAATAGAGAGTGTTACATTGGCAGAGAGAGAGAGAAGGGATAGAGAATGTGGAAGAAGAAAGGGCGAGGAGAAAGAGTGTAGTCAGGAAGGCAGAGAGGGGAAAGGGTGTACAGAATTATAGATAGCAGACTGAGGGGTAGTTATTGAGATAGTTTGATGGATAAATCGAAGAATAAAGGGATTGGTTATTGGTTACTAAATTGACATCATTGCACTCCGGGCAGACCCATAGGTGCTCAGTCTCCCCAACAGATATCGAAGAGTATGCATACTGATGGTTCCTGTGGCTCGCTGATTAAACACCTCTCACTCTGCCTCTCAGGCATCCAGTTCGACTTGAACAACGGGTAACTCCAAACTGCCTAAATCGCTTGATCGATTCAACATAGATTTTAGTGTCCTCATCCAATAGACAGTCGCGAAGAGACCGAAGAATATCCCCTTATCCATCTTCAACTCCCCAACAATCGATGCTGTTGATGCAAGCCTATCCGCTCTCTCATTACCGTAAACACCCGCATGCCCAGGACAGTATATCAACGTAAACCGCTGGAGGTTAGAAACTTCTATAGACGACATCCACTCATACCGAAACCTGCCCTTCTGGATCTTGTGAAGCATCGACTGAGAGTCAGATACAACAATTGCCCCAGTAAATAAAGTCCTAGAAGAATAAAGAGAAAAGAGAACTAACGAGAGAAAGATATAAGGATCGACAAATATCGAAGGTACACTGACTCTCAGATACAATGGAAACAGACACAGAGGACAACGACGCAAACGATGGAGCGACAGAATATCCGAGGCACTAAATTCCACCTTGTACAAAGCACATAAGAAGGCTCGCTCCAAGTGCCTTTTTTTCAACCGGACACCGAAAGGCATCATCATTATTAGAAAATATAGTAATGTCTGAAAGAGAGGGGGCAATAGATGGGAAAATTGAAGGGGATTAGCAAGATAATGGGGAACGGAAAAAAGAGGAGAGAATGATGAGACAGTAGAGAGTGACACTAGTTAGTTAATTGCATATCCTTTACAGGACTTTGCGAATCAACCCCAGCTTTTTAACGCTGTTTGTGATTTTTCTAGGCATTATTACGCTCAGTAGTTTGCCATTGCTTTTTGAACGGGTAGTGCCATCTTCATTTTGTTAAAATCCATGCAAACAATTTGCAACCAAACTGTCCGCAGCGTGATTCGAACTCAGAACGTCGGGGTTAATAGACCGAGTCACTAACCCTAAGCCACAGATGAGAATGACACTAGGAGTGAAAAATACAAGAGGGAGGGGAGAGAGAAAAGATATAAAAATAGAGGACGAGATACAAGTTGATTTGTTTACCTTTGTCTCCATTTTAGAAAAGTGTTTAATAAATGAGAAGTTTTCGTGTCAGAAACATACTACGACATCAGAATTTAATGTTTTCATTTTTAATATCACAATGATCGCATTACGGATCTCAGCCAGACCACGGAGTAACAAAGTTACACTGCTATTTGAATCTAATAAATATACGCTTAGAAAATGCCTTAGAAGAGCTGCAGGTGTGACAATAAGAAACAAAATTAGAAATGAAGAAATCAGAAGAAGACTGGATCTGAAACCAACAGTGGCGGCTCGTCATTAAGGGCCAGTGGGGCCTGGCCCCACCAAAATTAAGCTGTAACGTGTATTTATTATTTTGTACATTAAAATATATTCTAACCGAAACCATGATTTTTCCGAAAATTTCTGTCTGGCCCCACCAATAAAAATGACCACGAGCCGCCACTGGAAACCAATAATGTAATTCATAAAAGAACAACAGATTAAATGATTTGGACACATGATAAGAATGCCCTGATATCGCCTACCATAGAGAGCCACACTGTAAATGTATAACGAGTACAGAGCAAGAGGAAGGCCACGGAAAAGATGGAGTGACGGCATCAAGAACATCCTTAACAAATCGTATTTTTCTTCTTCGAACGCTCCATATCGATCACTTATTAACCACTCTTTGTGATTTCTAGTGATCCGAGCCTAAGAACGATTGTACGTTGTGCCAGTTATTCGCCTATAAGTAGGCCAGTACATCCGATTTCTGCGACGTTTTTATTTACTAGGGTAGCTTCCCTAGACCCCTACCTAAGTGGCCTCTTACGACATGTCTTGAAGGTCGCAGTGTTGCTATTGTTTACGTGCCTTGCGGGCCCCTGCACCTCACGGGCGGCTTTAAGAAAATGAATAACGGCTGCGATACAAACTGCATCAGAACAAGCACACACAACATGACTACAACCCTCCCCCTCCCCCCTCCCGCACACAACACCTCCGGAACACTTCTATAAAGAAGTAAATGGCGAAAGAGAAAAGGCAGGATTATACGCGGAATTATAATTGTATAATTAGCACGCTAGAAGAAGATCTGAAACCCTTGAATTGAGAAACTGAAACATATGAAGGATAGTACTTACATGGAATCCATCTTCAAGTTTAGCACACGACGGATGTTTCATAGGACAAGGTTGACAGTATCCATCAGTGCAGTGAGCTTTAGCATAGTCACCTGAAGATGAATACAAACATTACAAGTTTATATTGATATTATTCTCCGTATCTTCCAGCTACTACTACAACAACTACTACTAATATTACTACTGCTACTACTATTGCTACTACTAGTACAACTACTACTACTACTACTACTACTGCTACTACTATTACTACTGCTACTACTATTGCTACTACTAGTACACCTACTACTACTGCTACTACTACTACTACTATTACTACTACTACACCTACTACTACTACTACTACTACTACTACTACAACTACTACTACTACTACTACAGGGTGTTCAACTTAAAAGCAGCCCCAGTGATAAATAGAAATATGCCAGGTACGCATTGCATCTCGTCTATTTACTATTTAAACCGGTTCTGACTAGCTTGTCCTACGTCACATTTGTTCATCGCCCCTTCCCGCACTACAATTACACACCATCACACAACCTTGACCTATACTACGTCATAACTGAACCTTCTCATTTCCATACATATATGCCAAATTAGCTCCATTCACAGGCTGCTTTTAAGTTGAACACCATGTACTACTGCTACTACTACTACTACTACTACTACCACTAATACTACTACTACTACTACTATACTACTACAACAACTACTACAACAATTAATATGAAATTTGATTTAATAAAAACATCAATTGCAAGAACTGACAATGACAACTTCCCTGATATATTCAACAACTTTAGAACCAGAAACTTCTCTGTTGGTTCTTGTGTAGCAAGTAATTTATTTCAACAGCTGGGTCATTGGAGACTCGATGATACTTTCTTTTCTTCAATCCTTTTTTGCCTCAGGATAAGAAGAGATTTATAGAACGAGTTCTAGTGTGCGCTTCATAAATAGTGATTTTCGTTGCCTCTGTTATCTATAAGGTCCACCTTTTGCGTGGCTGGTCTTTTGCTTTGTATCCATTGTATCGGAGTAATATTGCTCTTTGAGGTGCACTGTCTATTAGTAATCTACTTATGTGACCGAACCATTTAATTTGTTGTTTCTTGATGAAGTCTAGTACTGATGTTGCCCCCACATTTTACCTGATGTCTTCATTTCTGAAATGGTCTCTTTTTTACCCCAGCATTTACATTTGCATATATGTATATATATATATATTGTTATATTGTCATTTTGTTTTATATATTAAAAAAACCGGCCAATAACAGCAGCTAATGAGCGGAAAATCATAACGACAGAGATGAGGTGTCTTAGAAAAGCTGCAGGTGTGACAATAAGAGACAAAATTAGAAATGAAGAAATCAGAAGGAGAGTGGATGTGAAACCAGTCATGCAATTCATAAAAGAACAACAGATTAAATAGTTTGGACAACTGACAAGAATGCCCTTGTATCGCCTATCACAGAGGACCGCAGGGAAAAAAGTATAACTAGGACAGAGTAAGGGAAGACCACGCAAAAAATAGAGTGACGACATCAAGATCACTATTACGAGAATTAATAACAGCTTACAAAGGGCCATAAAACAAGCACACACAAGATCACTACATCCTCCCAAACACTTCTATAATGAAGTAAATGGGGAAAGAGAAGAAGAAGATATATATATATGTGTGTGTGTTTGCAACATTGGTAATAGGGGAGACTCCAATGGCTTAGTTGATAACTCGCTGCGCTAGTTGAAACTTGCTGTAGAAATTCCGTGGCTCGGCGAAAGCTTGTGACAAAATTGTCGGTGTATACACGTTACGTTTTTGACCATAACTGCTCTCAGGTCGGCACAGCCTCAATTGGGTACCAGGAAAAGTTGTTGAAAGTAAAGGCAACCAGGTGATGTTGACCACATTACCCATCGCGTCCCGATGTTCAATTAAAAATACGGACCTAACACCGTACTACCAAATATACCTTCTGGTATGAAAAATTGGCCCCCTCCTCTCCTGTACACGGTGCTGGTTCGAGTACAGGAAACCTTGATCCTTTACTTGGGATCTAAATTACAAGTACCTCTAATGACGGAGTAAAGCTTGCCTTAACCATTTAGCTGCTAAAGACGTATATATACGTTTTGCCCATTCACTTTTAAAGACGCATTAACACGTCTGTTATTATCTCTCCTCTGTGGGCTAAAGACGAGTTAACACGTTATACATTGCTACTGTCACTGCTATTGGAGTACATTCACGTTTGTGACCTAGAAACAAAGAGTAGCTATTTTTAGCTCAGTCTTCAGAAAGTATGTAGCAGCGAAAGGGTTAATGACGAGTGAGACTGGTGATAAGGAAAGCAGCCTTCATGAAAAAATTAGCCAGAGCCGTCGTATTAGACGTCACGACTACTCATAAATTCATAACTGGCAAAAGGGGGAAACATTTGCTAAAAGTATACGTTTAGTAGTCCTATCAATCAATCAATCAATCAATCAATCAATCATTTCTACAGCGCTTACTCTGGAAACATTAGTAACAGATTCATGATGTCATTTTGTCTGTACTGTAGTTATTATCTTTGACGTGATAAAGTCCTTTTGGAAGAAACGTCGAACTTTTGTTTGGTTGCTAGTACGTACTTGATAAACTAACTTATTTCGCTTTCTAATATTTCGTTTGACAGGATTAACATATTTTCGCAGCACGACTTTGTACATACTGAAAATAGTTCATGCACTGTGGGGTGTCCGTGAAAATGCGAGTTTCATAGAAAGGTTAAACCTAAATCTTATTGGTGTCATTCGAGCCTTAACTCCATCCAATCCAGGAAGAATGATTCACGCCACTTGCTAATCAACCGTACAGTATAATTCTCCACACACGGATTTCATCCACCCAATATTTATTTTCACATCTAACAAATCTTCAGCTTTGAGAAGCTTAATTCTTGCAATTCTCACTTTCAAATTAAATAATGCGGCCACATAAGCAGATTACCAACAAAAAGTGCACATTAAAGAACAATGTAACTCCGATATAGTTGATACAAAACAAAAGGCCGGCCACGCAAAAGTTGGACGAGAATTGGGTTGGAAGACCCAATTATTTAACCTCCATTCTATGCGAGAGAGAGAGAGAGAGAGAGAGAGAGAGAGAGAGAGAAGAGAGAGGGAGGGGGCGGGAAAGAGAAAATGAACTTATGGTGTTTGAAAGTCATTCTAGAAACATTGATTTTATAAAGTATTAAACTCTCGGATTATAGCTCACCTTGTATCAGGAACAAGGATACGCCACTGGTAGAAATACACCTACATGACAGCACGATAGAGGGAGAAAGAGAAAGAAAGTGAAAGGGAGAAAAAGTAATCGACGATTTTCCAAAGATCTGAACCAGGGAACTGCCGCACCTGAAAACATCTAAAACGTTTATTTATGTCAGTTAATCGTGACCTCACCCTCTGACAAATATTATATAATTCAACGAATTTCTTACGTAATCATTTTAACAATAATCCTTTCAGATCATTTTAAAGTTCCTGTTCTCAACAAACATACGTCAGTTCTGTATGTTCTGGATATATCTTTATATTTCTTCCTTGTTACCGTAACGTGCTTCCAGCTCTCTTCTTCGTGTTAATTTGTATCCTAGTGTATATGTACGTATCGTCTCTGTGTACTGTGTATGCAGGGCCGTACGGTAGATTTTCTCAGTATGATGCAAGTCTTCGAAATGCCGCATTTTTTTTCTTTAAAATAACCTTCGATTAGTATGTTTTTTGTGTGTTTTTGTTGTTGTTTTTTTCGATCCAGAAGCACTTGAGCTTTTCAGCTCTTCGGCTCGGTGCCATGGACATCGTAACCCTTCGGTTCGGTGCCACGAACACCGTAAATCTGGGGAATCTGTGGCTTTTTCTGCCATCCCGCGGAATTGAACCCGCACACACAGAGGGATAGTCACCCGTAGTCCAACGCGCTACAAACACGCTGGGCAGACGGGCTGGTATGTTTTTTAAAAACTACCCAAAATTGTATTTTGATTTCGCTTTTTATGTCGCCCCTTTACGGTTCTGCCTGATGCGGCCGCCTCTCTACATCATAGCACGGTCTGTATGTGTGTATATAAGAAAGGCTTATTGTTCATTATTCATTTCTTCTTCAGCGATCTCTGGTCACGCGCTTAATTTACTGTGGACCACAAACTGGGTGGTCAGCTTCAGGTCTGTCAGGTTTCCCCAAAGCTTAGTTTTCAGGTCAACTGGGTGTGGCCACATGTTGCTTCTCAGCTCACACAGGAGAGGACAGTCTTGCAAGATATGCTCTGGTGTCTGTTCCAGGCCATTATTCATTTGAGAATCATCTTCATCGCATATCGGACATGTGCATAAATTCTCAGACTCTCCCCCTCCTCCCCCAGCATGATTTTCAGTGTGTTTAGACTAGAGAAATTCCCGCTATATAACAATACTTTGGATTCTCCGAAAGGAGTTAATTCTTATTCTTCATGTTTGTTGGCCTACATGCTCTGATATAACTAATAAAAGGTTCGCCTTAGGTTGAAAGGGCGGGTCTCGGCTCAAAGAGGCTTTAATCCCCTACTTAACAAATAAAACAATTCCCGTTCTGTGTTGGTTGATGTATCTACTGGAGTTTCTCTCATGGTTTTCCCGTCTCGCCGCACCTATCGGCATGCATAACTTGCGCAACCGAAATATACAGGGTGTTCAAGATAAAAGTAGCCCGATTGGCTAGTTTTCATTTGTCAATCGGGCTACTTTTATCTTGAACACCCTATAGAATAAACTGTATCTTGTTCATTGAAATCTTCAGAGCATATGTTTTCTCTTAGAGCATTGATGATGTCACTTCTCGCCATAGAAGACCCATTCTCGATAGCAGCATTGCTCGAAAGTGCAGCCGCTCTATCATTGTCCTTCACCCCAGAATGACCTGGAACAAAGATGAAGGTAAGTGTCTGGATTGTCACATATTGTATTAATTGCATCTACCGCCTTCGTACATAGCCGGTCTCACTCTTCTGTATCATGCTCATAGAGTCGCTGAGCATGCACGCGTGGATGAATGTTTGCGTAGAACTAAAGGAAAAAGTCATCAAAGAGACTGTGGAGGTCATGGCGGTGACAAAATTCCTGGATTGGCTAAAGACGCAAACATTCACCCATGCATGCATGCTCAGCGACTCTCTCCCAGCGTACTCACAGAAATGATAACAAAGCGTTGTAATGATAGTCTGCAATATAAAAAGACGTTTTCAAAGATCCTTGTCATCTACACCAGACAGTATACCCCATCATGCTGATGATGACATAGACATGTGGCCGATTAATGAACAACATATTCAACTTACATATATCTTTAGGTAGCGCTCTGTGAGGACCACAACTAGCATCCTTAGAAGATGTACAGCTTCTGGTCTCAATATCGAAGAGTTGTGGGTGTGGGCATTCATCCTCATAAACTCCAAAGTTAGCATATCTTTTTTCCAGAGCCTGTGAGCAGTTGAAGTACCTATGACATAAAGTAGGATGTCCTATGAGCCCAGGAAGACCCCGCTTACATTCTCGTTGAGCATTCGATCCTGAAAAGAATAAAATCGAGTTTAGAAACCGATATCTGAGGTACCATCTATTTATCAAGTACAAAATAAACCCTTTTGACATATGCACATGTGGCACCAGCAAGTTTTTTTTTTTTTTTTTTTTTCGTCCGCTTTCAACTCAGACGAAGTTTCATCTCTGAAACTGATTTTTGCGTGAAAATCTGTTTTCCAATTTCTTACAATGGCAGCAGCGTGCACATTGTAAATTACTTTACACTGGCAGCCGTGTGCTCAATGTACTCGTAATTAGTATTCCCTCGCCATAAAGGCAGATTTTCTCCGACTTCAGAGTACTCACGTTATCGTCCTGAGTAAGACCAGGGACTCGAACAAATGCCGGACAGTAGGTTCGAACCCGAGCTATGAGGCGTCTCACAGCTAGCAGGCCGAGCTACTATCAACTACTCTAGGCAGTCCCCCACCAGCAAGTTGACAGACACACATCCTGCAAGAGTGTTCAACATATAATGAACAGATAGAAAATACATATCCAATCTCCATGTGTCCAATACAAGCTATATGGAGATGTACATGGATAATTCGTTGATTATTTCTCCTCAAAGTGAGTCCAACATATCTCCATCCTCTTTTTCTTATAACAGTTGTCACTAGTGGTTGACTAGACATTTCTCTGATATCATCATTTCTCTAAAATTCGTTTCATTTTATATTCATTATTTTTCGCTGACATGTGAGAAGATGCGATAGACAATAAAAAATGGAAAGTCTGGACATGAGTTGGTTGAGGGCATATGTCCCGATTTGGGTTAAATAGACACAGGAGAGAGAGAGAGAGAGAGAGAGAAAGAGAGAGAAAGAGAGCGTAATGCAATATGTACTCACTCGTGCATGTGTCAAATACTGTGTTGAGTCCTACACATGTGTGATAAAATTCGCTGTATCTGGCACGATCGCTGGGCTTACACGTCCTGAGCTTAGGTTTATCTTGAGCACAGGTGAAGTAATATCGACAATCATCAGGATGGGCGTAGACAAAGGATGGTGGGTCAGGATTTGTTTCTGTGGGCTGTGGGCACTGGTTGATGATGTTTTGTGACAGGCTGCTTTGACTGAGAGTCAAGTAGGTGGTCAAGAGCACGTATAGAAGGTTCATCGTGACATTGTATAGCTGTGATTAAATTAGATATAAAAAATAGATTAGATGATGAATGTAATAACAAGCAACTGTAATATTAGTTAAATAAAGGAATAGATATATATTTTTTTTTTTTTGGATCCAGAAGCACTTGAGCTTTTCAGCTCTTCGGCTAGGTGTCATGGACATCGTAACCCTTCGGTTCGGTGCCACAAACACCGTCAATCTGGGAAATCTGTGGCTTTTTCTGCCATCCCGCTGAATTGAACCCGCACACACAGGGGGATAGTCACCCGTAGTCCAACGCGCTACGAACACGCTGGGCAGACGGGCGAATAGATAGATTAAAGCCGAGGATTGATTTCATTGCACCGGATTTCATTAACCCTATATGGCTCAGTGGCTCTCCGCAGAAATGGCACACCACCTGCCGAGAGTATTGCACAAAGCACGAGATCCGTAGCTCCAGCAACAATCCTAGGGGTCTCTGGCCAACAAAAAAAAACTGAACTCGTGAACAGAACGTTGCAGTCCGGATTCGAACCCACGACCATCACCACTTAGCCACAGAAACCCTCATTAGATAGATTAACAAGTAATCAAGAGGTTAGGTTTGCCTTGCGTTCTAAAGGACGGGGGTTCAAATTCGGATAACTTTTCCCTGCTCACCTGTTTATTTTCCCACACAATTCCTATGACTATTTCTGTAGCTAGTCTTTATATTGTATTTTACGCAATACTGCCTCTACGATCACCGGGTTTTCTTGTTTTCTACACGCTGGTGACAAATCCACTCAATACAATGGGTACACATTGGCGCACACACTATATACCACAGGCAAAGATATAAAGAGAGAGAGAGAGAGAGAGAGAGAGAGAGAGAGAGTAAAAGCAATAGAAAAGGGAGAAAAAAGCAAAGGAACAATAATTGAAGAAAATAGGACATCCTACAAAAATAAGTCATAAGAAATTTTTAAAAACTTCAATAGAGATAAATAAAGCAATGCCTACAAAATCTTTGTGCAAAGTTAGAAGAACGTCTGATAATTGGAAAAGAGCAGGTAATGTTCAAAGACATGTAAACAGTGGCAATACATTTAACAAAGCCCTGGAAAAGTATATATACTCTTTTGAATATGTGCTACAGAAGAGTCCTCTGTATACCATGGACAGAGAACAAATAGTTATATTCAAAAAGAACTCAAAATGAAATAAAACTAAAATTCTACGAATAAGAATCAGAACATTGAAGTATTTTGGACATATAAAAAGACGATTATGAAAGGAGACATTCCGGCAAATAGAAAAAAGAGAAGGACCATGGAGAAGATGGATTCGATGTAACTGGTGATTTGAGTATGACGACTGCAGAGGCGGAACATATGGCCTATGAGAGAGAGAAATTCCGAAAGACTGTTAGGATGACACAGTTCTGCTCAGGACAAGCTATTTGATGATGACGCTTGTCCAATACTCCTTGTCACTTAAACATGAACACTGAACAAATAGCAAGAAGATAACTTTTAAACACTTGAAATGTAAATTTACATAATTTAAAACACATGAAATGTAAATTTATATAATTCATTTTAAACGCTTGAAATATAAATTTACATAATTAATTTAAAACACTTGAACTGTAAATTACATATAATAACTTTCCGTTTTTCCTGGACAGAGAAACAAAAAAAGAAATAATTTCTAGGAAAACGTGGACTGGAAAGTGAATTATTGAAGCAGATCTATAATAGAACAATTAATTATTTTGAACACGAAAACACAAGTTTTATTCTATTGAAATCGAAACTGGAGGGAAATGTTGTAGACAAGAGTTGAATGTGAAATACAACGATAAAAGTTGGATTAAGAAAGTAGAAGATTGAAAAAGAAAAATGATGGGAGAATCTTCTTATTTTTATTTTGTCGTCACACTGTTAGCGGGTTGTTGTCCAGTGTCGTGGTTTTCTGTTTTTATCTTGCTCTGCTCTAATGGCTTGGGTGATAGTTAATTTGGCTTTATGTTTTTGTCATGCTTTTGCTGTGTCATCTAACCATCTTTTTGTGGTCTTCCTCTCGCCTTCTTTCATGATGTTCTGTTGTAGAAGACTCTACAAAGAGTGGAGTTTGGTTGCATTCCTATTAAGTGGTCAAACCACTTCATTCTGTTTCTCAATGTAATTCAAGCAAAGTTCTGTGCCAACTTTCTTTCTTATGTTGATGTTGGTGACTGTCTTTTCTGGTGTTGTTGGTAACTTGCTAATCCTGTTTGACTCGCACCTTCAGGATACGAAGAGATTTATAGAACGGGCTCTTGTGCGCGCGTCCTACATGATCGTCTTTAACTGGCACTAATATTTCTCTTGCATACCTTTTGCATAGACGATCGTTTACTGTATATCTACTGTATCTGAATAGAAGTGCCTGTTCACTATCTGTTGATAATCTGTTTTTGTGACAGAACCATGTAATTGGTTGTTTCTTGATGAAGTTCACTATTGATGTTGTACCCACTTTTTTCCTGATGACTTCATTTCTAAACCGGTCTCTTCTTGATCAATCAATCAAGTGTCGTGCCTGCCGGCGTAGGCGATCATGTCTCTCCATAATTCTCTTTGCTTAGTGCATGTAATCAGTTCTGACGTCGATATTTTGTCGAACCATGATGTCAGGCCATCCAACATCTTCTCCCTCTGTCTTCCATGATCTCTCCTTCCATGAATTTTACCTGCAGTCACCAAATGTTCTAAACTTTCTCTTCGCATTATATGCCCGAAGAACCTTGATTGTCGGATTCTTATTCTTTTGATAAAATTTCTTTGTGTGCAGGCCTGTTTAAAACCTCCACATTTGTTTTCTTTACTGTTCATGAAATTTTCAGCATTCTTATGTAAAACAACATCTCTGTGGCTTTCAATGATCGTATTGATTGTTTGTTCATTGTCCACGATTCGCTACCTTAAACATAAGTATTGATTCAATATAGCACTGGAGTACTCGTTATCGCAATGTCATTGATAGTGAGCTCTCGCATAGTGTACTCTGGGGCACTCTTCTTGATACTCTGCGTAAACACTTCTGCAAAACGAATAATCTGCGTAGACACTTCATGACAACAGATAAAACGAACATGACAAATGATATTTTTATCAATGGAGAGAAAGTAGAAAATGTGAACAGTTTTGAATATCTTGGTTCATTACTAACAACAGATGGAAATGGGATGAAGGAAATTAAAAGAAGAACAAACATGGCTTTACAAAAATTAAACAACTGAAAACAGTATGGAACGGAACTGATAAGAAAACAAAGATCAGAATACTAAGAGCATGCATATTCCCAGTAGCAACTTATGGGTGTGAAGCATGGACATTTAATAAGGCAGTGGAAAAACATAGATGTGCTTTTGAATATAAGTGTTACAGAAGAGTCCTTCGTATATCTTGGACAGAGAAGAGAACAAATAGATCTATCCAGAAAGAACTCAAAATCAAAGAAAACTGGCTAATGCTACAAATAAGAAAGAGAAAATTGAGTACTTTGGATATATAAAAAGACATGAAGGGCTGGAGAAGACCATCATGGAAGGAGGCATACTGGCAAAGAGAAGAAGAGGAAGACCACGGAGAAGATGGATTCAGGATGTAACTGATGGTTTGAACATGACGGCTGCAGAGACAGGACATCTGGCCTATGAGAGAGAGAAATTCCGGAGGACTGTTGGGGTGGCAAAGGTCTGCTCAGGACAAGCTATTTGATGACTGATGAAATACTTCATAATTTTCTCTTATTCTTTGATGTCAACTTCCGGGTTTGGCACTTATAGCATAATGTCAGGAGAAAGATCGGTTTGTATAATGTTCTTTTAGTATTCACGGTACGATACTTGCATTTCAAAATTGGTGCCATTTTTTCTATGATTTAATTTGCCATATTGCATCTATATTGTTTTTCGCTGGTTATTCTTTATTTTGCTGAAAAGGCGGATCAATTCCTTTCCTCACTTGTAGAACATCAGTTGCTTGAATTGAACACACACCTTATTATTTTCTCTATTCTCTCTCTCTCTCTCTCTCTCGCGATCGTTCTTAAGCCGTTTGTATCATTATATTGTGATATATAAACAGCCAAACATCAGAACGACATGTACGTGCACAGACTTCAGTACCAATTGGAGGTTTTCTTTATTTGAAAAGCTATCGTTCTACATGTTGCAGTAATCTATCTCGCTTCAACGTATGATGATAATGATCTTCCGTCACGGGTGATGATGACCACACAATTTTCATCCAAGGAAATGTAGTTGCGTTATGTTTGTCTGTGTGTGCGTAGATGACTAGTGAGCCCGATACGGGCTTAAAATGTTCTTGTACAGTATGGGCAAGGTATACTTGCACTTGTGGGGAGTTTTACTGCCTTTCTATTTTGACGTTTGTGTTCCATCCGTGCTGTTCTACATGCCCCGCAGGCTAAAGAGCTGTGTCGAAGAAGTGTGTGCCAGGCTGATCTGTCTTGAGCAACATTCTCCCAGTTGTCGACATCTATGCCAAAGGATTTCATCAAGTTCTTGAGTGTGTCTCTGAATCGCTTTTTTGACCACCTGGGAGCATTTACCAATATGCAGCTCACCATTAAAGAGTCGTTTGGGTATTCTGCAATCCGGAATTCGAGCCACATATCTTGCCCATCGTGTCTGGAACTGCATCAAGATTGTATATACGCTGGGGAGAGCGGCTCTTTTTAGGACCTCTGTGTCTGGGATAATATCCTGCTATTTGATGTTCATTATTTTTCTGAGGCAGATATATACAACGTATAAAACTTGAGAACATTACCAAATCACACTTTGCAATTTTCAAATTGCTTGTTAAAATCAGCGCACAGGGAGATCAACTAGAGTATCCATGCATTTGCGATCCAAATAATATACAGGGAACGATAGCAACAGATAGAGATAGATAGAGAAGATATTGAACAGTTCAAATTTCTTACACGGAACAAATTACAACGACGGAATTGATAGAAAAAACTATTGTCAGATGTTCATATATGTGCATGATTGCTTACACCAGCTGACATAACACATGACGTGATTTATTGATTGATAGAAAAAACTATTGTCAGATGTTCATATATGTGCATGATTGCTTACACCAGCTGACATAACACATGACGTGATTTATTGATTGATAGAACCATCATTATTGCACTTCAGTGGATAACCATGTGGGCTTCGATCTGTTTCTTGTACACGAAGATCTCAGTGACAGTGCACGAATTCCGTAGCACCGGCGAGGTTCCCCGATGTAATTTTGAAAATGGTGCAAATATTTTGTTGGAATTAAACAACAAAATCCTTCTAATGAACTGTACCCTGGCAGCTGCTTTCCAAGATGCTCTTCTCGATTTTAAACTGCCAAAGGTTTTTTATGCAGGACCTGGGTTTTATCGTCCGTCTCCGATAGGACTAGGAACTCGATCTCACACTGAGATCAGTGATCTCTGGAAAAATATCCCGATGACTCCACAAGGGAGCGAACCGATTACCTTTGGAACGAGAGATGAGTGTCTAATCTCTACACCACAGATGTAACCACCACAGATGTAACCACCACAGATGTAACCACCACAGATGTAAGAGAAGTAATGACAAATGAAAAAAATGAAAATCGTGGTATATCCTAAAGGACGTAGCCATCAACCACAGTAAACGAGTCGTTGATTTTCTAGTCACCACTTAAACGTTCAGTAGTTTGTCATTGCTTTCTGAACGATGAGGTCTATTTTTACCTTTTGTAAAAATCCCGCGGAAACAATTTGATCCTAACTTGCCCACCGTGGGGTTTGATCAGCGTACGCTTGGGTTCGAGAGCGAGCTCACTACCGCTTGAGCTACAGATGCTCACAAGAGAAGCAATTCAATGCAAAAACCCTAACATCAACAGCTGGTACAACAAACAGCAATAACATTGTAAATATAAGGACGTAATAGTAAAAACATAATCATGAAACAAAATATCAACAAAATAATCCTACAGAAAATAGTTTTCGCAAAAGAAAATAATCTGGATTCAGATATTTACCTGCAAATGTATCAAACTTCTGTTAACACAAATCTCGCACAAACATCATTGTCCATCGCTGAGAACTAGTATGATACAAAATATGTATCCTTGAATAAGTTATTTACTTGAAGAGAAGGCAACCAATGGCAAACCGAACTGCTAAATAGGTACGTTTAGATGACATCTGATACGCTTGGTTGAAGTTCAGTGCGTGCATTCTTCTTTTCTAACACTGCTGTACACACAATCTGACAGGTATGTTAAATATAGACAGCAGGATTATTTTATCCTTTCTTTGAAACTTGACAAACTTATTATTATTAGGTTATTATTTGTTCTTAATTTTTGGCATTTTTGTTTTGAGCATGTTTATTTGTCACAGTAAAAACATGGCAAGAAATAGTAAATAATTCGCAATCGGGAAAATTCGCTATCGGGAAAATTCGCTATCGGGAAAATTCGTAATGAACTATCACACAATTTCTGATCTAATAATATTAATTCTCGTCTTGTTTTTTCTTTTGTTCTTCTCTGCTTTTTTTGCTTTTCGGTATCGCATGTTTAACCGATGATCGGTTTCCGAAATAGTGCACGATCTGTCGCTTGAAACGATGTGATGTGTTGGCGTTTTAAGTAACTCCATCAACCCATCTTTTTTTTGGTCTGCCATTCCTTTTGACGATTGTATTTTCAGGTTGTACGCTCTTGCAACTGGTTTATTCGGTCGGGTTCATTCTCACCAAGTGGCCAAACTCTCAGCTTTTCAATGAATCTTATAGCAGGTGTTGTTCCGACTGTTCTTCTAATTTTCTAATTCCTTATATGGTCTCTTGTTTTATTTACTGCTTTCCTCAAACATCTCATTTCACAGGTGATCATTTTCCCTTCTTGTTCTTTTGACAGTGCTCATGTTTGCCACTGATAGCTTAGTGTTAGTATGAAGATTGCATTTCTAATCTGTCTTTTAGTCTCAACTGGAATTGTTGGGTGTTTTAAGATCGGGGTAAGTTAGTAAGTAATGTTGTTGGCTTGCTAGGTTCTAGTTTCAATATCTCTGTCCAGTCTACTATCAGATGGGAAGATACTTCTGAAGTATTTGAATTCTCGCACCTGCTTTAGCGTTTGGTTGTTTATTGGTATGTTGATATCTTTATGTTAATTCTCGTCACATTAATAATAAAATTTCAATTTTCATGTGGTGTGCACGTGATGTGTAGTAGAGTGCACAGATTGGCACGGGTGTTATTTCGGTGTGATTAGCACTTCGGGTGTCACAAAAATTAGCACCTAAATTAACAAATCGATTAAAACCTGAACTAATCAATAAAAAAGTCATGAAACATATAATTTATTTAATTCTCTCAACTCCTCGTGGAGTATAGGACTTCAACAGTTGTCCTCCACTCTTCCATGTCCCTGGTCATTTTCTTTATCGGCGTCACAGGATAATCCAGCACCCTTCACGTTCCCTCAAAACGACTCCGTCTCCTAGGTTTGTTTCTTCTTCTTCAGCGATCTCTGGTCACGCGCTTAGTTTACTGTGGACCACAAACTGGGTAGTCAGTTTCAGGTCTGTCAGGTTTCCCCAAAGTTTAGTTTTTATGTCGACTGGGTGTGGCCACAGCCAGGCTATAGCCAACTACATGTTTCTTCTCAACTGGCACAACTGGCTTAGATATGTTTAAATAAACACAGGTTTGTTTAGATATGGGAAATTCCCTTTTCAGTTTTCCTTGTTGGTTCCACTCAAGAGCTTGTTTAGTGAAACTCAACTGCGTCTTACTTTGGGTATTCCAGATCCAGCATCATTTTTTCCACTTGAGATGGGTCACCATGTGTTCATATCTTGTTCTCATCCACAGTTCTGTTTGCCTCTCTGTCATAAATTTTCACTCTGAGAATATGCTGAAAACATTTGTTGATTTCTTTCTTTCTTTTCTCGAATCCTGTTGGCCTCACAGAGTCAGGTCGAGAAGAGATTTCTAAAACGGGCCTTGTATGCGCTTCGTAAATAGTCTCTTTTGTCGCCTCTGTTATCTCTGAGGGTCATCTTTTGCGTGGCCGGCCTTTTGCTTTGTACCCATTGTATCGGAGCAGCATTGCTCTTTGAGGTGCACTGTCTGTTGGTAATCTGCTTACGTGGCCGAACCATTTAATTTGTTGTTTCTTGATGAAGTCTAGTACTGATGTTGTACCCACTTTTTCCTGATGTCTTCATTTCTCAACCGATCTCTTATTGGTCGACCTGAAAAAAA
This sequence comes from Arion vulgaris, assembly GCA_020796225.1. Classification (NCBI taxonomy): domain Eukaryota; kingdom Metazoa; phylum Mollusca; class Gastropoda; order Stylommatophora; family Arionidae; genus Arion; species Arion vulgaris. Next base: position 71,539,498 of record CM036758.1, read on the forward strand.
TTTGCAGTCTAAAAACCTCACACCATCAGTGGATTAAACCAAAACCATATGTCTAGAAAGCAGTTGCCCTAACCACTGCGCTACCACTACTTTAAAAAAAACCATCCCTAACTTTGAGCTCCAAGACAAAATATCCGTCGCCGCAGCTTGAGGTCGTATCACTTTCTTGTTATTTTTACCTTTATGGAATTTTACGGACATAGTTTGCGGTAACGTTCGTTTACCTGTGGTTCTAGAGGATTGTTTACACAACTCAGGGGTTATCAACAATAATTCAATCTTGTTTTCTATTGCATCTGTTTAAATTCATTGTATTAAATAGCATATGTCTAGCCATATTGTTATCACACAGTGCATCTGCTTTTTGTATGTGTTCATTTACGTAGCGATATGTCTACATATAGTTACAAACATATTCTTATCTCTGGATATCTGATAATGCTATTATCTAACGAAAAAGATCACCAAGTTCAAAGAATGATATCACTATGTAAGCATAAGAAGAAGAAGAAGAAGAAGAAGAAGAAAACAAGGATCTCTGTTAAAATGTCATGATGGTTCCACGGGGATGGAACCAAGTACATATAGAGCGAGAAGCGAGCCCTTTACCTCCACGCCATAGTAATCCTTAGATAGTACATAACTTAATGCGCTCTTGACAAAACCGTACAAATAATGACAATTTTTAAAAGCGAGCATAAGCTTCTACTTTTTCTACTAACGCTCCCTATCGACTACTTTTTAACTACTCTGTATGCGATCTGAACCTAAGAGCGATTATACATTGTGCCAGTTATGCGCTTACATCCGATTTCTGCGAGGTTTTTTATTTGCTAGGGCAGCGTCCGTAGGACCTTATCTAAGTCGCCTCTTACGACATACCTTGTAGGTAACAAGTGGTACTATTCTTTGCTTCCCTTGCGGGCCCTGGCACCACACGGGAGGATCATAAACTAACATGCTGATTTTCTTGCAAACAATTCCCCAATTCAAGCGGGCAGACGTATGGACAGAACCGATGTCACCAATGCTGTATGCTCTCAGTTATGTGATATGGGCGAGTCTCAGACACTGGAAGGAGTTCGAGAATTAGGCGTTAAGTTTGAACATGCCAGACAGTGTCGTCTTCGCCGTAGAGGGAGAAGGTATACTAATCAACTTCTCATGGGTACGGTGAGCAAATGAACTTTAAGATGGCTGCTGCAACGGAGAACAGAGCACGCATAGGAATGCCCAATGTCGTCGATCGCATATCATAACATAACATTATGCCTTGTCACCCTGCAGTTACATATTCTCCTTCTTCAATTGTCAAAGACTGAAATATAATAACAAATATTAGCTGTATTTTTAATTATACATTTGCTCTCGCATATTTATTTCTAGATAATCCAGATGCCGGTAAAACAGCAGGCAGTCTCTAAATGTTGAAACCAGCAAACTAGCGACTCGTGACAATATGTCGCCATCTCGGCTTTAAAAAAGAGTACAAAGAAAGATCGCACCCTACATGCTCTAAGCGATAAGAGGGTTAATACGGAAATAATGATCATCGTTTCGGTACATGTATTTTATTCATAGGCTTTGAAGCTTGAATCTATAAGTGTTTTTGAGTTCAGTATTCCTTGTAGGATTATGAAAATTATGAGAAAGTTTCGGTGGTAAATTCTTTAGAAAATTTCAAAAAGGGGATGCACTAGGATGTACTGGAGTTTTTTTCACCAATTATTTGGCAATTCCTCAACCCAACTGTTACTAAACTTTGACGATAAATTTTATTCTTTTAGAGATCATCGGGGTATTTGTCCAGAGATATCTGATCTCAGTGTAGGTGAGATCGTGTTCCTAGTCCAATAGGAGACGGACTATGAAACCTAGGTCCCATGTTCAAGCTGAGAACGTAAAAGAACCCTTGACAATTCAAAACTGAGAAGAGCAGGATAGAAAGCCTCTATGAAAAATTCATTAGAAAAATAAAAAAAATTAAATTCCTACAAAATATTTTCACTATCTTCTAAATTATATTGAGGACCCTCGCCGGTGCTACGGAATTCGTGCACTGCTACTGAGACCTTTCTGTGTAAGAAAGAGATTGGAACACACATGGCTACTCACCAAAGTACAATGAAGATGGTCTCCAAAATTGCTACCCAAAGAGGGTGAAAGCTCAGTTATTTTTATCCTTTTTGATTCCAGGGTGGTATCTTCATTACTTGTCACAGGTGTCTTTATTATTTGTCACATGTGTCTTTATTACTTGTCACATGTGTCTTTATTATTTGTCACAGGTGTCTTTATTACTTGTCACAGGTGTCTTTATTACTTGTCACAGGTGTCTTTATTATTTGTCACAGGTGTCTTTATTACTTGTCACATGTGTCTTTATTACTTGTAACAGGTGTCTTTATTATTTGTCACAGGTGTCTTTATTACTTGTCACATGTGTCTTCATTACTTGTCACATGTGTCTTCATTATTTGTCACATGTGTCTTCATTACTTGTCACAGGTGTCTTTATTACTTGTCACAGGTATCTTCATTACTTGTCACAGGTGTCTTTATTACTTGTCACAGGTGTCTTTATTACTTGTCACATGTGTCTTTATTACTTGTCACATGTGTCTTTATTACTTGTCACATGTATCTTCATTACTTGTCACATGTGTCTTTATTACTTGTCACATGTATCTTCATTACTTGTCACATGTGTCTATTACTTGTCACATGTGTCTTTATTACTTGTCACAGGTGTCTTTATTACTTGTCACAGGTGTCTTTATTACTTGTCACAGGTGTCTTTATTACTTGTCACATGTGTCTTTATTACTTGTCACATGTATCTTCATTACTTGTCACATGTGTCTTTATTATTTGTCACAGGTGTCTTTATTACTTGTCACATGTGTCTTTATTACTTGTCACATGTATCTTCATTACTTGTCACATGTGTCTTTATTACTTGTCACATGTGTCTTTATTACTTGTCACATGTGTCTTCATTACTTGTCACATGTGTCTTTATTACTTGTCACATGTGTCTTTATTACTTGTCACATGTGTCTTCATTATTTGTCACATGTGTCTTCATTACTTGTCACATGTGTCTTTATTACTTGTCACATGTATCTTCATTACTTGTCACATGTGTCTTTATTACTTGTCACATGTATCTTCATTACTTGTCACAGGTGTCTTTATTACTTGTCACGTGTGTCTTTATTACTTGTCACATGTATCTTCATTACTTGTCACATGTGTCTTTATTATTTGTCACATGTGTCTTTATTACTTGTCACATGTGTCTTTATTACTTGTCACATGTGTCTTTATTACATGTCACAGGTGTCTTCATTACTTGTCACATGTGTCTTTATTATTTGTCACATCTGTCTTCATTACTTGTCACATGTGTCTTTATTACTTGTCACATGTGTCTTCATTACTTGTCACATGTGTCTTCATTACTTGTCACAGGTGTCTTTATTACTTATCACATGTATCTTCATTACTTGTCACATGTGTCTTTATTACTTGTCACATGTGTCTTCATTACTTGTCACATGTGTCTTTATTATTTGTCACAGGTGTCTTTATTACTTGTCACAGGTATCTTCATTACTTGTCACATGTGTCTTCTTTATCTTCTCATAGTTTACCTGCAGACCAACTTTTGATGCTATGTATGATAAGTGTCTTTTTTACTTTGCATATTTTGGTTGTTTTTACTTAAGAAGGCAATATCATCCAAATCTTCTAGTTGACCATCAGTTATCAGTTATCAGTTATATGAGGACTATCATCATGGCACTCCGGACATGTCCATAGGTGCTCCGATCACCACCTCAACAAATCCAGCAGCGTCCAGCGGCCCAACACGCCAATTCGATGTTGATTAATCAATATTTTTTCGTTTTTGGTATGTCGTTCTTTACTGGCTGTTCCATTATCGACACAAATCTCTCTCAGTCTGGTCAGCGAGTGGGACTCACAACCCTGAAACTCTTTGTTGACTATTTTATACCCAATCAATGTCAGTTTCACCCTTGCAAGATTTTCTCATCCTCGAATCAATGACCAGTCTAAACAACAGGGGAGATTAAATACAACCTTGCTTTATTTTAGTTTCGACCATAAACCAGTCGCTTTGACAATCGTCAGTACGTACTCCCCACTGCCATCATACAAAATTTTCATAATGAATTACACTTTACGGTTGCTAAAAAACACAAAGCAAGTCTCAAGTCTTTAAGAAACGGATTTAATACACATTAAAGCTGATAACAAGGGGGACAAAATCAATAAGAAATCAATACAAGAAATGGAATGGCATCTGCAACATTCAAATCATTAGACAACATATGGTGATCATCAGCTTACAGGACACAGACTAAAATCAATATATACAAATCGAATGTGCGCTCAGTCCTACTGTATAGATCAGAGACACGGAGACCAAGTACCAAGACAGACAGAGTCGCATAAGAGGCTCTGAGGAAAAAATGTATAGACAATACCAAATACCGAGATCACCCGTTATCAACAATATCAATGAGAAAATAAAATATAGGGGATAGAAGTGGTTGAGACATACATTAAGAATGCAGAACACCTACATGTGACTTTGAAATGGAATCCTGGAGGTAAAAGAGGTAAGATGCAACCTAGAGAGACATTGAGACAAATTGTACATAGAGAAGTAGAAGAGGTGGAAAAGACCTGGAATGAACTAACTAGCTTGCTCAAGACAGATCTGTTTGGAGGAAATTTGTTCATGCCTTGTCTTTGTCCTTAAACGTCAATTTATTACGTATCACCGCAGCCTCCCTCGGTTTCTTCTCGATCTGATCCGCTCTGACCAGACTAGATTTGTGAGTTTCCGAACATCGTAACAAACACATAACACTTTTTTTCCCCCGATCCAGAAGCACTTCAGCTCTTCGGCTCGGTGCTATGGACATCGTAACCCTTCGGTCGGTGACACGAACACCGTAAATATGAGGAACCTGTGGCTTTTTGCCAGCCCACAGAATTGAACCCGCACTCACAGAGGGCTTGTCACCTGCAGTCCAACGCGCTACAAACACGCTGGGCAGACGGCCTAGGGCTAACACTTCTTTTTAAAACACGCTACGGCTGCTCCAAATACACAGAACACGCTTTAAGGGAAAGAATTAATACACACTACGGCTGCTCCAAATACACAGAACACGCTTTAAGGATTAGAATTAATACACACTACGGCTGCTCCAAATACACAGACCACGCTTTAAGGATTAGAATTAATACACAGAACACGCTTTAAGGATTAGAATTAATACACACTACGGCTGCTCCAAATACACAGAGCACGCTTTAAGGATTAGAATTAATACACACTACGGCTGCTCCAAATACACAGAACACGCTTTAAGGATTAGAATTAATACACACTACGGCTGCTCCAAATACACAGAACACGCTTTAAGGATTAGAATTAATACACACTACGGCTGCTCCAAATACACAGAACACGCTTTAAGGATTAGAATTAATACACACTACGGCTGCTCCAAATACACAGAACACGCTTTAAGGATTAGAATTAATACACACTACGGCTGCTCCAAATACACAGAACACGCTTTAAGGATTAGAATTAATACACACTACAACTGCCTAGAAAAATGTCTAGAGAATGCCAAATACCAAGATCACCCGTCATCAACAATATTAACGAGAAAATAAAACGTAGGGGATGGAAGTGCTTGGGACGTACATTAAAAATGCAGAAGACCAGATACCAACATGTGACTTTGAAATGGAATCCTGGAGGTAAAAGAAGTAAGGGACGACTTAGAAAGACATGGAGACAAATTGTAGGCAGAGAAGTAGAAGAGGCTGGAAAGACATGTAATGAACTAAGCTCGCTTGCTCAAGACATATCTCGTTGGAGGAAATTTGTTCATGTCTTATCCTTCAATGGGAGTTAAGAGAAGAAAGAATGAAAAGACGAAAGTTGCTAACAAACACATAACACGTTTTTTTAAGCACTTAATACACGCTACGGCTGCTACCAAACACAGAACACATTTTAAAAAAAGGAATGATTGCGCATTACAGCTGTTAAAGAACACAGAACACACTTTAAGGAGAAGAATTAATACACAACACGGCTGCTAAAAAACACAGAGCAAAACATAGAAAGTCCATGGTGGTGTAGCCGCTGTGCAGAAATGATCTAGTCCTGCTTTCATTCGATCTGGTAGACAAAGGAAATCTGACCCTGTCCATCTGTGTCATAATAGCGTCTTTCGCCCCTGACCAGGCACCATGTCCCATTAATCTATATTGGTAGGCGGTGCACGGTCCCACTATGCACGTGAATGCCAGTTTTGGATCTTTAAAGAACAGTCTACCTGCATTGATTACAATATAACGGATTTACAAAGAGGTAAACGATCACATGTTAAACTAGAATTTCATCAACTTATTGCAGGTCATGGGCGTCGATATACGTTTTTTTCAGGAAGGGACACAATAAACAAAAATTATAGTAGTAAGCATATTACGCTGAAATTGAGAAGACCTCTTCTTCTTCTTTACGTTCGTTCTTTACGACCAATTTTAATCACTCTTTGTGATATGGTTGATCTTTGCCAAGAACGTGTATACGTTGCACATTGGTTTGGTAGGCCCCTAAACGCATAGGTTTCTACACGTTTAGGACATGCGCGTCCGATTTCAGCCAAAACTCTTTAGTCGTCTCTTACGACATGCGTGGCAGGTAACAGTGGTTCCATTCTTTACACCCCAACTATGGGTCCCGGTAACCACTCGGGAGCGAGAAGACCTAATTCGTGTAAAACTGTTTTATACAAAATTTAACTGTCCCGGGGTGGCCGTTGCTCACCGCTTCCTTAATGTATGGACGTCCATGTTGCTGGTCTCTGTGGCTAAGTGGTTAAGCTCTTTGCCTTGTGAGTTGAAGATCGTGGGTTCGAGTCTGGACCGCACCATTCTGTTCACGAGTGCAGTTTTGTTTTTCAGAGACCCTAGGATTGTTGTTTCGTGCTTTGTGCAATACTCTCGGCAGGTGACGTGTCAGTTCTGTGGAGAGGGACGGAGCCGTATGGGGTAAAACCCGGTGCAATAAAGTCAATCCTTCGGCTTTTAAACCCTTTTATGTTGCTGGTAGTTGCTTGTATACATGTTCTATGACAGTAGCCGCGTTGGCTACTAGAGCTCTCTGATTGACCAGCGGATGAGAAACTAAAGCACTGACGTCCAAAAGGAAATGAAGCAGAGCGGTGGAAAGTGAGTTGAAAGAATGTGGCCTGACACAGGAAACAATTAATAGAAAGGCGTCAGAATGGACAAAAATGAAGGTTTTTTTGTGAAAGTTGTATGTGTGAAATGGTATACGAATAGGATATAGATAGATTGCTGATGATAATCAGATTTTCAATGACTGAAAGCAATCAGTGGAAAGTCATCCTAGATGTAAGGACGCTGTAAAACAGAACAAACAGATGATACATTCAGAACAAGCAGAAAATAGCTTTATTATATATATATTCAACTCGTAGAGTTCTTCTTTTTTCGTTCGTTCTTTCCGACCAATTTTAATCACTCTTTGTGATATGTTTGATCTTTGCCAAGAACGTGTATACGTTGCGCATTGGTTTGGTAGGCCCCTAAACGTATAGACTTTTACATGCTTAGGACACGTGCATCCGATTTCAGTCAAAGATTTTTTGATGATGATGTTGTATATACCAATGGGTCGGTTCAACGTGGTGAAAAGTCCGGCTGGGGTTTCTAGGCTAATGTGCATGGTAGGATTGCTGCAGAGCGAAGTGGGGCGTACAGGACAACTACTTCTAGTATGAGGATGGAGGTTGAGACTGTTACTGCTGCATACGTTAGTATGCATACTCTTCGATATCTGTTGGGGAGACTGAGCACTTATGGGTCTGCCCGGAGTGCAATGACGTCAGCTTAGTAACCAATAACCAATAACTTTTAGTCGCTTCTATGACATGCGTGGCAGGTAACAGTGGTTCTATTCTTTACACCTCAAATTTGGGCCCCGGTAACCACTCGGTGTCTCGTACTCTTATATGTTACGTAGGGTATGCAAGTAATTTCTCCTCCATACCGCTTTGTCCTTCATGACCGCAACTCGTTAAATCTCTTCCATGGAATTGAGTCCAACATTTCTTGTCTCTCTCAGCAAAGTTTGTTTCATGTTTCCCTAAGGTGTCCTCTCTTTCTTAAACCCTGTGCTTTCCACTTCAATGCCTGTTTTGGTATTTAAAAAATATTTGCTTCCTACTTATTTCCCTCCACCCCTCGTGGAACATAGGGCCTCAGTAGTTGTCATGTGCTTTTCCCAGTCTCTGGCTGTTTTCTTTACAGTTTAGTTGTCAGCGTTGGAAAAGGAGCAGCTCAACGTTTTAGCTTTCTTTGAGAGTTTGGCTGTTACACGTCATCTGTCTCTGACAACCCCAAATGCAAACAGTTCTTGGTTAGAGATAGTATTTGGTTCGAACACGCGTAAGTATTTTCAAAGACAAGTTGTATGGAAGGTGGAGAGATTGGACATATCTTGTTCTGTCATTCTCCAGCATTCTGATACGTATAGTAAAGTTGATAGCACACATCTGCGGTATATATTAGTCAGTGGCGGCTCGTCAGTAAGGGCCAGTGGGGCCGGCCCCACCAAAAATAATGTATAACGTGTATTTATTATTCTATAAATTAAAATATAGTAACCCAAAACCATGAAAAATAATGTATAACGTGTATTTATTATTCTATAAATTAAAATATAGTAACCCAAAACCATGAAAAATAATGTATAACGTGTATTTATTATTCTATAAATTAAAATATAGTAACCCAAAACCATGAAAAATAATGTATAACGTGTATTTATTATTCTATAAATTAAAATATAGTAACCCAAAACCATGAAAAATAATGTATAACGTGTATTTATTATTCTATAAATTAAAATATAGTAACCCAAAACCATGAAAAATAATGTATAACGTGTATTTATTATTCTATAAATTAAAATATAGTAACCCAAAACCATGAAAAATAATGTATAACGTGTATTTATTATTCTATAAATTAAAATATAGTAACCCAAAACCATGAAAAATAATGTATAACGTGTATTTATTATTCTATAAATTAAAATATAGTAACCCAAAACCATGAAAAATAATGTATAACGTGTATTTATTATTCTATAAATTAAAATATAGTAACCCAAAACCATGAAAAATAATGTATAACGTGTATTTATTACTCTATAAATTAAAATATAGTAACCCAAAACCATGAAAAATAATGTATAACGTGTATTTATTATTTTATAAATTAAAATATAGTAACCCAAAACCATGAAAAATAATGTATAACGTGTATTTATTATTCTATAAATTAAAATATAGTAACCCAAAACCATGAAAAATAATGTATAACGTGTATTTATTATTCTATAAATTAAAATATAGTAACCCAAAACCATGAAAAATAATGTATAACGTGTATTTATTATTCTATAAATTAAAATATAGTAACCCAAAACCATGAAAAATAATGTATAACGTGTATTTATTACTCTATAAATTAAAATATAGTAACCCAAAACCATGAAAAATAATGTATAACGTGTATTTATTATTCTATAAATTAAAATATAGTAACCCAAAACCATGAAAAATAATGTATAACGTGTATTTATTATTCTATAAATTAAAATATAGTAACCCAAAACCATGAAAAATAATGTATAACGTGTATTTATTACTCTATAAATTAAAATATAGTAACCCAAAACCATGATTTATCCGGAAAAAATGTCTGGCCCCACCAACAAAAATGATTACGAGCCGCCACTGATATTAGTCTTGGTTCTGATGCTGTATTGGGTTGATTTCCAGACCGTCTGAAGGGTCATGAACGCACTTCATACCTTAGTCAGTTTGCTTTAAATGTCAGAACCTGCTCCGTCACCAAATGACATTACCCATGATGCTTGCAGACTAACCGCAGCAGAAGATAAATAGACGTTAAATCTGCTCATTATCATCTTTCTCCCGTTCTTTATCTTTAAAAAAAAAAGTTCTTTCTTCTGCTGTTTCAGAAGTTATATTTAAATAAGCATCTTTCCTCTCAAAACGCGTGCTGAAATATTTGCAAACAAATTCACCCTTTTAAACATACCCTCCTCTCTTACTACAATTATGTCCCCTATTATTAAATAATTCGTTTGCTGTTCAGTTAAATATATATTCTGAAGAAAAAAATGTTGGATTATTCTATTGAATATTATACCTAGTTTCGGCTTACATCCAATTATAGCAGCTAGCTCATCCAAGTATGGAAGAAAGTCCACCTGAATAGTATGCCGCTGTGTTTGTATGTAGCGCTTCTCCACGGCTCGTTTCTTTATGGCAATGTCTTGCAACATCACATGCTGGGAGGGTAGTATTACCTCATTCTAGAGAAAATAATTGTTTGGATAATTTTTTGCTTGAGAGGAAATCGACATCAACAACATATTTATTACGCACCAACAAACAAGTAAATAAGAAAAAGCCACAGATTCCCCAGATTTACGGTGTTCGTGGCACCGAACCGAAGGGTTACGATGTCCATGGCACCGAGCCGAAGAGCTGAAAAAGCTCGTGCTTCTGGATCGGAAAAAAAAAAATTTACTCGTATATATAGTTATTTTGAAAATACGTGAACAACCATTGTCTGGAAAACGAATCTTGAGTCGCTAAAAACTGCAATATTTACAGTGATGATGATGTTGATGATGAGTATGATGATGATGTTGATGATGAGTATGATGATGATGTTGATGATGAGTATGATGATGATGTTGATGATGAGTATGATGATGATGTTGATGATGAGTATGATGATGATGTTGATGATGAGTATGATGATGATGTTGATGATGAGTATGATGATGATGTTGATGATGAGTATGATGATGATGTTGATGATGAGTATGATGATGATGTTGATGATGAGTATGATGATGATGTTGATGATGAGTATGATGATGATGTTGATGATGAGTATGATGATGATGTTGATGATGAGTATGATGATGATGTTGATGATGATTATGATGATGATGTTGATGATGAGTATGATGATGATGTTGATGATGAGTATGATGATGATGTTGATGATGAGTATGATGATGATGTTGATGATGAGTATGATGATGATGTTGATGATGAGTATGATGATGATGTTGATGATGAGTATGATGATGATGTTGATGATGAGTATGATGATGATGTTGATGATGAGTATGATGATGCTCATCATACTCATCATACTCATCATACTCATCATCACTATCATACTCATCATCAACATCTCGTTGATGAAAGAAATGACAGATTACAGGTAGAAACTGGAAATTAAATTCATAACTTGAAGATTAATTAGCGGAATCTGAGATTCAAGAATATCTTGAGACTAAAAAGGAGACACAATAGAAATTGAAGAGTATTTCGAGATCTCGAACAAATCAACTCTTTGGAGGGAAAAAAGCCACACTATGTAGCATTGGGTTGGAAGCCTTTTTTTACCAGGAGCCACACGAAATGGCATTTTTTATTGTAGAAACAAATGGCTTGTAAAAACATGGTGTTTGCCCTGGTCCACAAAGAGTTAAAGACTACGAAAAGAAAATGTTGGCTAAATAGAGAAATGTGAGATAATGCAGACTAATATAAAGCTAATAAGAGAAACTAGACATTAGAGACAAGCTGAAGATTAATGAGAAAACTTAACCATTTCGCACATCAGAGCTGATATATATTGACTCTCGTTAATTTTTAATACGACGCAAAATAAGTAGACTAGTTAGTTCAGTATATACTGCAATATAAATTAATCATCATCAAGGTGCGTATCCTTTATAGGACGTTGCTCTCTTTGCAGCACATCTGAAATTCACTCTGTCTCTAGCTAGTTCACCCACTTCGTCGATGGTCATATTCATGGTTTCTTTAATATCTTGTAACCATTTTCTTCTTGGTCTGCCTCTGCGTCCTGGGACCCTGCCCTCTAGTATTGTTCTTTCCAGGCCATCGTGACGCTTGATGTGACCAAAGTATGTAATTTTTCTGTATAGTATGTTGTTTATCAGCCAATTCTCTTTAACATTTAGTGCTTTCAGGACATCAGTGTTCTTTCTTTTTCTGTCCATGGTATTCGTAGGATTTTTCTGTAGTATAAATTAATACCGAGGTAAAAAAATTATGGAGTTGAAGAGTTTAAAAACAACCCAACGAAATTAAAAATTATTGGGAAAAATGGAAGATTTATGGAGATACAATTGTTGCTAAAAGATATTTGAAAATTATTCTGTGAAAATGGAGGTTAATGAAAGAGATTGTACATTGAAAAAAGTGAGAGTGTAGATTAACCCTTTCAGTACGACAAGCCACATGGCAAACCTTTACATGGAAAACATATTTAAAAAAGTGACACACAAAAACAAATTCTGGATAGCCTAACTTCATGACATTGACAAATTGTTCACATGTGAACTTTAAGTATGTACTTATGATAGATGTTTGTGAATATTCATGATCATCTACGTCAGCCGACATGGAACATGTTGAAGATGAATAATTATTGTTTTATTGTACCTTGAAAACTCTCGTGGCCAAGCGACTTTGCATTTCGGACACAGGAACAACAGCTCCGCCTGCTTGAACACAACCAATCACAGCAAGAGTGGGCGGGGTTATAGTAGGAGGAAACATGTAGAGGTACAATGGACATTGGTTATTTTGAACCATCAACTCTGATTGGTCAAGGAAAGGGAAGCCAAATTTGTAACCTGTAGCCATGACAACTGTGTTGATATCTGTAGGTAAACAAAGAGTTAACAAATGATTAAAGTTGTAAAAGAATATAATTATAAATTTTATTTGCAACAGGATCAACTTATTCTTCTTCGTCACCATTCAACTCCCAGCGGAGCACAGGTCTTTAACAAGCTTCTTCCAGCTCTTCCTCTCTTCTGCCATCCCTTCCAATTCTTTCCATGTTTTACTTATCCTTTTAATATCAGCCACCAGCTCTCTTACCCAGGTATGTCTAGGCCTTCCACTAAACCTCTTTCCCTACGGGTTCCAAAACATTGCCTCTCTTGCAATGCTTCCGGTCGATCTGACAGGATCAACTAAATTTACACAAACTCACACACATATACACATACGCAAACACACCCACCCTTACCGATCCACACACTCGCAATATAAGCAAACAAACAGACGTAAGAAAACAATGCAGACAAATAAACAGATACAAGAAAACAATGCAGACAAATAAACAGATACAAGAAAACAATGCAGACAAATAAACAGACATAAGAAAACAATGCAGACAAATAAACAGACATAAGAAAACAATGCAGACAAATAAACAGACATAAGAAAACAATGCAGACAAATAAACATATATATGAAAACAATGCAGACAAATAAACAGATATGAGAAAACAATGCAGACAAATAAACAGACATAAGAAAACAATGCAGACAAATAAACAGACATAAGAAAACACTGCAGACAAATAAACAGACATAAGAAAACAATGCAGACAAATAAACAGACATAAGAAAACAATGCAGACAAATAAACAGACATAAGAAAACAATGCAGACAAATAAACAGACATAAGAAAACAATGCAGACAAATAAACAGACATAAGAAAACAATGCAGACAAATAAACAGATGCATAGACTAAGTTTAAAGAGAATTTAATCAAATACCATGCCTACTGGCATAGGCCATCATTTCTGTTCACAACTATCTCTCCTTGGTGCTGCTAATCAGCTCTGACGTTGGTCTTTTGTCGAGCCACGATATCAGACCATGCAACATCTTCTACCTCTGTCGTCCACGATCTCTCCTTCCCTGATTGTTATTTTTTGTCACAAAATGTTACAAAATTCCTCTTCGCATTATATGTCCAATTATCTCTTATTCACAGTGGCGGCTCGTCATCATTTTTGTTGGTGGGGCCAGACATTTTTTTTCCGGATAAATCATGATTTTTGTTGCTATATTTTAATTTCTAAAATAATAAATACACGTTATACATTATTTTTGGTGGGCCCGCCCAGTGGCTCTTAATGACGAGCCGCCACTGCTTATTTATTTGATCAGGTTGTTTTATAACACCATCATTTGGGTTTTTTTTCGGTGCAAATTGAATTTTTAGCATTTTTCTGTAAAACCACATTTCTATTGCTTCAGCGATCTTATTGATTGCTTGTCTATTGTCCATGATTTGCTGTCATATAGTAAACACCCAGACAAAAATGTCACTACGATGCACTTGATGATAGACTGTTAATATGTAGAAGACCTGCAAGGATGGTCCACATAAGACATGCACTTATAAGCTACAGAAGAGGCAGAGATGTACAATATGCGTTATATTAACCCCTTCGCACTTCTAAGCCGATCCCCCGGCTCGTAGAATTTTTGAAGATGACACAAAGCAAGTATACTGGATAAATGAGTACACATTGCAGAAAAAATACGTCCGGAAAAAACAATTTACGGAATAAAAGGGTTAAGAACAGTGGCGGCTCGTAGTTCTTTTTCTTGGAGGGGCCAGACACACATTTTCGGGAAAAGCATGGTCTTTGGAGTATTTACTATTATTTATATATTCCGGAAGTTCCCCCTTTCGATTATTGGTGCAGCCAGGTCCCACTGGCCCTTAATGACGAGCCGCCCCTGGTTAAGAATATTTATAACATAAAAATGACGGTAAGATATTTACCATCAGCCGTTGTTCCGTCAACAAATCTAACCCCATTCTCTGTGAAGCAATCTATGTTGGGTTTGATAATCACTTGACCTGAAGCAATTCGGTTTGGTAGTTCATCATTCACTGTGGGATGGGCAGAGAATGGTCCGTGTTCTGGACTGTGAAGATAATACAATAGTTGATATAATGAGCATATGATCAACAGAGTAGAATGGTAAAGGCACAGTTTACATATAAATATATGTCAATCCTTGTTTCTATAGAGTTTATATATAAATATATGTCAATCCTTGTTTCTATAGAGTTTACATATAGCCAGATGTCAACGTGCCACATCGAGTGGACCCAGATACCGTTGAAAGTGCTAAAACGCAGTGCTTTGTCATCCTTTCGAATGAGAGCTGCTCGGAGTTTACTTAAATGTATTTAGTTGCTTGTTGGCTCTATGAAGACTCCCAAACTTTGGCAGCGATCAAATGGGCACTACACTGTGATATTAGCCATAAGGTATGAAAACGTTTAATGTATAACTTTTAGCCAAGTCGAGTAAATACAACTGTATAAAACAGTGACGGACTGGATGACAAGTTAGTCCCTCATGAAGTGGACCCCTTGGTCTTAGATAATATATTAAAAATAAAAATATAATACACACTTGAATAGCATTACTGTAGGCAACATAAATTTACGTAGTACTAATATTTTCATGAAGATTTAACAAATAATTTTTCAAAGATACTAATGGAACAATAATTTAAATTGGAAAGCAAAATTAGCGTTACAGACATCTTAAAACTCCACAATATCACAGCATATCAAGCGATTGAGCGTGCATTATCTGATCATCAGTTAAACCTGCTACGCCTAGCGGCAAAAAAGCAGAGAAGGACAAAGAAATATGCTCTTTAAATGATAGGATTACAATAAATAGTGGGTGATCTTCCTTGGGTGTGTCATGATTAGTCTTGTCTCCTGACAACCAACGTTTTTTTAGACACAATTTAGACGCCATTGTGTATAATATAAATTGATAGTCCATTAGACTAATTGTAAATAATTATTAATATTAAAGTATTTACACATAGATTCCCAAACTTTTTTGGCCCACCACCCACTTTGCACAACACAAACTTTGCAACGCCCCCCTCCCCATTGTACCAGTTTGCCAACGTCCCTCCCCAATATATACATGCTCTATTTTCTTTGACATAGAAAATATATATGTATGGCCCTTTCGTCTTTACAGACGGTCAATGCCCGTCTACCCAGCGTGTTCGTAGCGCTTTGGGACTACGGATGACTATCCCTCTGTGTGTGTGGGTTCAATTCCGCGGGATGGCAGAAAAAGCCACAGATTCCCCAGATTTACGGTGTTCGTGGCACCGAACCGAAGGGTTACGATGTCCATGGCACCGAGCCGAAGAGCTAATAAGCTCAAGTGCTTCTGGATCTGAAAAAACAAAAAACAAAAACAAAACAGACGGTCAATAGGCAAGTGTTTTACTGTGACAACTTCTGAGTTTTCGCTTTTCTCTCTTGTTGTTCAGCTCGTATATAAGTCTCTTCTCAAAGACTCTGCGCCCTTCCGTAATTTGGCTTTCCACACAACTCTGTCATCAGCTAGTCCCTCCCATGTGCTGGGATCTATAGAACAGTTTTTCCTTGAGGTTTTGCAGGCATCTTTATATCTGAGCAGTGGTCTGCCCTGGTGCCTCTTCCCTCCGAAAGTTCACAGAACAACATTTGTTTTGGTATGCGATAAGTTTCATTCTTCTCACATGTCCCAACCATCTTAGTCGTCTACTGCTGAGCATGCCCATGATAGAAGGCAGATTTGCACGTTGTAGTACTTCAGAGTTGGTTATCTTGTCGTACCACCTGATGTTCATAATCTTGCGGAGACATCGAAGGTGAAAGATGTTAAGTCTCCTCTCGTGTCTTGAGTAGGCTGTCCATGTTTCTGAGCCATATAGTAAAGAACTAATTACACATGCTCGATATATTTGAGTCTTCGTCTGCAATGTCAATTTTTTGTTGTCCCACGCTCGCTTTGATAGTTTGCCGAATGTAGTAGCCGCACTCCCTACACGAGCGCTGATTTCTTCATCAAGAGAAAGGCTGGCAGTGACCGTGGACCCAAGATAGCAGAATTTTTGCACTGGTGTTAGATGGTCGCCATTTAAAGTGATACATGGTCAATTTTCAAATGATTATATACGTGGAATAGAAAATAGATGAAAAAATGGATCGTGTAAGACGGGCATAAGATGAATTAAAGTGCAGAATTCAAATTTTAAATGATTATTCAATCGCAAAATCACGAAAATAATTTATTTAAAAATATTTATTATTAATTTCTTCTTTAAGGAACCACCGACCCCTAATCGCCTGAACATCCCCAAATTCTTCTGAACCCACTATCGCCCCCCTAGAACGCTTCAGCGCCCACTGGGGTGGGGGGGGGGCGGTACCGCCCGTTTTGGGAAACGCTGGTCTACACGCACTGATATAATCAAAACAAGGTTTGTCACTAGGTTGAAGAAGCCGTGCCTCGGCTTAAAGAGGCTTTAATCCACTACATGACAAACAAACAAATAATTATAAATAAACTGCTCAGAAATTGTCATCATCATCATCAACATCATCAAGTAGCTTGTCCCTTCCAGAACTTGGCTCCCATGACAGCAGTCCTGAAAAACTCTCTGTTCTGTGCAAGTTGACCGATGTCAGCAGCAGTCATTCTCAGATTGTCAATGACATGATGCACCCATCGTCTTCTAGGTCTTCTTCCTCTCATTCTTCTTCCAGGCATCATTCCCTCCAAAATTCGTTTGATGTTTTCTAAAATATTTAATTCTCATTGCTATTTGTTCTTTTTTTTCAATCCAGAAGCACTTGAGCTTTCAGCTCTTTGGCTCGGTACCATAGACATCGTAACCTTTCGGTTCGGTGCCACGAAACCGTAAATCTGGAGAACCTGTGGCTTTTCTGTCAACCCGTGAAATTGAACCCGCACTCATAGAGGGCTTATCACCCGTCGTCCAACGCGCTACGAACACGCTGGGCAGGTGGGCTTTCTCGTTCTTTAATGACCAACTCTATTTAACTGTTGCAGAACAGAATAATTGGTTCAGTAATTGTAGAAGTTGGAAACAAATGGGCTTACCGTAAACCGTAAAGTGTATGGTCCACAAAACGATTGAGATAAAACTCTGCAAATGTATTCAATATCCAAGTTGGTATCGCTAAGGCTGTAGCAAAGATTAAACGATTCATGTAGGAAACATCTGTCGGTAAACCATATTTATTAAGTCTGCGCATTATCCAAGATCCCCTTCGAGTACTAAGGTACACCTGTCGATATGAAAAAAAATAAAATTATATAGTGATGGAAAATAATGTTCTTTTTCAAGTCAAAAAATGAACCTGGTCATTCGAAGCAAGCGCGCTACCCACTACGCTATCGCAGCTCTCTAATCAGCATCTAGTAGCTTGTCCTGAGCAGAACTTTGCCACAATAAGAGTCCTACATAATTTCTTTCTCTCATATATCAGATGTCCCGCCGCCGGAGTGGTTACCCGGGACCAAATTGGGGTGTAAAGAATAGAACCACTGTTACCTGCCATGCATATCGTAAGAGGCGTCTAAGGAGGTTGGGCATGGAGCTAGCTACCCTACACCGTAAAAACACTAGATGGCTACAGAACAGAGAGCGAACCAAGTAAACGCTGGCTGAAACCGGACACATCGCCGAAGGATAAGCACCAGAGCTCCAAATGGTGCTGAAAATATGACGTAAAACACACCAATGCTAAGACTGCATGAATCAGATTTCCACATGAATAGAATTTATGGGGAGATCTGGTACATCGGTCTGGGCGTGATATCGACAGAGAGAGAGAAGAGAGATGTCCCGCCTCAGTTGCCACCATCCTCAAGGCATTAGACACATCCTGTATCCATCTTCTTCGTTGTCTTCCCTACTTCTATTTGCCAAGATGTCTCCTTCTATAATGGTTGTACCCAATCCTTTGTACCTAGCATACGTCCAACATATCTTAGTCTTCTCATTCTTGTTTGTAACAGCAGTCACTTTTCTGTGATTTTGAAATCCTTCGGATCTATTTGTTCACTTTACAACTCTCTAAACTTGAAACAAAAATTTTAAAATAAATTCTCAATTTGTTCCCCAGTATCTGATGTTTTTTTGGAAAATAACTTTTTTAATGAACTGCTCTAAATTGTTGAGTAACTGATTCAGTACGTCTTACTTGATGAAGTACGAGAATATAGATAGATAGACATATTAGATAGATAGACAGACAGACTAGACAGACAGACTAGACAGACAGACTAGACAGACAGACTAGACAGACAGACTAGACAGATTAGACAGACAGACAGACAGACTAGACAGACAGACAGACTAGACAGACAGACTAGACAGACAGACTAGACAGACAGACAGACAGACTAGACAGACAGACTAGACAGACAGACTAGACAGACAGACTGACAGATTAGACAGATTAGACAGACAGACAGATTAGACAGATTAGACAGACAGACTAGACAGACAGACTGACAGATTAGACATACAGATTAGACAGATTAGACAGATTAGACAGACAGATTAGACAGATTAGACAAGACTAGACTAGACTAGACTAGACTAGACAGACAGACAGATATAGACAGACAGATACAGACAGACAGACAGATTAGACAAGACTAGACTAGACTAGACTAGACTAGACTAGACTAGACTAGACAGACAGACAGATATAGACAGACTGATACAGACAGATACAGATACAGAGACAGACAGACAAGACGGACAAGACAGACAGACAGACAGACAGACAGATAGATAGCAGTAAGTTTCATGACATAATAAAATGTTGTGAATTGTGTGTGAAGTTTAAAGTCTGAATGTTAATCGTGACAGACATACAGATAGACTCATGTACACTAAATAAAAGATCGTCACTAGCCTTCAAGTGTGCACAGATTTCATATAACTTCCATTTTCTATTGTTCTATCCGGCACATGACACTTTTGATATAGTTTGTGTAAACATACCTGACCAAAACGGCTGAGTTCAACAGCAACATCACAGCCAGAGTTACCGATGCCTACAACCACGTGACGAGATTCTGTAGGCACATTTACTCTTCGCAGATCACGGGAGTGTAATATCTGACCTTTGAACTTAGACTGACCTTGAAATGGAAAGTGCAATCATTTAACATCAATTAATGTTATAGTTTGTTCCAAAATTCGTGATCAAACTAAGGTTTAATTTTTACTAAATCTACTGGACGGATACAAGTAATTTTTGCATGCAGTCTTATATACCTCACGACGTTACGAATTCATGTTTAACTAATTGGTAGGTAGCTTAGTTGATGCAAAAAACGTTTTTTGTTATATAATTTTGCATAAACACAACAAAATGATAATCAAAGTTTAGAACTTACAGTAATACACAAAATGGTGGCGAATGATTGCAAAGGTGTATTCCTATTACATATTATAAAAAGAAAGGTGACATTGTGAACAAATGATATCTTCCACTTCTATAAATGAAAGTAAATGTTGCGTACATACGCCAATGACAGTCGGTATGAAACATTGTGAAGTAATTAATTCCACGGGAATCCCGATTTTGACTTGCACTGAATGTATGTGGAACTCGGAAATGCTTAGTTATAGACAAACTTGACAATCGTACTGTAAAATTTCGACAAGTATACCAGATCAACATCGCGGTAAATTTAGTAATAACATATAATAAAATTCTTACAGAACTAAAGGTTTGGGTGGGCAAAAATACTTTTGGAACGTCGTCACTGTTACCTATATAAAAATGCAAAAATCAAGAATTTCTGTCAAAGTGGATGATTTTATATCGGTCGGTAAAGATGATCACGAATTCTGGAACGAACTATAGCTACTATTTTTTTTTTTATTGTACAAAGTGTTGATTTTTTTCGTTCCAGAAACACTTGATCTTTCAGCTCTTCGGCTCGGTGCCATGGACATCGTAACCCTTCGGTTCGGTGCCACGAACACCGTAAATCTGCAGAACCTGTGGCTTTTCTGCCAGCCCACGGAATTGAACCGCACTCACAGGGGTTTGTCACCAGTCGTCCAACGCGCTACAAACACGCTGGGCAGGCGGGCGCAAAGTGTTGATAGAGACCACAGCCAACTCTAGATAACTAGGCCAGACAATTGACTGGTGAGTCCCTGACCTAGATCAGAGAAGGGGCTGGAAAATATAGATGTTTGATAGAACACTGCAAGCTATTTTTGCAATTTTACTCAATTCTGTGAGTCTATGGTTATTTATTGGTGACAAATATTCATAATATTGATATCTCTTCCTTAAACTTAACTTGTTGCATAATATAACTTCGATTTATCATTTTGTGTGATTTTAAAATGAATTCGTCGTCTATATAAACCAATACTGGAATGCGAGGTTACGTGGTGTAGTTGTGGTCTGATTTCCCATAATTCTTACTTGAGTCCGAAGGCCCATAAGTTTATAGATGGCTCTGATAAAGACCCACAATAATACGAAACCTAGAAGCGAGGAATTATCAACAATTGTCATCATCATCATCAGGTGCCGTGCTGGCTGGCGTAGGCGACCAAGGATCTCTACAAATCTCTGTCCCTGTTGTTCGCTATCCTCTCAGATGTTGACGCTCTTCCGAGCCATGAAGTCAGGATATCCAAAATTTTCTCTCTCTGCATTTCTCTGTTTCGTCTACCCTCGATTTTACCGGCTGTAACAATGTGTTCTAAACCTCAATTCCTCAACACGTTTGAAAAAATATGAGTGCCTCTTTTGTAAGTCAACAATTGTAGATAAAAATAAATTTAAAAAATAACCATAATAATATTGAAACGTTTAAACACTTGGTCAACCAACCTTGAAAGTAGGGCATGTTGATATCAGCATGGTGACCCGTACAGATAAGAACAAAATCAAAATAATGGACAATGACGTCATTGGTTATTTTATCCTTGACCTTAATTTCCCATCTGCCAGATAATGGCGGATATTCTGTTTCTTGACTCTCAGTCTTATCTTGAACACACGCCTTTGATTTATCCAGATCGTTTGCCATGTGTTTGTTTTTCTGTTGATCGTCTTTTTTAGATTGATAGTTGCATTGTGTATCAGTCTTACTGTTGCTAGTTGTGTTGTTAATATCGCTACTAGATTGTGTGCAACTTTCTCGAGCAGACAGATTCGAAGTGTTTCCAGTGCCAAAATCGGTTTGATCTGTAACATTCTCATTACTAAACCCTTTCGTGTCTTGATGTGCAACGTTGCTTTCTGTTATAGCTAGAACTTCAGTGTTGTACTGTATGAATTGCCGAAGTCTGAACCTGGTGACACAATAAAATACATAAATTAAACACAGACATGATATTTCACTTCTAGCTTTTCTTCCATAATGACTACATCTCTATTAGCTATATTTGTTCTGTCTCTAACACTGTCGTGTCTTAGCAGCGCCGGATTAGCCTAGTAGCAGAAGTCGAAAATGCTACGGGCCCCGCGCTTCTGGGGGCCCCGCGCCTATGTGACAGAGATGAAAAATAAAAAAAATAACCAAGATGTTATATAAAAAACACGCAAGCTGTCTGAGTTTTTAAGTGTCGTGGGTGATGGTGCTGAATCCAAAGAAATCGAAGCAGGAAATACAGAAGTCTCGTCTCACTGTGTAGTAGATGAGGGCAGTGCTATAGAAGAATCATCATTACAAATATTTCCATTAAGATCAGCAACTCTTCACGATTTAGCCACATCTTCCAGAAGACAAACTGAAGTCGAATGTACAGCAAGTTCTCCCAATTTAGCAAAAAACATACGATAAAGAAAACAATCCACGATTTTGTCGAAAATCGTTTTTCACATATACACATAAACCAACTAACAAAACTCATGTGAGAGATTGGTTGCGTTATTCAGAAACTAAAGGACAACTTTTCTGTTTTGTTTGCAAAGTTACTAATTCAGGCTGTTCGTCACGGTTTACGAAAGAAGGATTTGACGATTGGAAAAACGCAAATAATTTGTTGAAAAGACATGAAGAAAGCACCTCCCATAGAAAAGCGATAATTTCACTGTTAGTTTGCACAAAGAAGGATGCGCGTTCCGATTCTCAACTTGTAAGTCAAATTGAGACCGAACAAAAATATTGGCTGACACTTTTAGAGCGAATTACTTCAGTTATCCAATTTTTAGCAGAACGAGGTTTTGCACTTCGGGGTAGTGATGAAACTATTGGTTCACCTAATAATGGAAATTATTTAGGTTTGTTGGAATTAATAGCCAAATGTGACATTTTTCTGGCTCAGCATATAATTACTTATGCAAATAAAGGAAAGGGACATACATCGTACTTATCAAAAACAACAGATGAGGAATTTATCCATCTAATTGCATCAAGCTTACTGGATCATATTATTTGCGAAATTAAGAAATGCAAGTACTATTCCGTATCACTGGACTCTACTCCAGACATTTCGCATGTGGGCCAACTCACTCTAATAGTGCGCTATGTGTTACCATCTGGACCAGTGGAAAGGTAAGTCAAGTTCTTGGATATGGAAGGTCATACTGCTGAACATCTCGTCCAAAGTTTACTTGATTTTTTAACGAAAAATGGCATTGATATCAAAGACTGTCGCGGTCAAAGCTATGACAATGCCAGCAACATGAGTGGGAAATACAACGGCTTACAAGCACGCATTAAGGAGATAAATAAGTACGCAGAATACATTCCCTGCTTTGCACATTCACTGAATTTGGTTGGTAAGTGTGCTGCAGAATGTTGTATTATGCATCCCAGTCATTATGCATCCATTTTTTCGATTTTGTTGAAAACCTCTATACATTCTTTTTCTCTTCCACCTAGTGACGGGGAATTCTCACAAAGCACTGGAAGATACAGGTTAAAAACTCTTGACTTTGTCTCTTCAGACTGTCGGACACCAGGTGGTCTTCCCGAGCTGATGCGACAAAAGCACTTTTATGTGGTTTTACCATTATCAAACAAGTTTTGGATGACATCTCAAATAACATGGATCAAAAGGTAGAGTGTCGTAATCAAGCGTATGGTCTAGTTTTGGAGATGAGTAAGTTGGAAACGGGAATAGTTAGCATTTTATGGAACGGAATTTTAGAACGCTTGCAAGCGTATAGCGCTTCATTACAGTCACCTGATCAAGACCTTAACCCTTTCGCTGCTACATACTTTCTGAAGGCTGGGCTAAAAATAGCTACTCTTTGTTTCTAGGTCACAAACGTGTATGTATGCCTATAGCAGTGACAGTAGCAATGTATAACGTGTTAACACGTCTTTATCCGAAAGAGGAGAGATAATAACACACGTGTTAATGCGTCTTTAGAAGTGAATGGGAAAACGTATATATACGTCCTTAGCAGCTAAAGGGTTAACACGGGATATGCTCTTTATGAATCGTTACACGGGTACGTTCAAGCAATGCAGCCTACATTTTCAGATATTGAGGCCAAAGCCAAAATCCTGACTGACTGTCAAGAATATCAACAACAAACTTTAAGATGACGCAAGCGAAATACTTAGTACGACGATTTCCGTACTACTACGCTCGATGAAGTTGTAGAAAATCAAACACCCAAACAAAAATTTGAAAGTCAGGAGTTTATTGACATAATTGATAATGTACTCTCTGCCTTAGCTAAATGCATGGAGTAAATAGAGCGTACCATAGAGTGAATGGTGTATTTGGAATACTTTGGCAGTTAAAATCTCTTACAGCAGAAGAGATCTTGAAAAGAACTCCAAATATTGTCAGCTCTTACCAAGAGGATTTGGAAGAAAGCCTAGGCGACGAACTTGTGCAGTTCGTTGAACTTCTTAAAACTAATGTAGCTGCTGCTATTAGCAACGAAAAGAATGAGGCCCTTGAACTGCAATTTTATAAACTTATAATGGAAAATTCACTAGAGTCGTGTTTCCCAAATGTAGAAGTAGTCTTACGAATTTACTTGTCTTTAATAATAACTAACTGCAGCGGAGAACGTTCTTTTTCAACATTAAAGCGTATAAAAAGTGAGTTAAGAAACATGATGGGACAAGATCGTCTAAATAACCTCACCTTAATGAACATTGAATGTAATTTACTTAGAGAAATTGATTTGTCTAGTATTATCTCTAAATTTGCTCACATTAAATCGAGACAAGTTTGTTTGTAAAATTTATGTTTTATTTTATTATCATACAAAACTTAGGCCCCCTTGCTGGCCTAATCCGGCACTGTGTCTTAGTTAAACCGTCGTATGACTGACTCTAGGTACAACAGTAAATATTGTCCTAGTTAAACCGTCGTATGACTGACTCTAGGTACAACAGTAAATATTGTCCTAGTTAAACCGTCGTATGACTGACTCTAGGTACAACAGTAAATATTGTCCTAGTTAAACCGTCGTATGACTGACTCTAGGTACAATAGTAAATATTGTCCCAGTTAAACCGTCGTATGACTGACTCTAGGTAAAACAGTAAATATTGTCCTAGTTAAACCGTCGTATGACTGACTCTAGGTAAAACAGTAAATATTGTCCTAGTTAAACCGTCGTATGACTGACTCTAGGTAAAACAGTAAATATTGTCCTAGTTAAACCGTCGTATGACTGACTCTAGGTAAAACAGTAAATATTGTCCTAGTTAAACCGTCGTATGACTGACTCTAGGTACAATAGTAAATATTGTCCTAGTTAAACCGTTGTATGACTGACTCTAGGTAAAACAGTAAATATTGTCCTAGTTAAACCGTCGTATGACTGACTCTAGGTACAATAGTAAATATTGTCCCAGTTAAACCGTCGTATGACTGACTCTAGGTAAAACAGTAAATATTGTCCTAGTTAAACCGTCGTATGACTGACTCTAGGTACAATAGTAAATATTGTCCCAGTTAAACCGTCGTATGACTGACTCTAGGTAAAACAGTAAATATTGTCCTAGTTAAACCGTCGTATGACTGACTCTAGGTAAAACAGTAAATATTGTCCTAGTTAAACCGTCGTATGACTGACTCTAGGTACAATAGTAAATATTGTCCTAGTTAAACCGTTGTATGACTGACTCTAGGTAAAACAGTAAATATTGTCCTAGTTAAACCGTCGTATGACTGACTCTAGGTACAATAGTAAATATTGTCCCAGTTAAACCGTCGTATGACTGACTCTAGGTAAAACAGTAAATATTGTCCTAGTTAAACCGTCGTATGACTGACTCTAGGTAAAACAGTAAATATTGTCCTAGTTAAACCGTCGTATGACTGACTCTAGGTACAACAGTAAATATTGTCCTAGTTAAACCGTTGTATGACTGACTCTAGGTAAAACAGTAAATATTGTCCTAGTTAAACCGTCGTATGACTGACTCTAGGTAAAACAGTAAATATTGTCCTAGTTAAACCGTCGTATGACTGACTCTAGGTAAAACAGTAAATATTGTCCTAGTTAAACCGTCGTATGACTGACTCTAGGTAAAACAGTAAATATTGTCCTAGTTAAACCGTCGTATGACTGACTCTAGGTGAAATGAAAATCGTGACATATCCTAAAGGACGTAGCCATCAACCACAGTAAACGAGTCGTTGATTTTCTAGGCACCACTTATACGTTCAGTAGTTTACAATTGCTTTCTGAACGGTGAGATCTATTGTTACCTTTTTATAAAAATCCCACGGAAACGAATTTGCTTCCAAATTTGCCCACCGTGGGATTTGAACCAAGTACGCTTGGGTTCGTGATCGAGCTCACTACCGCTTGAGCTACAGACGCTCACAACAGTAGGTACTACAGACTCTAGGTACAACAGTAAATATTGTCCTAGTTAAACCGCCGTAGAGCTGACTGTAGGCATCAAGTGTTTGTTGTTGTTAACCCCTTCGTCATTCAAGCCGATATACCGGCTCGCAATATTGTTCAAGATGACGCAAAGCTAGTTTACTGGCTAATTTAGTAAACATTCCAATATAAATGCATCCGAAGAAGATACAAATATGGATTGAAAAGGTTAAATTTATCACTAGTTCCTGAAACTTTTAACTTTTTATTTTTTTTTTAGTTTTCGAGAGTGGTGGATCGGACGGGTATGTACTCTTTTTTTCATGAAGATATGTGTTTCTTGCACTATCAAACTCCTGAACAATTAATATCACATTTATCAATGTAATTTAGAACAACATTTGGAACTTGCCTAGCGCAGGAAAGGAATGATGCATCTTACATCCCCAATACAAGTTGGATATAAATATTCACTTTGTGGCGTATATTCAAAAGAAAGCTGGATGGAAACACTCACTTTGTGGCGTATATTCAAAATAAAGTTAGATTGAAACACTCTCTTTGTGGCGTATATTCAAAATAAAGTTAGATTGAAACACTCTCTTTGTGGCGTATATTCAAAAGAAAGTTAGATTGAAACACTCTCTTTGTGGCGTATATTCAAAAGAAAGCTGGTTGGAAACACTCACTTTGTGGCGTATATTCAAAAGAAAGCTGGGCGGAAACACTCACTTTGTGGCGTATATTCAAAAGTTGGATAGAAATACCCACTTTGTGGCGTATATTTGAAAAAAAGTTGGATGAAGATACCCACTTTGTGGCGTATATTCAACAAGACAGTTGGATAGAAATACTCACTTTGTGGCGTATATTCAACAAGAAAGTTGGATGAAGATACTCACTTTGTGGCGTACAAATTAAAATATTCCAGAACTTTACTGTGATGCATTAGATTGGGAAATTCTTTAGGCGCTGGGAAGTCGCTGAATGACATCATTTCCTTGCTCGTGTTGATGACCGTAAAGTTCATGACACTGCCACGTTTATCTGTTAGGTCATCTGTAAATCGCCAAAGTCCACCTAGGTCAGATGATGACTCGAAGCACGTCGGTACCAGGTTCTCATCCAAGCAGCATTTGATAGCGCCTAGACCAGTGCATCCTGCCCCAACTATGGCAACACGTTTTGACATTTGTGCGAAATATTGGACTAGTTAGTAATAGTTGTTCCTGTCTGTGAAAGTGAAAGAATAAATATTTATATATCACATTTATGTCATGAGGATGAATATCGTTTATTATCTTCTTTTTAGTTGTTTATCTTGCTGAAGAATGAAATCAATTAATAGACAATGAATAAGTACTATCTGTCAACTCTCTCCCGTGGGTGCTTTTCACTGATGGTCGGCGTGTTGACTTTGAAGGAGTATTCAGAGCAGGCCTCAGCTGCCTGAATAATGGTACACTCAGCTGCCTGAATAATGGTGCACTAAGATGCTTGAATAATGGTGCATGGAATAATGGAATAGTATCTCGGTTCTATTTTGTTGATGTTCGGAACTGGAGGTAATGATTAACAGGGACAAAGGGAGACATTTGTATTGCGGTGTTAAAGGTGAAATTCTTGGATCGCCGCAAGACAATCTACTGCGAAAGCATTTGTCAAGAATGTTTTCATTAATCAAGGATATATATATACAGCAGGGATCACAGGAGAGCTACTCTGGTATAAGTAGAAATATAGGTGCATGTTAACCCAACGGGACTGCAGAGCCGATATATCGTTCAGAGTAATGTTCATGATGTCGCAAAACCGATATATCGGCTTTTGGATGTCTGTTCATGGAAACAAATGTATCTTCACAACCCCTTTACTGAAGTTTAAAAAATCTTCAGAAATGGAAAGTACATATATGTAGGTACATTACTATCTCCATTTAACAAAAATTTGAAAGAGGGAAAGCAGTGTATTATTGTGTTCAAGTCGAGACTTCTTTTTTAAACGTTAATGATTCCGACGATGTTTACAGTGTAATCTTGAGTACTGTTAGATCAAATTGTAACTTGTGATAGTAATGAAGAAGATTTAATTGATGGTAATAATGACATTTGATTGTTTATGAAATGCAGTATCGATAGTTGTAAGTCTAATGTAATAATTGCATCTAAAGAATGGGCGTTCCACATTTCATTTATTGCTGCGTCCGCACTAAAAATTGAATATTATAAAAACTACTGCACCTAGTCAGATAAAACTTATAGAATATGCTCACACATGAATTATCTTCATTTAAATACTACTTCTGGAAACATATATGAATATTAAGATGTAATACAAAAACGAGAGTGAAAATATTTTTATGATTTTTGTTGTTTTCAAAATAGTCATGCTACAATAATCTAATTTTCTCAAATGTATATCACCTGATGTAAGATATTATTATATTAATAATGTAACCAACTACTCCAAGACACAAGACAAGAGGCAATGAATGACATACTCAAAAGAGAAGATGGAAATGGCTCGGACATGTTATGAGAATGAGACAAGAAATGCCTGCATGGATAGCCCTCACTTGGACACCAGAGGGAAAGAGAAAGAAAGGCAGACCACGGACAACATGGAGGCGCATGATGGAAGAGGAACTGGACACCGCATCTCTGACGTGGGGTTCTGCGCTGAAGGTTGCACGGGACAGGAGAGCATGGAAAGTCCTTTCTGAAGCCCCATGTGTCACTAGGCATGACGGGATTAAGTAAGTAAGTAATATTAATAATGTATTCCACATCCAATTAGCAGCAATTTAATATATAACATGTCATACTTTAGAGAAACAGTACTAGAGTTATAAAGGTTTAAATTAATTGACATTGAATGTTAAATTTAAATCGCAAAATAAATGCGTCCAGAGGTCAAAATAATACAGAGCGAAAGGGTTAAGTTAATTGCTTATCCTTTACAGGACTTTGCGAATCAACCCCAGCGTTTTAACGCTTTTTGTGATTTTTCTAGGCATTATTACGTTCAGTAGTTTGCCATTGCTTTCTGAACGGGTGGTGTCATCGTCCTTTGTGAAAATGCACGCGAAACAATTTGTAACCAAACTGTCCGCAGCGTGATTTGAACTCAGAACGTCGGGGTTAATAGACCGAGCCACAGACGCTACTCCTAGGCCATAGACGCCACTATGTGCCTACATTTCTGAAATAAGATATAATAGCAATATAGAGAATGAGAATCTCAGTGAATGAGCCTATACGTCTCTCCTGCTCGGTAAAGAGCAAAAGAGGATGGACAAAACAAAACTGACGCTCGTGTTGTTACCAAGGCTGAACTCGGGGTAAAGAATAAAATCACTATTACCTACCACATGCCGTATACGGTGAAAACAAAGGTTTGACCTGGGATTAGCTACCCCACCCTGTAAAAACACTCAGCCATAAAAATCATAACCAAGCGTATGAGAGCTTACAAGGTCTTGATTGAGGACCTATGCCTCCTTAGAGGCGAAGGGTATGGAAGGAACAAGTATTAGAGGCTTCCGAAAATTTTTTTTTTTACCAAACACAGAATTTGAACCGCAAACCCTTATTTCTCACGGCACCCATTACCTAGCACTACAAACTAGCGATTTTAAGAACACTACCAACTAATTCTTGGCTGTGGTGCCTCCCCTGGGTTTCTTAAAACTTTTTATTCTCTTGCTGAAGATACTAGTAGTAGGACAGGCACATCAAAATTGTCGAACAAAGTGTACACATATTATACAACCCGGGTACGCATTTGTAACAGTTTCAGTTTGGAATATCGTCATTGTACTTCGGGCATGTCTACAGGTGCTCCGATCTCCTTCGCAATATCTCCAACAGCGTCTAGCAACTAACCGTTCCAGTTTGATGTTGGTTGACGAGTCTACTCATATACCTATTGTGCTGTTATTTTCTAGACACTCCAATCTTCATTCTCTGCACTTGCAATGTAGCAGTTGACGTGGATTAGTTTAAATGAAAATCTCATTTGTGGTCACGCTTAATGACTGCACATATTTGTACAGAGTGGTAACTGTAAGATTTCACAAGCAGAAAACCCCCACTCAAATCTGGAGTTATCCTGTAGTGGTGTATCCAGTGGCGGCTCGTGATCGTTTTTGTTGGTGGGACCAGACACACATTTTCGGGAAAATCATGGCTTTTGGGTTAGGTTCTAACTTAATTTATTAAATAATAAATACACATTACACATTTATTTTGGTGGGGCCCGGCCCCACTGGCCCTTAATGACGAGCCGCCACTGGGTGTATCTGACTGCTCACATAGAGGCCGCCAGAAAACCTAATTTGTTTGCTTTTCTCTAATCATGTTTTGCTTCACAGAGTCACGACATGTAGATATTTCCAAAACGAGCTTTTGTGTGCGCTTCGGAAATAGTGTTTTTCACCGCCTCTATTATTTCTGATGTCCACATTATGAGTGGACGGTCTTTTACTTTCCATCCACTGTATCGGAGTATTACAAAACTGCATGGTTTACATCAGATCATGTATAGAGCATCTCACATTCGGAAACAGTACTGTCTCATTAGACAATAATTTCCCATTTCCCTATTGAGTCGGCACACTAGAATGATGTTTCTGCAGTTGTTAGATATAATAAACAAGGGAACACAATTATGTCTCCCAATTTCATGCTGAACAGTTTTGAATATCTTGGTTCACTACTAACAAGAGATTGAAATGGGATGAAGGAAATTAAAAGAACAAGCACTGTTTAAAAAAAACAATTAAACAACTAAAACAGTATAGAACGGAACTGACAGGAAAACAAAGTTCAGAATACAAAGAGCATGCATATTCCCAGTGACAACGTATGGGTGTGAAACTTATAGCAAGGCAGTGGAAAACAAATAAGTGCTTTTGAATATAAGTGTTATAGAAGATTCCTCCGTATATCACAGACAGAGAAGTAAACAAATAGATATATCCAGAAAGAACTCAAAATCAAAGAAAACTGCCTGATGCTACAAATAAGAAAGAGAAAATTGAGATATTTTGGACATATAAAAAGACAGGAAGGGCTGGAGAAGAACATCATGGAAGGAGGCATACCGACAAAGAGAAGAAGAGGAAGACCACGGAGAAGATGGATTCAGGATGTAACTGATGGTTTGAACATGATGGCTGCAGAGGCAAGACATCTGACCTATGAGAGAGAGAAATTCAGAAGGACTGTTGGGGTGGCAAAGTTCTGCTCAGGACAAGCTATTTAATGATGCTGAATTTCATGCTTTCTGTTTAACGTTTGATGTTTTATTGTGTTTTACTAGTTAAAACTGTCTCACATATTTCTGTGATGTATTTCTTCCACTAGTCACGACAGAGATGAAGTCTCTACGCAGAAATGCTGGGAGTATCAAGCAGAGATCAGTTTAGAAATGAAAACATCAGGAAACAAAAGTGTGTACAACATCAGTACTAAACTTCATCAAGAAACAACAAATGAAATGCTTCGGCCACATAAGCAGATTAATAACAGACAGTACTCATTAAAGAACAATGTTACTCGGATAGAGTGGATATCAAGGAAAAGACTGGCTACGCAAAAGGTAGACCTCAGAAATAACAGAGGCAGTGAAAAACACTATGAAGCGCACACAAAAGTCCGTTCTGGAAATCTCTTATTTTCCTGACGCTGTTAGGCAAAACAAGATTAGAGAAAATAAAAGAAGAAATACAGAAACAAGATACATGGACATTTCGATCAATAATAGAGACACAGAACAATAGAGACATAGAACAATAGAGACATAGAACAATAGAGACATAGAACAATAGAGACATAGAACAATAGAGACATAGAACAATAGAGACACAGAACAATAGAGACATAGAACAATAGAGACATAGAACAATAGAGACATAGAACAATAGAGACACAGAACAATAGAGACATAGAACAATAGAGACACAGAACAATAGAGACACAGAACAATAGAGACACAGAACAATAGAGACACAGAACAATAGAGACATAGAACAATAGAGACACAGAACAATAGAGACATAGAACAATAGAGACACAGAACAATAGAGACATAGAACAATAGAGACACAGAACAATAGAGACACAGAACAATAGAGACATAGAACAATAGAGACACAGAACAATAGAGACATAGAACAATAGAGACACAGAACAATAGAGACACGGAACAATAGAGACATAGAACAATAGAGACATAGAACAATATAGACATAGAACAATAGAGACACAGAACAATAGAGACACAGAACAATAGAGACATAGAACAATAGAGACATAGAACAATAGAGACATAGAACAATAGAGACACAGAACAATAGAGACACAGAACAATAGAGACACAGAACAATAGCGACACAGAACAATAGAGACACAGAACAATAGAGACATAGAACAATAGAGACACAGAACAATAGAGACACATAACAATAGAGACATAGAACAATAGAGACACAGAACAATAGAGACACAGAACAATAGAGACACAGAACAATAGAGACACAGAACAATAGAGACATAGAACACTAGAGACATAGAACAATAGAGACACAGAACAATAGAGACACAGAACAATAGAGACACAGAACAATAGAGACACAGAACAATAGAGACACAG
The DNA here is from genome assembly GCA_020796225.1 of Arion vulgaris. NCBI lineage: Eukaryota > Metazoa > Mollusca > Gastropoda > Stylommatophora > Arionidae > Arion > Arion vulgaris. The sequence continues at coordinate 71,572,840 of CM036758.1, forward strand.
AACAATAGAGACACAGAACAATAGAGACACAGAACAATAGAGACACAGAACAATAGAGACACAGAACAATAGAGACACAGAACAATAGAGATACAGAACAATAGAATTATGGCCATATATACCGGCATCACAGTCAGACACAGACTATTATAGTTAGGGATTTATCGTCTGATTGTGTCTGTATTGTTTGATGTATAGGATCATAGCCTCGTTTGTTATAAATTATGTATCCTTTGCTTGATGAAGACCTCTTGGCTGAAACATCGATATATCTTGTTTTTGTACTTTGTAAAAATCATTTTAACTCGTTCTTACGTGTTTTGCAAGGGCAGAAAACACATTCACAAAAAATAACATTTGAAATGCGGTGCCTGCGTGAAGTTCCTAACAACACCAGAAAAGACAGTCATCAACATCAGCATAAAAAGAAAGTGGCACAGAACCTCGATTGAATTACATTGAGAAACAAAGGAGGAAGTGGTTTGACGACTTAATAAGAATGAATCCAAACTCCACAGTATATAGAGTCTTCTACAACAGAACATCGGGAAAGAAGGCGAGAAGACGACCACGAAAGAGATGGTTAGATGGCCTAGCAGAATCATGTCAAAGAGCAAAAATAACAATCAACCAAGCCACTACAGCAGCACAAGACAAAAACAGAAAACAACGACACTGGGCAACAACCCTGTAGCTGTGTAACGATAACAGAAGAAAATATATCTTTAATGCGTTCTTCCATTGTTAGTTAGTTAGTTAGTTTGTTCCTTTCGTGCCAAAGGCGGCACATAGGGCAGAGGTTTTAGATTTCCATGTGGTACGGTTCTTTGCTAGCAGTTGGAGATCTTGTATGGTTTTACATCCCAATAGTTTACTTTCTTGTTGGATGGTTCTTCGAAGAGTGGTCTTTGGTCTTCCACGTTTTCTTTTCCCAACTGGTGACCACATAAGGACTTGTCGATTTAGTCTCTTTTCGTCTGATCTAAGCACATGATCTAAATATTTCCACCTTCGTTTCCTTATAATATTTGATACGGGTTGTTGGTGTGTTCTATCTCTCACTGTGTTGTTAGAAACGAAATCACTCCATTTTACTTTTAATAATTTTCGGAGACATTCTCAAAGCTGTCCGGTTTCTTATCAATTTTCTTTGTTGATTTCCAACTTTCACAACCGTAGGTCAGTACAGGAATCACACATGACCTAAATAATTTAACTTTTGTGCATATACTAAGGTTTTGAGATTGCCAGATATTCGTTAATTTAGTGAAGGCACTAGCTGCTATAGCAATACGAGAGTTTATTTCTTTCATCGTGTCTCCGTTGTTTGTCACTTTACTACCCAAATATGTAAAATGTTCAACTTTCTCCAGTGTTTGGCCATTTATTACGATGTTGTCTGTCGAGTTTGTGAGGTCCATAATTTTGGTCTTGGCAGAATTAATCTGGAGACCAACCTATTCTGCAAGTGTGCAAAGATTGCTCGTTAGTTTGTGGGTTGCTTGTGTGGTTGAATTCAATATGGCCACGTCATCGGCAAAGTCATCAAATAGTCTGCTGTTATTAAGCCATTTGATGCCTAGTTGATCATCTTGGTGCATTTGCGCATGATCCAGTCTATAGCTATCCCAAAAGCATAGGTGACATAACGCAGCCCTGCTTTACACCCGAATTGACTGTGAACCAGTCCGAGTTTCCTGCATTTGTTCTTACACAGCAGGATGCTTCAGAATAGAACCCTTTTATAATATTGATGTATTTGTCCTGGAAGACGTATTCTTCCATTGTACCGATAAAATACTAAAACTCGTTACTTCCTGTAATACCCATTTTTAGGGCGGTGTAAGACAGGACGGACATCAGCCTGAAGAATTTAATGCCCTCTTGACTAGTCCAATCGCCACGAAACTGTTCCGGCTGAGATTTTTTCTTTATGCACCCGACAGAAAAAAGCCCTTCTTGAATTGAACTCAGGTCTCCCGAGTGGAAGCCACGGCCCTAATCTATTCGGCCAGACTCTGTTTTTTTAACCCAGATTGGCGCATAGGCCCTCAACCAACTTATGCCAAGTCCTTCTATCTCTAGCTATCTCCTGCAGCTCCCTCCAACTCTTCTTTATATTCTTGATCTCAACCTCAAAATCCCATCTCCATGCATTTCAAGGCCTCTCTTTCTCTCGCTCTCCCTGTGTGTTCCAGTAAAGGACTCTTCTTGTTATATTCCTCTTTGGTTTTCTCAAAGTATGTCCTCTATCCAGCGCCTTATTTTAACCTCTTGGTTTACTGGAATCTGTCTTGTTCTCTCCATAAGCTCCACATAAAATAAACACTTACCTACTTAATAACTAGCAGAGATCATCATCACAGCACACTGGACATTTTCTATAGTAGTTTGATTAATATATTCCCAATGTAAACGATGTCCTTCTTAGACTGGTCAGACGATGAGTGTTGGCAAATTTAAAGAAACTGCTTATATTTATAATAGCAGAGAACGTAGTATATTTAGAATAAGAGAAAGTTCGATTATATAAAAACATGAATAAAAGTGGATAACCGACTTTATAACGACCATTGTGTGCTATTTATAGTTACAAATGCCATCGTATCAGGTCTGTGATGAGAACACTAAGAGTTCCAGAAATAAGTGGTTATCTTTCAAGTTGATATATTTCAGCTATTTTTAATATCTCTTTCTGCTCCTAGCTCCCACTCTTTATATTTCACTTTATCACTCTCTATACTTCTCTAAATCGTACTGTCTCTATCTCTTTACTCATCTAAATCGTACCGTCTCTGTCTATCATACTCTCTTGATCTATCTCTTTACTCATCTAAATCATACCGTGTCTGTCTATCATACTCTCTTGATCTATCTCTTTACTTTTCTAATTCGTACTGTCTCTGTAGCCCTCTCTCTCTCTTTCTCTGTATAAGTAAAAAAAAAGTCTGCTTTCATACGTGTTAGATTCTTCTTCTTCGTTCTTCTGGTTAGTGATAAGTTAGATTAGTAGATCTGAGACTAGATCTGAGGCTATGACTGAGATGAGGTTGTGTGCGGCGTATGTCCACCACCACACAGAAGTTTAGCTTCTTATGAAATCCGGTATGATCATATTTGGTTCCTCAAGACTGTATAAGTGTTATAGAATAATTTTTAACAAATTTTAACATACAATTTTCCGTAGCATTTTCAGACCTTGAGGTATGAAGTGACTGTAAATTAACATTTCTAGACCCCAGTGTGCAGAAGGTAGGAGGACAAATTTCTTTCCTCAAATGTGGAACGCCTAGTGTTGAACTGAACCCACAACGATCTTGTGTTCAAGACGATAGGCAAACGCTTATGCATTATGCTACATTCTTTAAGTTAATTGCATATCCTTTACAGGACTTTGCGAATCAACCCCAGCTTTTTTAAAGCTGTTTGTGATTTTTCTAGACATTATTACGTTCAGTAGTTTGTTATTGCTTTCTGAACGGGTGGTGCCATCGTCCTTTGTTAAAATCCACACAAACAATTTGCAACCACTGTCCGCAGCGAGATTCGAACTCAGAACGTACATTCTTTAGGAACACAAATATTTTTCGTATCAGATGGAAAAAAGTTAGACACACTAACAAGATATGATGGTATCATCTACACTGGCAATTCATTCAATTTTTAAAAGTGGGAAAGTTAAGAATGATTCACATAGCTACAGACCTATAAGTCTGCTAAATTATGCTGCAAAACTGATGGACAGAATGATATACACTAGACTTAAGTGGTCTTTAGAATCCATCATAAACTAGGTCCGACCCAGACAGGCTACAGGTAGCACAGCTGACCAAGTGACGTACATCACACAGGATATAGAAAATAGCTTCCAAGAAAAGAAACATTTAGTTTTGTTCGACATGTCCAAGGCCTTCGACAAAGTATGGAAAGTTGATCTATTACTCAAACTATTTAACAATTGAATCTTCTCCTTCTTATTCTCATCCACCATTTACTTCTTTATAGAAGTGTTGGGGGGCGTTGTGATCGTGTGTGTGCTTGTTTTAAGGCACTTTGTAAGCTGATATTCATTTTCGTAAGGCTGTTCTTGATGCCGTCGCTCCATCTTTGCATGGTCTTCCTCTTGCTTTGTACTCATTATACTTTTTCTGTACGGCTCTCTGTGGTAGGCGATACCAGGGTATTCTGGTCAGGTGTCCAAACCATTTAATATGTTGCTCTTTTATGAATTGCATGACTGGTTTCACATCCAGTCTTCTTCTGATTTCTTCATTTCTAATTGTGTCTCTTATTGTCACACCTGCAGCTCTTCTAAGACACCTCATCTCTGTCGTTATGATTTTCCGCTCATTAGCTGCTGTTATTGGCCATGTTTGACACTGGTAACATAGTGTTGGCCAGAAAATCATTCTTATGAGATTTGCTTTAGTTGTTAGCGGTATCTCTTTATGTGACAACAGTAGTGTTAACTGTCCCAGTACTTGGTTAGCTTTTGTGCAACGATTGTTGATTTCGCTATGGATACTTTCATCTGCTGTGAAAATTTCTCCTAAGTATTTGACCCCACTTGTTTGTTTTATGTCTACGTTCTGGAGTTTTATTGTAAGGTTTTCTTGTTCTCTACTTTTTGCCAATGCCTCTGTCTTTATTATATTTATTTTCATGTTGTACTCCTTCCACTTTGATGTTAACTAAGTTCAAATGGTTCTGAAGAGATTCTTCGTTTTCTGCAATCAGTACATGTTCATCTACAAGTTCTGAAATATTATTTTCTTCCTCTATTCCTGCTTCTCTACTTATGTTGTTCATGTATGTTATTTTTTTTTTTTTTCGATCCAGAAGCACTTGAACTGAAAGCTCTTCGACTCGGTGTCATGGACATCGTAACCCTTGGCTCGGTGCCACGAACACCGTAAATCTGGGAACCTGTAGCTTTTCTGCCAGTCCACGGAGTTGAACCCGCACTTACAGAGGACTAGTCACTCGTAGTCCAACGCGCTACGAACACGTTGGGCACATGTATATTATAAACAAATTGAATACAGGGCAGAATGTACCATTAAATAAAACACTTTCTTACCAATTGACAAGACTGTATAAATTTAGACGAAGTGCACAGTCCCAGATTCGGAAAATGAGAGGCGGGTATGTCTCAGCCTTACGTTCCGAAGGTCTATTGTCTTTCCCCAGGTGGATGATGCAATTAGTTGTCCACTCTTACAGTTAAGCATATGGGTGGGAGCATTCATTTGTGTTCCAAGGCCAGATGAGTCGCCCTTGTGTTATATTCATGAGGTCATGGGTTCGAATTCAGACCATGTCGTTCTGTTCACAAATTGCATTTTCCCCAGAGGTCCGTCTCAAAGATTGGTGCCAGAAGTGCTATTAACAATTTGCAACATTTACAAATTATTATCTTATTGATGGTAAGTTTTTGTAAACAAATTTTTTAAAGAGAGTACATAATCTGATGAGGCATATGATGAGGAGGGGAGGTTTAGAACACAATGTGGCAACCACTAAAATCGAGGGTAGATGAGACAGACAGAAAATTTTGGTTAGCCGGACTTTGTGGCACGGTAGAGCGTCAACATCTGAGTTGATAGTAAACACCAAAAACAGAGATTTGTGGAGATCCATGATCGCCTACGCCAGCTGGCACGGCCCCTGATGATGACATAATCTTAAATTTGTGTTTAGTTTTGTTCCATTTTCTCTAATCCTGTTTTGCCTCACAGTTTCAGGATAAGAAGAGATTTCTAGAACAAACCACAGCCAACTCTAGGTAACTAGGCCAGATAACTGCCCAGGTATTCCCTGACCTAGATCAGAGAAGGGGCTGGAAATTACAGATGTTTGATAGAACACTGCAAGCTTTTTGCAATTTTACTCAATTCTGTGAGTCTATGGTTATTTATTGGTGAAAAAATTCATAATATTGATATTCCTTATTGTTAAACTTAACTTGTTGCAAAATATTACTTCGATTTAGCATTTTGTGTTGATTTTAAAATGAATTCGTCTATATACAACAATACTGGAATGCGAGGTCATGTGGTGTAGTTGTGGTCTGATTTCCCATAATTCTTACCTGAATATTCAGTATTCATAAAATAAAAAAGAAAGGTTACGGGTGAAGATACTGAAACAAAATCTTGCATTTATCAAATATAAAACATATGAAACACATAGAATATCCCCACAAAAATATTTAATATCATATACAGTACACACAACTAGCCATATTTGAATAACTGTGTAGATTTTTATTATACAAATCACAAAAAAAAAAAACCAAAATAAAATGACAATACATAATCCAGACATTACTAGTGGTTATTGTTTGTTCAAAGCAGAACCAAATTGTTTGTTCAAAGCAGAACCAAATTGTTTGTTCAAAGCAGAACCAAATAACAAATTTTAAAATAAAAACCCAAAATTGATCATATATATATTTTAAAACAAAGTTAGAAATAGAAAAGCCAGAGACCAGTATACATAGAAAAATTAACATAAAGAATATGAGCACACACACACACATATATATTATTATAATTATTATTTAGTTGATGTAATGTATGTTGATGATAACATATGTACAGAAGTTAGAGAACTTGAATATTTCAAATAGAATGATTATTTGTTTAGTGAAGGGAATAAACACAGTGGAAGTGTAGACTATATCAAATGTTATTTGATACTCACAAGCGGATACAACAGTCACAGACAAGAATATTAGTACAATTATAAATTTATAAAGTTATGTTATGCGATCGACGTCATGGCACATTGGGTATTCCCATGCGTGCTCTGTCCTTTGCTGCAGCATGCCATCCTAAAGTCTACCTGTTCACCGTACCCATGAGAGGTTGAGTAGTACAATTATAAATTTATAAAGTTATGTTATTGGATCAACGTCATGGCACATTGGGCATTCCCATACATGCTCCATACTTTGCTGTAGCAGTCATCCCAAAGTCCACTCGCTCAACGTACCCATGAGAAGTTGATTAGTATATCCTCTCTACACCACGAAGTCGACACTGTCTGGCATGTCTAAACTTAACTTCTAATTCTCACACATATTCCAGTGTCTGAAATTCTCTCATATACCAACATTTTTAATAGTTATGTTATGCGATCAACGTCATGGCACATTGGGTATTCCCATGCATGCTCTGTCCTCCACTGAAACAGCCATCCCAAAGTCTAGCTGCTCATCGTACCCATGAAAAGTTCATTAGTATATCTTCTCTCAATACCACGAAGATGATACTGTCTGGCACGTCCAAGTGTCTAAAACTCATCCATATAGCTAAATTTATAAAGTGATAGATAAGAGGGAGAAGATGTTGGATGGCCTGACATCATGGTTCGACACAAGATCGACGTCGGAACTGATTACATGCACCAAGCAGAGAGTTGTGGAGAGACATGATCGCTTACGCCAGCAGGCATGGCACTTGATTGATTGGCTAATAGATAGCAGCAAAAATATGTTGCTGTTTCTTAGGTTTTTTCCCTAACTACATGTGGACATTTTATTGTAAAGTAGGAGGGAAGGAATAACTCATTAACTCAATCCTTATCATGAACCACTATAAAGGCTTATAAATGTGCACTAAACACACCATCGGCCACTATAATGACTTATCACATAGAGCACCTTATTTCTTTGTCTAGTAAACCTTTCGAGTGTTTATGGTAACTATAAGTGAAAATTAAAATCTGGCATATCCTTTACAGGACCTTGCCATCAATCACAGTAAACGAGCTGGTGATTTTCCAAACACCACTTATACGTTCAGTAGTTCACCATTGCTTTCTGAACACTGAGGTCTAATTATACCGTTTGAAAAAATCCACAGGAACAAATTTACTTCCAAACTGTCCACCATGGAATTTGAATCAGGAATTCTTGGTTTTTTTTACCGAGTTCACTATCACGTAAACCAGACGTCCACTATAAGTAGTAAAATAAATATCAATATATCAGAAGATATATATATACATGAATATGATACCTACTTCAAACAACGTAAGCACAAAATATTTATGTGATACACGTTCTGATGTCACAAAACATCATCGTGGTTAGAACTTGGAAAAATCATGGTATGCAAAGGGTTAACATGGGAGGAAAGGGGAACGTTCTAGTAATGAACACATGTAATGTAAACAAACTTGACCTTGGTAGGTCAAGATGATTGAATCAATAAATGCAGTTAACAACAACAACACTAGCAGCAATGAAGGCAACACTGGGAAGTTCATCTCTTATAAAACTTGTACAACATTGAGGTGGCATAGGGGAGTGTCACACAGACAAATATTCAGAATGCCATGAACAGGTACAATAAAAAACATAAGAAAATGCTGAGTGAGGCCAATGCACTACATCGGGGTCCTCGCTGTTGCTACGATGTTCATGCACTGCTGCTAAGATCTTCCTGTGTAAAAAAGAGATCGGAGCACATATGGTAACTCACCGAAGTGCAAATGATGATGGTCCTATCAATCAATCAATCAAACCAAACAATCAATCAATCAATCTACAAATCATGCAATCATCATCATCATTTCTGGGCACATATTGAGAATAGAAGAATAGTTAGAACACTGTGAAAACAAGCAAAATTTGAATGAAGGAAAAGACAAGAGATAACAGTGACATCCGATGTGACAACTAATGGCTGCATTTGATGTGACAGTCAATAACTACATTTGATATGACAGCTAATGGTTACATTTGATATGACAGCCAATGGCTACATTTGATATGACAGCGAGTAGCTACATTTGATATGACAGCGAGTAGCTACATTTGACATTCCGCCACTTTAGGCAGAAATGGCACACCATCTGTGAAGAGCGTTGGACAAAGCACAAACTCTGTAGCTTTAGCAACAAACCTAGGGATCTCATGCAAAAATTGACTCAGTCCAGATTCAAACCCAAAACCTTCAGAACTACATGTAAATATCTTAACCACTTCAACATTAAGACCCCCTTCCTCTTCTCCTATCAGCCTCATCTGTTCCCAAATCATACATAAATATCTCATGCCAAGATTGACTCAGTCCAGATTCAAATCCAAAACCTTCAGAACAACATGTAAATATCTTAACCACTTCACCATTAAGACCCCCTTCCTCTTCTCCTATCAGCCTCATCTGTTCCCAAATCATACATAAATATCTCATGCCAAGATTGACTCAGTCCAGATTCAAATCCAAAACCTTCAGAACAACATGTAAATATCTTAACCACTTCACCATTTTTTGTTTTCTCCGATCCAGAAGCACTTGAGCTGAAAGCTCTTCGGCTCGGTGTCATATACATCGTAACCCTTCGGCTTGGTGCCACGTACACCGTAAATCTGGGGAACCTGTAGCTTTTCTGCCAGTCCGCGGAGTTGAACCCGCACTTACAGAGGACTAGTCACCCATAGTCCAACGCACTACGAACACGCTGGCTACCACTTCACCATTAAGACCCCTTTCCTCTTCTCCTATCAGCCTCATCTGTTCCCAAATCATACATAAATATCAATAAAATATTAGTAAACATTCATGAAATCTGATAGAAGACAAATAGAAACATAAGAGTGAGAGAGTGAGCAAGTAAGAGTATGTGACAGACAGAAAGTGTGATCAAGTTTCTAGAGAGAATATGTACGCAATAAATGTCATCTGAAAGCATGAAACAATGAACATCATTACAGACATGTCTCAGTTTAACTATATTCAAACTATGACATGAAAATCGTGACATATCCTTTACAAGATGTCGTCATCAACCACAGTAAACAAGTTGTTGATTTTCTAGATGACGTCAGTAGTTTGCCATTGCTTTCAAACTATATTAATAATAATAAAACCTCTCGTACTGTTATGCGTCACATAGGGCCTGCAAGTAACTTCTTCATACTGCTCTATCCTGGGCAACTCGCTCAATCTCCTCCATGGAACTGAGACCGATATTTCTTGCCTTTCTCAGCAAAGTTTGTTTCAGGATCACTTTAGGTCGACCTCTCTTTCTTGAACCCTTTGCATCCCACTTCAATGCCTGCTTTGATATTCGTTGATCATTTCTCCTCAAGGTGTGCCCAACATATCTCCATCTTCTCTTTCTTATAACAGTTGTCACTAGTGGTTGACCAGACATGTCTCTGATTTCATCACTTCTCCTGAATTCGTTCCATTTTATATTCATTATTTTTCGCAGACATCTATTTTCAAATGCATTCAACTTGCTTTCTATATCTTTAGTCATTTTCCAACTCTCGCTGGCATATGTTAGGATTGATACAACATTTGAATTGAAAATTCGTAATTTAGTTTTAATACTATATAACTTGCAGTTTCATATTTATTTAGACTTTTAAAAGCTGATGTATAAGAATATAAGAATAGCAATGTATCAATGTATAAAAATGTATTGCAATACTATAAACCCATGTTACTTAAAAATTATCTGTCATCTCCTTCGGTGTCTTTGTGCCTTGATCTTTCTCTGCGGCAAAGTGCCGTATCTTACGTAGAAGTAGAATCTGTGTTACATTTGTCTCCTCTTGCATTTCAAACCAGTTGATGTACTTTGATAACATTATTTCTGTATCTGAGTGGCTAGTTGTTGGTTTTTGGTTAAGAACAGCAAATTACGCACTTTGGGTAACTCAAGGCTTCAAAGGCTAAAATTAGCTACAGACACAGAGTTGGTAAGTCTTAAAAGCCGAAGGATTGACTTCATTGCACCGGAGTTTACCCCATATGGCTCGGTCCCTCTCCACAGAAATGGCACGCCACCTGCACAGAGTATTGCACAAAGCACAAACTCTGTAGCTCCAGCAACAATCCTAGGAGTCTCTTAAAAAAACTGCACTCGTGAACAGAACGACGCGGTCCGGATTCGAACAGACAGCCCTTGACTCGCAAGGCAAAGGGTTTAACCACTTAGCCACAGAGACCCCTCCCTGGTAAGACTTGTTTACGCAAGTTTAAACAAATATGCTGCATGGCCGGCACATACTGTACTTGACAATCCTTGTTATTGCGTCTCTCACTGGGTAAATACGTCATTTTTATTCCGAGTCCTGAAAACGTTTCTCGATGATTTTGTGTTGACGATGGCGGATAAATGAGTTACGGTTAATCGAGGTTTTACTGTGCACAGAAATCATAGACCAGGTGTGCCATAACTCAAGGTAGTTTCACAACTACTATTTTAACAAGACCATAGCAAAAAAATATATTTCATTTGTTTCCACAATAACAGTGAATATAAACCACATAATAACTGATCAAACTGCTTTTTGTACATCATATGTCTGTCCACACAACTATTGTATTTATAAGATTCTTTGAGGAAAAATCTCAGCAACACAAATTAAAACTGGGACTATTCACAGAATAAAAATGCAACATAACATGACTACAGAAAAATGCAGTGTCTGACATATATACTAGAGTCAGAAATTCAAATTTCCATGAATCTCAACAACAGATATCATCATTAACATGTATATATATATAAAACAAAGATTTTTACATTTAACATCGGCCAACATCTGGGTTTAGACTAACAGCCAAAACAAGCCATCTCAATATACTATATTCACTTTCAATAATTCTGCGAAGAAGTGGTCTTTCTTTTCTTCAATACTCTTTTGCCTCACAGCGTCAGGATAAGAAGAGATTTCTAGAACAAGTCCTTGTGTTTGCTAAATAAATAGTGTCTTTCATCGCCTCTGTTATCTCTGAGGCCCATATTTTGCCTGCCTTTTGCTTTATATCCATTGTATAGGAGCAGCATTGCTCTTTGAGGTGCACTGTCTGTTTTCAGTGCACTGTCTGTTTTCAGTGCATCTCAGAAGTGGTTTCAATCTATTATCTGCTGCACTCAGTGCACACCTCGAGGTGTTCAGTGTCTTTCTGTTAGCTCTGACGACTTCCTTAAGACCAAACAGATCTGATGCAATGCTACAGTGTAGCTACAGTGTAGCTCTAGATGTGGTACTTAAAAGTGGGGTATTCCTAGTTGGAAATCTTAGTTACCCATCAGTACAAATGTGTGTTGTGTTGGATAATATGCATACACTTTGACTGAAATCAGAATGTGTCTGTTGTACATGCCGTAGATATCTAACGGGGGTGCAACTTAGTCATGTTCTAGGTGCAAACCACACAGATCACAAAGAGTGGTTAACTTGGTTGAAAAGAACAAACAAGTACGAAGCACATAAACTTTCTGCAAGCTTAAGTGTCAACAACAGAACACTTACACAACAGTTTAAGTGATGATTCAGAATGTTGTCCACCCAACTCAGGGCATCTATTGTCAGCTGGGTAGAGCAGAGAATCAAGTGTAATTGGAATTGAACACAGTATGCCCATATGCAAATTTAACTCCTTGTCAATATGTTTTGTACCATTTCTACAAATTTACACTGGCCAGAGTATGGTCCATTTTGAGTTTAAACATGATATGTCAGACATAGTGACTGATAGTTCAACATTTAACAGCAGTGCGGCTCAAAGCTTATAAAGATTACATAGCTCATGATGATGATGTTTCAAACAACAAATTATATCATCCTCAAATAGCTTGTCCTGCGCAGAACCTTGCTCCCATGGCTTCATGCTATTATACCACAGGAGCGCTATTATACAGCAAGAGCTAAACGGGTGCTCTAATTTATTGTATAATAATTATAAAATTTCCAGAATCCCTTTCAGACCTTAGATTATGAAGTTCACTTCACATTTCTATGCCCTAATGTGCAAGAGGGTCAATTCCTTTCCTCATGTGTGGATCGTCAGTGCGGAATTAACCCACAGCTCTCCTGTGTCCGAGTCGACAGGTGAACACTTATGCATTACGATAATTTTATTGTAGACACCGTGTAAATTCATGACAATCGATTTCCGAAAATCGACCAGAATTTCAAGCAATCAGAATGAACTCCTGAAGAAACAATTCCTCATAATTCTGCAACTTAAAATGTTTGTTCTCATTCAAAGAACATGAAGAAATGAAACGATGTACGTCTATGTTGAATTTCATCTTCCTAGAGAATATCTTTGAGAAAACATATTTTGAAGATATGAGCCACCAAACGTTGCTCTAACATACTGCCAGACATATGTAGTCGAGGTTTCATATACTTGAGTATACATCATACATGAAGAGGTTGAAGTGTTAGTGAGGAAGATGTCCAGATGATCCATATCTCTCTCTTTCCATTGCCATGTGTCTCTGCAGGGCTTCATGTGCAGCTGCTTGGGCAGACAGCTGAAATAGATAAGATAACAATTGTCATATATTATTTGTTATGTCTTAACACTTTGAAGTGTGTCTGGCTGAATGGATTAGAGCGCTGGCTCCCATGCGGGAGACCCAGGCTCTATCCCTAGTAAGGCCAAGGAGTTTTTTCTGTCGGGGCATAAAGAAAATCATAACCTGAACAGTTTTATGGCCATTAAATTCCACGGGCACATGTCCCCCAAACCTGAGCCACAATGTTAGAATGACAATTTCCTGAATTCTTTTCATCATGAAAAATTAAGTATATACCCTATCAACACAAAAATAATTCAGACACGTCTCTGCCATCTTGCTAAACTAATTTGCAACACACACATGAGTTGTGTTTGATATCAAATTTGTACACAATTTATCTCTGGTCACCGACAAATAACGATGGAGTCTTCCCAGTCCAAAATTTCAGGACGTGTGATGTTTATATTCAATGTTGAAATATCGGGACCACAGGTTCTAAGGTTTAAGTTATGTATGTTGCAGTATATGTGTTGCTGGAGAATATGAAACACAGGATATGGTTGAAGTTTTTGATGTGAGCATGTACTAATGTACCTCACTTTTAGCCCCTCCTTACTTTGAGGTACAACAATAATAAGAAGTTTCAACATTATTTTTATGTTATAAAAGTAGGTCACTCTTGAACTCCAGCAGCAGGAAGATGACAAATGTAGTCACAGAACACAGGTGTATTTGAAGTGCTGTTGTAAGATGAAAATAAGATGTTGAAACTAGACGGGTTGTCTATTGTCTATTCCCAGGTGCAAGATGTAGTTGGCTGTCCACTCTTGCTGTTAAACATAGGGATGGGAGCTTTAATTTGCGTTCTACGGCTAGATGAGTCACCCTTATTGTGTTATATCCGTGTTTATGTAGTGTGGTCTTGATATTGCCAACCCATCTTTTACTTGGTCTTCCCTTAGCTCTAGTTATAATCTAAAAGTAAAAAATGTCTAAAGCTGAGGTGGTAGTACTATTACCTAATTTTATCTGGGTTGACTAGTGTAGGCTCATCATCATCAAATAGCCTGTCCTGAGCAGAACTTTGCCAATTTCAAAGTCCTTCAGAATTTCTCTCACAGGCTAGATGTCCTGCCTCTGCAGCCGTCATGCTTAACTCATCAGTTACACCCTGATTCCATTTTCTATTTGGTCTTACTCTTCTCCTCTTTGCCGGGATGCCTCTTCCATAACGATCTTATTCAGTTCTTCGTGTCTCTTTATATATCCAAAATAGGTAAACACGTAAAAACAAAGTACTACAGTTTTACAAAATACATAAACAGTGACGATAAACAGCAACGTTTGACCAAAAGGCCTTTATCAAGCAAACAATACAACAAGAATGACGAATTTCGAGGAACACTACAAATGGACGATTACATGTGGAAACATAAACCTATCTGATGAAAATCTGGGAATAAAACATTATTTACAGAACGTTATTAGAGTCACTTTGGCACCATCCAATGTGGCCGTCGGCGCTGTAATACATGTGCATATGTAATACAGACCCGTACTGTCTCTTTTCCAAAAGCTACCTATACCATTCAAGACAGTTTCTCGTGTGAGTCCCGCAATATCATCTATGCTATCACCTGCAAGCGATGCCATAAGGCCTATATTGGTGAAACCGGTAAGAGGCTCAGTGACCGATTGGCCCAACACTTACGCGATATTCGCCAATGCTCTGTGACTCCTGTGGCCACTCATTTCAATGATACTGGCCATTCAGGAGTTGACGATGTCAAGGTCACAGCCATCCGATCATGTTCCTCCGATGATCTCAGTCGATTCGCCCTGGAGAACCGTTTTATTTCATTCTATGGCACTTTGCGACCTCTTGGACTCAACGCATTACATTCCTATGCTTCTTAGTACTGTCTTATCTAGTGCCTTGTTATCTATATGTGTGTTTGCTCCATATATGTGTCATTTATCCACTATATTGTTTATTGTTCCTCTCCTTTTCCACTCTCGGTTTTTGTGTTGCACTCATTTCGTTGTTCGTTTTTATTCCCAGATTTTCATCAGATAGGTTTATGTTTCCACATGTAATCGTCCATTTGTAGTGTTCCTCGAAATTCGTCATTCTTGTTGTATTGTTTGCTTGATAAAGGCCTTTTGGTCGAAACGTTGCTGTTTATCGTCACTGTTTATGTATTTTGTAAAACTGTAGTACTTTGTTTTTACGTGTTTACCTATTTTCCAAGTTTTACTGCAGTCTCCACCCTTTTTCGATATATCCAAAATACTATAATTTTCTCATTTTTATTTGTAGCATCAGAAGGTTTTCTTTGATTTTGAGTTCTTTATGGGTAGATCTATTATATAGTGTAGGCTAACCTGGAGATTATCACAATGTTTTTCAATTGTAAAGCATATGCTCTAACCACTTGATCACACAATTAACTAGTCTATGAACAAGTTTGATGTAATAATGATCTGTGATAATAAATATATGACTGATGCTAACCTGATGAGCTAGAGCAGGGTCAAGGAATGGTCCACCTCTGCTGTAGAGTTCTCTATGTAGAAGCTCCTCTCTACTGCCTGCAGCTGTCAAAAGTGGATGATGTGCTACTCCAGGCGGCAGCCCTGATAAAGCATTTGCTGAGGAGACAGGAACTGAGCCACCAGGGCCTGAAGCCAATGGGTCTGCACCTTGAAAAAGTTGAAAAAATGAAGAAAGAATAGTGTGTAAATCAATACAGTGGTAAGAAGACTCTATAATTAGATAACTAAACAAAATTATTGTAACAATCAAACTACAATTTAACTCATCCATTAATAATGATGTAGATTGGTCTGTTACCAGGGTCACCATTTGGAGGTGGGGAAGAATCTAAGACATCAATAGTTTGTTGACCTAGACATCTCATTCTCTGTGTCTTAGGCCAGTATCTATCTATTTCCTCTTATGTCCCGGTTGACACATAAGGCTTCCACAAGACTTTCACTGTTGCTGTTCTGCTGCCTTTCTACCAACCCACATCAGGCCACACTCCTTGAACTCTCTCTCCAAAGTTCTCCATGTTTCCTTTGGACGTCCAGTCCTTCTCTTCCCATCCGCTATCCATCTGAGATCTATCCTAGCCAATGTCCCTACTGGCATACAACATACTTGTCCAACCCACCTTCATCTTTTAATGATGGTCTCCAAAGATGCATAGTCCGTTCGTTTCAATAGCTCCTCATTTCTTATGGTCGCCCGAGTGGTCACCGGGGCCCGATTTTGGGGTGTAAAGAATAGAACCACTGTTACCTGCCATGCATGTTGTAGAGGCGACTAAGGAAGTTTGGCTGAAATCGGATGCATATGTCCTAAACTTGTAGAAGTCTATGTGGTTAGGGGCCTACCAAACCAATGTGCAACGTATACACGTTCTTGGTAAAGATCAAACATATCACAAAGAGTGATTAAAATTGGTTGTAAAGACAGACGCAAAGAAGAAGATTTCTCATGGTATTTGGCCAGTAAATGTGTAGGATTCACTTGAACTTAGGCCCATAATCTGGGACTAAATCACCAACATATACAGTGTCATTTCTGGTGTGGACAATTTTCTAGTCTCTATCTCTCTTTAGTCAGACAGCAACAAATGCATAACATTCTTCTCTGTACTTGGCCAACATCTGTATTCTATTCTAGCTGTGATTCATTTCTTGAAGTTCCTGTTCTACTGTTCTTCTCCAGGTTGTTTTGGGTTTTCCTCATATTCATTTACCCTCCAATGACCATCTCAGTGCAGTTTTAGTGACAGAGTTAGTAACAAAGTGTATCACATGTCCGATCCATCTTCAGAGTCTCTTTAGGATGATAGTGATCATATTCTCTTGTTGACACTGTGTAAACAGTTCTTGGTTAGAGATAGTCCTTGGTCACAACACATATAAGATTTACATAAGATTACTTAAACAGGAAGGTCTCAGCTGCTGTGCATGAGCTCCATGAGCACCAGCGAGAGTCCCGATGTAGTTTGAAGATGGTGAAGATATTTTTGAAATGACTTATACTTTAAATCTTTTCTAATGAATTATGCAGGGGCAGCGGATTTTCAGCCTGCTCTTCTCGATTTTGAACTGCCAAGGGTTCTTTTATGTGCTCAAATTGACCACAGGACCTATGTTTTATCGTCCATCTCCGACAGGACTAGGAGCTCAATCTCACCTACACTGAGATCAGGGATCTCTGGAAAAATATCCAAATGACTCCACTAGGGAGCGAACCTGGAACCTTTAGCACGAGAGATGAACACCTAGCCTCTATGCCACAGATACCCCTCTCTCCGCAGTTTTCTCTATTCAGATGAAAATGGGTTAGCTTTCTGAACTTAGAGAAACTTTGGAAGTGCAGCATGAGATGTGTGTATGTGCTCTAATTTGTTCAGTTAATAGTAATTGAGATATTACAGTCAGAGCTACTGTGTCTGTGCTCTGATTTATTTACATTGAGTAAAGATGAGAAAAAATGTTGAGAAATAGCTCTTTTGTGCGCTGTGGACATGGTGCCTTTCACTGCCTCTGCTATTTTTGTGGTGTGGTCCATTGTTTGCGTGAGCAACCTTTTTCCCTGATGTCTTCATTCCTAAACCGGTCTATTTTTGATACTCCCAGCATTCTGCGTAGACACTTCATCTCTGTCATAAGTAGTTTTCTACTACCGTTTGATGTCAACATCCAGGTTTGGAACTGGTAGCATAATGTGGGGAGGAAGATCATGTTGTAAAATTATCTTTTAGTGTTCATGGTGACATGCTTGCATTTCAAAATTGCTTCTATTTGTCCAGACATTGCCACGGTGTCTAATATGACATCTTTGACTGATTTTTGCTATGTGGCTTGCTTTTCTTATATCAGTGTCCCTTGTCATTCAGGTGAGGTTTACTCCGACTACAGATGTACTCGACATGTAATTTAGATCTCCAAGGGAAGGATCAGGGAACCTGTAGTTCAACCACACGTGTGCACCATGAAAATTGTAGCCCAATATTGGTCTAAAACCATGGAATTTCCATGGCATGTGGCTACTAACGAAGTGTATTATCTACTTCGATCTGTTGTTCAAGTCGAACTGGATGCCTGAGAGGTAGAGTGGGGTGTGTTTAATCAGTGTGCCACAGGAACCATCAGTATGCATACTCTTCGATTTCTGTTGGGGGAGACTATGGGTCTGCCCAGAGTGCAATGACATCAGTTTAGTAACCAATAACCAATTATCTACTTCGGTATTGAAGCACACCCTCCCCCGTCGATGGAGATATTTGTAGTGCTTTCCTATCTAGCAAATGTCATTACTTTGGTCAATATGAAACAAAAAATATGCATGACAAAAAAAAACCAGAAGTAATCTTCAACCTTAACAATATTGTCAAATGAAATGAGAATATATACACATGAATATAAACCTTGGAGTGCATTTCTAATTTCAAATAATGATTGAGTTGTGTACAATGATATTTTGTAACTACTTTTTCTTGCAATCTATTCAAAATCAGAAGGTTTTAAAAAACCAGAATTTAACCAAATGAAACTACAAATATAGAAGTGACAGTTTACATGGCAGAAGCTGCTTGATAATAAACATAACTTGATCAATAAGAAATAGTTTCACTGTATCTAATTACGTACGGCTAAGGAGGATTGAAAATTTAATAAAACTAAACTTCACCATTTCTAGGTGGCAACTACTTTCCCTAGTTTATTTTTCCTCCCTCAGCGAGTCAGGAATACTATGATTGTCTAATTATGTACGGCTAAGGAGGATTGAAAATTTAATAAAAGTAGACTTCAACATTTCTAGGTGGCAACTTCTTTCCCTAGTTTATTTTTCCTCCTCAGCAGTCGGGACTCTCTGACAGTAGGGTCAATTGGAGCATGCAATAATCCAGGAAACAATCAGTTTAGTTTCAGTTTAGAATATCTTCATTGCACTCCGGACACATCCATAGGTGCTCCGATCTCCATCACAATATCTCCACCAGCATTCAGCGACTGAGCATACGAGTTCAATGTTGATTTATAAGACTACTCATGTACCTGTTATGTTGTTCTTTTTCTGACAACTCAAATATTCAATCTTAGCTCTTGCAATCTAATAGCTGTAGTGGATTGGTTTCAATGAAAGTCTTCATTGCGAGCATACTCT
Source organism: Arion vulgaris (assembly GCA_020796225.1). Taxonomy (NCBI): domain Eukaryota; kingdom Metazoa; phylum Mollusca; class Gastropoda; order Stylommatophora; family Arionidae; genus Arion; species Arion vulgaris. Next base: position 71,592,308 of record CM036758.1, read on the forward strand.
ATCATCAGAGGAACATGATCGGATGACTATGACCTGGATATCACAAGCTCCCAATTGGTCCATTCCATTGAAATGAATGGCTACAGGGGTCACAGAGCATTTGCATACATCCGGTAAGTGTTGGTTGTAACGGTCACTAAGCATTTTGCCAGTTATGCCTATATATGCCTTGTATCGATAAAGAAAGAGTACAACAATACAGAGGCATGGTACTTTTATAAAAGACACCCCCAAATATAATCAATGTTTCAACCACATAGAACTTCAATGAGCAAAGGATACATAAGAAATGAGCATGTCAATGTCTGAGAAACTACAGTTATCACATATTCTAAATGGAAAGGTATTGGAAAACTACAGTTGATCACATATTCTAAATGAAATAACTAGAAAAACTATAGTTGATCACATATTCTAAATGGAAAGGTATTGGAAAACTATAGTTGATCACATATTCTAAATGGAAAGGTATTGGAAAACTATAGTTGATCACATATTCTAAATGAAAGTAACTAGAAAAACTACAGTTGATCACATATTCTAAATGAAAGTAACTAGAAAAACTATAGTTGATCACATATTCTAAATGAAAGTAACTAGAAAAACTATAGTTGATCACATATTCTAAATGAAAGTAACTAGAAAAACTATAGTTGATCACATATTCTAAATGAAAGTAACTAGAAAAACTACAGTTGATCACATATTCTAAATGAAAGTAACTAGAAAAACTATAGTTGATCACATATTCTAAATGAAAGTAACTAGAAAAACTATAGTTGATCACATATTCTAAATGAAAGTAACTAGAAAAACTATAGTTGATCACATATTCTAAATGGAAAGGTATTGGAAAACTATAGTTGATCACATATTCTAAATGGAAAGGTATTGGAAAACTATAGTTGATCACATATTCTAAATGAAATAACTAGAAAAACTATAGTTGATCACATATTCTAAATGAAAGTAACTAGAAAAACTATAGTTGATCACATATTCTAAATGAAAGTAACTAGAAAAACTATAGTTGATCACATATTCTAAATGTAATCAGTTTGGAAAAACGAAACTGGAAAAAGTAATCAATATCCATACACCCTCTTTCCTATAGGCGTGCAGTTCTTTTGAGCAAGTTTAAATTGTCAGCATCAAGTTCTTAGTAACTCCAGCGATAATTTTAACTTTTGTGTAAAACAATCAGAGCACCTGTTTCCATTTGGGTAATTGGAGAATAAACTGTGCTGGGTATTGAACACCACCCAGTAGTCCCTTACTTCTTCTTCGAACTCTCCATATCGACCACTTCATGATTTATATGTGATCCGAGTCCAAGAGCAATTGTACGTTGTGCCAGTTATGTGCCTACAAGTAGGCCAGCACATCCGTTTTCTTTGATGCTTTTTATTTACTAGGGTAGCTTCCTAGGCCCCTACATCAGTCGCCTCTTACAACATGCCTTCTAGGTCGCAGTGGTACTATTCTTTGTTTGCCTTGCAGGCCCCAGCAACACATGGGTGCCTCTTACTTAATTACACAGACTCCCTCTAAATGTATCAACAACATCTAAACAAGTCTTGGATAACACATGATACTATCAAATTAATATACAGTTATAAAATAAGTATTACCAATATGAGGGGAGTTATACAACAGGAAATAGTGGACAGAATTCTGGGCTAGTGCCTGGACTTACGAGAGAACTGATAGATCAAGTGGTTGGGGTCTATGATCGGCCGAGACTCTGGCTTTGTGCGGAGGTAGCACTCGTCGACCACCCTCTGCATGAAAACATGCTGTTCGCTAGTAAGCCGTTGAGAGTAATATTGGTAAACCATTCGGCTTGTGAGTTGGTCAGTGTTGGCGGTGGCGCTGGTGGGACTTACAGAAGCACCATCTGCAATGACAAGGGGGGATAAGTCAGTAAGGCTTGCAAACAGAAGGACAAAAGAGCCTTATACCCGCCAGCTGGCCACTGTAGACAGCATCTTTTTGATATGAAAAAAAAATTTCTGGATGATCCAGTCATCAATATGGATCTCTCAAATTGAGTATTTATATATCATAATGAAACAGTTCATACCTACTTTGTGTTACCAGAGTCAAACATGGACAAAGCGCAGAAACAAAAAATAGCTACATGTGAAACGCAATGCCTATGAAAAGCTACAAACAACACTAGAAAAGACAGCATCACCAACATAATCATAAGAAAGAAAGTTGGCACAGAACTTTGCTTGAATTACATTGAGAAACAAAGAATGAAGTGATTTGGCCATTTAATAAGAATGAATCCAAACTCCACAGTATACAGCGTCTTGTACAACAGAAGGCAAGAGGAAGACCACGAAAAAGATGGCTAGATGGCATGACAGAATCCTATCAAAGAGCAACAATAACTATCAGCCAAGACACTAAAAAACCACAAGACAAAAACAGAAAACCACGACACTGGGCAACAACCCGGTAGCAGTGTGACGACAAAAGAAGAAGAATATGAATGAAAGCAACTAATAACTGGATACTATATGCAGAATGTGACATGCATTTATTTACACATTACACAAATGTTGTTGTATCACTAACATTCAAACAAGTACTGAACAAATATGATCTATCTGTTACACCCAATGATGTCCGAGGGTGGAATTACTAGATAAATTAAATCAAGTATTGAACCAGGTATGATGCCAGATTGCTAATGTTCTTATCTTGAATTCATTTATCTTATATAATAATAGCTGTCCATCGCAAGCGATGATTACAACAGCCTCAGACGTATGCTGCTACACCTCTCTGGTGTGTGCGGAGGTGAGTGTAGAGTCCAATCCTAGAACAAAATCTCCTACCACAGGTGGGGCATACATGATCGAGGTTAGACATGTGGGTGTTGTGTGTATCTTATATAAAAACAGTGATAGCAATCATGTTAACTTATCTTTAAACAGATATATCTAGCACTAGTGAAAGTTCATAGATTGTTTGCATGTGTAACAAGTATAAGCAACTTAGATCAAGTAACTAGCCAACAAGAGAATATAACATGATGCAGCACTTAAGATGAACTGACAACAATGAATAAAACATAATAGCTAGGTTTTTGACTGCACTCCAAGGTTTAGATCCAAGTAACTAGACTGTACTACTGTACCTGGGATGCCAGCCAAGGGGTGTGACTGGTATAAGTGTTGGGCATGAGCTGCCAGAGCGTGAGGAAAAACAGGTGGAGCGAGGCCATGGGCTTGAGCATGGGCAACAGCTTGGGCATGTGCCACTTCTTGTTGGTGGAGGTGGAGATGTGTGTGGGAGTGTGCATGTGTGTGCGTGTGCGCATGCTGTGTGGCGGCGGCAGCAGCAGCTGCTGCGGCCCCTGCCAACTGTAGTCGAGCCACAGGATCGTTGGCCAAGGCTGCATATCGTTCGCGGTCTCGCTCACGCTCTGCAGCCTGGCGTTCTGCAGCCTGACGTTCCTGGGATAACCGCTCCACTGCACTGGCGTATGATATATCTGCAACTAGTTGTGGCAGGTTGGCTGCTAATCCTGTTGTGTACAATTTTGTTTGAGTAAAGACACACAGTTAGCATAAAAGTCAAGAAAGTGTTCACAATCAAATCAGAATTTATCTAAACCGTAATCACATTGTTCTATCTTTTCTTTTGTCCTTTTCTGCTTTTTTGCTGTTAGGCGTAGCAGGTTTAACTGATGATTGGTTTCCGAGATAGTGCAAGCTCGGTCGCTTGATATGCTGTGGTATTGTGGAGTTTTATGATGTCTGTAACTCCATCAATTCATCTTTTTTTCCTGGTCTACCCCTTCCTCTTGATGATTCAATTTACATGTTGTATGATCTTGCAACTGGTGTATTTGTGTTCATTCTCACCTACTGGCCAAACCATTTGAGTCTCTATTTTTGAATGAATCTAATAGGTGTTGTTCCGACTGTTCTTCTAATTTCTCATTTCTTATATGGTCTCTGCTTGTTTTTTTACTGCTTTCCTCAAGCATCATTTTACAGGTGGTAATTTTCATTTCTTGTTCTTTTGTTAGTGCCCATGTTTGGCACTGGTAGCATAGTGTTGGTATGAAGATTGCATTTATAATACTGTCTTTTAGTAGATCACATTGTTAACTACTAAAAAACCAGCGAGCCACAGGAACTATTAGTATGCATACCCTTCGACATTTGTTGGGGGGGAGACTGAGCTCCTATGAGTCTGCCTGGAGTTCTGTGACGTTAGTTCAGTAACCAAAACCTACTAAAATAATTTATTAAACAACTGCTACATCTCAGTTAAGACACCCTTTAAACATGTCACACTTTATAATACACAATATTTATATTATAAGTATGTGATCGGTAAAATCGAGGGTAGATGGGGCAGAAAGAGAAAATTTTGGATAGCCTGATTTTATGGCATGGAAGAGCGTCAACATCTGAGATTCGTGTTCTTCCATGCCTGATGTGATAATCGTTAATCTTCAACTTGCTGTGATACCTGCCCCCAATAAATCTACTTATTCTGCTCTGTTCCTTATGTATCTTTATGCCCGCCTGCCCAGCGTGTTCGTAGCTAGTTGGACAACGGGTGACAACCCCCTGTGAGTGTGGTTCAATTCCGCGGGCTGGCAGAAAAGTCACAGGTTATCCAGATTTACGGTGTTCGTGGCACCAAACCGAAGGATTATGATGTCCATGGCATCAAGCCGAAGAGCATCTGGATCCCCCCCCAAAAAAATGTATCTTTATATCCATAAAAATCAATGGGTTCAAATCTGGACAGTGTTATTCTGTTAATTAGTTCATTTTTTCAGAGACCCCTTGAGTTATTTCCAGAACTACAGAGTCCATGTTTTGTGCAATACTCTTGGCAGGTGGCGTGCCATTTCTGCGGAGAGGTACAGAGTCCATGTTTTGTGCAATAATCTAGGCAGGTGGCGTGCCATTTCTGCGGAGAGGTACAGAGTCCATGTTTTGTGCAATACTCTTGGCAGGTGGCGTGCCATTTCTGCGGAGACGGACAGAGCCACACAGGGTAAAACCCGGTGCAGTGATGTCAATCTTTGTCTTTAAACCCCCCCTTTAGTTTTCTTTCAGTTTCTCATTTATTATCTTAATTCTGTTCATTTAGCCCATCTGTTTGACATTGTCAGGCTGCTATCCATCTGCACATCTTTCCTTGGTCTCATGTTCAGTATGTTGAATTCTTTTCTCACCAATCCTTAGATCCATACAGGGGGTCATTTAACATTGAGTTGTTATTATTATTATTATTATTACTACTAGTCTGTCTTTGATCACAGATGATTGTCACTGACTATCTCTCTTCTACACCCTCTGCCCCTAGGGAGGCATAGGTCCGCAACCAAGGCCTTCCAAGCCCGCCTATCCAAGACGATCTTTTCCAGATCTCTCCCCAATTTCTTGCCTTGAGTCCCTCCTTGTGTGGTCTTTCCTTGGGTGGCAAACTATGAATATTCCTAGTTGTGGTTTCTGTAGCAATCTAGTGATTTTTACAGGGTGGGGTGGCTAGCCCCAAGCCCAACCTCCTTAGTCGCCTCTTATGAAATGCGTGACAGGTAACAGTGGTTATATTCTTTACACCCTAATATGAGCCCTGGTAACCACTGGGGAGCTCATTGACTATAATATGATCTATTTTATGGAGCAAGGTACTTTCTCTACTTTATAGTCAACCTTGTAAAGTGTGCACATCCTGCAATACTGCCACAGCCTGATGAGTGTGAGAATGGAAATCTGGTTAACAGGAACAATCCTTCAAAACAAACTATGGAGGATTGGTGAAGATCACAACGCCCTGCTTATGACACATACCTGAGTAGTTGAATAGCAGAAGTTGATAGCAGAAGAAGAAGAATGTTGGCGTCATCAGTTCTTTCATTATTGCCAGCCATGAGATTCTGAATCTATGAATGTCCATTCTGCAGCATAGTTTGATTTTTTTTCATCTCTCCATACTATAGTTTTCTTCTTCTTTTGTCTAGATAGGGGTTTAACTCTGCATGAATGCCCCTGCCAGAGTACAGAAGTTGTCTGCTTTGGTATGATCTCTAATTGTAAATATTGTAGAACTTGGTAGAATTTGCAGGGAGTACACAATCTTGCAGGCATTGCTCAGGGAATGATTAGAGTATTCTCTCTCTCTCGTGATCACCGCCCAGACCGATGTACCAGACCTCCTCATAAATTCTATTCATGTGGAAATCTGATTCATGCAGCCTTAGCATTGGTGTTTTATGTCACATCTTCAGCACCATTTGGAGCTCTGGTGCTTATCCTTCGGCGATGTGTCGGTTTCAGCCAGCGTTTACTCGGTTCGCTCTCCGTTCTGTAGCCATCTTGTGTTTTTTACGGTGTGGGGTAGCAAGCCCCATGTCCGACCTCTTTAGTCGCCTCTTACAACATGCATGACAGGTAACCATGGTTCTATTCTTTACACCACAATTTGGGCCCCGGTAACCACTCAGGCGATTAGAGTATTCAAGCCGCCAAACCATGATATGGTAAAGAGATACTCTGTTTTAGTTATACCAATTTTTTATTTTAACAAAATACCACAGCTAACACACAACAACCAATGTGCTGTGAGATACATACCAAAACATGTATTGTATAAACATAACCTACCTAGTCTATCCAGTTTCTCTCTCTCTCTTGCCAACAAATCACTAGCCAGACTGACAGGAGGATACACTCCTGGGAGATGGGCACCCGCAGCACTGATGGATGGAGCTCCATGTTGCAGTAAGTGACCACCAGATCCTGGTGGGAAGCCCATGCGTCTCTGCAGGTCAAGCCAGCTTGGATCTGTTAGTTGTCCAGCTGCTCCAGGAGGAAGGAGACGCTCTAAGCCTAAATATGGACAACACAAATAGTATAAACAATAATATATAAAATATTTGGTACAACATTTATATGGTCAATAATTATGCAATCTATGTCGGATTCAAACCCATGGCCTTCAGAACACAAGGCAAAGGACCTAACCACAGAGACCCCTTGTAATGAACAAGATTATGTTCAAATTTCTTTTGTATAGATTGAGCATTCTACATAATACAGGGTTCTCATACTTATTACAGGATGTTCTACATAATACAGGGTTCTCATACTTGCTACAGGATGTTCTACAATTTATTAAGTTATCCTATTTGTTATGGCAATATATTATTTGTAACTGTTCCGTGTTGGTTTGGTCAACAAAGTCAACCATGACGTTACCTCTATATGACGCATGCCTGGGAAATGTTCTACGAGTAGCTGAGTTGCTCAAGCGTCAACTATCCCCTTCTTAGCTTTGCTGAATCCTGAGGAGTGCAAGAACGAGGTCTGGTATCAGTTTGGTTGCAGGAGCTACTGGTAGGGCATCACATGAGGTCTGCCTGCCTGTTTATGAAACCCTTTGCCTCTCCTGAGTCTCCCCCAAGATAGTAGAGCTATTTGCCCATAGCTGGAAGGCTGGTTCTTGGATATCAGGGTAACTGTGCAGCCTACTTAATAAGGAATTGTTCATTGTCTATTTGAAGATCATCTTCATCTGACATGTCCATAATTTCTCAGATCTCCTCCCAAGCATGTATTTCAGTGTGTTTAGGCTAATAACTCCCGTTCTGTGTTGATTGATGTTTCTACTGGGGTTTCTCTGTGGTTTTCCGTCTCGCAGCACAACCTGCGCAACCGAGATAGAGAATACCTTTTATCTTCTTCGTTGAAATCTTCAGAGCGTAATACGGAATATGACATTCTACTTGCTACAATAAATCTGTTAGTTACTTTATGGTGTTATACTAATTGTTACGGGATATCCTATTTGATACTGTGTATCAAACTTGTTACAAGAATGTTATAACTGCTAATTGACACACACAAACATATATATACAGTAGAACCTGGTTATGTCGCCGGCCTAGGGGTTTGCCAAAAAGCGTCGGGATAACCGATGATCGAGATAACCGAAAACCAATATGGCGGCAAAATATTAACATGTGCTTGAAATTTCTTTATGTACATGATGTGCGTTAATAAATGAGAATGTACATGCACGTGTTATTTGTTTGATGAAGCGATCGGCATGCTATAAAAATGTACATACATGTTTGCTAACAACAAAGGCATATGTGCACCAACTAACAGCAGAAATTTACCAATATAAAATAAAAACCACCGTCGATTCTCGATTCAAACCTTTATTTATACAAACTGACACAGCTCTGAAAAGTATCGTACCGCGTTACTATGGTTTCTTTACAAAGTCTAAAATGCTTTGTTGCTTTTGCCTTTAACAGTCTGCTTGAAAACAAATGCTTCAATATTATTTATGCTGTCTAAAACAGTTTCATCTCCTACAAAAGAACCATACCGTCAAATTTTCTGTAGCATTTCTACCACCTCACCATCTGAGGGAATTGGTTCCAAATCTTCGTCCGCATCTTCTTCATCTTCTTTGTCATTGCCGCATGCAGATGTGCTTGCCAGTGCTGACTGCACACTTGATACAATGTCTTCATCGGTGGTCACGCCATCAGTAACGACGTCTTTGTCGATTTCTATATATTACTGTATATATTACTGTAGCATAAGTTAACACCCATGGTCATGGGGATCGAGATAACCAACGTTAAGTGGCAAATTTGGCCCTCTTTTGTGCTCGAGATATTAGGGTTCGGCGACATAAAAGAATCGAGATATCCGATGAGAAAATGCTAAGACAAAGAGAGAATTTGGCGGTTCCACTTCAAAAGCGTCGACTTAATAGGGTTGGCGAGTTAACCGAGGTCGAGATAAGTGGGTTATACTGTATGGCCTTTTCGTCTTTACAGACGACCAATTGGCAAGTGTTTTCCACTCCCTTTGTGTCTAGCCTGGGCAGCTGATACGGATGTGTCTTGCCCATTTTGGACAAAATCCTCTCTCTACCCTACTGTTTCATCCAAAGGAAAGACAAAGTCTATACGTTTGGAACCAAGCAGGGTTTGCAGGAAATGCCAAAAGAAGGAATGGAATACACACCTAACCATCAACTGCCTTAGGGTTCCTTCCTCTGGATGTTTGATCAAGGTTTACTCCTCTAGCCCTCTGCATTACCGTGCTGACCCACAAGGCAGTAGGGATTTTCTATTAGGGTTTACTCCACAAGTAATTGACATAACAACCAAAACAATAGCACTTACCAGGTTTCAGCTCCATATCTTGCTTCATCTTCTCCCTCAGTTCTAGATCTCTCAACTCCCTCTCTCTCATCTCCCGTTCCCTAGCATCTCTTTCCCTCTTGTCTCTCTCAAGCTCCATCTCCAGTCTCTCTCTAGATCCTGGGGTACATACCCACCGGTAACTCATAAGGGGTCAATGGCATGATGATGGGGCAGTCCTCCTAAAGAATAGGGTGGTCGTATCAAATCTTGACCAGTGAAGCGAAGTAATGACATGTCATCCAGACTGGCAGCTAAAGATGATAGGAATAAAGTGGAAGACAATGGTAAATAAGAATATCATGCAATTAGCAACAAAAACAACATTAAAAAAAAAAATATAGATAAAGACAAATTGATCGGATATAATCAATTAATGATGGAAAACTGACAGATAGATACACAACCACTCCCGCTAGCGCTCCCACTCCCTTTGTGTTCCGTTTGACACATAAGGCTTTTGCAAGAGATTTCCATTGTTGCTATTCTGCTATCTTTCTATTAGTTGTGTGCCCACACTGGGCTACAATCTTTCTCTCTCTCTCTCGCAATCACCGCTCAGACCGATGTACCAGATCTCCCCACAAATCCTATTCGTGTGGAAATCTGATTCATGCAGCCTTAGCATTGGTATGTTTTACGTCACATCTTCAGCACCATTTGGAGCTCTGTTGTTTATCCTTCGGCGATGTGTCCGGTTTCAGTCAGCGTTTACTCGGTTCGCTCTCCGTTCTGAAGATATCTAGTGTTTTTACGGTGGGGAGCTAGCCCCATGCCCAACCTCCTTATCCCTGTGTGAATTTTCTCATGATTGTATCTGTTGAGCAGTATCTGCTTGATCATTCTGTCCAAGCAAAATATTTTGAACATTTCTCTCAGGCAGGATGTATGAAATGCTTACAACCAAGATATTGCTAATTTAAATGTATGTCTATCCTGCCTACTCAGGCCATTCTAGAATGCTATGTTTTAGCAAGTTAAAGAAAAACATATTGCTAAAACAAATAATGCTGTAGGAATGTCAAGCACTATAGACCTCACAGTACTAGGCCTAAGTATTTAGAAGAAGGTCATATTTTCTTTCTATCTTATTCCTTACTAGTTCCGTAATGAGGTCTTAAATGAAGGTAAGACAAATTAGTAAGTCTTCAATGGAGGTAAGAGAAATGAGTCAAGTCTTGAATGACAACATATAAAAGTTCTTCAATAGAGGTAAGATAAAGTAGCAAGTCTTCAATGAAGGTAAGACAAAGTAGTAAAGTCTTGAATGAAGGTAAGAGAAATGAGTCGTCTTCAATGAAGGTAAGAGAAATGAGTCAAGTCTTGAATGAAGGTAAGAGAAATTAGTAAGTCTTGAATGAAGGTAAGACAAAGTAGTTAAGGAGGGATTCGGTGGTATGGGGATCATGAAGCTATTTTCGTTGTTTTCACATTAATGTAAAATTTGTATAACCATTTTGGAAAGATTATGACTTAGAATAGCAGAAAAAAATTATAAAAAAAAAAAAAATCAAAGCGTTGCCATGGAAACAATACAAAATGGCCGCCAAAAACAAAATTTCAAATCCTTACGGCTCTGAATCTAATGAATGTAAATGAATTCTGTTTTCACTCTAAGGTGCGCAATTGTAATATCTAAAATATTACACATGATTTTAGGATATATTAAATATTTAATTTTTTATAAATTTTGGGTAAAAATTCCCTCAAAATTCGGTCAAAAAGGCTGTTTTTGGGGTGTTTACCAAAAATTCATTAAAAATGTAATATTTAATGAATCCTAAAAATCATGTGTAATTTTTAGATATTACAATTGCTCACCTTAGAGTGAAAACAGAATTCATTTATATTTATTACATTCAGAGCCTTAGGTATTTGAAATTTTGTGTTTGTGGACATTTTTTAAAACTAATTTTTTTCTACTATTCTAAGTCATACTCTTTCAAAATTGTTATACGAATTCTACATTAATACCAAAGCAACGAAAAAAGTTTCAAGACCAGAATCCCCAAGTCTTGAATGAAGGTAAGACAAAGTAGTTAAGTCTTGAATGAAGGTAAGACAAAGTAGTTAAGTCTTGAATGAAGGTAAGAGAAATTAGTCAAGTCTTGAATGAAGGTAAGAGAAATTAGTCAACAATGACAACATATAAAAGTGCTTCAATGAAGGTAAGAGAAATGAGTCAAGTCTTGAATGAGTGAAACAAGTCATTCTTGACAAAGCTTTGTGGTGACAGACAATACCCGCATAAAGGAATCCTCCATGCATACCATAGACATGCGGTCTTGCATATTCATGCAGCTGTCTCAGGGCTGGAGTATCTGCAAATGGTCTGGGAGTATGTCGTTCAGCATAGCCTCCGCCGCTTCCAATGTTCATGTTATGAGGTTGGTGATTACTACTGCTGCTGCTGCTGAGACTGCTGCTCGCTGAAGATTTCTGGCCTTCAGAAGCAGAAGTGGCACGAGGAGGAGTTTCCACTCGTTTCTGTCAATATGAGTTATTTATATCTTACATTAAACTTTTAGTTCAACACTTCATATAAATGATGCCCAAGCAAATAAATGATGCCCAGGCAAATAAATGATGCCGAAGCAAATAAATGATGCCCAAGCAAATAAATGATGCCGAAGCAAATAAATGATGCCCAAGCAAATAAATGATGCCGAAGCAAATAAATGATGCCCAAGCAAATAAATGATGCCCAAGCAAATAAATGATGCCGAAGCAAATAAATGATGCCGAAGCAAATAAATGATGCCCAAGCAAATAAATGATGCCCAAGCAAATAAATGATGCCGAAGCAAATAAATGATGCCCAAGCAAATAAATGATGCCGAAGCAAATAAATGATGCCCAAGCAAATAAATGATGCCGAAGCAAATAAATGATGCCCAAGCAAATAAATGATGCCGAAGCAAATAAATGATGCCCAAGCAAATAAATTCAACTACACAAGCAACCCACAAACTAACGAGCAATCTTTGCACACTTGCAGAACAGGTTGGTCTCCAGATCAATTCTGCCAAGACCAAAATTATGGACCTCACAAACTCGACAGACAACATCGTAATAAATGGCCAAACACTGGAGAAAGTTGAACATTTTACATATTTGGGTAGTAAAGTATCAAACAACGGAGACACGATGAAAGAAATAAACTCTCGTATTGCTATAGCAGCTAGTGCCTTCACTAAATTAACGAATATCTGGCAATCTCAAGACTTTAGTATATGCACAAAAGTTAAATTATTTAGGTCATGTGTGATTCCTGTACTGACCTACGGTTGTGAAAGTTGGAAATCAACAAAGAAAATTGATAAGAAACTGGACAGCTTTGAGAATAAATGTCTATGAAAATTATTAAAAGTAAAATGGAGTGATTTCGTTTCTAACAACACGGTGAGAGATAGAACACACCAACAACCCGTATCAAATATTATAAGGAAACGTCGGTGGAAATATTTAGGTCATGTGCTTAGATCAGGCGAAAAGAGACTAAATCGACAAGTCCTTATGTGGTCACCAGTTGGGAAAGAAAACGTGGAAGACCAAAGACCACTCTTCGAAGAACATCCAACAAGAAAGTAAACTATTGGGATGTAAAACCATACAAGATCTGCAACTGTTAGCAAAGAACCGTATCACATGGAGATCTAAAACCTCTGCCCTATGTGCCGCCTTTGACGCGAAAGGAACAAACTAACTAAGCAAATAAATGATGCCCAAGCAAATAAATGATGCCCAAGCAAATAAATGATGCCCAAGCAAATAAATGATGCCCAAGCAAATAAATGATGCCCAAGCAAATAAATGATGCCCAAGCAAATAAATGATGCTCAAGCAAATAAATGATGCCCAAGCAAATAAATGATGCCCAAGCAAATAAATGATGCCCAAGCAAATAAATGATGCCCAAGCAAATAAATGATGCCCAAGCAAATAAATGATGCCCAAGCAAATAAATGATGCAGAAGCAAGTAAATGATGCTCATAATTCTACTTTCACTAACACTTCAAATGGCCAAAATTTGACTTTTTCGTACAACACTTCAGACTAGGGAAGACTGAAATGGGCTGGGCTTGGAAACAATGGTTGGAGTTGCTGAGGAGGTCTAGGCTAAAATCAGTTTTATTTTTGTGTGAGGGCATGCAGGTGTAAGGGAAAATTAACGCTCCAATAGGCTTGAATGTATGGTTACTGTCAAAATTGGATGAGCAATGGACCATGCTGATATTATAAATTCCCTGAGGGACAGAGGATGTGTAAATGTTTCAAGTAATAGTGGTGAATCTACAGCACTAACCAGACTGCAAGAATACTAATTTAAATGTGGTGTAGCTAGACAAGAGCACGATGCTGGTAGCCAAAGAAGAATAGTAAACCAACAAAGAACCGGTGTCATCACACGCTGAGAGACATACTGAGGAGATCGGTGCACTTATTGACTAATTGGTTAGATATGCAGTGATACTGATTCAACGACTAAACTAAACTAGACTGGAAACACCACCAATTTGACTTTTCATACAACATTTGAATAGAAGATCACCAAAGTGGACAAATGAAACATGCCTTAGAAATATTTGATTCGAGTCATGGGAGTAGTGGGTGTGGCTAAGTTGAGGATACCTCCAGTTGGGTATGACCACTTTGGACCATATGATGTAGTCTACAGGTTGTAAGAGAATCAATGGCAGAGTCTCATCTGGAGTAGAGCTGTTCAGCTCAAAGCATTGGTAAAGTAGTCATCACACATAAGTGAAGCTGACCTCTGTGCAAACTCATGCTCCATAGAGGATTCAAATGTTGACAGTAAACTAAAACTACTTTCTGAGACACACAGAGAGAATGAAGATACAGACATACACTGTACAGAGGATACAGATAAGGTGAAATAAATAGGCTAAGACAGGGTAAGACAAATATGGGAAAAGAGGGAAAGACAAAAAGAGACAAAAAGAGGAAAACATGTAGAAACGAAGGAGGTTAAGATTAATTGAGACAAGGAAGGGATAACAGGTTGAGACAAACAGAGGAAGACAGTGAGACAAAGAGGGGAACACAGGGTGGAACAAAGAAAGACAAACAGGGTGAGAGAAAGAGGGAAAGATCCAGCGAAACAAAGATATAGATATGGAAAGACACATGGATAAACTGAACATTACAGACAGATAAAAAGACATAAAGAGATGGAAAGACACAGAAATAGGAAGAAATACAGAGTTAATTATTCATACAGAGTTCATCAAACATACATTTTCATCTTGCATGTAAATCAGTAAAAGATACTTTCTATCATGTCCGCTTCTTTAAAACTACTAAATGGAGTAACAGCAATAATGTATCACAATAAGTGAAACTAAAAACACACACACACTTGTTGTTTGTTACATGGGATTAACCCTTTGAACCAGAGCTCCGATATTTCAGGATTGAATGTAAACATTGCAAATCCGAGCTCCCGATATATCGGTCTGAGAATAGTGGTTTTTTTCTCGGAATTTGAAAATAAATTGTGTTCAAATGTGACATCAAACACAGCCCTTTTTCTTCTTTCTCGAATCCTGTTTGCCTCACAGCGTCAGGTCAGGAAGAGATTTATAAAACGGGCCCTAGTATGCGCTTTGTAAATAGTCTCTTTCGTCGCCTCTGTTATCTCAAAGGTCCATCTTTTGCGTGGCCGGCCTTTTGCTTTGTACCCATTGTATCGAGCAGCATTGCTCTTTGAGGTGCACTGTCTGATGGTAATCTGCTTACGTGGCCGAACCATTTAATTTGTTGTTTCTTGATGAAGTCTAGTACTGATGTTGTACCCACTTTTTCCTGATGTCTTCATTTCTCAACCGGTCTCTTCTTGTTACACCCAGCATTCTGCGTAAACACTTCATCTCTGTTGTGACTAGTTTTCTTCTATCGTTTGTTGTCAGCGTCCAGGTTTGGCACTGGTAACATAATGTGGGGAGAAAGATTGTGTTGAACATTGCTCTTTTTGTGTTCATGGTGACGTGTTTGCATCTTAAAATTGGCGCCATTTGCCCTATCATTTGATTTGCTTTGTTGCATCTGTGTTGAATTTCATTAGTTATTCTTCCGTTTGCTGAAAAATGCTCCCCAGGTATGTGAAGTCTTTTACTTGATTTAGTGGGCGATTGTCGATGGAGATATTGGTAGTGCTTTCCTCTCTGGCGAATGTCATTACTTCTGTTTTGTCAATGTTTATTCTCATGTTGTATTCGTTACATGCTAACTGGAGTCTGTTGATGTGTTGTTGTAGCTGTTCTTCTGTTGTTGATATGATTGCCTGATCGTCTGCAAAAGAAATTCATTTAAGAGCTCTCCGAGGTTGTTTCCTTCGCTGGTGTTAGCTATTTTACAGATGTGGTCAATATACGTGATGAATAGCAGCGGGATAGTACGCAACCTTGTCTTACTCCTGACCCTACGTGAAACTTTTCTGATAATTCTGTATTTGTTCTAATCGTACATTGGCTGTCAGTATAAATGCTCTTGCGAGATGACGGGCACTGTTGTGTGATTTATTTGTACTGATAAGGTAATTAGTTAAGTACTCGTATTTTCATGTTGAAAAGATGTTCTAAAAATTTCAGAAATTGTCATTCTTCTTCTTTGCGTTTGTTCTTTACAGCCAATTTTAATCACTCTTTGTGATACGTTTGATCTGTGCCAAGAACGTGTATACGTTGCACATTGGTTTGATAGGCCCCGAAATGCATAGATTTCGACACATTTAGGACATCTGCATCCAATTTCAGCCAAAACCTCCTTAGTCGCCTCTTACAACATGCGTGGCAGGTAACAGTGGTTCTATTCTTTACACCCCAAATTTGAGCCCTGGTAGCCACTCAGGTGAGAAATTGTCATTCTAAAAGTATTACAACAGAGCAAGCTGTTGAACTTGCTTTGAATGAATGTGAAGATGAACTAGACTTAGAATGTAATTATTCTGATAAGGATATCAAAAGTGAGATAGATGATCATTTAGACAACGAAGTATTGTTTTAATCAATTGATATTCAAGCTATATATGTTCAATCTGGAGACAAATCTACAGATATGACAAGAGTATTCGTGGCCGTACCCACATATTATATCAAATAAAATTTAAAGCGTAGTATTCTGCAAAAAGATAATAAGCAGGGATAATGGGGTAAGTCAATAACAAATTATAGAGTACTTAAATGTGCTAAATTATTGTGTTTTAATATCACTCTGATATGGGCTGTTTTTTCTCAGGAGTTCCAGGGAAGGGATTTTTAAGGTACAGGTGGCCAGGTTTCAAAGGGTTAAGCCTGTATGTAGTCGAGGCACTTCTGTTTCAAACTGACATATGCCTTTTTTAGCTATATCAGAGCATCATTCTTTATGTATCATGCCCTATGCAGAATGTTACAGTCCATCTGAAAGAAGACTCTGTCTCTAAACAGATCTCCCACCTTCTCCGTTGGTCATGGTTTCTTTAATACCCTGTTGACAGTTATCTTTGTTGCTTTCTGTCTTGTCTGGTTAATGAACTAATGTAACATGGGCAGACCCATAGTGCTCAGTCTCCCCAATAGATGTCGAATAGTATACATACTGATGGTTTCTGTGGCTTGCTGACAGACTTCTCTCTCTGTCCCCTCAAGCATCCAGCTCTACTTATAGTATTTTAAATATAGGGGAAGACTGCAGTAAAACTATTTAGCAATGGTGAAACACGTAAAAACAAAGTACTGTAGTTTTACAAAATATAAAAACAATATGCAGCGATTGTTTCAACCAAAAAGCTTTTATCAAGAAAAGGATACAAGAGAGATGAAGAATTTCACTTCTTGTACAACATGTAGAATCAAACAAGTTCCTAAGGAAATGACTCCTTATTTCGTTATTCATTTTTAGTCAAATATTTGCATTTTAGAGCCGTTAGGAACTTATTGTTTGACTCTACATGTTGTGTGTTGTGCGAGAGGTGAAATTCTTCACCTCTCTTCTATCCTTTGCTTGATAAAAGTCTTTTGGTTGAAAGGTTACTGAGTATTGTTATTGTTTCTACGTGTTTTGCCAGCTCTACTTATACAACATGTAATTACAAACTCCTTAATTCACTGGGCAATCAATCTTAGTTTTTCTTGTATTCAGGAAAATAAAGAAATGTTCTTACCTTCTCTTCTTTAATATTGGAAGAAGAATGTGATGACTTTCTTATTCTCTCCTCTCTTTTCTTGGCTAAATTTGAATCTGATAATGGTCGAAATATGAAGTCTGTGCGTGAACACTGATTTCGTTCCCCTCTGTCAAACACTTTTACAAAGCTGCAAGACAAAATACAAGTGGTCGATATTTAGCGTTTGAAGAAGCATATAAAATGGTGACTCATAATTTTGGAGAGTCTGCATAGACCTCAGAAGGCTGAGATCATCTTTTTCAACAAGCTGAAGTTTGTAACTTTTGAAGAGACTAATGACTAACAAAAATGACTTTTCAATTAATTTAACTGTAGAAGTCTATGCGTTTAGGGGCATACCAAACCAATGTGCAATGTATATACGTTCTTGGCAAAGATGAAAAATTAATTTAACAATGGTGCCCTGCACATTATCAGCAGAGAGGACTAATATGGTAATCATAATGCTATTTCAGGACAAGTGTCCTGGAGATCTCAACAACCTGTCGACCAGCTATCTTTGAAATAATATCAAGTAGATACCTGAGAGTGAACAAAGAGGAATTTTGTTGTATAAACAATAGAGGAAAACTAGTCATGACAGAGATGAAGTGTCTATGCAGAATGATGGAAGTATCAAGAAGAGACTGGTTTAGAAATGAAGACATCAGGAAAAAGTGCAGTACAACACTAGTACTGAACTTCTTCATGCTCAATATTCTATATGCGTATATTTTAAATGTATATAAGTTATATATATATATATATATATTTGATTTTTATTGTTTATCTTCTTTTTCCATTACTAGTTTTTACATTTATTTCGTTATTCGTTTTTAGTCACAGATTTTCATTTTAGGGCTGTTAGGATATTGTTGTCGCAGTCTATATGTATTGTGCTGTGAAAGAAGTGAAATTTGTCACTCCTGTTGTAACCTTTGCTTGATAAAGACCTTTTGGTGGAAACATTGTTGTGTATTGTTATTGTATAACTACAGTACTCTGTTTTTACGTGTTTCGCATTGCTACAATTTTACTGCAGCCTTCCCCTATATCGATATTACTGAACTTCAAGAAACAACAAATTAAATGGTTCAGTCACATAAGCAGATTACCAACAGACAGCGTGTCTCAAAGAGCAATGTTACTCCGATACAGTGGATATAAAGCAAAAGGCCGTCCACGCAAAAGGTGGACCTCAGAAATAACAGAGACAGTGAAAAAACTATTGATAAAGCCCACAAAAGTTTGAGAGCTGCTGTAGCGTAGTTGTTAGTGAACTCGCTGCGCTAGGCTGGTGGTCTGGGTTCAGCTCCCGCAATGCGCGTGGAATTTTCCCGACCGCGACGGCTCTCAGGTCGACCCAGCCTCAACTGGGTACCAGACATGCTCTGGGAAAGTAAAGGCGGCGGCGTGATGCTGACCACACCACCCATTGTGTGCCGACGGTCAATGAAAAATACAGGCCTAACACTGTATTGACCTATATACCATGAGGTATGAAAGGGTTCCTTTACCTCTTTTTTTTTTTTTTACACAAAAGTTTGTTCTAGGAATATCTTCTTATCCTGACGCTGTGAGGCAAAACAGAATTAGTGAAAAGCAAAAATAAGAAAAAATACATACACAATGGTTCTGTCTAGCTATATCCTTTTTTGTTTTTCACACTTTAAGCATCCACAAAAGATTTCCATTGTAGCGGTTATGAATCCTTTTCTACTAATTGTTTCCCATGACAGGCCACAATCTTTTGAACAATCTTCACAGTCCTTCTTCATGTTTCCTTTGTACATCTAGACCTTCCTTTTCTATCTGCTGTAACAACCAATACCCCTACTGGTTACCCCATATATGACCAATATTGAAAACCTGGCCAGCAATGGCGGAATGCGGGAGGACCATAAAGAGTCAGAACTGTTTGATTCTGAACACGACTTTGCTAGCGCATTTCCGACATGTTTGGTCGTGTATTTTCCGGTTTTGTTTGCTGAGCTACTGAGTTAGTGCTTGGGCAACGCTGTGAGCTATGACTGTTACATGGAATGCTTTTGCTGTGTCAACCGTGCGTTGTTGTGTGTATTCAGAAAATGGCGGACAGCGGTTATGACGAACAAGCTCAATCTGCCGTATGCAGTTATATTGCGGGTACAGAAAGCTGGATTTTGTCGTGATTGATGTTCCTTCGACAAGAATTGCAATTCAAGTGATGAACAGTTTTGTGTTGCTACATTAGCTGACGGCCATATGCATTTTAAGCAGAGCAGGTTTCTTTTGTGGTGGTAGCGTTGTTTCATTCTGGAATTATTTCACACAGGAAACATTTCACAGCTGTTAGCATTTCGTGTGATTTTCATTGGCACAGGAACGGAACAATTATGGGGTGACCCGTTGCAGTGAAGTTGGAACCGTACTTATGAACTACGACCAATATTGACCGAGTGGTTACCGGGGCCCAAATTTGGGGTGTAAATAATAGAACTACTGTTACCTGCCACGCATGTCGTAAGAGGCGACTAAGGAGGTTTGGCTGAAATCGGATGCACACATCCTAAACGTGTAGAAGTCTATGCGTTTAGGGGCCTACCAAACCAATGTGCAACGATACACGTTCTTGGCAAAGATCAAACATATCACAAAGAGTAATTAAAATTGGTTGTAAAGAACAAACGCAAAGAAGAAGATATGACCAATCCAACTTTATTTTTGTCTTTTAATGATCGTCTCCAATGATGCACAGCTTGTTCGTTTTTACAAACTCTTAATTTGATTCTGTATTTAGCCAGAATATTTGTATATTCTTCTCAAACATTTATTTTGGAATGACTCCAGTTTGTGTATCATGTAGTGGGTCATCTTCCCGCACTCACTACTGTATAAAATTTAGTATTACTACTAAATTATAATTTTCAATTCAAATGTTGTATCAATCCTAACGTATGCCAGAAAGAGTTGGAAAATGACTAAAGATATAGAAAGCAAGTTGAATGCCATGGAAAATAGATGTCTGTGAAAAATAATTAACATAAAATGGGGTGAATTCAGAAGTGATGAAATCTGAGAAATGTCTGGTCACTACTAACAACTGTTATAAGAAGGGGAAGATGGAGATATGTTGAGCACACCTTGAGAAGAAATGATCAAAGAATATGAATGCAGGCATTGAAGTGGGACGTAAAGTGTTTAAGAAGGAGAGGACGACCTAAGGAGACCCTGAAACAAACTTTGCTGAGAGAGGCAAGAAATATCAGTTTCAGTTCCATGGATGAGATTGATCGAGTTGCCCAGGATACAGCGGTATGAAAAAATTGCTTGCAACATATAACGGTATGAGAGGAATTATTATCACTATTGTATAATAACGCTCCCGAGACATTGATATGAACACTGGTTACTAATGACAAACATGTAAACATGTACTTACATGGCAGAATTGCTTTTGTAGATCTCTCTGTTGCAAACAACAGGTGTAGGACCTGGTGTTGTAGTGCCACCCCTGTTGTCGTCATCATCACCATCATCATCATCTTCATCTGCATCAATCTCTTCTACTGTGATTGGCTCCTTTTTCACAACACATTCAATATCGGAGTTTGAAGCAGAGCGTGATCGAGTATGAGTGGAGTCTGATAACAGGGATTGGGTGGAGAGCATAGATGATGATGATGAGCTGTGTGGTTGGTCAGAGGATAAATGTGGTTGTGGGACTTGCAAGACAGAGCCTGTTGTATGATGAGAAGTGAGAGTGGGTGCGGAGGATGATGAGTGAGGGTGATGAGCGTACGGCTGGAATGCTGCTGGTAAGGATCTTGGTTCTTCCTTTATAGAAGACAAAGTTAGCTGTTGTGTTGATTGTGAAGAATTGAGACCTCCTACGAGTCCAATCTCTCTGGATTCTCTCAGCACATTTAGGTTGCTATCCAATCTAGATTCTCTGTGTAATGATGTGGGGTGGTTCTCAGGACGGTGTGGTGATGGAGGATGACCCCGAGTATTGTCTTTAGTATATGATTCTGGTTTTGATAGTTCGTCTGACTTAGCACCATCCCGGTGGTCAATAACTGTGAGGGGTGGTGGCGGGAGTGGAGCTGTTGTCTGGGTGAAGCCGTGAGGAATCTTGGCTGGGTTATCTGAATGAGAACGGTGGAGCGAATGAGAGGAACTAGAAGAAGTCAAGGACAAGTCTGTTGGTTTTTCTGATGGCTTGAGAGGTGGAGGAGGAGAATGTGGTTCTTTCTTAATGGGAATTAGACTTGGAACTGGTGGAGGAGGTTGGTGTGGGCTGCATCCAACTGAGGAGGCTACCGACATGGCTACAGATGGATGAAGATGCGGGGGCAGGTGTGCTCCTCCAGAGTGGGGATAATAATATGAATGGTAGGGTACATATGGAACGGCTATAGGAGGTAAAAATGCTCCTGGGGGAGGTCCAGTGTGCTTCTTTTCTGGCTCCTCTGGTTGATCCTGCATTCTGTTTTGAAGATTACCAGAGTTTGAGTTCGTTGCTGCACTGCTAGTGATGCTGCCGGTACCAGTGCTATTGATGGAAGGTCCACCTGATGAAGAACGGTTAGTCAACACTGTGGTTGATATAACAGAGTCTACAGGTGTCAAAGTTGATGTGGTCTTAGCTGTGGCAGCAGTGTGTATACTTGCTGACATGTTGACTGTGCTGGCAGGTATCGATAGTTCTGTCTGTGGTGTAAAAGTCCCACTGGATGATGCTCGACTAAGAATTGGCGATGGTATCACCAGTGGGGATGACAGACTGCATGTAGTTGGTGGTACAACACTACTATGAGTTTTATTGGATATGGTTAAACCACCAGATATGTGTCCTGCAGGTCCTGATTTGAACACTGGTACTGATGAGTGATGGTTGGGCAGTCTCAAGTGGTGACTACCACCAGTAGATGTTTGTGACACAGGTGTTGATGTTACTAGTCCACCTGAGGTTGTTACAGCCGGCAAAGTTGAGGGTGTATTTAAATACTGTTGCTGCTGGTATTGCTGTGAGGACAGCAGTGTGGACAAAGGCTGACCAGAACCACCTTTGACTGTGCTAGAAGACACAGAAGAGGCACCAGCAGAGCTGGTAGTTACAGTGCTGGTTGTGGTACTATCTGCCACTGCACCAGTTTTGTTAACAGGAGTGCCTGCTGTTGGTACTAATTGCTGTGCAGTTGTTGTGGGTGGCTGCAGTTGTAGAGGTTTGAACCCACGCTCTACAGAACTAGGACTTGAAGGTCTGGAACTGCTACTTAATTCCTCCTGTTATGATAAAGAAATAATATATATTTTCCTCAGCAAAAAGACTACAACAAAAAGTATAGGACATTGTCATTTTAAATCAGAAAAAATGATTGCAGTTTGTTGCAATTTGAAATACAGAACACTTAATACTATTACTACAAATACTTGAAAAAAAATCAGCAAAACCAAATGCAGCTATATAACTTTGATCAGTATGCAAATACTCTATCTACAGATACGAGACTTTAGCATCTATATGTCTGTCTTTGCTGTGTTTAAGACAGTTCTGTTTACCAATTTACATTCTTCATGTTGCATATGCTTTGCAGAATGTCACTCTTATCACAGCCCGACTGAAAGACTCTCGCTAGTTTTCCTGCTTCCTTCATTGTTGTGTTCCTTTAAAGTTTTCGCAATGTCATGTAGCAATGGTCGTCTCCTTTTCATCTTCCAGGAACACTGTCCTCCATTACTGCTCTCTCTAAGCCACTGTGACGATGAATGTAACCATACTAATTTTGTTTTCAAGACAAGATGTTGTTTATGAATCAATATTTCTCAATGTTCAGGTCTTGTAGGACGTCTATGTTTCTTCTCTTTGTTGTCCAAGATGCTAGAAGAATATTTCTGCGGCACTTTATTTCAATAAATTCAATTTCACTATTTAATAATTATGTAATGTTATATGACCACATGTCAGTTATCAGTTATATGAGGACTATCAGTTATATCAGTTATCTACGCACACTCAGACAAACATAACGCAACTACATTCCCATGGATGAAAATTTGTGTGGTCAGCATCACCCGTGATGGACGAGCATCATCATATGAGGACTATCATCACGGCACTCCGGACATGTTCATATGTGCTTCAATCCCTGCTTCAACAAATCCAGCGGCAGAAACATGAGAGTTCAATGTTGATTAATCAATCTTTTTTGTCTACTTCTTCTTCAAACACACCATATCGACCACTTATTAACTACTCTGTGTGATTTGTATGTGATCTGAGCCTAAGAGTGATTGTAAGTTGTACCAGTTATGCACCTACAATTAGACCAGCCCATCTGATTTCTGTGATGCTTTTTATTTACTAGAGTAGCTTCCCTAGGTCCTATATCAGTCACCTCTTACATCATGCCTTGTATGTTGCAGTTGTATTATTCTTTGCTCCCCTTCGGACCCGGCACCACACAGGTGTTTTTGCATACTAGGTATGTCGTTATTTTCGGGCTGTACCAATTTTGACACCCATCTCTCTCAATCTCGTCAGCGATCTCATGTCCCATGTTGTCACAGGAAAATGCATGTCCTCAGAAGTCTTACTTTTATTATCTTGCCTGTGTTATGTCTCAGTTTCTTCATACAATTTACCTTACTCAATAATATATACATACACGAAGAGTATTTCTGACAAAGAATAATCAGAGAAAAAAAAACACATTCAGATAATGAATAATTGTGTGTGTAATCTTTTTCCCCATTCCGTCCCTTAGGGAGGCATAAGTCCACAACCAAGGTCTTCCAAGCCCTCATATCCAAGGCCATCTTTTTCAGATCTCTTCACTCTCTCCCCATGTTCTTGCATTCCATCTCCAACTCCCGCCTCTAGGTCTTCCTGGGTCTTCCCTTATCTCTATTGCCCTGGGGGTTCCATTGGAGGGCTTGTCTTGTGATGCTGTCAAAGGGTCTCCTCAGTGTGTGTCCTATCCATCGCCACCTTCTGACCCTTATCTCTTGTTCCACCTGCCATTGTCCTGCTCTATCCCCCAGTTCTCTATTTGTGACCCTGTCATACCATCGCAGATGAAATATCCTGCACAGGCATCTATTGATAAATGTCTGATACTTGTTGATGTTCCCCTTAGTTATTCTCCATGTCTCTGCGCCATACAAAAGGACAGCCTAGACATTTGAGTTAAACATCATTATCTTAACTTTATTCCTTATCATTCTAATTGTGTGTGTGTGTATAAGAATGACAAATAATCAAAACAACAGACCTGATTATTATCATCTGAATCTGCCTCGTTGCCAATATCCTCTGTACCTGATACAGAACTGCTTTCAGTGCCAGATTCAGAATCAGACCTCTCCTAGATCAATAAAAATGACCACATTATGATGGTGACAGTAAGATGTTTTTGATGGTAATAATAATTAAAAACCTAATTAAGTAGGCTCAAATACCTAGAACAAATGGTAGAGTTATTGTGTTGAGCGGAATGGAGTACACTGGATAGTTTTTTGTACCAGAAGGATGCCTTGAATAGTTCTCTGAGGGTTCATTTACTAGAGAAATGACTGTGTATGACTCTCTGGTAATGCTTCTAAAGATCCATAATGGCAGGTTGTGGTATGAGTGTCTCTCTCTCGCATGATCACCGCCCAGACCGATGTACCAGACCTCCTCATAAATTCTATTCATGTTAAAATCTGATTCATGCAGCTTTATCATTGGTATGTTTTACGTCACATCTTCAACACCATTTGAAGCTTTGGTGCTTATCCTTTGGCGATGTGTCCGGTTTCAGCCAGCGTTACTCGTTCGCTCTCTGTTCTGTAGCCATCTAGTGTGTTTTACGGTGTGGGGCAGCTAGCCAAACACCCAACCTCCTTAGTCACCTCTTATGACATGCATGGCAGGTAACAGTGGTTCTATTCTTTACACCCCAATTTGGGCCTGGTAAGCACTCAAGCGGTATGAGTGTCTGATTTGCTTTATCAGGGTGTCCAACTTTCAGGACTTACATGGTTATACTGTCGACAACATATAGACATTAACAATAATGGAAGATTAGACAAGCGTGCATCAACACCTATCCTTGGGAAGTTAGATGGATACAAAAGACATATTTTAGTTGCTCAACAACCAACTAATGGATGAAGACACAACAAGTTACGATAAATCTATACATCCATTTTAAGGAATTTGGAATCACATGATGTCCAAGCAAAACTGGACAGCAGAGTGACAAAATTAAGAGTGTGTTGTACCTTTGAAGTTGGAAAAGGCATGTCTGTATGGTGTGGGACACTGATAATAAGGAAAGCAGGCCCTCATGCAAAAATCAGTCAGAGGCGCCATACCAAGCATCCTGACTACGCCTGAATTGATAGCAGGTGAACTAAGTTGACAACAAAGGAGTATGTTAAACAAGTGAGCCATAGAAACCATCAGCATGCATACCATATTCTTCTTCAAATGCTCCATATTGATCACTTATTAACCACTCTCTGTATGTGATCTGAGCCTAAGAGTGATTGTACACTGTGCTAATTATGCGCCTACAAGTAGGCCAACATATCCAATTTCTGTGATGCATTTTATTTACTAGGGTAGCTTCCTAGGCCCCTACCTCAGCCGCCTCTTACAACATGCCTTGTAGGTCACAGTGGTACTATTCTTTGCTTCTCTTGTGAGCCTCTGCACCACATGTACAACGCATACCATATGACATTGGCTCATGCCATATTAACAATTTTTTTTTCCGATCCAGGAGCACTTGAGCTTTTAGCTCGGTGCCATGGACATTGTAACCCTTCGGTTCGGTGCCACAAACACCATAAATCTGGAGAACCTGTGGCTTTTCTGCCAGCCCGCAGAATTGAACCTGCACTCACAGAGGGCTTGTCACACCGTCGTCCAACGCGCTACGAACATGCTGGGCAGGCGGGCGCTCATGCCATAATGGGCAGCTATGATCTGCCCAATGAAGTACCTAATAACTGTGAGCGCCTGTAGCTCAAGCAGTAGTGAGCTCGATCACGAACCCAAGCGTACTTGGTTCAAACCCCATGGTGGGCAAGTTTGGAAGCAAATTCATTTTCGTGGGATTTTTACAAAAGGTAAAATAGACCTCACCGTTCAGAAAGCAATGGCAAACTACTGAACGTTTAAGTGGTGCCTAGAAAATCAACGACTTGTTTACTGTGGTTGATGGCTACGTCCTTTAGGATATGCCCGATTTTCATTTCAATAACTAAAGTGTGACACAAGATTTTAAAAAGTTCTATTATTTGCTTACTTTCTTTTTCTTGGTAATTTTCGGGTCAACCTCCGAGGCAATTTTTCTCTTTTTAGCTTTGCTGGATTTAGATTCCTTTGATTTCTGTGATCACATCAGATGTAAATAAAAGAACTGATCAACAATAGATTCACTTACTTACAGTAACATCTAGGCTAATTGGTGACTGAACAGACAATTCATCAGAAATGATAAACATAATTTGTCCCATATTCTGCGACTATACCACTAGTTTTTGTTTTTCTATCTGTTGTCTTAGAAACTAGGACTGCAAATGTTATTATCCACTATTTTATTCTGTTGCAAAGTTTTTTACGCTAATGCTGTGTAGTGGGAACGATCAATGACTTACTGAACACGCTATGAAATCTAGACATTTTTGCAATCAACTTAATTAACTCATAATTCGGTTAAAAATAAACTATGTAAAGAGTTGAAAATAGTTAAGTTGCATTGACATACAAATTCCTGCATGAATAAGCTTGGAAAAATTTGATGACTCCAGGGTTGGGTGTTAGAATATTCCGCCTCCGTACCGGCCACAACAAACTCTGCGCCCACATGTTTAACAAATTTTAAATTGGCACAACTAGCCTCTGCCCCTGCGAAAAGACGGATATAATGGCAAAGCACACACTGCAAGATTGTCAATTGATAGCAGGCCTAAGAAAAGAAACCTGGCCCGAAAACACAGAGCTTCGAGAAGTTGACGGAGGGACGGAGTCCCTTAAAACCACGGTAGCATTCATGATAAAATCTGGTTCACTGGTCTAAGCGAGGATCGAGAGAGAGAATATTTTTCATGTGATGCACAAACATCTCTCTCTCTCTCTAGCCTGTGATGCCCCTGGTGCTTAGTGCAGTAACAAATAAACACCATTCTTCTCTATTCTTGGCCACATTACAGTCTTTTTTTAAGTTCTTGTTCTACTCCAGATCATTTTTGGGTCTTCTGCATTTTTGTTTACCCTCTGGTGTTCATCTCAGTGCAGTTTTCATGCACAAACATAAAGCCGACAATCTGCTTTATTTATAAGATAATGAGGAGGCAAAAATCTTCACAAGAACACAAGATAAGACCAGAAATCTAGTTTGAGCAATAGCCAGATCGCAGATGAAGGAAATGCAACATTTAGAATATCAAACCTGAACTGTTTTTTTATCGTCTTTATCCGTGATGCTGTTTGGTGATTTCCGACCACTTTTATTGCTGTGAGTTGTAGTTGTTACTGAACTGATGCTGTTGGAGGAGGTGGAGGTAATTGCTGGAGTACTCTCCAGGTCTGGACTGCTTATGCTATTTCGCTCTTTCTTCTTTCCGTTTGTTGATGACTGTAGAAACAACAATATTATATTTATATATTTACCTTGAATCAGGTAACTGAAAGAAATATATAGCAAACAGAAGACGTGAGCGTCTGTAGCTCAAGCGGTAGTGAGCTCGATCGTGAACCCAAGTGTACCTGGTTCAAACCCCACGGTGGGCAAGTTTTGAAGCAAATTTTTGTTTCCGGTGGGATTTTTACAAAAGGTAAAATATACCTCATCGTTCAGAAAGCAATGGCAAACTACTGAACGTATAAGTGGTGCCTAGAAAATCAACAACTTGTTTACTGTGGTTGATGGCTACGTCCTTTGGGATATGCCACGATTTTCAAACAGAAGATGGTACATGGAACAACAAATTTCAGAGATCATCAACACAAACCATCTCATATAGGCTAGGAATACATGCTCTTGTTTGATGCTGGCATAAAGTTGTACAAGTTTATGGAGATTTTATGTTGAATAATACTGATGTTTAAATGACATGCCCATGTATATTGTGTATAAATTTCATACTTTTTGTTAAAAAATGTTGTAAGAAAACCGACATGGTGCATTCCTTTATGAACACCCCTTGTATTTACTGTGGTTTCTCCCAAGGTGTATGCTACAGTCAAACCAAGTAGCAATTATTTGACTCACTGGACTGGGGAAGGATAGCAGCTAGTCAGGAAGTACACTGTAGATTCCCCTTGAAATGCTATGTTCTAGTACTGTGTGGACCATAGCACTGCATACCTCTATGGAATTATATGCTGATGTATAATTTTTAGTTGAGAATATGGAGACATGTTGGGCATACTCTGAGAAGAAATGAGCAAAGGCTCACAAAGCAGGTATTGAAATGTGAATAAAGGGTTCAAGAAAAAAAAGGATGCCCTAAGGAAATCCTGAAAAGAACTTTACTGAGAGAGATGACAAATATCAAACTCAATTCCATAAAGGAGATTGAACGAGCTGCCCAGCATAGAGTGGTATGGAGAAATGAGTTGCAGAACCTATGTAACGTATAACTGTACAAGAGGAAAATATAATATTACAATACCTTTAGCTACAACTATACAATACCCTAATTTGTTTATCATTTTAATGTACTTGTACCTATACTACCTACTACTAGATCATATTCCCAGCGCTACTACTGCACCTCACTATCGATTATTTATCTGAGCTGTTGTCTTCAAGTCCATGAGACTTTTGAACTCACTGAAATCATCTGCTCTTCTTAGGCTGGGCACTCTACTCTTCTCCTGTGTGTTCCAATCAAGTGCATGTCTGGTTATGGTGTGCAGTTATCCTGATGGCGCATTCAATCGTCACTTTCAGCTGTATTGGTTTATGTATGCCTTGTACTCTACTACAAGTCTACATTCATGTGACTATATTGTATATTGTATGTGACTATATTGTATGTGCCTATATTGTATGTACGTAAGTTAAAAATCAAATTTTATATCATGCAATATATTGTGGAATACGATGCTAGGTCTATATGTTTGCTTCCACCAACGTCACTCATTGGGTGATGCAGTCAACATCATGCAAGTTTACTTTATTTTTCAGTGTTTCTCTGCTACTTAAATGTGGCGGAGTCCACACTAGCTAGGAGCGCTGTGAAAAAAAAATGTCACCTGTATGTCTACATAATAATAATTCCTCTCGTACGTATATGTTACATAGGGCCTGCTAGCAATTTCTCCATACCGCTCTATCCTGGTTCAATTTCTTCCATGGAACTGAGACCTATATTTTTTACCTCTTTTATTGTGCCTATATAGAAAAGCTAAATAGGGAACCTGTTTGCATACCATATATACTGGGGAATGCAGTTTAAGGCCTCTATTAATCTTTTACCATTGGTACGTCATGAGTGATGTAGTCAAAGTTACATCGGTCACTTCTATTTCCCAATGTTTCTCTTGTACCCAATTGCGGTTCGATCGACCTGAGAGTTGTTACGATGAGAAACAATTATCCTCTAACTGTTTTCTTGTTAATACATGATGTCTAAAGGGGTTTACGGCTGAAGGAAGATAAGGAACCTCTGGACAAAAATGTGTGACCAGATCGGTGCAGTTCAGATTCGAGTGTACAACCTTCGGAATACAATGCAAATGCTTAACCACTTAGCCTCAGATACACCGTCCCCCCCTCTAAATACATGATGTACAAACAGATACCACTAGAGTGATAGGGCACATGTTAATTTAATGTGAACTAGTAACTGACTTGAATGGTATGATAAGATTATGAATGAGGAGCTAAGAGAAAGAACTAAGCAGATACCAGTGGAGAAAGAGCTAAGGAAGAGACGCTGGCGATGGAATAGGACACACACTTAAAAGACAGACCGGAAGCATTGCAAGAGGCACTGCTTTGGAACCGGCAGGGAAAGAGGAGTAGGGAAAGGCCTAGACAAACCTGGAGAAGAGAGCTGGAGGCTGATATTAAAAGGATAGGTAAAACATGTAAAGAATTGGAAGGGATGGCAGGAGAGAGAAAGAGCTGGAAGAAGTTTGTTGAAAACCTGTGCTCCGTTGGGAGTTGAAAGGTGACGAAGAAGTAATTGACTTACTGTATTATTGCTGCCCCGTGTGCATATTGTGCTTGGGGGGTGTGGTTTCCCTCGTCCTCTGGGACAGGTTTGAATAGATATTGCTTGGGACTGGTGATGGGTGTCGGAGACCCTACCCCAGACTCCTCTCCATATTTCTTGTATGACAAGCGACATTTGGTGCACAGAACTTCACCATCTTTAACACTGTGCCAATCTCTTGAACCTGGTGAAGTAGGGAACAGACAGTCACATGATAAATGTTGAGTGAATAAAACACATTCAGAAAAACTACAAGAGAAAGAACAAAACTTTTAATAAGCTACTGGTTGAAAGTGGTGCGCCTGTGGCTTAGCAGTAGTGAGTTTGAGCCCAACCCACGAGTACCTAGTTTAACCTCTGCGGCGGGTAGTTTGGAAGCAAATTTGTTCCCTTGGATTTTTACGAACAGTAAATGGCCACATGGCTAATGCAGTCACTGTGAAACTGTTGGGGTAGGATATTTTCTTTATGTCCCGACATAAATCCTCCTTGACCTTACCGAGGATTGAACCCGAGTCTCTAGCATAGGAGCCTACGCTCTAATCCTTTCGACCAGAGTAGCTGTTCTATTATATCATTATCTATTACTTGCTAACAAATTGAACTTGAATTGGACAAATGAGAGGAAGACCTAGAAGACGATGGGTGCAAGATGTCATTGACGATTTGAGAATGACTGCTGCTGATGCCGGTCAACTTGCACAGAACAGAGTTTTTCAGGACTACTGTCATGGGAGCCAAGTTCTGGAAGGGACAAGCTATTTGATGAGGAAAAAAATTGAAGAAAAAGAAAACTTGCTAACAAACTGTATAAACAAACTGCTATATAAAAAATGCTACATAAGAAGTTACAAATCTTGTAGTTTCCGTCACACTTTTAAATATAATATCCTTTATTCAAGACTAATCTGGGAATTGTATTTTCACCATACCACCCCCTTCATTCTATAAAAATTACCAGGGATTTGTAAATGCTGTCTGTCAAACAGAAAATCCTGCCATGATTTAGGACAAGGAAACAGGAAAGCTTCCAAGCCCTGCCGCAGACTGCTAAAAAATCAATACTAGCATCTCACAATAAAGGATGGCTGTAAGATGCATTAGCATGTACAAAAGTATACAAAGGCCCTCCATCATCAATTCACAACTTCAGTGTACTACTCCTCCTCCTTCTGCCTAGTGTATTCTTCTCTGATATTATCTGAAGCATGAGATGCCCTCAGCTTGCACTCTCCTATAATCTTATCACATTCAGTAATGATGCTTAAGCTTCATCAGCAATACCCTCTTCAAAACATCTTCAAGACTCCTTTCATATACAGTGTCAAATCAATATGAAGGGCTAGGAAAAATCTCCTCTCCGTTTATTGACTAGACATAATGAACACTTGTGAGCACAAGCCATGTCTTTGGATATAGCCTAGTGCATTTCTATTCTTATTTTCTCTCAATTTTCTTCGACTATAAAAATACATGAAAAGAACACTGATGTCCTGAAAGAACTAAATGTTAAAGAGAATTGGCTGATAAACAACATACTATACAGAAAAATTAGATACTTTGATCACATTAAGCGGTATGGAAAGAACAATATTAGAGGGCAGGATCCCAGGACGCAGAGGCAGACCAAGAAGAAGATGGCTACAAGATATTAAAGAAACCATGAATATGACCATCGCGAAATGGGTGAACTGGCTAGAGACAGAGTGAATTTCAGATGTGCTGCAAAGAGAGCAAAGTCCTATAAAGGATACACACCTTGATGATGATGATGAACATATATATATTCTTGTATTCAAATATTTTTTCTTCTTCTTCTTCAACGCTCCATATCGACCACTTGTTAACCACTCGCCCGAGTGGTTACCGGCCCAAATTTGGGGTGTAAAGAATAGAATCACTGTTACCTGCCATGCATGTCGTAGGAGGCGACTAAGGAGGTTTGGCTGAAATCGGATGCACGTGTCCTAAACATGTAGAAGTCTATGCGTTTAGGGGCCTACCAAACCAATGTGCAATGTATACATGTTCTTGGCAAAGATCAAACTTATCACAAAGAGTGATAAAAATTGGTCGTAAAGAACGAACGAAATAAGAAGAAGAAAGAGTTAACCACTCTGTGTGCTTTCTATGTGATCTGAGCCTAAGAGTGATTGCATGTTGTGCCAGTTGAGCCCCCATTTTCAGCCGACTACACTAGATTGAGAATCAACGATGACAGAAGATGAACACAATTCACTGATACTCAAATTCAGCTCATTGTTAATAAGCTATGGAGACTCCCGAATCATCGTCTGAGACATGCTGGAAGATAGGGAGATGGGACAGCAAAATAAAAAAAGAAACCACAGGAAAAAAGATGTTTCTAGTGATATATAAAAAGTGATTATGTTTAGTTTTCCAACCCAGCAGTCATCTGAGCATATGTCCCTCGACTTGAAGCCATGGCAGAAAAGGTATAGGTCTGTCTGAGCTGTGTTTGCGCAGAGAGTGTTCTCAACTTCTAGATAGGGTGATAGGTACTTGTGGCATAAGCCACTGAGTGTTTGATACTGGAAGAGGTGGTGTGTGACAATTTCTGGTGAGATGCTGGAAAGTATGTCCATTGGGATACATAAAAGATCAATTTTATTTCATGAAAAAAAACACACTAGAAAATACCTTCTAGGGAGTTGGAACATATAATTTAAAAAAGGAAACTGGAAAGTTCCTTTTAGGGA
Source organism: Arion vulgaris (assembly GCA_020796225.1). Lineage (NCBI taxonomy): Eukaryota > Metazoa > Mollusca > Gastropoda > Stylommatophora > Arionidae > Arion > Arion vulgaris. The sequence continues at coordinate 71,625,607 of CM036758.1, forward strand.
GATGAGACAGACAAAACAAAAAAACAAACTGGACTCACTTGTTGTAAAACAGCGTTGACAAATGCTGGTTACATCTCTGCTTCCGTCGCTTTCCTCCGACTCTTCTACAGACTCACTTCCAGAACTCACTGTAATATCATACAAATATGGGAACAGACATGAATTTGACGTTGTCAGTCATAATATGTACAGATAGATGATGTCAAGACATTTTGATGATTTAAAGATGAAGAATGTTATGTCATGTCAACTTTTTATATAAATATCTTCTTCTTCAAACACTCCATATCAACCACTTGTTAAACCACTCTTTGTGATTTGTATATGATCTGAGCCTAAGAGTGATTGTATGTTGTGCCAGTTATGCACGTACAAGTAGGCCAGCACACCTAATTTTGGCGCTGATTTTTATTTACTAGGTTAGCTTCCTAGGCCCTACCTCATTCTCCTCTTATGATATACCTTGTAGATCGCAGTGTTACTATCCTTTGCTCCCCTTGTGATCCTCGGCAACACACAGGAGTATCTATAAAAATAGCTAACAATGAGTCCACTATGCCTTCTATACCAGTGACACTATTGTTTCTCTACAGTAATCTCATTCTCAGGAAACAAGCCAGTGACTAGCTAGGCTCATTTCATGAAACACAATTGGCTAATAGACATACTGTAATCCAATTTGATTCCACTGTTTATTATCAAAAGGGTGGCGTCTGTGGCCTAGGGGATAGTGACTCGGTCTATTAACCTCAACATTCTGAGTTCAAATCACGCTGCGAACAGTTTGGTTGCACATTTTTCCGCGTGGATGTTTACAAAAGGGCGATGGCCCCACCCGTTCAGAAAGCAATGGCAAACTACTGAATGTAATAATGACTAGAAAAATCAAACAGCGCTAAAAAGCTGGGGTTGATTTGCAAGGTCCTGTAAAGAATATGCAATTAACTTTTTAATAACAAAACTGCACTTTAAGGTATCTTCTCACTGTAACATAATAATGCATTCTCGATTTGTTAGGCAGGGATATAGCTGAGTAGGAAGCAGACAATAATAAAAGGAACAGTAATGACACTTTACAGATCATAGTTGGACAGCTGGAAATGAGAAAATAAAAACACAGCCATCATCAATACATTGATTATTTTAGTAAAAGCTATATGAAACTGATTTTGAGGAAGAGAATTTGTTCTTAAGTCGCTCTACAAGTCAGGACATAAACCATATCATTCTCAGTTTTGGGGAAGGGCGGGCGGGGGCGGGGGAGAAGAAAATATAATGTTTTGAAGCTGAAAATAATATACCTGCACGCCTGTATTGTGTCGGGGCCCGCAAGGAGAGCAAAAAATCGTACCACTGCGACCTACAAGGCATGTCGTAAGAGACGACTGATGTAGGACCTAGGAATCTACCTAGTAAATAAAAAGCATCACAGAAATCGGATGGGCTGTTCTACTTGAAGGCACATAACTGGTACAACATACAGTCGCTCTTAGGCTCAGATCACATACAAATCACACAAAGTGGTTAACAAGTGATCTATATGGAGCGTTCGAAGAATACAACTGCTGTTAGATGTCTGGAATAATGCACATAGAACAGATATGTAAAAAAACCAACATAAAATAGAACAAGTCTTCTATTAGAACAAAAAAGGGTCTAAGTCCGAAGGATTGACTTTATTGTACCAGGTTTTACCCCATATAGCTCGGTTCATCTCCTCAGAAATGGCACGCTCCCTGTCGATAGTATTGAATAAAAACACGAATTCCGCATCTCTGGCAACAATCATAGGGGTCTTATTGTCTCCAAACCATAGTGACGTTTAACCTGGACACAATATTTCATCTTTCGGAATATGATATTATTTATGAGAAAATGCTCCTCGATATGCACGTCTTATAGGATGTCTTTGCGAAACAAAGAATGAAGTGGTTTGGCCACTTAATAAGAATGCATCCAATCTACACAGTACACAGAGTCTGCTACAACAGAAGATCGGGAAATAAGGCAAGAGGAAGACAGTGAAAAAGATGGTTAGATGACATAGCAGAATTCTGTCAAAGAGCAAAAATAACAATCACACAAGCCACCAGAACAGCGCAAGACAAAAACAGAAAACCACGACACTGGGCCACAACTAGGTAGCAGTGTGCCCACAAAAAAAAAAAAAGAATAAGAAGATAGGATGTTTCTATTTTTTCTGTTCTGTGTTCAGGATGTTCTAAGAACTTTTCTGTAACACCTTGTTTCAAAAGCGTTTGTCATTTCATTAGGTTAATATCAGTGGCGGCTCATGATTCTTTTTGTTGGTGGGGCCAGACACACATTTTCGGAAAAATCATGGTTCTGGATTAGGTTGTATTTTAATTTATTAAATAATAAATGCACGTTGCATATTATTTTGATGGGGCCTGGCCCTTAATGACGAGACGAGACGCCGCTGGTTAATATAATACACAGTTTTCTGGTCTCTTGATACTGTACATACAAAGTTCCGGTTAGAACCATACCTCTTCACAGCGACAATTAATAATAAGTAATCAATATTTATAGTGTGTTGTGTCACTATAGGAATACTCGTGTTAACTGGGGAGCTGCACATTTCAATGACCTAGTAGTGTCATGCTGATGTTTGCATCATTCACCACACCTGGTGGCTTTTACCTGTTAATGTTAATGTTGTATGTCAACAGATGGCCTGGCTGACTGTGTGTGGAGGAATTGATCCTAACACTACTATGTATGATACAGTGTGATAACAGTGTAGGAAAACATTGTCCATCATTGTCTTATTTTTATTAAGCAGAAGACAAAGGTGGCGTCTGTGGCTTAGGGATAGTGACTCGGTCTATTAACCCCGACGTTTGGACAGTTTGGTTGCAAATTGTTTCGCGTAGATTTTAACAAAAGGATGATGGCACCACCCTTCAGAAAGCAATGGCAAACTACTGAACGTAATAATGCCTAGAAAAATCACAAACAGCGTTAAAATGTTGGGGTTGATTTGCAAAGTCCTGTTAAGGATATGCAATTAACTTTTTAGAATACAAAACCTGCTACCAAAAGCTATGATTGGTTGATTTGACAGGACCATCATCATTGCACTTCGGTGAATAACCATGTGTGCTCCGATCTTTTTTTTTACACAGGAAAATCTCAGCTGCAGTGCCCGAACTCCTTGGTACCGGCGAGGGTCCCCGATGTCATTTTAAAGATGGTGACGATATTTTTGCAGGAATTTTATTTTAAATCTTCTCTAATGAATTTTGCCCGGGCAGCGTCTTTCCAGTCTGCCCTTCTCGATTTTGAGCTGCCAATGGTTTTTTACGTGCTCAAATTGAACACAGGACCTACGTTTTATCGTCCGTCTCCGACAGGACTAGGAACTCGATCTCACCTACACTGAGAGATCAAGGATCTCTGGGAAAATATCCAGATGGCTCCACGAGGGAGCGAACCTGGTACCTTTGGCACGAAAGACGAGCACCGAACCTCTACACCACAGAGACCAGCAAAAGCTAAATATGTATATATCACATAGTAAAGAATCAGTATGCCACGTAGTAGACATGATCAGCCGGTAACAACTCAGAACTGGTAGATACAACATCACTAGTGGCAAAGTGTACAAATCGACGACGTCGAGTACTAACATACAATGTTCAATTCCAGTACAATCTATTCAATAATCTATCCAGCTGACAATAGGTACCACGACTTTATGAGTTTGGGAGAAAAGTCATACTTTGCCTGAGCAATAATATCAACAATCAGGGAATGAGAGCTATAATGTAATTTACATGAAGATCATATCTATCTCTCTCTCTCCCTCTGGCATGCAACGCTTCTGACGCTTAGAGCAGCAACAAATACAAACCATTCCTCTCTATTCTTGGCCCTCATCTGCATTGTGTTCTAGCTAGGATTCACTTCTTGTTCTACTGTTCTCCTGCAAGTCGTTTTGAATCGTCCCCGTTTTTGTTTATCCTCTTGTGCCCATCTCAGTGCAGTTTTCGTGACAGAGTTAGTCTCCGTGCGTTTCACATACCCGATCTACCTACATCGTCTCTTGTTGATGATGATGCTTATATTCCATAGTTGACATTGCACAAGCAATTCTTGGTTAGTTTTTGATGATGATGCTTATATTCCATAGTTGACATTGCACAAGCAATTCTTGGTTAGTTTTTGATGATGATGCTTATATTCCATAGTTGACATTGCACAAGCAGTTCTTGGTTAGTTTTTGATGATGATGCTTATATTCCATAGTTGACATTGCACAAGCAGTTCTTGGTTAGTTTTTGATGATGATGCTTATATTCCATAGTTGACATTGCACAAGCAGTTCTTGGTTAGTTTTTGATGATGATGCTTATATTCCATAGTTGACATTGCACAAGCAATTCTTGGTTAGTTTTTGATGATGATGCTTATATTCCATAGTTGACATTGCACAAGCAGTTCTTGGTTAGTTTTTGATGATGATGCTTATATTCCATAGTTGACATTGCACAAGCAATTCTTGGTTAGTTTTTGATGATGATGCTTATATTCCATAGTTGACATTGCACAAGCAATTCTTGGTTAGTTTTTGATGATGATGCTTATATTCCATAGTTGACATTGCACAAGCAGTTCTTGGTTAGTTTTTGATGATGATGCTTATATTCCATAGTTGACATTGCACAAGCAATTCTTGGTTAGTTTTTGATGATGATGCTTATATTCCATAGTTGACATTGCACAAGCAATTCTTGGTTAGTTTTTGATGATGATGCTTATATTCCATAGTTGACATTGCACAAGCAGTTCTTGGTTAGTTTTTGATGATGATGCTTATATTCCATAGTTGACATTGCACAAGCAATTCTTGGTTAGTTTTTGATGATGATGCTTATATTCCATAGTTGACATTGCACAAGCAGTTCTTGGTTAGTTTTTGATGATGATGCTTATATTCCATAGTTGACATTGCACAAGCAGTTCTTGGTTAGTTTTTGATGATGATGCTTATATTCCATAGTTGACATTGCACAAGCAATTCTTGGTTAGTTTTTGATGATGATGCTTATATTCCATAGTTGACATTGCACAAGCAATTCTTGGTTAGTTTTTGATGATGATGCTTATATTCCATAGTTGACATTGCACAAGCAATTCTTGGTTAGTTTTTGATGATGATGCTTATATTCCATAGTTGACATTGCACAAGCAATTCTTGGTTAGTTTTTGATGATGATGCTTATATTCCATAGTTGACATTGCACAAGCAGTTCTTGGTTAGTTTTTGATGATGATGCTTATATTCCATAGTTGACATTGCACAAGCAGTTCTTGGTTAGTTTTTGATGATGATGCTTATATTCCATAGTTGACATTGCACAAGCAATTCTTGGTTAGTTTTTGATGATGATGCTTATATTCCATAGTTGACATTGCACAAGCAATTCTTGGTTAGTTTTTGATGATGATGCTTATATTCCATAGTTGACATTGCACAAGCAATTCTTGGTTAGTTTTTGATGATGATGCTTATATTCCATAGTTGACATTGCACAAGCAATTCTTGGTTAGTTTTTGATGATGATGCTTATATTCCATAGTTGACATTGCACAAGCAGTTCTTGGTTAGTTTTTGATGATGATGCTTATATTCCATAGTTGACATTGCACAAGCAGTTCTTGGTTAGTTTTTGATGATGATGCTTATATTCCATAGTTGACATTGCACAAGCAGTTCTTGGTTAGTTTTTGATGATGATGCTTATATTCCATAGTTGACATTGCACAAGCAATTCTTGGTTAGTTTTTGATGATGATGCTTATATTCCATAGTTGACATTGCACAAGCAGTTCTTGGTTAGTTTTTGATGATGATGCTTATATTCCATAGTTGACATTGCACAAGCAATTCTTGGTTAGTTTTTGATGATGATGCTTATATTCCATAGTTGACATTGCACAAGCAGTTCTTGGTTAGTTTTTGATGATGATGCTTATATTCCATAGTTGACATTGCACAAGCAGTTCTTGGTTAGTTTTTGATGATGATGCTTATATTCCATAGTTGACATTGCACAAGCAGTTCTTGGTTAGTTTTTGATGATGATGCTTATATTCCATAGTTGACATTGCACAAGCAGTTCTTGGTTAGTTTTTGATGATGATGCTTATATTCCATAGTTGACATTGCACAAGCAGTTCTTGGTTAGTTTTTGATGATGATGCTTATATTCCATAGTTGACATTGCACAAGCAGTTCTTGGTTAGTTTTTGATGATGATGCTTATATTCCATAGTTGACATTGCACAAGCAGTTCTTGGTTAGTTTTTGATGATGATGCTTATATTCCATAGTTGACATTGCACAAGCAGTTCTTGGTTAGTTTTTGATGATGATGCTTATATTCCATAGTTGACATTGCACAAGCAATTCTTGGTTAGTTTTTGATGATGATGCTTATATTCCAAGCTTGACATTGCAAAGCAATTCTGGTTAGTTTTGATGATGATGCTTATATTCCATAGTTGACATTGCACAAGCAATTCTTGGTTAGAGATCGTATATGATCACAACACCCGTAAGATCTTTCACAGAAAGGAAGATCTTTCACAGAAAGGAAGATCTTTCACAGAAAGGAAGATCTTTCACAGAAAGGAAGATCTTTCACAGAAAGGAAGATCTTTCACAGAAAGGAAGATCTTTCACAGAAAGGAAGATCTTTCACAGAAAGGAAGATCTTTCACAGAAAGGAAGATCTTTCACAGAAAGGAAGATCTTTCACAGAAAGGAAGATCTTTCACAGAAAGGAAGATCTTTCACAGAAAGGAAGATCTTTCACAGAAAGGAAGATCTTTCACAGAAAGGAAGATCTTTCACAGAAAGGAAGATCTTTCACAGAAAGGAAGATCTTTCACAGAAAGGAAGATCTTTCACAGAAAGGAAGATCTTTCACAGAAAGGAAGATCTTTCACAGAAAGGAAGATCTTTCACAGAAAGGAAGATCTTTCACAGAAAGGAAGATCTTTCACAGAAAGGAAGATCTTTCACAGAGAGGAAGATCTTTCACAGAAAGGAAGATCTTTCACAGAAAGGAAGATCTTTCACAGAAAGGAAGATCTTTCACAGAAAGGAAGATCTTTCACAGAGAGGAAGATCTTTCACAGAAAGGAAGATCTTTCACAGAAAGGAAGATCTTTCACAGAAAGGAAGATCTTTCACAGAAAGGAAGATCTTTCACAGAAAGGAAGATCTTTCACAGAAAGGAAGATCTTTCACAGAAAGGAAGATCTTTCACAGAAAGGAAGATCTTTCACAGAGAGGAAGATCAGTAGACAGTGAGAACATAACACAACAAATACTGGATACGCGTGTGAAACTCGCAGGAAGCGTGACACATTAAACAAAGAAGAAGAAATCCTAAAGAGGCAACCTTGAATCTAACTCCTGGTCTGTTTGAACGGCGGTAACTAAAGGTTGATTCTATTCAGTTTTTCAGTGTACTTCATCATCACATTCACATTGCTTGTCATGAGCAGAACTTTTCAACCGTTAACAGTCCGTTGGAATTTCTACCTCTCTCTCACAGGCCAGATATCTGTGCAGCCGTTATGCTAAAATCTTCAGTTACATCCTGAATCCATCTTCGCCGTTGTCTTTCTCTTCTCCTATTTGCCGGGATGCTTCCTTCCATGATGGTCTTCTCCAACCCTTCCTGTCTTTTTATGTCCAAAATACTTCAATTTTCTCATTCTTACTTGTAGTATCAGCCAGTTCTCTTTGATTTTGAGATCTTTCTGAATAGATCTATTTGTTCTCTTCTCTGCCCATGATAAACAGATGACTCTTCTGTAACGCTTATATTCAAAAGTAGATATATGTTTTCCCACTGCCTCGTTAAATGTGCATGTTTCATACCCATACATCTTAAGATTGTTAGCTTAGTTTTCATGTCAGTCCCACCCCATACTGTTTTAGTTGTTTAATGTTTTGTAAAGCCATGTTTGTTCTTTCTGTTCAGTGTACTTGAAAATGAAAATCGTGGCATATCCTAAAGGACGTAGCCATCAACCACAGTAAAAGAGTCGTTGATTTTCTAGGCACCACTTATACGTTCAGTAGTTTGCCATTGCTTTCTGAACTGTGAGGTCTATATGTACCTTTTGTAAAAATCCCACAAAGGACAGCGAAGAAAACAAACGAGGAGGCTTTAAATCAGGTCTGCACACAAAGAAACCTTATCAAAAGAATAAGAATCCGACAATCAAGGTTCTTCGGGCATATAATGCGGGAAGAGAATGTTTAGAACATTTGGTAGCAACAGGTAAAATTTAGGGAGGGAGAGATCGTGGAAGACAGAGGGAGAAGATAATGGATGGCCTGACATCATGGTTCAACACAAGATCGACCTCCTAACTGATTACATGCACCAAGCAGAGAGAGTTGTGGAGAGACATGATCGCCTACGCCGGCAGGCATGGCTCTTGATTGATTGAAAAATTCCACGGAAACAATTTGCTTCCAAATTTGCCCACCGTGGGGTTTGAACCAAGTACGCTTGGGTTCGTGATCGAGCTCACTACCGCTTGAGCTATAGACGCTCACAGTGTATTTACTATCACATTACACACAATGTGATCCTACTGATGTCACCCTATACTTTGCCTGGAGCGTACACTCCAACCAGTCATCGCTCAACACTGAAACACTACTCCAGCAGTAGACAGTGCTCACTCAACACCGAGTTGGTTGCATGTGTGAAGTACGCACCAGCACATTGCGGTGAGCTCTTCATCAATGCTAAAATCGATAGATCCGTGCAGGAAACGCGATGCCTCCGGTCAAGCCCACATTATTCTCAGCGAGTGCGATGTTGATTTTTATGGTGTTAGCGCTACAGAGCTGAACAAAACATATTTTTATCATTGAAAAATACCACGTCATACTGATTCTAAAATAGCAACTATGCAATCAACTTAGATTTCCGCCTGCATTCAAGTTAGCAAGCGAAGAGCCGTATAGTGATGAGACGTGTGAACAGCTAAACTAGCCAGGTAAATGATTAGATATTTCCATGGATAGTTTCAAATAATTGCATTGTTTCTTTGTTGCTTATTTTAAAATGAAAATAGTGGCATATCCTTTTCAGGACTTAGCCATCTCCCACAGAAAACGAGTCTTCAATTTTCTCGGCACCACTTGTACGTTCAGTAGTTTGCCATTGCTTTCTGGACGGTGAGGTCTATTTTAAGAGTTCTTACGCCCGAGTGGTTACGGGGCCCAAATTTGGGATGTAAAGAATAGAACCACTGTTACATGCCACACATGTCATAAGAGGCGACTAAGGAGGTTTGGCTGAAATCGGATGCACATGTCCTAAACATGTAGAAGTCTATGCGTTTAGGGGCCTACCAAACCAATGTGCAACGTATACACGTTCTTGGCAAAGATCAAACATATCACAAAGAGTGATTAAAATTGGTTGTAAAGAACGAACGCAAAGAAGAACAAGAGAAGAGTTCTTAAAAATGCAAGGGAACGAATTTTCTACCAAACTTGCTCACCGGGGAGTTTAACCAGGTACGCTTGGGTTGTGATCAAAATCGTTACCGCTTAAGCTACAGAGGCCCACTACGACGTTACAAACGTTGTTTGTTTACCATTTCTAAATGAGCACGAGCCAGCATACATGTGCACTATGTCAGTTTACTAAGATTCTAATTAGAGTAATTAACCTACCATACCTAGAATCTGGACCAGTTCAAATCTGAACTACAAGCTGATCAGTTTTCGTGTGAGAGTGACTATCACACAATCTGACAAAGCATATCTGAAACTGCTGGTACCCAAGGGCTGTGTTGATTGATAGGACCATCATCATTGCACTTCCGTGAGTAATCATATGTGGTTCTACGATATCTTTCTAACACTCAGCTGCAGTGCACGAACTCCGTAGCACCGGCCTGGGTCCCTGATGTCAGTTTGAAGATATTCATGGGGGGATTTTTATTTTAAATCTTTTCTAATGAATTTTCCCCTGACATCGGCTTTCCAGGATGCTCTTCTCGATTTTGAACTGCCAAAGGGTCTTTTAGGTGCTCAAATTGAACAAGGGACCTAAGTTTTATCGCCCGTCTCCGATAGGACTAGGACCTCGATCTCACCTACACTGAGATCAGGGATCTCCGGAAAAATATCCAGATAGCTCCACGATGGAACGAACCTGGTACCTTTGGCAGGAGAAACGAGCACCTAGCCTTACACACATATGTATGTGTTAGAGCTGTGTAATGGAATGTTAGTTGGCACGAGAAACGAGCACCTAGCCTTACACACATATGTATGTGTTAGAGCTGTGTAATGGAATGTTAGTTGGCACGAGAAACGAGCACCTAGCCTTACACACATATGTATGTGTTAGAGCTGTGTAATGGAATGTTAGTTGGCACGAGAAACGAGCACCTAGCCTTACACACATATGTATGTGTTAGAGCTGTGTAATGGAATGTTAGTTGGCACGAGAAACGAGCACCTAACCTTACACACATATGTATGTGTTAGAGCTGTGTAATGGAATGTTAGTTGGCACGAGAAACCAGCACCTAGCCTTACACACATATGTATGTGTTAGAGCTGTGTAATGGAATGTTAGTTGGCACGAGAAACGAGCACCTAGCCTTACACACATATGTATGTGTTAGAGCTGTGTAATGGAATGTTAGTTGGCACGAGAAACCAGCACCTAGCCTTACACACATATGTATGTGTTAGAGCTGTGTAATGGAATGTTAGTTGGCACGAGAAACCAGCACCTAGCCTTACACACATATGTATGTGTTAGAGCTGTGTAATGGAATGTTAGTTGACACGAGAAACGAGCACCTAGCCTTACACACATATGTATGTGTTAGAGCTGTGTAATGGAATGTTAGTTGGCACGAGAAACGAGCACCTAGCCTTACACACATATGTATGTGTTAGAGCTGTGTAATGGAATGTTAGTTGACACGAGAAACGAGCACCTAGCCTTACACACATATGTATGTGTTAGAGCTGTGTAATGGAATGTTAGTTGGCACGAGAAACGAGCACCTAGCCTTACACACATATGTATGTGTTAGAGCTGTGTAATGGAATGTTAGTTGGCACGAGAAACGAGCACCTAGCCTTACACACATATGTATGTGTTAGAGCTGTGTAATGGAATGTTAGTTGGCACGAGAAACGAGCACCTAGCCTTACACACATATGTATGTGTTAGAGCTGTGTAATGGAATGTTAGTTGGCACGAGAAACGAGCACCTAGCCTTACACACATATGTATGTGTTAGAGCTGTGTAATGGAATGTTAGTTGGCACGAGAAACGAGCACCTAACCTTACACACATATGTATGTGTTAGAGCTGTGTAATGGAATGTTAGTTGGCACGAGAAACCAGCACCTAGCCTTACACACATATGTATGTGTTAGAGCTGTGTAATGGAATGTTAGTTGGCACGAGAAACGAGCACCTAGCCTTACACACATATGTATGTGTTAGAGCTGTGTAATGGAATGTTAGTTGGCACGAGAAACCAGCACCTAGCCTTACACACATATGTATGTGTTAGAGCTGTGTAATGGAATGTTAGTTGGCACGAGAAACCAGCACCTAGCCTTACACACATATGTATGTGTTAGAGCTGTGTAATGGAATGTTAGTTGACACGAGAAACGAGCACCTAGCCTTACACACATATGTATGTGTTAGAGCTGTGTAATGGAATGTTAGTTGGCACGAGAAACGAGCACCTAGCCTTACACACATATGTATGTGTTAGAGCTGTGTAATGGAATGTTAGTTGACACGAGAAACGAGCACCTAGCCTTACACACATATGTATGTGTTAGAGCTGTGTAATGGAATGTTAGTTGGCACGAGAAACGAGCACCTAGCCTTACACACATATGTATGTGTTAGAGCTGTGTAATGGAATGTTAGTTGGCACGAGAAACGAGCACCTAGCCTTACACACATATGTATGTGTTAGAGCTGTGTAATGGAATGTTAGTTGGCAGGAGAAACGAGCACCTAGCCTTACACACATATGTATGTGTTAGAGCTGTGTAATGGAATGTTAGTTGGCAGGAGAAACGAGCACCTAGCCTTACACACATATGTATGTGTTAGAGCTGTGTAATGGAATGTTAGTTGGCAGGAGAAACGAGCACCTAGCCTTACACACATATGTATGTGTTAGAGCTGTGTAATGGAATGTTAGTTGGCAGGAGAAACGAGCACCTAGCCTTACACACATATGTATGTGTTAGAGCTGTGTAATGGAATGTTAGTTGGCACGAGAAACGAGCACCTAGCCTTACACACATATGTATGTGTTAGAGATGTGTAATGGAATGTTAGATACCTGCAAAAGAAAAAAGTTACGAAATGCTTAATATACAAAAGAGAGAGGGAGAGTGGGAAAATGGACTTTAGGATGGCTGCTGCAGCGGAGGACAGAGCATGCATGGGAATGCCCAATGTGCCGTGACGTCGATCGCATAACATAACATAACCAAAGAGAGAGGGAGAGTGGGAAAATATAACTATACTATCATGCCACACTTGATTAATACTTCTTAAAGGATTCAATATTGGTGTAGCCCGAAAAGAACGACATACTAAATATGCAAAGAGATTGATTAATCAACATCGAACTGGCGTGTTGGGCCTCGGGACGCTGTTAGATTTGCTAAGGCGGAGATCGGAGCACCTATGGATATGTCCGGAGTACTATGATGATAGTCTCATACAACTGATAACTGAAAGGATACACGAGTAACGTATATGATGAATGTCACGCCCGATTGAAATGGCTCAATGATGCAAAGAACTGTTGTTAGGCAGCCGATCTTTTTTGAGCAGCTTGAAAAAACTCTCCCGACTAAACAAAATCAAATACCGTTGTCAGATCGAAACAAAACATAGTACACACAGAGATTGGATTCTGCTTGATGTATTTGCATTGCAGCTGTCACAAGGTTTTGTTGTAACAAAAGAAGTTACACAAACACTTTACATTTATACAGTGCTAGTGATGCTAGCCAGATTGAAGTACTCTTTCGTGGTGGCTGATATTTCTTCTTATTGGGGGTATCTATGACGTTTTGCACAGTTTGTTTGTTTGTTTAGTAAAGGATTAAAGCCTCTTTACGCCGAGGCACGCCCTTTCAACCTAAGGCGAACCTTTATTGGTTATATCAGAGCGTGTAGGCCAACAAACATGAAAAACAAGAATTAACTCCTTTCGGAGAATCAAAGAAAGCAATGCTCAGCCTTCTTTTATAGCATTCCAGTCATTTGTAAGCAATGCCGCAAGGTCTTAAAAGTTGTCACTCAGATATAACCAATGAAAGGCTCCTCGGTAGATTGAAATAGCGTGCCTCGGCTTAAATGTGCTTAAATCCCACACATCCCACAACAACAAGCTATTGGTATTCTGGCGGTCTGTTACTCGTCATTTGTCCATTTTTCAGTCTGCTAAAATTGTTCGGCCAGGAGGTCATGAGGTGGACTTGAACTATCAGAGGCGTGAAGAGACGCACGCATTGGTAGCTTAAAAGCCAGCTTATCCTGGGGAAAACTACTCTATTATTCTGGTCTCTCAACAATCTATTCACCCATGGTCAACAAATCTGACACAAGCATTCCATTCCCCGCTGGCACTGCTAATGTGGCACGCCAGTCATTTATCCACCACTTCAAAGTGAAGTACACGGGACCATCTTAAATCGTACACAATTAGCCATTTACAAATATGTTCACATCTGACTGGCTGCTGTTGTCCACCACAAGGCAATGCGCCAAGTAGTGAGGTGCCATGAATCCACAACCGATAAACAACAATATACCCAGACGCATGAGTAGGTAATTTTACCTCACGACTAAAACACACAGAAAAAAAAATGTATAGAATTGCTATCAATCACGAATTTCATTTTTTTCTTCACGCGTTCGTCCGCTATGATTTCAAGTATAGTAAGGATACCCCGTGTGGTAAATCTAATTTACTTTTGCGTCAAGACATACTTTCCTTTTGATCAGTGTCCCTCGCCATACTCCGAGTTCAGAAGTAATTTAATTTCGGTATCCTTAGACTGTAGCTTAAACGATAGTGAGCTCAATAAAAACCCAAGCGTACTTGGTTTAAACTCCGCGGCGGGCAAGTATGGAAGCAAATTAGTGCCCTTGGATTTTTACTAACGGTAACAATAGACCTCAACGTTCAGAAAGCAATGGCAAACTACTGAACGTATAAGTTGTGCCTAGAAAATCGAAGACTCGTTTACTGTTGTTGATAGTCATGTCATTTAAAGGATATGCCACGATTTCCATCCTCAGATCGTAGCGCGGTAAAAAAATTTTTCCCGATCCAGAAGCACTTGAGCTTTTCAGCTCTTCAGCTCGGTGCCATGGACATCGTAACCCTTCGGTTCGGTGCCACAAACACAGTAAATCTGGGGAATCTGTGACTTTTTCTGCCATCCCGCGGAATTGAACCCGCACACACAGAGGGATAGTCAGTGAATAGTCACCCGTAGTCCAACGCGCTACGAACACGCTGGGCAGACGGGCAACGTAATAAGCCTGATCACAACCCAAGCGTACAGGTTCAAACACCGCGGCAGGCAATTTGGAAGCAAATTCGTTCCCGTTGGCTTTTACGAACGGTAAAAAAATCAGACCTCATCGTTCAGAAAGCAATGGCAAACTACTGAACGTATAAGTGGTTCCTAGAAAATCGACGACACATTTACTGTTGTTGATGGCGACATCCTGTCAAGGATATGCTATGATTTTAATTTTTTTGTTTCATCTTGAGACTGTTGGTATGTTAAGCTATCATAAAGATAGTAGTAGTAGTAGTATAGTTAAGATGGTTCTTCTTCTTCAGCGATCTGTGGCCATGCGCTTAATTTACTGTGGAACACAAACTGGGCGGTCAGCTTCAGGTCTGTCAAGTTTCCCCAAAGCTGAGTTTTAAGGTCGACTGGGTGTGGCCACATGTTGCTTCTCAGCTCACCCAGGAGTGTAAAGTCTTGCAGGATATGCTCCGGCGTCTGTTCCGCCTGCTGATACTGGCAGAGAGCTGTTTGACTTATTCCTAGTCTAAATAAGCATTTGTGGAGCCTGTAGTGTCCGGTTCGTAGTCGAAATATAATGATCTGGTCTGTTCTGCTTAGGCCTTTGATGGAGTCTTTTCCATAATCGTTTCCAGTGTTTGTCTTCCAGTCTACTGTAGGTTTTCTCTGTATGAGGGGTTTGATTTTTGAAAAAACAGGGGTTGGTAAAAAAATGGTTCTGACTGACTGCATATTCTACAGCGGGGAAAACCAACTATAAGTCCGTGACAGTTTTATATCTGGCTGACACAAAGTATTCGGAGGTCTCTGTTGCGTGGAGGTAAGGTGTTCGCCTCTCGTTCTAAAAGTACTCGTTTCGCTCCCTCGTGGAGCCACCAGAGTATTTTTTCAGAGATTCATAATCTCAATGTAGCTGAGATCTAGTTCCTAGTCCTATCGGAGACGGACGATAAAACGTTGGTCCGTTGTTTATGTTGGGCACATAAAACAACAATTGGCAGTTCAAAATCGAGAAGAGCAGGCTGAAAAACCGCTGTCCATATACAAATAGAAAGATTAAAAAGTAAAATTCCTACAAAATATTTTACACATAGTCTAAATTACATCAGGGACCCTCGTCGGTGCTACGGAACTCGTTCACTGCCGCTGGGATATTCTTGTGTAAGAAAGAAATCGGAGCACATATGGTTACTCACCGAAGTGCAATGGTGATGATCCTATCAATAAATCTCAAAATTAAGCATATTTAAGCTCAGGAACACTTTGTCGTTACCTTCAATTTACATATTATTTTTTAATAAAAAACTCAAAGTGATGATGGCAGCGAATCAAATTTATTTGAAATGAAATTTCCATAAGAATATTGCTATTTTAAAATAACGAAACGAACTACAAATTATCCCAAAAATTCGTTCCTACATACCCCTTCTTCTCTCTATTAAAAAAAAAAAAAAAAAAAAAAACCACCGAGTGTCTATTCAAAATCCCATTTTTGGAAACGCATATGTTGTATATGTTGTGAACATCATATTTTTGTCAAGGATGAAGTTTGTCAAGTCAAAAATAGGAAAACAGATAATTATTTGGAGAACTCGTTAAGTCTATCAACATTGTATATAACACCTGATACTGAGCACATTGATGAGGCGGCACAAATACAATCTTCTTATTGATAACAGACAACGCAGGTAAATGTTTCTGTAAATATCTTAAGATACTGGGCTTTTTTTTCTCTGTGTAAATAATCTTATGATAGATTAGTTATCATATCATTGACATGATCATGGGTTAATAAGTATGTGCTATTAAACTTTTGAGCTTAGTTAACAACAAGGAAGGGGGAGGAGTACAACATGAAAATAAATATAATAAAGACAGAGGCAATGGTGATAAGTAGACAGCCAAAAAAACCTGCTGCCTTGTAGGTTAGCTGGGGACAGCAAACGGCTAACGGAGAGCAAACCCAGTAAACGCTGGTTGAAACCGAACACACCACCGAAGGATAAGCACAAGAGCTACAAATGGTACTGAAGGTTGTGAACGTACACCCGTTCTTGGTGTTAGGCTGTTTATATATCTCATTACACTGATATTTTATTTTTCCGATCTAGAAGCACTTCAGCTTTCTTTTTAGCTCTTCGGCTCGGTGTCATGGACATCGTTACCCTTCGGTTCGGTGCCACGAACACCGCGAATCTTGAGAACCTGTGGCTTTTCTGCCAGCCCACAGAATTGAACTCGCACGCACAGAGGGCTAATCACCAGTAGTCCAACGCGCTACGAACACGCTGGACAGGCGGGCACATTACACTGACAAAAACGGCCTTAAAGCACGATCGAGATAGAGAAGACAGCCAGAAAACCTTACAATAAAACTGCTGAACATACAGATCAAACAAACCAATGAGTAGTCCAAATACTTAGGGGCAATTTTTACTGCGGATTCGAACCCCACAGGACTAGGAATCGATAATGTAGTGTCGGTAGTGTAGTAGCCACAAATCATCGTATTGTTGAGTCACAGAGAAAACGAGCAGCGCGAAAAGACAGAGCACACAACACGCACATGTCTAACCTTGATCATGTATGCCCCACCTGTGGTTGGGGATTCTGTTCTAGGATTGAACTCTACAGTCACCTCCGCACACACCAGAGGTGCAACAGTACACGTCTGAGATTGTTGTCATCATCGTTTGCGATGGACGGCTATTAGCCACAAATCATCTCCACCACACCTGATATTCACATCCTCACATTGTACAACACTCCACTATCGTACAACACTTTCCTTGGCCAGTCGGTCTGCTGTTTCATTTTCTGGTATCTCACAGCGAGACAGTACCTACTGCAAGACATATCAATAAGGAAATCTATAAAGAAGTAAATGGTGGAGGAGAAGAAGGAGAATTAAACTTTTAAACCACTCATAAAGATTGAAACAGGCTGGACTTGGAAACAATGGTTGGAGTCGCTGAAGAGGTCTAGGCTGACACGAATCAGTTTTAATTTTTTTTTTTACCAGGGCATGCAGGGAAAATGAACGAGCTGATATGCTTGCTTGTGAGGCTGCTGTAAAAAAGACCAGGCGGATATAAATTCTCTAAGGAAGAGAGGACGTGTAAACGATTCAAGAAATAGTGGTGACTCTAAATCTCTAACCAGACTGCAAGAATACCAAGTAAAATGTGGTGTAGTTAGACAAGAGCACTATACTGGTAGCCAAATAAGAATAGTAAACCAACAAAGAACCGGTGTCGTTAGTCGCCACACGCTGAGAGAGACACACCGAGGAGATCTGAGCACTTTTGGACTAACTTTTTCGATGTACAGTGATGATGATGATCCGACTATTAAACTAAACTTTTAAACCAGATCAACGTCATAGATTATGATGGCACGTGTGTGTAATATTCAGCAACAATATATTTTTGTATGGCTTGCTGCCAGCAAAGTAATTCTGCATCCACCCATTGGATCAAAGTTACCCATCTCTGCTCTGCTTGACTTCATTGCGTCGCGTTTTAACTCATATGGCCGGGTCCCTCTCCGTAGAAATGGCACGCCACCTGCCGATATTATTGCATAAAGCACAAACACCGTAGCTCCGGCAACTCTCAGGTGTCTCTAGAAAAAAATGCGCTGGTGAACAGAACGGTGCAGTCTGGATTCGCGCCCCCAACCTTCGGAACGCAAGGCAAGATCACGTAACCACTTAACCCATATCTGCTCTACTACAACCAACTCTAGATAACTAAGCCAGACAACTGACCGGGAATCCCTGACCTAGATCAGAGAAGGGGGCTGGAAATTATATGTTTGATAGAACACTGCAAGCTTTTTTGAATTTTTAAATTCAATTCTATGAATCTATGGTTATTTATTGGTGAAACATATTCCTAATATTGACATTCCTTGTTGTTAAACTTAACTTGTTGTATAATATAACTTCGATTTAGCATTTTGTGTTGATTTTAAAATGAATTCGTCTATATACACCAATACTGGAAAGCGAGGTCACGTGGTGTAGTTGTGGTCTGATTTCCATAATTCTTACCTGAGTCCGAAGGCCCATAAGTTTATAGTTGGCTCTGGCTCTACATACAGCAATATAAGTAAGGCTACTGTCAAACAATGATGATGTAACTACACTGTTGATAGTTTCCATTAGCACGCGTCACTAATTGCTATCGTGTTTGAGCTTGTCAAAATGGATGAGGTAGAGAGACAGACAGCATCGGGGAAGCATGAAATTAATAACTGCTCGAGTCCATCAAGTCCAGCCGTTTCCTAACTATTATCTCAATTATCGGTAGGTACTAGAGACCAAGATATGAATGACAACATAATAAGCACCTCATAGACAGCGCTGACAGTTGAGAAAATGATAGCACGGGAATCTGCTCTAGGGGAAAGAGGCCAGCGACAGAGAGAAGATTGGTAAAAGAAAAGGCACCTGAGCTGCAAGTTTGAAAATATGATTAAAAATGGATAATTAAAAAAAATATTTTGTTTCTAATCCAGAAACACTTGAGCTTTCAGCTCTTCGTCTCGGTGCCATGGACATCGTAACCCTTTGGTTACGCACTCTCGGGAGCTTGACACCCGTCGTCCAATGCCATAAGAACACGCTGGGCTGCTAGAAAAAAGGATGGAAGTTGATTGATTGGACCATCATCATTACACTTCGGTGAGTAACCAAGTGTGCTGCGATCTCTTTTTTACACGGTAAGATCTTAGCGGCAGTGCACTAACTCCATAGCCCCGGCGATGGTCCCTGGTGTAGTTTAGACGACGGTAAAATATTTTGTAAGAATTTTACTTTTAATCTTTTAACCCTTTAGCTGCTAAAGACGTATATATACGTTTTTCCCATTCACTTCTAAAGACGTATTAACACGTTATACATTGCTACTGTTACTGCTATAGGCGTACACTCACGTCTGTGACCTAGAAACAAAGAGTAGCTATTTTTAGCTCAGCCTTCAGAAAGTACGTAGCAGCGAAAGGGCTAATAAACTTTGCCGGGGCATTGGCTTTTCGGTCTACTTTTCTCAATTTCGAACTGCCAAGGGTTATTTTACGAGCTTAACTTGAACACGGGACCTAAGTTTTACAGTCCGTCTCCGATAGGACTAGGACTCGATCTTACCTACACTGAGACCAGGGATCTCTGGAAAAATATCCTGATGACTCCACGAGGGAGCGAACCAAGTACTTGTGAAACTAGAACCTAACCACTACGGCACAAAGACCCCCAAATTGAAGAAAGAGATATGATAGAATGTCGTGTATATAACAATCTGAGAGATGTCTACAAGTCAATCATACCGTCTCTAGTAGTCTTCTTCTTCTTCTTCTCTTGCATCATTTACTTCTTTATGGAAGTGTTGGGGGAGAAGGAAGGGAGTAGTGATCGTGTGTGTGTTTGTTTTAAGGCACTTTGTAAGTTATTCATTTTCGTAAGGCTGTTCTTGATGCCGTCGATCCATATTTTGCGTGGTTTTCCTCTTGCCTTGTACTCATTATACTTTTTCTGTGTGCAAATATTGGATATTTGCTCACTGCTTCTACTAACAAGGCTATGATGAATAACTGGTGCCAATAAACTAGACCACATGGAGTCTACCTGTGTTAATCTATATATATATATGTAGATTGCCACTCCAGCCACGGCAGAGGTTGTGATTCAGCACAGAACAAACTACTTGACGCAAAACACATTGTCTCTTGAGATAAAGCGGCAAATGATGATGAATTATATATATATGGTGGCGTCTGCGGTCTAGGGGATAGTGACTCGGTCTATTAACCCGACGTTCTGAGTTCGAATCACGCTGCGGACAGTTTGGTTGCAAATTGTTCCGTGTGGATTTTTACAAAAGGACGATGACACCACCCGTTTAGAAAGCAATGGCAAACTACTGAACTTAATAATGCCTAGAAAAGTCACAAACAGCGTTAAAAAGCTGAGTTAAAAAGTCCTGTAAAGGATATGCAATTAACTTATATATATATATACATGTATATGACACGACTGAAGCTATTTGGAAACATATATATACATACATCTTGAGAAGTACATAGAAAGATTAAGTGAATTTAAGCCAGCCTCTTCAAAAATATCCAACAGAAAAAATATAGCAGCAGTGTTAATACCTGTCGCAGATGAATAGATTCGTCCACAAATAGCTCAAGTCGTGTCATACGACCCAGGCTGGAATAACTATATATTATAGTGGCTGGACAATGCAATAGCTCCAGGCATATGTGATATACTCGGACTAATCTGTCAACAATTTAGACATATGAGCTACTTAAAATTGTTTGAATTTCTAGCTAATTCGTGTCAGGTGCTAACTATTTATCAGATATTAGACAGGTCCCAAGAACGCTCCCAAAAATGCTCATAGTCCACATTGGAGAAAATATCAGTAGTAGACCTCTTTCAGTCTCGATGGATCATACAGGTGTACCGCTAGATGTCTGCTTTGCCGCGTCGTGTGATTGTAAAACTCGATGAGGGAGTGACCAGAAAACATTCAATCTTCTTTTCTTCTTCTTCGAACGCTCATTATCGACCACTTGTTAAACCACTCTTTGTGAATTGTATGTGATCTGAGCCTAAGAGCGATTGTTCGCGATGTCTGTTATGCGCCTACAAGTAGGTCAACAAATCCGATTTTTGCGACGCTTTTTATTTACTAGGGTAGCTTCCTAGGCCCCTACCTCAGTCGCCTCTTACGACATGCCTTGTAACGTGTCTACAAAGCAAGTGCACTAACTTCTACACTATGGCGGCTATCTGTTGACGAATATACATCAATAGAACCCTTGTTTGCTGCATTAAAACTATAAGGGAAGACTGCGGTAAAACTATAAGGGAAGACTATTAAAACTATAAAGGAAGACTGCAGTAAATTATAAGGGAAGACTGTATTTAAACTATAAGGGAAGACTGCGGTAAAACTATAAGGGGAGACAGCGGTAAAACTATAAGGGAAGACTGCATTAAAACTATAAGGGAAGACTGCGGTAAAACTATAAGGGAAGACTGTATTAAAACTATAAGGGAAGACTGCATTAAAACTATAAGGGAAGACTGTATTAAACTATAAGGGAAGAATGCATTAAAACTATAAGGGAAGAATGCATTAAAACTATAAGGGAAGAATGCATTAAAACTATAAGGGAAGACTGCATTAAAACTATAAGGGAAGAATGCATTAAAACTATAAGGGAAGAATGCAGTAAAACTATAAGGGAAGACTGCAGTAAAACTATAAGGGAAGAATGCAGTAAAACTATAAGGGAAGAATGCATTAAAACTATAAGGGAAGAATGCATTAAAACTATAAGGGAAGAATGCAGTAAAACTATAAGGGAAGACTGCAGTAAAACTATAAGGGAAGAATGCAGTAAAACTATAAGGGAAGAATGCATTAAAACTATAAGGGAAGAATGCATTAAAACTATAAGGGAAGAATGCAGTAAAACTATAAGGGAAGACTGCAGTAAAACTATAAGGGAAGAATGCAGTAAAACTATAAGGGAAGACTGCATTAAAACTATAAGGGAAGACTGCATTAAAACTATAAGGGAAGAATGCAGTAAAACTATAAGGGAAGACTGCAGTAAAACTATAAGGGAAGACTGCAGTAAAACTATAAGGGAAGAATGCATTAAAACTATAAGGGAAGACTGCAGTAAAACTATAAGGGAAGACTGCAGTAAAACTATAAGGGAAGACTGCATTAAAACTATAAGGGAAGACTGCAGTAAAACTATAAGGGAAGAATGCATTAAAACTATAAGGGAAGACTGCAGTAAAACTATAAGGGAAGACTGTATTAAAACTATAAGGGAAGACTGCATTAAAACTATAAGGGAAGACTGTATTAAAACTATAAGGGAAGAATGCATTAAAACTATAAGGGAAGAATGCATTAAAACTATAAGGGAAGACTGCAGTAAAACTATAAGGGAAGACTGCAGTAAAACTATAAGGGAAGACTGCAGTAAAACTATAAGGGAAGACTGCAGTAAAACTATAAGGGAAGACTGCAGTAAAACTATAAGGGAAGACTGCAGTAAAACTATAAGGGAAGACTGCAGTAAAACTATAAGGGAAGACTGTATTAAAACTATAAGGGAAGACTGCAGTAAAACTATAAGGGAAGACTGCAGTAAAACTATAAGGGAAGACTGCAGTAAAACTATAAGGGAAGACTGCAGTAAAACTATAAGGGAAGACTGCAGTAAAACTATAAGGGAAGACTGCATTAAAACTATAAGGGAAGACTGCATTAAAACTATAAGGGAAGAATGCAGTAAAACTATAAGGGAAGACTGCATTAAAACTATAAGGGAAGACTGCAGTAAAACTATAAGGGAAGACTGCAGTAAAACTATAAGGGAAGACTGCATTAAAACTATAAGGGAAGACTGCAGTAAAACTATAAGGGAAGACTGCATTAAAACTATGTATTGCTTGATAAAGGCATTTTGGTCTAAACGTTGCTGTGTATTGTTATTATTTCGTATTTTCTAAAACTACAGTACTTTTTATGTTTTAAAGCCGATGGATAGACTTCATTGCGCCGGGTTTTACCCCATATGGCTCGGTCCCTCTCAGCAGAAATGGCACGCCACATGCCGAAAGTATTGTACAAAGCACGAACTCCGTAGCTCCAGCAACAAACCTAGGGATCTCTGGAAAAAACTGCACTCGTGAACAGAACGGCGTGGTCCAGATTCGAACCCACGACCGTCGACTCACAAGGCAAAGGGCGTAATTACTTAGCCACAGAGACCCTGAAAGTGTTTTTATGTGTTTGGCCCATATCTCAACAGACAATGTCCCAGTATGATACTTGTGACGGGCATGTAAACATTACTCTATTGTCCTCATACATTGCATACAAGTTCAGTAGATGCGTATCTATCATCTTTTACCAATGCTACAACTGTACATATCGGAAGCTCCTAATTACGTCTACCCCGGGGTCGTCTATAGCGAAGTTGTTAACACTCTGCGTTAGTGACCATGTGCCGTGGAAATTCCTGGGTATATGGCTAGTCAGAGCCAACTATAAACTCATGGGTCTTCGGACTCTGGTAAGAATTATGGAAAATCAGACCACATCACATATGGGAACTACACCACGTGACCTCGCATTCCAGTATTGGTGTATATAGACTAATTTATTTTAAAATCAACACAAAATGCTAAATCGAAGTTATATTATGCAACAAGTTCAGTTTAACAATAAGGAATATCAATATAATGAATATTTTTCACCAATAAATAACCATAGACTCACAGAATTGAGTAAAATTGCAAGAAAACGTGCAGTGTTCTATCAAACATCTGTAATTTCCAGCCCCTTTTCTGATCTAGGTCAGGAATCCCGGTCAATTGTCTGGCCTAGTTATCTAGAGTTGGCTGTGGGCTAGTTTAGCCAAACATTCTCAATATGCACACGGTACCAGACTGGACTACAGAACACTCTGATCCTTTATTTGTGGATCTAAGTTACAAGTACCTCTGAATTCAGAGAAAGGGCTCGCCTGAATGTTGAAGGACTCTGGTGATACGGAAAGCAAGCCTTCAGGCAAAATCCGCCAGAATTTAAATTAACTTTACATATACCACTTCCACAAGACGATAGGGTTGCACAGTGCTGAAAGTGCACCGTTTATTCTCCAGAG
Organism: Arion vulgaris; assembly: GCA_020796225.1. Classification (NCBI taxonomy): domain Eukaryota; kingdom Metazoa; phylum Mollusca; class Gastropoda; order Stylommatophora; family Arionidae; genus Arion; species Arion vulgaris. Next base: position 71,649,942 of record CM036758.1, read on the forward strand.
TGAGAGATGAGCAGGAAGACATAGAAACACGGAACACACAACACAGACAGAACTAATCGCAATTTGACAAAACTGGTGCTCTACTAACCTTCGTTGTCTGGCTGACTATTTCTTGGGCTTTGTCTCTTCAGCTGTCTCCTGTGCCTCCTGTAAGTGGGGCGAGAGTTATTGGCACCAGGTGATTTCTTCCAGAAGTAGTAGAACTCCACAAGTTCGCTCTGTGAAACAGAAATGATGCCATTGGTTACTTTTGAGGATAGGAAAGTGTATGCAGTTGCAACCCCTGTCTCCCGCATGATCTCTTCTTCTTCTCTTCCACTATTTACTTCTTTATAGAAGTGTTGGGGGAGGGGGAAGAGAAGAGACGTAGTGATCTTGTGTGTGCTTGTCTTAATGTCCATAAATCTGCAATAAATTAAATGGTTTGGCCACATAAGCAGACTACCAACAGACAGTGCACCTCAAATAGCAATGTTGTTCCGATACAATGGATACAAAGCAAAAGGCAAGCCACGCAAAAGATGTACCTCAGAGATAACAGAGGCGACGAAAGACACTATCTACGAAGCGCATACAAGTGTCCGTTCTAGAAATCTCTTCTTATCCTGACGCTGTGAGGCAAAACAGACTTGAGAAAAGAAAGAATCTGGACATATGTGTTAGACTGGCGACTTTTGGTGCGGAGTTTCTTGGACTCTTATTCTTCTTCTTCAGCGATCTCTGGTCATACGCTTAGTTTACTATGGACCACAAACTGGGTAGTCAGTCTCAGGTCTGTCAGGTTTCCCCAAAGCTTAGTTTTTAGGTCAAATGGGTATTCCCACATGTTGCTTCTCAACGCACACAGGAGATGCCAGTCTTTCATGATATGCTCCGGTGTCTGTTCCGCCTGTTCACACTGGCAGAGAGGTGTTTGACTTATTCCTAGTCTATGTAAGTATTTCTTATTCATAGACTTTCATGTACTTCTGAATATTGATACTCTTCATCTGTACACAACAACAATCTTGCTATTTGAAAACTTTTTAATACGGACGGGGTTGGGGGTGGGATGGTGTTGAAAATGAATGTATGAGATGGAATTGCGTGTGTGGCTTTCAAAGATTTTGCTATATGTTTCTTCTTCTTCTTTGCGTTCGTTCTTTACGACCAATTTCAATCACTCTTTGTGATATGTCTGAACTTTGCCAAGAACGTGTATACGTTGCACATTGGTTTGGTAGGCACCTAAACGCATATACTTCTACACGTTTAGGACACATGCATCCGATTTCAGCCAAATCTCCTTACTCGCCTCTTACGATATGCGTGGCAGATAACAGTGGTTCTATTCTTCACACCCCAAATTTGGGCCCTGGTAACCACACGGGTTAACCACTAGTAACAACTGTTATAAGAAGAGAAGATGGAGATATCTTGGGCATACTTTGAGAAGAAGTGATCAGAGAATATCAAAGCAGGCATTGAAGTGGAAAGAAAAGGGTTCAAGAAAGAAAGAACGCTCTAGGGAAATCATGAAACGAACTGCTGAGAGAGGCAAGAAATATCGAACTCAATTCCATGGAAGATATTGAGCGAGTTGCCCAGGACATAGCGGCATGGACAAATTACTTTCAGCCCTTTGTAACGTATAGCGGTACGATATATATATATAAATCAAATATATTATGATGATAATCATCGTCATCAAACAGCTTCTTGTCCTGAGCAGAACTTTGCCACCCCAACAGTCCTTTGGAATTTATCTCATCTATCTCTGCAACCGTCATGTTCAAACCATCGGTTACATCCTGAATCCATCTTCTCCGTCTTCTTCTCTTTGCCGGTATGCCTCCTCCCATGATGGTCTTCTCCAGCCTTCATAGATCATGTTAAGTTTTTTATATGTCCAAAAATACCTCAATCTTCCCTTTTTGTTGTTTGTAGCATCAGCCAGTATATATATATATATATATATATATATATATATATATATATATATATATATATATATATATATATATATATATATGGTGATATTCAACTCCATGGGTTCCGAACATACTATCTTTAATGCGATGAAATGCACACATATGCTATCTAGTTTAAGCGCGAGACTTATTTCTCCCTGATTCCCTTCTGCAGAAATATCATCTATGTGTGTGGTATGACACGTACAGGTAAGCTTTTATCTGGAACAAGTTTCACCGATAGGGCGTGAAAACAACACGAGGATGGATATAGCGCGAGTATAAGGAAGAATATCACACGAACACAGGTGGCAGAGTGCAAACAGATATACACGAAAAGCTATAACATATTGAGTGCGAATATTAAACATCTAACCGATTATATAATCGTGAGATGGTATATGGTGACATACATATTTGTGTTGTAAAACATGGATGCGGTAACTTAGCTACAGGACTGTTGAAAATGAAGAAGACCAAACAACTGTCTATATTTCAGCATGTAATATGATAAATGTATGCATTTGTGGCAGAAGAAATATATAAACAAGATAACACACACGATTCGGTGAAAGATGCACAAACTATTGATTGATAAGACCATCATAGTGCACTTCGGTGCAATCTTATGTGCTCAGATATGTTTTTTACACAGGAAGATCTCAGTGGCCAAGCAAGAGGTCCGTAGCACCAGCGAGGGTTCCCAATATAATTTTGAAGATTGTTCGCATATTTTGTAGGAATTTTATTTTCATAATTTTTCTAATTAATGTTATCCAGGCAGCCATTTTTTCAGCCTGTTCTTCTCGATTTTCAACTGCCAATGGTTCTTTTACGTGCTCGAATTGAACAATGAACCTACGTGTTGTCGTCCGTCTTTGATAGGACTAGGAACTTGATCTCACCTACACTGATATCAGGGATCTCTGGAAAAAATACTCCGATAGCTCCCCGAGGAGCGATCCGTGTACATTTAGAACGACAGGCGAGCACCTATATCTACCCTACAGAGACCCATGCACACTTGAATGTTTTTGTGGAATTTCATTTCTAACAACTGACTAAGGTCGCCGATAGCGAAGTTGGTAAAGCTCTGGTCTAATGACAACTCTCTTTCTCTCCAGCACGTGACGCCCATGGCGCATAGGTCAGCAACAAATGCACACTATTCTTCCCCGTACTCTGTATTGTGTTCCTGCTTGATTCCTTCCATTACCGCTTATTCCCTGAGAATGTGCTTGCAACGCCAGGATGTCTGCATTGACGTTCTACAACATGCCTTGTAGGTCGCCGGGAGACCAGCCAACATAGAACGTCATCCTACGACAGGGTTAAGCTTAGCGTGAATTTTCACCCACACAAGTTCAAATGTGAACAAAATGTTATTCCCTCATCTTTCTATTCTCAAATCTGATCCTAAGACATGTTCAGTCTTGGAAAAGTATCCTCTGGTATCTTAGTGAAACACGTACAAACAAAGTACTATAGTTTTACAAAAACAGAAACAGTGACGATAAACAGCAACGTTTCGACCAACAAGGCCTTTATTAAGCAAACGAACAAACAGGAGTGACAAATTAAAATGAAACACAAATGGACGACCAAATACAAACGTATCTAAGGAAAAGCTGGAATAAAAACGAATAACGAAATAAATGTAACACACAAAAACACATAAAAACTAGAAATAGAACGGAAAAGAAACAATAAAACATCTAGTAAATATATAACTTGAATACATGCAACATATACCCATATAGAGTACAAAGCATAGGAAGAGAAAGTACTAAGAAGCATAAGAATGTAATACGTTGAGCCCGCGTGGTCGCAAGGTACCATACAAAGAAATCAACCGATTCTCCAGAGCAAATCGACTACGATCATCAGAGGAACATGATCGGATGGCTGTGACCTGGACATCGCAAGCTCCTGAATGGCCAGTATCATTGAAATGGGTAGCTACAGGGGTCACAGAGCATTGGCGTATATCGCGCAAGTGTTGGGCGAATCGGTCACTGAGTCTCCTGCCGGTTTCCCCAATATAGGCCTTGTTGCACCGCTTGCAGATAATGGCATAGATAATATTACGGGACTCGCATGTGAAACTGTCTTCAACAACGAACGTGGCTTTTGGAAAAGACACCGTGCGGGTCTGTATGACATAAGCACAAGTGTTGCAGCGCCGACAGCCACACTGGATGGTGCCAAAATGACTCTGGATATTAGGCTTGAGGCGACTGTGAACCAACATATCCTTAAGGCTTCTGTCCCGTCTGTACGCCACCAAAGGATAGTGTTGGAAGATTGAACGTGTCTCAGGATCAGACTGAAGAATGGAGAGATGACGGAATAAGACTTTCTTCACAAGGGAACTATGAGGGTGGAAAGTTAAGACAAGTTTCACCCTGTCAGAATTGGAAGTTCTATGCTGGTTAGAGAGAGCCTCCTGGCGAGAAATTTGTTGAACGCGCCGCATAGCAGAAGCAAGCACCTTATCCGGGTATAAGCGCTTACGAAAGAAATCCAGCATCTCGTGAGCTCTATCGAGAAAATCGTCGTCCTCGCTACAGAGGCGACGAAGGCGCAAAAGTTGAGAGAATGGTAAAGAATCACGACAAGCCTGGGAATGGGAAGAGGTATAAAGAAGAAAACTATGTGCATCAGTAGGCTTGTAGTAAACTGATGTAGTGATGGTGGATAGGCTGATAGTGATAGTGATGTCAAGAAAGTTGACACAAGAGGTAGAGATGTGTGATGTAAACCGAATAGCCGGATTGAAGACATTAATGAAATTAATGAAGCGTGACAAATCGGCTTCAGGCATATCGGTAATGCCAATACAATCATCAATGTATCTATGATACACAGACGGAAGAGGGCCATCATAGGAATTCCATACTAGGTACTCAAGATGACCCATGAATAGACAAGCATAACTGGGTCCCATTTTAGTACCCATGGCGACCCCACTGATCTGCTCAAAGAACTGGTCATTGAACTGAAAGGAGTTGAGAGTTAGTACTAGTTCTGCAAGACGAAGGAGAGCCGAGGTGGAGACAAGTGGGTTAGTTCTCCTGTCGAGAAAGAACTGGAGAGCTTGAAGTCCGTCGGAATGAGGTATGGAGGTGTACAATGAGCACACATCAAGGAGGAAGAGACGGTAAGTCCTGCCAGGCAACAACTCAAGCCTAATATCCAGAGTCATTTTGGCACCATCCAGTGTGGCCGTCGGCGCTGCAACACTTGTGCTTATGTCATACAGACCCGCACGGTGTCTTTTCCAAAAGCCACGTTCGTTGTTGAAGACAGTTTCACATGCGAGTCCCGTAATATTATCTATGCCATTATCTGCAAGCGGTGCAACAAGGCCTATATTGGGAAACCGGCAGGAGACTCAGTGACCGATTCGCCCAACACTTGCGCGATATACGCCAATGCTCTGTGACCCCTGTAGCTACCCATTTCAATGATACTGGCCATTCAGGAGCTTGCGATGTCCAGGTCACAGCCATCCGATCATGTTCCTCTGATGATCGTAGTCGATTTGCTCTGGAGAATCGGTTGATTTCTTTGTATGGTACCTTGCGACCACGCGGCTCAACGTATTACATTCTTATGCTTCTTAGTACTTTCTCTTCCTATGCTTTGTACTCTATATGGGTATATGTTGCATGTATTCAAGTTATATATTTACTAGATGTTTTATTGTTTCTTTTCCGTTCTATTTCTAGTTTTTTGTGTTTTTGTGTGTTACATTTATTTCGTTATTCGTTTTTATTCCAGCTTTTCCTTAGATACGTTTGTATTTGGTCGTCCATTTGTGTTTCATTTTAATTTGTCACTCCTGTTTGTTCGTTTGCTTGATAAAGGCCTTGTTGGTCGAAACGTTGCTGTTTATCGTCACTGTTTCTGTTTTTGTAAAACTATAGTACTTTGTTTGTACGTGTTTCACTATTTACCAAGTTTTACTGCAGTCTTCCCCTATTTCGATACTCTGGTATCTTACATAAGTGACAGAAATCTTGAGGATATGTTGGTACACAGTTGCCTTCTTCTTCTTCTTTGCGATCGCTTTTTGATGATTATACCGTTAGACGCGTTCTTATGATGAAATCGACTGTTGTCTGGAGCTCATCTCTAGTGCCATGTAGTTTTGAATGTAGTGTTGTGTTGTAGGGCCAGCATTCCTTTCTTGGGAGAACATACAGGGGGCAGTCTTGCAGGACATGTTCTGTGGTTTGTTCAGCGGAGCCACAGAGGGGTTGGGAACAATCGCAGCCTGTGTAGGTGTTTGTTCAGTCTGTTATGACCTATCCTGAGTAGGAAGATGATAGTCTGTCCTTGTCTGTCAAGTGTGTCACAGTTGCCTTAAATCCAACGTCCTGGGTCATTTTGGCATCGTCCGGTGTGGAAATCTGCGATGCTAAACATGTGCTTATGCGATACAGACCATTACTGTATCTTTTCCCGTCCATGCCGTGGCTCACAAGGGGAGCAAAGAATAGTAACACTATGACCTACAAGGCATGTCATAAGAGGCGACTGAGGTAAGGGCATAGGGAAGCTACCCTAGTAAATAAAAAGCATCGCAGAAATTGGATGTGCTGGTCTACATGTAGGCGCATAACTGGCACAACGTACAATCGCTCTTAGGCGCAGATCACATTCAAATCACAAAGAGTAGTTTAACAAGTGGTCGATATGAAACGATCGAAAAAGATGAAGTATCTTTTTCTAAAGTCACTTTTGTTATTGAGTATGGTTTCACATGCGATTCCCGCAGCATAATCTACGCCATCACTTGTAAACGTTGTGACAAGGCATACATAAGCGAAACTGAAAAACAGCTTAGTGATCGTTTCGACCAACACTTACGTGTTATAGACAAACGATCTGAGATCCATGTAGCCACTCATTACAACAGAAATTACCATTTGGGAGTTTACGATATCCAAGGTCACAGCCATCCGATCATGTTTCTCAGATTTGCTCTAGAAAATCATTTCATATGGTACATTACGACCTTCATGTTTGTCCCTGGGCACGCAGGAGTTAGGGGTTATGAACGAGCTGATAGATTGGCTGGCTTGACTAGAATATCAGAGGGAACTGCCATGGATAGAAATGACATTCTTCACGCATTGAGTCTTTCCGAACAGAGGAGTTTCAGGGCTGTGAATCCCACTCGCCGCCCAGATTGAGAGAGATGGGTGTCAATATTGGTGCAGTCCGAAAAGAACGACATACCAAATATGCAAAGAGATTGATTAATCAGCATTGATCTGGCGTGTTGGGCCGCTGCACGCTGCTGGATATGCTGAGATCAGAACAGCTATGGACATGTCCGGAGTGCTATGATGATAGTCCTCATATAACTGATAACTGATTACAACCTCTTGGACTCAACGCACTACACTCCTATGCTTCTTGATACTATCTCTTCCCATTCTCCATATTATATATGTATAAGTTAAATGTATATTTTAGGTATATATTTGATTATTATTTTATCCTCTTTTTCCATTTGTAGTTTTTTAAATATTTAGTCACATCACATAATATCATGTTATGGCAGTTAGTGATTTGCCGTCTGACTGTATCTTCTGTGATGTAACAAGTGTATTAATCTCATCCTTTATTCTGCATCCTTTGCTTCATAAAGGTCTTTTTGGTAGAAACGACTCTGTATCTTGTTTTTGTAAAACTAGTACGACTTTAAATGTGTTGCCGGTGCTACTAGTTTAACTGCAGTCTTCCCTTAAATCGATAATGTTCCAACTCTGATACATTTCTTAAAGTTCTTGTTCTACTGTTCTCCAGGTCGTTTTGGATCTTCAAAACTAAATACATAGAAACTCAATTTTCTGCGTTATATTTTTTCTATACACAGGCTTTCTGAGTTTGGATAATATTTTGAATTATTACCAGAGCTACTGTGTAACTGCTCTGATGGTGATACTTGAGCTAATTGAAGACTGAGCATATGCAGGGTCCCTGTATGCAAAGTCCTCCTTCATAACTAGTTTTTAAGTGACATCTTGGATTTGTTTACACCTCATACCATAACACCGCCCGAGTGTTGTCAGGGCCTGAAGGAAGGAGCAAAGAATAGTAACACTGTGACCTACAAGGCATGTTGTATGAGGCGACTGAGGTAGAAGCCATGGGACGCTACAATAGCAAATAAAAAGCGTCGTAGAAACTGGATGTGCTGGCCTACTTGTAGGTGCATAACTCTCACAATGTACAATCACTCTTAGGCTCAGGTCACATACAAATCACAAAGAGTGGGTTAACAAGTGGTCGATATGGAGAGTTTGAAGAAGATACCATAACACTACCATATGTGTCATCTTGCACAAAACAGACAATTCCTTTTACAAATGCACCAATGACTAAAAAACCATGTTTCATCAACACTCAATATAAAACTACATCTCATCATTATTATTAATTCCTTTTGTACCGTCATACGTTACATAGGGCCTGCAAGAAATTACTCCATACCGCTCTATCCTGTGCAACTCGCTCAGTCTCCTCCATGAAACTGAGACCGATATTTCTTGCCTCTCTCAGCAAAGTTTTGTTTCAGGGTTTCCCTAGGTCGTCCTCTCTTTCTTGAACCCTTTGCACCCCACTTCAACGCCTGCTTTGATATTCTCCGATCATTTCTTCTCCAGGTGTGTCCAACATATCTCCATCTTCTCCTTCTTGTAACAGTTGTTACTAGTGGTTGACCAGACAATAACTCATCATAACTAAACAGAAAAGCACAACTAAATAGAACTCAATATGAAATCATCCCCTATCATTACTAATATACTGATGTTTTAAAACCTTTTTTTTGTTACAATGAACCTATTAAGCAGCAAAGTGTTGTCAAGCGCTACACTACTGTGGTTGCACATACAAGTGATAAACAATACTCAGTCAACTGATACACTATGCACATTTTAAGAGCAAATAAGAGAATAATTGATTGTTATAATGACTATCATAGTTTCTTATGTCATACTATATAATCATAATATCAACATCGAACTGGTGTATTGAATTTGTTGCGGCAGGGATCGGAGCACCTATGGACATGTTCGGAGTGCTATGATGATACTTTTGCTAGTCCTTGTATAACTGATATTAGGGAATGCTAACCCGAAACAAATGCTTGCAGAAAACAGATGCACCAGGCCGTAAGACGCATAACATGGTGCAACGACCCTCACAATGAGGAATGGGATAACGGATTCTACGGTCGCCAATCTGCCTCTGAGATTTAGCCACGCTGTAAGAATGTCAGACCCACCATCATGAGGTCGGCACAAACGGGAAGCAGAAATCATAGGAATTATATCCTACAGAACTGCACACAGTATGCAGACTTGAGAAGAAAGAGGTGGCCCACTTACACTAGTGTCCAAGACAAACTGTATGGCGTGGCTGATAATCTGATGCAGACGGCTGCAGTTATTAGAGAACCCGAAATCCCAATCTAGTGAGAACGCAGAAGACAAACTGTATGGCGTGGCTGATAATCTGAGACAGACGGCTGCCTTTATTAGAGAATCTGAAATCCCAATCTAGTGAGAACGCAGAAGAAGAAGTATAACTGATATGATTATAATAATAATGCAATATATCAATTTTTTATTTTTACTTAAAACAATATAAAAGAATAGGTGGTGCACCACTTTCTTATTTGTCTAAGTAAGACATAAGAATTTGGCACCTGCACTTCATAGTACCCCTTCATGGTCTTTTATTGATGTTTTTAATGAACATAAACTTATAAATCTGAGGTGATCAGATCAGATCTGGAGAAAACCAAGGAGTGGCTGCGGTGATACTTACTAAATAAATTGGCGTTTGAGGACAAAGATATGTATGTAGTAAGGCATAACATAACCACCCAAAATGAATAATCAAATCATAAAGCTAACAAAAATCAGTAACTTTTACTTGTAAATATACATGATGAAATCCTTAATAGCTCCTACAGCTGGAGTAAAATCACGAGCCCCATCTTTGCACATTCTCAGTAACAACAAATATTTATTGTTTACCACAACTGGCAAGCACTTATTTCTTCTGCTGACAAATACATGATTGTGTTGCTATATTTAATTTTCATGAATGGTCTTTACTTATTTATGTGTTGCTTCTTAAGAACGTACATGTAAACTAGTATCTATATTATAATAATATAGATACTAGTTTATAATATTTTATATTAATATTATTATAATTACTAAAAGGAGACCCTGAAGCGAACTTTGCTGAGAGAGGCAGGAAATATCGGTCTCAGTTCCATGGAGGAGATTGAGCGAGTTGCCCAGGATAGAGCGGTATGGATAAATTACTTGCAGGCCCTATGTAAAGTATAACGGTACGAGAGGAATTATTATTATTATTATTTATAATTACTATAGTGTGTCCAGATATTACAACTTGAACTTCGCATTCTCATTCTGAGATTCCTAATTTATCCCAAAACACGTAATTACAAAGTACTGTAGTTTTACAAATTACAAAAACAATGACAAAATACAGCAACGTTTCGACCAACAAGGCCTTTATCAAGCAAACGAACAAACAGGAGTGACAAATTAAAATGAAACACAAATGGACGACCAAATACAAACGTATCTAAGGAAAATCTGATTTATCCCATCATGATCAGTGCCATCACCTATTATTATTAGTATACTGTTATTAAACGAATATAATTGTTATAATATAAAATGTAACCAAACATAACAATAATAAGGCGTTGAATGTGTATTTCAATTTCACAAACGTAATTGAAAATAATGTACACACTACACAAACTGAATAGCACACCTCCACACAGCCATGTTTACTTTATTTACTACCATATTCAAACGGTGTATCAGCAGTATACAACGAATGTTTACAAATCCACGTTTCAAGAAGTCGCCATGGTCACGATCTCTTTCGGAATGCTACTAATTATAATATCGACTTTTGACTTACCGTCTGTCGGACCACAGTAGAAGCAGAATTGAGGACGACCTTGTCTTCAGTTTACTTTTCAGTTTCTCACAAACTAGGTCTACTCAATAAACCTCTTGCGTGTAAACGAAACGTTTGCTAATATAAGAACACAACAGTGGTACTGGTACAGTCCGATGAATAGTGAAATTATTCCAAAGTATTGATACGTCTGATCAAATATAGATTATTGAAACATTATAGATTCACCAAAGGTTACAAAATCTACTGCAAAGCCCTTACAATTTTCAACACAGACACCAGCACAAACCCTAGTAAAACACATGCCTAACCAAACCGCCAATAACATTCACGCTCGCTCGTAGTTCTGCTATAGAGGCTGGCAGGCAAGCAGATAATACAAGATGGCGGCGTATCTTACACTGCAGACGAACAACAAGAGCGATCTATAAAATGCTGGCGTAGAGAGCATTCTACGCGGATGTGTGAGACGGTGTTGTGTTTGTGGGGTCGAGTACTTTACTACAGCTTGCTCAGAAAGGCAAACACTGTCAGATCTCGGGAGAAAATCGGCTTTAGGTGGGGTTTTTTTGAAGTTAGTGTGATTTAAATATTATGGTTAGTTATATCACATCTCTTCAAAGCGTAGTAGGCTCGAAGTCGGAGTCAGCGTTTCATTTCGTCTCTAAGGCGCAGCAGTACAGTTCGTTGGATTCAATCACTAGCATGATGATGCTTGTCCATCACGAGCGATGATGACCACCATTTTTCATCCAAGAGAATGTAGTTGCATTATGTTTGTCTGTGTGTGCGTGTATGACTAGTGAAACCGATGCGGGCTTGAAATGTTCTTTTGCAATGTGAGCAAGAGCTAATTGCACTTGTGGGGAGTTTTACTGCCTTTCTAGTCTGACGTTTCTGATCCATATGTGCATTTCTACCTGCCTCGCAGGCCGAAGAACCGTGTCGAAGAAGTATGCGTCAGGCTGATCTGTCTTGAGCAACATTCTCCTAGTTATCAACATCTATGTCAAATGATTTCAACGAGATCTGTCTTTGAATCTTGTAATTATATTTTTTTTAACCACCCTGGGAACGATTACCACTACGCAGCTCACCATACAAGAATCTTTGATGGATGAAATGGTGACGCGCGATGATTCGGTTTAAAGTGAGAAAGAGTTGCGCAGTTCGTCGATCTCACTCTCTTTTTCCCAATTCTTTCTAACATACAGATGAAACCATAGCATACAGAGAAGGGTCAGTTAGGGGTACGGTCGAATACCTCCTAATCTACTCAGCTTAAACCGAGTAAGCGGACTTTGTGCGGTTCGGTAAAATTCTAAATCGTCACCATGAAACTGTTATTGGTTACTGAATCGACATCATTGCACTCCGGACAGACCCATAGGTGCTCAGTCTTCCCACACAGATGTCGAAGGGTACGCATACTGATGGTTCCTGTAGCTCGCTGACTAACACACTCCTTACTCTGTCCCTAGGAAATCCAGTTCTGCTTGTATAACGGGTAACTCCAAACTCATTAAATTGCTGGATCGATTCAACATATGTTTTAGGCTATCAGAGCATCCAGAGAACAGTAATCGCTTTTCTCATCGCAGGGAACTACTACTGCCTTGTAGTTAGATTGGGGACAATCAAAGGCTAGCGGAGCAAACCGTACACAAAACTGGACGGCAGGCAAACCAAGTAGTCCAAAAAAGACTGGTAACCTTGGCAGACGCTTAATACCCGGGAGGGAAGACTGACTAAGGGTAGCTACCCTAAAAGAAGATAGTAACCTACTGCCAGCAGGTCGGCTGGGGATAGCCAAAGGCTGATGGAGAGCGAATCCAGTAAATGCTGGCTGAAACCGGACACATCGCCGAAGGATAAGCACCAGAGCTTCAAATGGCGCTGAAGATGTGACGAAACACACACATGCTAAGTCTGCATGAATCAGATTTCCACATGAATAAGATCTATTGGGAAATATGGTACATCAGTCTAAGGGTTCTCCTTTCTACAGTACACAAGGATGCCGGCAGAAAAGGCGGAAGATTGACAATGTCAACAACGGTTTCGAAGGCGGGAGCTGGAACAGCCTGGTATCGGGCTCAGGGCACACCAGAGATCAGCATGGTTAAGTGGCCAGAACCAATCAGAAAGCAATGGCAAACTACTGATTGTATGTTGCCAAGAACTTGATGCAGAACATGAAATTGATATCCTGAAAGAACTAAATGTTAAAGAGAATTGGCTGATAAACAATATACTATACAGAAAAATTACATACTTTGGTCACATCAAGCGTCACGATGGCCTGAAAAGAACAATACTAGAGGGCAGAGTCCCAGGACGCAGAAGCAGACCAAGAAGAAGATGGCTACAAGATATTAAAGAAACCATGAACATGACCATCGACGAAGTGGGTGAACTGGCAGAGACAGAGTGAATTTCAGATGTGCTGCAAAGAGAGCAACGTCATATAAAGGATACGCACCTTGATGATGAGTCTAAGGGTGATCGCGAGAGAGAGATCGACAAGTGTAGTTCAGACAGCATGGACACAATTTACGCCCCAGTTGAGCTGAAGGGACAGACACATTCAAATTTCGGCCAACTCAACAGTATTTTTTGTTTAAAAATGCAAGCATCTTTTGGTCGTATTCATGTCTTTCTCTCAATAACCATTTATTCTGTTATTAAATGTTAATATAAATTGGTTATATTAACAATCAACAAAGTTAATGTTAAAAACCAGCAAAGAATCGGGGTAGTTAGTCGCCACACGCTGATAGACATACTGAGGGGGAGATCGGAGCACTTATGGACTAATTGGTTCGACGTGCAGTGATGATGATCTGATGACTAAACTAAAAGAGAATATAAAAAAATTACTGTATCTGTGTTCATTTCGGTCGCATATCTTTCTCAACAGCCTTTTATTTATCCCTTTCTCAAACGTCTTGTTATTCTCTTTATCCACACATTTTTTTTCTACCACTTTGTTTTAGGGGTCTCTTTTTAAAAAACTGCCCTTTTCTTTATCTTCAGCAACCACCATTTTGCCTCTTATTCAGCCACCAGTATGCCTCTCTACAACATAAAAGAAGAACACAGAAGCATGACATTACCGCTGACAAACACAATTAAAATGTCACTTCTTGTTCCCGTTTTGTTGTGCTGATAGCTAGTCACATGTTCAATCCTTACGTGAACTTGTTCAGTTTATGACATCTATTGACACGGTTTAAACCTAACTATTCACACGACAAGCGTGCCATGTCTTCATAGAATAGCTTGTCAGATATTCTGACTGTGTGCGACCAAGTCCAGTGCCGTGTTTAATAAACGTGCTTATTAACCGTCTATTTCTTTTGGTTTCTTTGGGCCTCTCTTTCTGAAAAAGCCTTTTCTTTATCAATTCCGCAACTGTTTTATTTGCGTCTTACACATGTTATTTATTTGCTTCTTCTTCTTCAAACGCTCTACATCGACCACTTGTTAAACCACTCTTTGTGATTTATATGGGATCTGAGTCTAAGAGCGATAGTACGTTGTGCTAGTTATGCTCCTACAAGTAGGCCAGCACATTCGATTTCTGCGACACGCTTTTTATTTACTAGGGTAGCTTCCCTAGACCCCTACCGTAGTCGCTTCTTACGACGACATTCCGTTAAACTCCCCCACTCTCTCCCTATCCCGAGTTAGATTGATATTTGATAGTAAATCTTACTCCTGGCTACGACTCGCATAAAAGAAGATTTCGTTTAATCGGCATTGCTTCCTGTGTTTGTTTTTATGTGTTGCGTTCAATGCGAACAACTGACACGAATCTACCACTTACGCACAAGTTATTTTACCTTTGTTTGATTATGGTTAAACGAGAAATATAAGAACAGAACAAACAAAACGTTTCACTTCACGAAGACAGTTCAGGCTAAGAAGTTAAATACCGACAGCAAAGTGTTGACTTTGGTAATCTTGGGAGTATGAGGCGGAGGAAGTGCTACTGAAAATCTAAGGCTGCACGTTTAATAGCAGCGAGTTTACCACAAACAGGAAAGTAGCAGGTTCACAGATAAGAGATACATATATCAAATATTTGTGTAGTAGCAGTAAATACGATAAGCAGACAACCACAAAACATTGCAATAAAACTTCAGAACATTGAAATTAAACAAACCAAGGAGTCAAAAAACTTACGGCAATTTTTACTGCATGCGGAAGTATCGATAAGGAAATCAGTAATCGATGCACAAAAGCTAACCAGGTATTGGGGCAGTTAACAACACCGTTTAAACAAAACATAAGAAGGGATAAAATAAAATATATAGAGGAGTTGGCAGGAGAAGCAGAAGAAGCAGCAGAAAAAGGAAATATGAGGGACCTGTATAACATCACAAGGAAGTTAACAGGAAAACACAAACAATCAAGTGGCCTTATAAAAGACAAGAGAGGCAAAGTAATTAGCAACACTAAAGAACAAATGGAGAGATGGAAAGAACATTTTGAAGAACTGCTTAATATGCCAAAACCGCAGGTCCCACCGGAAATAGAGCCAGCTGAAGAGGAGCTACAAATTAATTGTGAAAGACCAAGTAAAGAAGAAATAATGAAGGCCATAAAAATTTAAAGGATAGGAAAGCAGCAGGGCCAGACAACATTCCAGCAGAGGCCATTAAGGCAGATAAAGATACCTCAACTGAGCTACTATACAAATTACTAGGGAAGATATGGGAGAGAGAAGAGATACCAGTAGAGTGGAAAGAAGGTCACTTGGTAAAACTGCCAAAGAAGGGAGACATGCAAGAATGTACGAACTATAGAGGGATAATGCTACTATCAGTGCCAGGCAAAGTATTAAACAGGATTATACTCGATAGACTTAAAGAGGCCATAGATAAACAACTGAGAGAAGAACAAGCAGGGTTCCGTGGGAATAGATCCTGCACAGACCAGATAGCTACACTGCGCATTATAGTGGAGCAAAGCTTGAAGTGGAACTCACCACTATACATAGGTTTTGTGGATTATGAAAAGGCGTTTGATAGTCTGGATAGGGAATCATTGTGGAAACTATTAATACACTATGGAGTTCCACCCAAGATTGCAAACCTAATAAAGAAAACGTATGAAGGAATGAAATGCAGAGTCATACACGATGGCCAACTGACGGAATCCTTTGAGATAAGAACAGGGGTGAGGCAGGGATGCTTATTATCACCATTCCTGTTCTTGCTGGCCATAGATTGGATCATGAAATCAACAACGGATAACAGAGGGGGAATACAATGGACACTGGTGAAACAACTGGAGGACCTGGATTTTGCAGACGATCTGGCTTTGCTGTCTCACAACCACGCACAGATTAAAGACAAAATGAATACCTTAAATAATAAGTCTCAGCAGCTAGGTTTGAAAATACACAGGGGAAGACCAAGGTCATGAGAATAAATGCTGCAAATGTAAACCAGATTATGCTGGAGGAAACAGCACTGCAGGATGTAGAATCATACACATACCTTGGAAGCAACATAGACACAGAAGGAGGAACAAACAAAGATGTTAAGATAAGAATACAAAAAGCAAGAGGGAACTATTGCATTGAGTAAGATATGGAAGGCAAGGGAGATCAAAACAAACACAAAACTGAGAATTTTCCAGTCAAATGTGAAGTCAGTACTGTTCTATGGCTCGGAAACATGGAAGACCACAAAGGAAACTATCAGAAAACTGCAGACCTTCGTAAATGGATGTTTACGTAGGATAGAGGGATTGAGATGGTATGATAAGATTACAAACGAGGAACTCAGAGAGAGAACAATGCAGATACCAGTGGAGAGAGAGCTCAGGAAGAGACGCTGGCGATGGATAGGACATACATTGAGAAGACCGACCGGAAGCATCGCAAGACAGGCATTGTTTTGAAACTCGCAGGGAAAGAGGAGTAGGGAAGGCCTAGGCAGACCTGGAGAAGAGAGCTGGAGGCGGATATAAAGAGGATTGGCAAAACATGGAAAGAATTGGAAGGGATGGCAAGAGAGAGGAAGAGATGGAAGAAGTTTGTTGAAGACCTGTGCTCCGATGGGAGTTGAAAGGTGATGATGATGATGAACAACACCGTTGTCACATAGAGAGATACCATTAAAAGCGAAAGCAAATCTTATAAGAACGATTTTCTGGCCAACACTATGTTACAAGTGTCAAACATGGCCAATAACAGCAGCGAATGAGCGGAAAGTTATAATGAGTGAGATGGGGTGTCTTAGAAGAGCTGCAGGTGTGACAATAAGAGACACAATTAGAAATGAAGAAATCAGAAGACTGGATGTAAAACCAGTCATGCAATTCATAAGATAAAAACAGATTAAATAGTTTGGACACCTGACAAGAATGCCCTAGTATTGACTGCCACGGAGCGCCACACTGAATAAGTATAACGAGTACAGAGCAATAGGAAGACCGTGCAAAAGATGGAGCGACCGCATCAAGAACAGCCTTAGAACAAGCATACACAAAATTACAGACCCCCTCCCCCACCCACCCCTATAAAGAAGTAAATGATGAAAGTGAAGAAGAACAGCAAATACATTTTATGTTTTGATAACTAAGTCTCTAACAATATTTATTGTAATTGTACATTAAACAAGGAGAAACCTGGTGACTTGCCTGTTTCTTTCATTCATTAACTCATTGTGGACCAAGTAATGAGTTATTTTCGTGATTTTGCCATTGAATAATCATTTAAACTTTGAATTCTGCATTTAAATTCATCTTATGCCCGTCTTACACGATCCTTTTTTTCATCAATTTTCTATTTCATGTATATAATCATTTGAAAATTGACCATGTATGACAGAAATATATATCAATTTTCTATGTCAAAGAGAGAATAGAGCATGTATATATATATGGGGGCGTTGGCAAACTGTTATAATGTGGAGGGGGTGCTACAAAGTTCATGTTTTGCAAAGTGGGCGGTGGGCTGAAAAAGTTTTGAATTCTATGAAGTAGATCGACTGATGTATACATTCTTCTTTTTTTTTTCCGATCCAGAAGCACTTGAGATGAAAGTTCTTCGGCTCAGTGTCATGGACATCGTAACCCTTCGGCTCGGTGCCACGAACACCGTAAATCTGGGGAACCTGTAGCTTTTCTGCCAGTCCGCGGAGTTGAACCCGCACTTACAGAGGACTAGTCACCCGTAGTCCAACGCGCTACGAACACGCTGGGCACGCGGGCATGTATACATTCTACAGACCGCTTACAAGAAGTAATACATATGCTGTGAAATTATATCAGTTACGTCCCTTAGCAAACAAGCGATATACTGGCCTTTGCTATATAATCATGGGAATATTTGGGTCCATGTATTTGTCACGGAAAAGATGAAGTGACGGCATCATGAACAGCCTTACGAAAATGAATTACAGCTTACAAAGTGCATTAGAACACGTACACACAAAATCACCCTGCTCCCCTTCCAAACACTCATATAAAGAAGTAAATGGTGGAAGAGAAGAAAAATATGTAGTTGCCACTGTGGTGGACGGATTAGCATAATGTGTAAGCGTTCACCTATCGACTCGGACACAAGAGAGTCGTGGGTTCAATCCTACACGTGAGAAAAGGAATTGGTCCTACTACCTCCTGCCCACTAGGCAAGAAATATGAAGTGACAGGCATATCATACACAAAGGTCTAAAACGGATACGGATAGAATACAAATTTGACCTCTTGACCAACAGTATACAGGTAAAATACAAATTTGACCTCTTCACCAACGGTACACAGATAGAATATAAATTTGACCTCTTGACCAACGGTATACAGGAAGAATACAAATTTGACCCCTTGACCAACAGTATACATGTAAAATACAAATTTGACCTCTTGACCAACAGTACACAGGTAAAATACAAATTTGACCTCTTGACCAACAGTACACAGGTAAAATACAAATTTGATCTCTTGACCAACAGTATACAGGTAAAATACAAATTTGACCTCTTGAACAACAGTATACAGGTAAAATATAAATTTGATCTCTTGACCAACAGTATACAGGTAAAATACAAATTTGACCTCTTGACCAACAGTATACAGGTAAAATATAAATTTGAACTCTTGACCAACAGTATACATGTAAAATACAAATTTGACCTCTTGAACAACAGTATACATGTAAAATACAAATTTGATCTCTTGATCAACGGTGTACAGGTAAAATAGAAATTTGATCTCTTGACTAACAGCATACAGGTAAAATACAAAATTGACCCCTTGACCAACAGTATACAGGTAGAATACAACTTTGACCTTGACCAACGATATACAGGTAGAATACAAATTTGACCTCTTGACCAACAGAATACAAGTAAAATACAAATTTGAACTCTTGACCAATGGTATACAGGTAAAATACAAATTTTACCTCTTGACCAACAGTGTACAGGTAGAATACAAATTTGACCCCTTGACTAACAGTATACAGGTAGAATACAAATTTGACCTCTTGATCAACGGTATACAGGTAAAATACAAATTTGACCTTTTGATCAAAGGTTGATATGTGGAATACAAGTTTGAACTATTGATCAAAGCTGAGCATTAAACTGTGTCCAGAACTGATCTCTTGAGAAACACTAAAATATAGACGGAATTCAGTACTGACCCTTTGATCAACAGTTAAAAAATCGCAAACCTACAAAAAGAGCGCAGCCAGGCACGTTGAATACAGGATAGAGAACACAGAAATAATGGTTTGCAATTTTCTGAGTTACTTCCCTTAAACTATGCAATTTTCTCAGTTACTTACCTTGAACTAACTAATGGATACAGAGGGTATCAATAGCGAAGTGGTGGATACAGAGGGTATCAATAGCGAAGTGGTTAAGTAAGCAGTTTGCCTGCCGTTCTGAAGGTTGTAGGTTCGAATCCGGACCAAGTCACATGTGCACTTTTTTCATGAGATTCCTAGGAATGTTGCTAGAGCTACTGAGTTCGTGCTTTGTGCAACACTCTCGGCATGTGATATGCCAGTTCTGCCGATAGGAACGGAACCATATAGGGAAACCCGATGCAATGACGTCAATCCTTCGCCTTTAGACCTTTTTCTAAAATTTGTAACTACTGGAACACGCTACCGAATCATGGGTAATATGTGTAACTAACTTCACAATTGGAAATCTAATTAATTCATCTTATGTTTATACTATATTTACACATATATAGATAAGTACAGTGGCGGTTGGTCATTAAGGGTCTGCGGGGCCGGACCCCACCAAAAATAATGTCGAACGTGTATTTCTTATTTTATAAATTAAAATATAACCTAACCCAAAAATATGATTTTTCCGAAAAAAAATTTGTCTGGCCCCAAAACCAAAAACTACCACGAGCCGCCACTGGATAAGTACAGATCCCCTTCTTTTAGTTTGTTCTTATTAAGTAACTTAACCACTCTTTGCCATATGTGTGGTTTGCATCGAGAACTAGAATACGTTGCGAATACGTTTACGGTTTATTCTTTATTATTTAAGTCGCTCTTCATTGTTCTGACTAATACAGAAATATATTTTTAACATGGGAGCTAAATATTTTAATTTTAGTTCAATTTTTCCCCTTTTCAGACTTTCACAAATTTATAACGTGACTTCCATGCGGGAAACTCGTGTTCAATCGACGGTTAGGCTAAGGATTTTTTTATTTTCTCTCTCGGGTATAAAAGAAAAATCATAACCTGAACAGTTTTGCTACGACTACACTAGCCATGTGGCACTTAAATTCACGTCCCCCCTGTCCTACGCCGCCCTAAAAAGCGGTACTACATGCAGTAATGATAATTTATATACATTTTTTTTTAAATCAAAGGTTCTCTTGCCTTCTTCTGTAATTTTATTATGAAGTGGCTAGTTTTTCTCCCTCTTTGTTCATATTGCTGCTGTTTTTTCCTGATCCAGAAGCACTTGAGCTTTCAGCTCTTCGGCTCGGTGTCATGGATATCGTCACTCTTCGGTTCGTTGCCACGAACACCGTAAATCTGGAGAAACTGTGGCTTTTCTGCCAGCCCGCGGAATTGAATCCGCATTCACATGGAGCTTGTCACCCGTCGTTCAACGCGCTACGAACACGCTGGGCAGGCGGGCAACGACAGTATATATATATATATATCATCATCAGGTGTCGTCTCCACATCGAAGGTTGGCTGCAATGAATCTCCAGCATCCTCTGTCTTTCGCCTTGTTGTTGCATACTGCCAGACTGTAACCTGTCCATTTCTTAAAGTTTCCTCCCACTTATCTCTCGGTCTTCCTCTTGCTCTTCCCCTCAACTTTCCCCTCTAGTAAAGATTGTATCAAGGTGTCATGTCTTTTTATGTGCCGAAAATACTTTACTTGTCTGAATTTTATTTCTCTTAATAATTGTTTCTTCATGCCTAGTTTTCCTAAAACTTGTTTATTTGTCTGTTTTTCTGTCCATGAAACTCTACATATTCTTTTGTATACCCACATTTCAAATGCATCAATTCTGTCTTCTAACTGCTTGTTCATTGTCCATGTTATATATGATAAATATATATATATATTCAATTCAAATGTTCTCTTGCCTTCTGTAATTGTATTATAAAGTCGCTAGTTTTTCTCCCTCTTTGTCCACATTGCTGCATAAGTATATGTATGATTCCACCTCTTGAAGTGAGGTTTCACACAGGGAGATCAGGTTACCGTCTACACATACACGAAATCTACTTAATGATAATGAGATTACAATGAATAGAAACTTTCCACCCAACTACAGTCACCCCCTGCTGCTGGAAATGTCAAACCCAGTGACAATATCAACAAAATACTATTCCGACAGATAGACGGTACAGTCCAATAGACAGCGCCAACATTGGATCTTCAGCCAGGGGAGATAACTAACATCCACAGTATTACGTTTCCCGGATGTTCAATAATGACGGCAGGTAGGATAATACGTGGCCCCCGGCAACATAAGGCCGGCTAGCTCAGAAAGGGAAAACCTAAATTCCTATTAAATGAGGGCTGGTTTTTATAAATGTTTGATACAAAACTGCAAGGTTTTCTGAAACTTTACACAATTCTGTAAGTCCATGGTTATTTATTGATGAAAAGTGTTAATAAAAACTGATATTCCTTAGCTTTAAACTTAATTTGTAACATAATATAACCTTGATTCAGCGTGTTGTGTTGTTTTTTTAAATGAATTTATCTTTATCTAACAATACTGGAATGCGAGGTCACGCTACAGTTGTGGTCCTATTTCCTAGAATTCATACAGTAGCTCGCCGGCCTTATGTTATCGGAGACCACTGATAACACTAGCCTAACCGCTAAATATTGCTTACGAATTAAACATAAGGTAGCATTCATGATGACTGAACAGTCTGAATAATTGAACAAGAAAATAGAAGAACTTGTTCCAATTACACATCAGAACTCTCAGCACTACTATGGCGGAACAGAGAATGAATAGGTCACAGGTACCTACAGACAAGATGGTATTTCTTACCGACTCACTGTATATACATATTGGTATTGATAACGTTATTGTTGCTGGTAACTCTATTGTTGCTGGAAACTCTGTTGTTGTTGGTGATTGTTTTGGTGTTGATAACTCTATTGTTGTTTTTTAACTCTATTGTTGTTGGTAACTCTATTGTTGTTGGTAACTCTATTGTTGTTGGTAACTCTATTGTTGTTGGTAACTCTATTGTTGTTGGTAACTCTATTGTTGTTGGTAACTCTATTGTTGTTGGTAACTCTATTGTTGTTGGTAACTCTATTGTTGTTGGTAACTCTATTGATGTTGTTAACTCTATTGTTGTTGGTAACTCTATTGTTGTTGGTAACTCTATTGTTGTTGGTAACTTTATTGATGTTGATATCTCTATTGTTGTTGGTAACTCTATTGATGTTGATATCTCTATTGTTGTTGGTAACTCTATTGTTGTTGGTAACTCTATTGTTGTTGGTAACTCTATTGATGTTGATAACTCTATTGTTGTTGGTAACTCTATTGATGTTGGTAACTCTATTGTTGTTGGTAACTCTATTGATGTTGATAACTCTATTGTTGTTGGTAACTCTATTGTTGTTGGTAACTCTATTGTTGTTGGTAACTCTATTGTTGTTGGTAACTCTATTGTTGTTGGTAACTCTATTGTTGTTGGTAACTCTATTGTTGTTGGTAACTCTATTGATGTTGGTAACTCTATTGTTGTTGGTAACTCTATTGATGTTGGTAACTCTATTGTTGTTGGTAACTCTATTGATGTTGATAACTCTATTGTTGTTGGTAACTCTATTGATGTTGGTAACTCTATTGTTGTTGGTAACTTTATTGATGTTGATATCTCTATTGTTGTTGGTAACTCTATTGTTGTTGGTAACTCTATTGTTGTTGGTAACTCTATTGATGTTGATATCTCTATTGTTGTTGGTAACTCTATTGTTGTTGGTAACTCTATTGTTGTTGGTAACTCTATTGTTGTTGGTAACTCTATTGTTGTTGGTAACTCTATTGATGTTGATAACTCTATTGTTGTTGGTAACTCTATTGTTGTTGGTAACTCTATTGTTGTTGGTAACGCTATTGTTGTTGGTAACTCTATTGTTGTTGGTAACTCTATTGTTGTTGGTAACTCTATTGATGTTGGTAACTCTATTGATGTTGGTAACTCTATTGATGTTGGTAACTCTATTGATGTTGGTAACTTTATTGATGTTGATATCTCTATTGTTATTGGTAACTCTATTGATGTTGGTAACTCTATTGATGTTGGTAACTCTATTGTTGTTGGTAACTCTATTGATGTTGGTAACTCTATTGATGTTGGTAACTCTATTGATGTTGGTAACTCTATTGATGTTGATAACTCTATTGTTGTTGGTAACTCTATTGTTGTTGGTAACTCTATTGTTGTTGGTAACTCTATTGTTGTTGGTAACTCTATTGATGTTGGTAACTCTAATGATGCTGGTAACTCTATTGTTGTTGGTAAATCTATTGTTGTTGGTGTTAGTGATATTGGTGGCGTTAGTCATGTTGTTGTAGGTGATGGAATTAGAGTTGTTGTTGCTGGTGTATCTCCATATCGATGTTGTACTGCATTTGATCTTCAATATCTTCTGCAACTTACCATCCATATACCAGGTATATTCTGTTTAATACTCCCTGTCAATCTGTTAATGTGTCTTTAAAGACACATCAAGCGTTGTCTTCGTCTTTCCCGTCCACTCTCAACCATTAATTCTAGTATTGCTTCAAACCGACTTGTCTTTTTTCTCTCTCTCGCGATTACCACCCAGACGGATGTACCAGAACTCCCAATAAATTCTATTCATGTGGAAATCTGATTCATGCAGCTTTAGCTTTGGTGTGTTTTACGCCACATCTTCAGCACCATTTGGAGCTCTGGTGCTTATCCTTCGGCGATGTGTCCGGTTTCAGCAAATTCTATTCATGTGGAAATCTGATTCATGCAGCTTTAGCTTTGGTGTTTTACGTCACATCTTCAGCACCATTTGGAGCTCTGGTGCTTATCCTTCGGCGATGTGTCCGGTTTCAGCCAGTGTTTACTCGGTTCGCTCTCCGTTCCGTAGGCATCTAGTGTTTTTTACGGTGTAGGGTAGCTAGCCCCACGCCTAACCTCCTTAGCCGCATCTTACGACGTACATAGGTAACAGTGGTTCTATTCTTGACACCCCAATTTGGGCCTCGGTAACCACTCAACGACTCGTCTTTTTATTATTGTTGTGTAGGGAACTGTGAAGCTCAGGATTTTCAGCTCAAATGTGAAGTCGGTGTTGCTGTATGGCTCGGAAACTTGGCGAGTCACTAGGGCAAATACAAATAAGATCCAGACCTTTGTCAACGGATGTTTGCGGCGGATTCTCAGATTGAAATGGTATGATAGAGTTACAAACACGGATCTGTGGATAAGAACAGGGCAGGAACCTATGATGACACAGGTCAAGAGGAGAAGATGGCGATGGATAGGCCATACCTTGCGGAAGACACAGTCGAGTGTCACTAGACAGGTGCTCGAGTGGAACCCGCAGGGAAAACGAAAAAGAGGACGCCCTAAGCAGACTTGGAGACGAGGTCTTACTGAGGAGCTGAAGAGTGCTCAATTGACCTGGGAGACCATAAAAGAACAGCCAGAGACCGAGAAGAGTGGCGAACAACTGTTGAGGCCCTATGCTCCACGAGGAGCAGAGAGGATTAATGATGATGAATGATGAGGGAACTGTATCTTAAACGGTAGCGAGCTCGATCACAACCCAAGCGAACCTGGTTCAAACTCTGCTGCCGTCAGTTTTGAAGTAAATTTGTCCACGTGGATTTTTTTTTTTTACTAACAGTAAAAATAGACCCCACCGTTCAGAAAGCAATGGCAAACTACTGAACGTATAAGTGGTGCCTAGAAAAATGTTTACTGTGGTTGATAGTGACGTCCTGTAAAGGATATGCCAGGATTAAGGAATTAAAGTGTCATTAGGCCGAGGCACGCAACTTTCAACCTAAGAATGAACATTGTTTTGGTTATATCAGAGTGTGTATTTACTTTCATTCCATCAACATTTATGTTGGACTACGGGTGACTATCCCTCTGTGTGTGCGGGTTCAATTCCGCGGGATGGCAGAAAAAGCTACAGATTCCCAAGATTTACGGTGTTCGTGGCACCGAACCGAAGAGCTGAAAAGCTCAAGTGTTTCTGGATCGGAAAAAATAAATAAATACTATTGCGCCCAGGGCCGTGCATTATATTTTCTTAGTATGATGCAAGTCTTCGAAATGCTGCCCCTTCAATGGTTTTTCCTTAAAATAATCTTCCATTATAATCGTGATTTTGTTGTTTATGCCACCCTCCTTACAGTTTCCGCCTGATGCGGCCGTCTCTCTGTATTATAGCACGGCACGGCGCTGATTGCGCCCAAAACTAACTGAGCATCTCTCCCAGTTATAAATCACCACAAAAAGATACCCATCTTCTAATTATACGGCTTACCTAGCCACCCGTCAAAGTCAATGACCTTTATGTTTACCAAATGTTAGGATTGCTTATTCCAAGAATCCCCGACGAGTAGAAATTAGACACAGCCGTTTTTAGATTGTCGACAAAAACCGTAATTGCAAACCTGAGATGAAAAGAGGAACTTGCTTACGTTAAAATTGCTCATGGAAAAACACTCGTTTTGGCCAGATAGCCGAAATGTAGGCATCCGATGAGGGAGTGCAAAACGAGGGCTCTGTTACACAGATGAAATGGAATTCAAAGGATGGGAGTATTTTTTCCTTCTCCATATCAGAGAAGCAGGGCAGTATGATATGTTTGAGATGAGGAAAGGCTGGTGGGAGGTTATGTTTAGTTAGGGCAGATATGATTCGATAGTTAGGCAGTATCAAGGAAGAGGGACATGTGTTATGGAGTGCGGGGGTTATGGAGGAGCTGGGGAAAGAAGAGAAAGTAAAGTAAGATGGTTACGGTGAAAAATAGCCCATGTGTTGTCGGGGCCCGCAAGGAAGCAATGAATAGTACCACTGCTACCTACAGGGCATGTCGTAAGAGGTGACTGATGTAGGACCTAAGGAAGCTACCGAGTAAATAAAAGCTTCGCAGAAATAAGATATGCTGGCCTACTTGTAGGCGCATAACTCTCACAATGTACTTAGAATGCTATTAGATGACATACAAATCACACAGAGTGGTTAACAAGTGGTCGATATGGAACGTTGAAGAAGAAGAAGAAGGTGAAAATGAAGAGGAAAAAAGGATAAATAGGAGAGTCAGAAAGAGGAAAGAGAAGAAATGACAATAAGGAGAGGGGTGGCAGAATAAGGGATGTAAGTGGTTATGGTGAGGACGCATACTATGAGCGAGAGATAAAGACAAGAAAGAGAAAGAAACAAAGAGAAGGAGATAGAGAAAAAGAGAGACGAAACATGAGAAATAGAAGATAGGAGAACGTTAGGGGAGGGGTGAAAATATAAGTAGAAAAAAAAGAAGGATGAGGCAAAATAAGCGGAGACAGAAGAGACAGAGAAACCAAAGTTAGAATGAGAAATATGAGATACAGAGAGTTTTTTTGCACGAACCCCAGAGGAAGCGATGGAAGTATAGAATATGATCAACAAATAAACATTGTACACATATTAAGAGCTTCCGAAAAACAAATAGACAAACACAGGATTCGAACCACTTACCATCATTTCTTACGACACCCATCGTCTAGCCTAGCAATACGAGAACCTTACGAACACATCCAGTGAGCCATTAAAAAATGGCTCACTGAGTGTCTTTCTCAAAGGCTTCGTTGTAACTAGACACAGAATAATCAGGTAAGGTTCGATGTAACAATGTTTGCACAAACACATGCAATAAGCTTATTGTGCTTGTATATATTTGAGCCGAGACAATATCATACATACACACATGTATACACATATAACAAACATGCATACATCATTCAAAGTAGCTTCAAATTTATTGTAAGATGAGAACAAGGATGAGGGAGTTATGAGAAAGAGATGATTTGTATGAGAAAGATATGAGAATGAAGAAGAGGAGGAATAGGGCAGAAGTAAAAAAGAAGCAAATATAAATAGGAGCAGTAAACAGGGTCATGCGGTATATTTTCTCAATATGATGCAAGTCTTCGAAATGCCGCCCTTAAATATTTTATCTAGCTGCCCAGCGTGTTCGTAGCGCGTTAGACTGCGGATGACAAGCCCTCTGTGAGTGCGGGTTCAATTCCGAGGGCTGGCAGAAAAAGCTACAGATTAGAAAAAGCTATAGATTCCCCAGATTCACGATGTCCATGGCACCGAGCCGAAGAGCTGAAAGCTCAAGTGCTTCTGGATCGGAAAAAATAAATTCTTTTAAATAACTTTCAATTTTGATTTTGCTGCTTATGTCGCCCCTCTTACGGTACCACCTGATGCGGCCGCCTCTCTGTACCATAGCACGGCACAGCCCTGGCAGTATAAATAGGTTAGACGTTCAGTAAACAGAAAAGCGCAGACCGCAGTCTTCAGACTTAGAACGGGACCATGCAGTCCCAGAGCATACCTCCACAGAATGGATCTCGGCTGTCTGCGCCTGTGGAACAGCAAAGAAGTCCCCAGAGCACACCCTGCAAGACTGTCCCAGTCTGTCTGAGAATGGAAATCTGACCAACAGAAACAACTTTACAAAACAAACTATAGTGGACCAGTGAATAACTCTAGCGCACTGTTTATGACACATACTGTCAAAGAAAGTTAGAGGTAACAGAGGAACAGGAGAAATAGGATACAAGCAGTGGCGGCTCGTCATTAAGGGCCAGTGGAGCCGGGCCCCACCAAAATAATGTGTACCGTATATTTATTATTTTATAAATTAAAATATAACCTAACCTAAAACCATGATTTTTCCAATAAATTGTGTCTGGCCCCACCAACAAAAATGAGCACGAGCCGCCACTGGATACAAGTAAGAGGAACAAGAGAAATAGCAACACGAGAACAACGTAATGATAAATACAAATAAGACAAAAATAGGAAAACACAATTGGAAAACGATAGCGAATGAGACAGTAAGGGAATGAGAGAGAGAGCGAGACAGAGAGAGAGAGAGAGAGAGAGAGAGAGAGAATAGACGAGGTTGTCTAACAGAACGACCGAGAGAAATAAGCAGGGGACAACACGGATATATGATGAAAATAGCGAGCAAAGGGACGTCAATTGTGGGACAACAAAAACAACAGCAAATGAGAAACAGATAAAAAAAAAGTCGACGTACTGACATATCGTCGATAAATGACAACTGGCACCGGCAGCGGATGAATAAGAGAGAAAGTAAGAGAGAGAGAGAACATGTTAAAAATGAGAACGTTAAAAGATAAGAATATAAAATGATAACAGCACAGATAATATACATGAATAGATAAATAAGAAATTGTGACAACAAGGATGTGACATTGAGAAATGAGATAATGATGGATTGACAAGGTGACGGACTTAATGATGATGATGTGCCCGTCTGCCCAGCGTGTTCGTAGCGCGTTAGACTACGGGTGACTATCCCTCTGTGTGTGCGGGTTCAATTCCGCGGGATGGCGTAAAAAGCCACAGATTCCCCAGACTTACGGTGTTTGTGGCACCGAACCGAAGGGTTACGATGTCCATGGCACCGAGCCGAAGAGCT
Source organism: Arion vulgaris (assembly GCA_020796225.1). Taxonomy (NCBI): domain Eukaryota; kingdom Metazoa; phylum Mollusca; class Gastropoda; order Stylommatophora; family Arionidae; genus Arion; species Arion vulgaris. The sequence continues at coordinate 71,679,082 of CM036758.1, forward strand.
GAAAAGCTCAAGTGCTTCTGGATCGGAAAAAATGATAATGATGATGATAATGATGATAATGATGGTAATGAAGATGATGATACGAATATTATTAATGATGATAATGACTATCATATCTGCCGAGATTATGATCTCTATTTTTGCGGAGATTGACCGAGCCATATGGGGTAAAACTCGGTGACATGAAGTCATTCCTCTGGCTTTCGACACTTTTTGTTAGAGAAAAGTAAATGAAGTGTTTTTAAAACCAAGAAACTGTGCATCATAGGAGACTACTATTAAAAGATGGAGTGGGAGATAGATTGGTTATGTATGTTGTATGCCAGTAAGGACATTGGTTACGACAGATCTCAGATGGAGATCGGATGGGGAAAGAAAGCATGCACGTTATAATGAAACAGAGAGAGGAACTGTGGAAGAGAGTTGAAAGATTGTGGAATAGTTAGTTAGTTTGTTCCTTTCGTACTAAAGGCGGCATATAGGGCAGAGGTTTTAGATCTCCATGTGATGCGGTTCGTTGCTAGCAGTTGGAGATCTTGTATGGTTTTACATCCCAATAGTTTACTTTCTTGTAGGATTGTTCTTCGAAGAGTGGTATTAGGTCTTCCACGTTTTCTTTTCTCAACTGTGTGGGGTAGCATGGGAAATAATTGGTAGAAACGCGGCAGAATGTCAATAATAGACATCCTCTGTGGAAACATTATGTGTTATACGGACCACGAAAGAAATATAGATAGATATAATATGATTATGGAAAACACTCAAAAATCTCAGCAGAACAGACTAGGTCGCTATATTTCCATAGTGTCCTCATGCATGCATTCTGAGTGATTCATTGAGTATGATCCGCAAGGTAGAGGTTGGTTCGGTGGGCAGGCAATGGACTGAATCACTACAAGCGTCACTAATTTGCAGAATCACACTTATCTTCGTTCTGGGGCACACGGGTGTCGTTGGCAATGAGAGAGCAGACAGGCTGGCTGGCTCTGCCACCAGATCAGGGGGCCAGTCAATGGATAGAGCTGATATTTTGAACGCCCTCATAGAGTGTGGCCGCAAAGAAGATTTTCATTTAAACCAATCCACGTCAACTACTAGATTGCAGGAGCTGGGTTTGAAGATTGGTGTGGCAAGAAAAGAACAGCATAACAGGTACGTGAGTAGGCTCATCAATCAAAATCGAACTGGTACGGTCAGTCACTGGACGCTGTTGGAGATATTGCGAAGGAGACCGCTGTTGGAGATATTGCGAAGGAGACCGGAGCACATATGGACATGTCCGGAGTGCAATGAAGATATTCCAAACTGAAACTGAATTTCCATACTGAACACTGTAGACTCAATCAAAACGCTTCGACTAGGAGTAAGTCAAAACACTATCATCAGTATCAACAAGCGAAACAGACACTGGAGCATAACCTGCATGACTCTTCTCCTTGTAGGAGCTGTCAGGCAACATGTAGCCACACTCAGTCAACTGGAAAAATAATCTTTGGAGAAACCTGACAGAACTCAGTCTGACTGTCCAGTCTGTTGTCCACGGTGGATTAATCGCATAACCAGAGATCGCCAAAGAAGAAGATAAAAATCGACCTAATGTTATCGTCCTTATAAACATATACCACAATTGCAACTAAGCCCAATGGCATATGTCTCTCTTTTTGTTCGATCCAGAAGCACTTGAGCTCTTCGGTTCGGTGCCATGGACATCGTAATCCTTCGGTTCGGTGCCACAAACACCGTAAATCTGGAGAATCTGCGTTTCTTTTTCTGCCATTCCGCGGAATTGAACCCGCACTCACAGAGGGCTTGTCACACTGTCGTCCAACGCGCTACGAACACGCTGGGCAGGTGGGTGGCATATGTCTCCTATCATTCCTGTCGTACATATTTCGTTGTGTATATCATATATCTTAATCGTCCTATAAATGTTTGTCTGCATAAGCCGTCAGTCAGTCAGTCAGTCAGTCAGTCAGTCAGTCAGTCAGTCAGTCAGTCAGTCAGTCAGTCAGTCAGTCAGTCAGTCAGTCAGTCAGTCAGTCAGTTAGTTACTTGAAGAAAGGCTATACAGGTGAGAAATTAGTTCTTCGACAAACGCTTCATATCGATCATTTATTAACCACTCTTTGTGATTTGTAGGTGATCCGGGCCTAAGAGCGATTGTAGGTTGTGTCAGTTATGCGCCTACAAGTAGACAGTACATCCGATTTCTGCGACGCTTTGTATTTACTAGGGTAGCTTCCATAGGTCCTACATCAGTCGTCTCAGTGGGAGCTTTAATTTGTGTTCTAAGGTCCTTGTGTTCTATCCGTGTTTATGCAGTGTGGTCTTGATATTGTATATCCATCTTTTTCTTGGTCTTCCTTAGCTCTAGTACCCGATCTCTTTTTATTGTATGCTGTTATTGTTGGTTGGTTGTACTTCATTCTCATTAAATGTCCAAACCACTGCATTTGTTGTCTTTCGATATATTCGGCGCATGAAGTTATGTTCACTCTGCTTCTGATGTCCTCAGTTCGTAGTCTGTCTTTCCTGGTGACTCCCAGCGCCTTCCTCAAGCATTTCTTTTCACACTTGGTGAGCTTTCTGTGGTATGTTGTACTGTATGACTCTCATTCTGATATCAATTGAAAATGGCTTGTTGCATATAATGCTTCTCATTTTCTGGAACGTTGCTTTGGCCTGTCCTATTCAGTCTTTAATTCTGATCTGCATCTGATGTTAGCAGGACTCCGGGGATGTATTTAAATTGCTGAACTTGTCTTAGCTCAGTCCTATTTACTGTAATGGTGCATTTTGTAGTAAAGGCGAATCACGTAAAAACAAGGTAATATTGTTTTACAACGTATAGTAATTCTTATGGATTCAACGGTTCTCACTCCGGCACAAATAGTCCAGTCGCTGACGGCGCTGACGTAGGAAAGTAACCATGTTAGAAATTCCAGCATATGCTAAACATACTTCGCTGTTTGTTACCTGGTCTCTCCAGGTGATCTCAGGTATACGTCTCAGACAGCGTATGTGGAATTCATTCATTTTGTTTTCCTGGGGCGCGTACATACTCCACTATACGCTGGCATAATATTAAGGTATGGAGAAGACAATTATGAAGGTAGGCGTTCCGGTAAAGAGGGAAAGAGGTAGACTACAGATAAGTTGCATTCGAGATTTGATAGATTTCTTCTTCTTCTTCTTCGAACGCTCTATATCAATCACTTGCTAACCACTCTTGGTGATTTGTATGTGATCTGAGCATAAGAGCAATTGTACGTTGTGCCAGTAGGTCAGCACATCCGATGTCTGCGATGCTTTTTATTTACTAAGGTAGCTTCCCTAGGTCATTCATCAGTCGTCTCTTACGACATGCCTTGTCGGTCGCAGTCGTACTATTCTTTGATTCCATTTAGGGCCACGGCACCACGCCGGTGGATAGATGATTTGAACATGACGGAAGAGGACGCGGGACATCTGGCCTATGAGAGAACGAAATTCTGAATCACTGTTATAGGGTGGCAAAGTGCAGCCCACGACAAGCTATTGAATAATGAGTGTAGGGTACTCAACCGCCCGTGTGTTGCCGGACCCACATGTGGAGAAAAGAATAATACCACTGCGACGTAAAAGACATGTCGTAAGAGGCGACTGATGTAGTCGCAAAGGGAAGCTACCCTTGTAAATGAAAAGCGTTGAAGAAATCGGATGTGCTGGCCTACTTGTAGGTGCATAACTGGCACAACCAGTGGCGGCTCGTCATTAAGGGCCAGTTGGGCCGGGCCCCACCAAGAAGAATGTATAACGTGTATTTATTATTTTATAAATTAAAATATAGCAGCCAAAAACCATGATTTATCCGGAAAAAAATGTCTGGCCCCATCAAAAAAAAAATATCACGAGACGCCACTGGGCACAACGTACAATGGCTCTTAGGCTTGGATCACATAGAAATCACAAAGAGTGGTTTAACAAGTGGTCGATATGGAACGTTTGAAGAAGAAGAAGAAGGGTACTCATGACGTAGTAACCATGGTGATGATGGTCTGCAAGCTAGTCTTTCATACTCCACGATAACCTGTCTCTAAAGTTGTTGATGCTACATCGATCTGATTAATTGTGCAGTTTCACATCCAATGTAATGATGGCAATATAGACAGAATGAGGGACTAGATAATTAAAGAAAGAATGAAGGACTAGACAATATAGAAAGAATGTGGGACTAGATAATTAAAGAAAGAATGTGGGACTAGACAATTAAAGAAAGAATGAAGGACTAGACAATATAGAAAGAATGTGGGACTAGACAATATAGAAAGAATGTGGACTAGACAATATAGAAAGAATGTGGGACTAGACAATAAAGAAAGAATGTGGGACTAGACAATTAAAGAAAGAATGAAGGACTAGACAATTAAAGAAAGAATGTGGGACTAGATAATTAAAGAAAGAATGTGGGACTAGACAATATAGAAAGAATGTGGGACTAGACAATAAAGAAAGAATGTGGGACTAGACAATTAAAGAAAGAATGAAGGACTAGACAATATAGAAAGAATGTGGGACTAGATAATTAAAGAAAGAATGTGGGACTAGACAATTAAAGAAAGAATGAAGGACTAGACAATATAGAAAGAATGTGGGACTAGACAATATAGAAAGAATGTGGACTAGACAATATAGAAAGAATGTGGACTAGACAATAAAGAAAGAATGTGGGACTAGACAATTAAAGAAAGAATGTGGGACTAGACAATTAAAGAAAGAATGAAGGACTAGACAATATAGAAAGAATGTGGGACTAGACAATATAGAAAGGATGTGGGACTAGACAATATAGAAAGAATGTGGGACTAGACAATATAGAAAGAATGTGGACTAGACAATATAGAAAGAATGTGGGACTAGACAATATAGAAAGAATGTGGACTAGACAATTAAAGAAAGAATGAAGGACTAGACAATTAAAGAAAGAATGTGGGACTAGATAATTAAAGAAAGAATGAAGGACTAGACAATTAAAGAAAGAATGTGGGACTAGACAATTAAAGAAAGAATGAAGGACTAGACAATTAAAGAAAGATGTGGGACTAGACAATTAAAGAAAGAATGAAAGACTAGACAATATAGAGAGAATGTGGGACTAGACAATTAAAGAAAGAATGTGGGACTAGATAATTAAAGAAAGAATGTGGGACCAGGCAGTATAGAGAGAATGTGGGACTAGACAATATAGAAAGAATGAAGGACTAGACAATTAAAGAAAGAATGTGGGACCAGGCAGTATAGAGAGAATGTGGGACTAGACAATATAGAAAGAATGAAGGACTAGACAATATAGAAAGAATGTGGGACTAGACAATATAGAGAGAATGTGGGACTAGACAATTAAAGAAAGAATGTGGGACTAGATAATTAAAGAAAGAATGTGGGACCAGGCAGTATAGAGAGAATGTGGGACTAGACAATATAGAAAGAATGAAGGACTAGACAATTAAAGAAAGAATGTGGGACCAGGCAGTATAGAGAGAATGTGGGACTAGACAATATAGAAAGAATGAGGGACTAGACAATATAGAAAGAATGTGGGACTAGATAATTAAAGAAAGAATGAAGGACTAGACAATATAGAAAGAATGTGGGACTAGACAATTAAAGAAAGAATGTGGGACTAGACAATATAGAAAGAATGTGGGACTAGACAATTAAAGAAAGAATGTGGGACTAGACAATATAGAAAGAATGTGGACTAGACAATTTAGAAAGAATGTGGGACTAGACAATTAAAGAAAGAATGTGGGACTAGACAATATAGAAAGAATGTGGGACTAGACAATTAAAGAAATAATGTGGGACCAGGCAGTATAGAGAGAATGTGGGACTAGACAATATAGAAAGAATGAAGGACTAGACAATTAAAGAAAGAATGTGGGACCAGGCAGTATAGAGAGAATGTGGGACTAGACAATATAGAAAGAATGAGGGACTAGACAATATAGAAAGAATGTGGGACTAGATAATTAAAGAAAGAATGAAGGACTAGACAATATAGAAAGAATGTGGGACTAGATAATTAAAGAAAGAATGAGGGACTAGACAATATAGAAAGAATGAAGGACTAGACAATATAGAAAGAATGTGGGACTAGATAATTAAAGAAAGAATGAAGGACTAGACAATATAGAAAGAATGTGGGACTAGACAATTAAAGAAAGAATGTGGGACTAGACAATATAGAAAGAATGTGGGACTAGACAATTAAAGAAAGAATGTGGGACTAGACAATATAGAAAGAATGTGGGACTAGACAATTTAGAAAGAATGTGGGACTAGACAATTAAAGAAAGAATGTGGGACTAGACAATATAGAAAGAATGTGGGACTAGACAATTAAAGAAAGAATGTGGACTAGACAATATAGAAAGAATGTGGGACTAGACAATTAAAGAAAGAATGTGGGACTAGACAATATAGAAAGAATGTGGGACTAGACAATATAGAAAGAATGTGGGACTAGACAATTAAAGAAGGAATGTGGGACTAGACAATATAGAAAGAATGAGGGACTAGACAATTAAAGAAAGAATGAAGGACTAGACAATATAGAAAGAATGTGGGACTAGACAATTAAAGAATGAATGTGGGACTAGACAATATAGAAAGAATGTGGGACTAGACAATATAGAAAGAATGTGGGACTAGACAATTAAAGAAAGAATGTGGACCAGGCAGTATAGAGAGAATGTAGGACTAGACAATATAGAAAGAATGAAGGACTAGACAATTAAAGAAAGAATGTGGGACCAGGCAGTATAGAGAGAATGTGGGACTAGACAATATAGAAAGAATGAGGGACTAGACAATATAGAAAGAATGTGGGACTAGATAATTAAAGAAAGAATGAAGGACTAGACAATATAGAAAGAATGTGGGACTAGATAATTAAAGAAAGAATGAGGGACTAGACAATATAGAAAGAATGAAGGACTAGACAATATAGAAAGAATGTGGGACTAGATAATTAAAGAAAGAATGAAGGACTAGACAATATAGAAAGAATGTGGGACTAGACAATTAAAGAAAGAATGTGGGACTAGACAATATAGAAAGAATGTGGACTAGACAATTAAAGAAAGAATGTGGGACTAGACAATATAGAAAGAATGTGGGACTAGACAATTTAGAAAGAATGTGGGACTAGACAATTAAAGAAAGATTGTGGGACTAGACAATATAGAAAGAATGTGGGACTAGAAAATTAAAGAAAGAATGTGGGACTAGACAATATAGAAAGAATGTGGGACTAGACAATTAAAGAAAGAATGTGGGACTAGACAATATAGAAAGAATGTGGGACTAGACAATATAGAAAGAATGTGGACTAGACAATTAAAGAAAGAATGTGGGACTAGACAATATAGAAAGAATGAGGGACTAGACAATTAAAGAAAGAATGAAGGACTAGACAATATAGAAAGAATGTGGGACTAGACAATTAAAGAATGAATGTGGGACCAGGCAGTATAGAGAGAATGTGGGACTAGACAATATAGAAAGAATGTGGGACTAGACAATTAAAGAAAGAATGTGGGACTAGACAATATAGAAAGAATGTGGGACTAGACAATTTAGAAAGAATGTGGGACTAGACAATTAAAGAAAGAATGTGGGACTAGACAATATAGAAAGAATGTGGGACTAGGCAATTAAAGAAAGAATGTGGGACCAGGCAGTATAGAGAGAATGTGGGACTAGGCAATATAGAAAGAATGAGGGACTAGACAATATAGAAAGAATGTGGGACTAGACAATTAAAGAAAGAATGTGGGACTAGACAATATAGAAAGAATGTGGGACTAGACAATTAAAGAAAGAATGTGGACCAGGCAGTATAGAGAGAATGTGGGACTAGGCAATATAGAAAGAATGAGGGACTAGACAATATAGAAAGAATGTGGGACTAGAAAATATAGAAAGAATGTGGGACTAGACAATATAGAAAGAATGTGGGACTAGACAATTAAAGAAAGAATGTGGGACTAGACAATATAGAAAGAATTTGGGACTAGACAATTAAAGAAAGAATGTGGGACTAGACAATTAAAGAAAGAATGTGGACTAGACAATATAGAGAGAATGTGGACTAGACAATATAGAAAGAATGTGGGACTAGACAATTAAAGAAAGAATGTGGGACTAGATAATTAAAGAAAGAATGAAGGACTAGACAATTTAGAAAGAATGAGGGACTAGACAATTAAAGAAAGAATGTGGGACTAGGCAATATAGAAAGAATGAGGGACTAGACAATATAGAAAGAATGTGGGACTAGACAATATAGAAAGAATGTGGGACTAGACAATTAAAGAAAGAATGTGGGACTAGGCAATATAGAAAGAATGTGGGACTAGACAATTAAAGAAAGAATGTGGGACTAGACAATTTAGAAAGAATGAGGGACTAGACAATTAAAGAAAGAATGTGGGACTAGAGAATTTAGAAAGAATGAGGGACTAGACAATTAAAGAAAGAATGAAGGACTAGACAATATAGAAAGAATGTGGGACTAGACAATTAAAGAAAGAATGTGGACCAGGCAGTATAGAGAGAATGTGGGACTAGACAATATAGAAAGAATGTGGGACTAGACAATATAGAAAGAATGTGGGACTAGACAATTAAAGAAAGAATGTGGGACTAGACAATTAAAGAAAGAATGTGGGACTAGACAATTAAAGAAAGAATGTGGGACTAGACAATTAAAGAAAGATGTGGGACTAGACAATATAGAAAGAATGTGGGACTAAACAATTAAAGAAAGAATGAGGACTAGACAATATAGAAAGAATGAGGACTAGACAATTAAAGAAAGAATGTGGGACTAGATAATTAAAGAAAGAATGTGGGACTAGACAATATAGAGAGAATGTGGGACTAGACAATATAGAAAGAATGTGGGACTAGACAATTAAAGAAAGAATGTGGGACTAGATAATTAAAGAAAGAATGAAGGACTAGACAATTTAGAAAGAATGTGGGACTAGACAATTTAGAAAGAATGAGGGACTAGACAATATAGAAAGAATGAGGGACTAGACAATTAAAGAAAGAATGTGGGACCAGGCAGTATAGAGAGAATGTGGGACTAGACAATATAGAAAGAATGTGGGACTAGACAATATAGAAAGAATGTGGACTAGACAATATAGAAAGAATGTGGGACTAGACAATATAGAAAGAATGTGGGACTAGACAATTAAAGAAAGAATGTGGGACTAGACAATATAGAAAGAATGTGGGACTAGACAATATAGAAAGAATGTGGACTAGACAATATAGAAAGAATGTGGACTAGACAATTAAAGAAAGAATGTGGGACTAGACAATATAGAAAGAATGTGGGACTAGACAATTAAAGAAAGAATGTAGGACCAGGCAGTATAGAGAGAATGTGGGACTAGACAATATAGAAAGAATGTGGGACTAGACAATATAGAAAGAATGTGGACTAGACAATTAAAGAAAGAATGTGGGACTAGACAATTAAAGAAAGAATGTGGGACTAGACAATTAAAGAAAGAATGTGGACTAGACAATTAAAGAAAGAATGTGGACTAGACAATATAGAAAGAATGTGGACTAGACAATATAGAAAGAATGTGGGACTAGACAATTAAAGAAAGAATGTGGGACTAGACAATATAGAAAGAATGAGGGACTAGACAATTAAAGAAAGAATGTCGGACTAGATAATTAAAGAAAGAATGTGGGACTAGACAATATAGAGAGAATGTGGGACTAGACAATATAGAAAGAATGTGGGACTAGACAATTAAAGAAAGAATGTGGGACTAGATAATTAAAGAAAGAATGAAGGACTAGACAATTTAGAAAGAATGTGGGACTAGACAATTTAGAAAGAATGAAGGACTAGACAATATAGAAAGAATGAGGGACTAGACAATTAAAGAAAGAATGTGGGACCAGGCAGTATAGAGAGAATGTGGGACTAGACAATATAGAAAGAATGTGGGACTAGACAATATAGAAAGAATGTGGGACTAGACAATATAGAAAGAATGTGGGACTAGACAATATAGAAAGAATGTGGGACTAGACAATTAAAGAAAGAATGTGGGACTAGGCAATATAGAAAGAATGTGGGACTAGACAATATAGAAAGAATGTGGACTAGACAATTAAAGAAAGAATGTGGGACTAGACAATTAAAGAATGAATGTGGGACTAGGCAATATAGAAAGAATGTGGGACTAGACAATATAGAAAGAATGTGGGACTAGACAATTAAAGAAAGAATGTGGGACTAGACAATTAAAGAAAGAATGTGGACTAGACAATATAGAAAGAATGTGGGACTAGACAATTAAAGAAAGAATGTGGACTAGACAATTAAAGAATGAATGTGGGACTAGGCAATATAGAAAGAATGTGGGACTAGACAATATAGAAAGAATGTGGGACTAGACAATTAAAGAAAGAATGTGGGACTAGACAATTAAAGAATGAATGTGGGACTAGGCAATATAGAAAGAATGTGGGACTAGACAATATAGAAAGAATGTGGGACTAGACAATTAAAGAAAGAATGTGGGACTAGACAATATAGAAAGAATGAGGGACTAGATAATTAAAAGAAGAATGTGGGACTAGGCAATATAGAAAGAATGTGGGACTAGACAATATAGAAAGAATGTGGGACTAGATAATTAAAGAAAGAATGTGGGACTAGGCAATATAGAAAGAATGTGGGACTAGACAATTAAAGAAAGAATGTGGGACTAGACAATTAAAGAAAGAATGTGGGACTAGACAATATAGAAAGAATGAGGGACTAGACAATATAGAAAGAGTAAAAACCAAAGAAATATAAAATGAAAATTAAAGTTATAAAACAACAACCCAAACGAAACAAGATCCTTACAGACACGAAGGGAGAAGAAGTACCTTACTGTTAAGAGGTCTGATTATTTCTCTATTCGGATAACGGTAGGAACAAGAAGCCACTCATCTAGCACAGCTTCCAGCGGCGATGACTTAAACATCAGGTATAGTGGCAACGCCTATGAAAACACGACACCTGGAAGATTAAACTGTCGGAGCACGGAAAGACAAACAAACACATAGCCTAGTACCTGGCAGATAATCAGGAAGAGTGAACTGGGAGCTTTAAAATGTTGAACCATCTTTCAAATATAGTCTGGGTCTTTACCGTCTAGCTAACTTACTGGCAGATATACAAACAAACAAATAAACAAACAAACAAACATAGATAGGATGGTTAAGATAGTTCATGTAACGTGTGATATGGATGATGAGAGACATATGAAACTGGGCTCGGTTCCACTGGTTGTGTATGAAGATGCTAAGCTGAGGAGATACGTTTGTGTAAGAACGAAACAAAAAGGTATCTTTGAACATTCCCAACCCGCTTGACAAATTAGAACTACATACAAACTTAAAGTAGAACATTCCAGAACCATATAACAAACATCCCGTATAACATTCTATACCTTCACAATAAAAAGTACACCCTTCTAAAAGCACATACAAAACATAAAATAGAACATTCTAGATTAATCTAGATCATAGATTCAGAAACTTTTTCGGCCCACCGCCTACGTTGTATAACATAAACTTTGAAACGCCCCCTCCACATTATAACAGTTTGCGAACGCCCCCTTTCGGCATATATACATGTTCTATTTTCTCTTTGATAAAGAAAATTGATATATATTTCTGTAACACATGGTCAATTTTTAAATGATTATATGCATGACATAAAAAACTGATGAAAAATGGATCGTGTAAGACGGGCATAAGATGAATTAGAATGCAGAATTCAAGTTTTAAATGATTATTCAATCTCAAAATCACGAAAATAATTTATTTTAAAATATTTATAATTAATTTCTTCTTTAAGGAGTCACCGACCCCTAATAGCCTGAACACCCCCAAATTCTTCTGAGTCCACCCTACGCTCCCCTAAAACGCTTCAGCGCCCACTGTGGAGCGGTACCACCCACTTTGGGAAACGCTGATTTAGATCAACATTAGAGAAAGAAGTTAGAACTACCTTTAAAAAAAATCATTACGTTGAATATTCTGAAATAAAAAAAACACACTGCTATTCTAACTTTCTGCATGATAGTACCATCGTTTCCAGTGGCGGCTCGTGATCGTTTTTGTTGGTGGGGCAAACAAACTTTTTTTCGAAAAAAATCATGGTTTTGTGTAGGCTATATTTTAATTTATACAATAATAAGTACACGTTAGACATTACTTTTGGTGGGGTCCGACCCCATAGGCCCTTAATGACGAGCCGCCACTGATCGTTTCTAATACTTCTTATTCTGGTTCTTTTTCCTCTTCTTCTTCCTATTTTTCGTCTTCCTCTTCTTCTTATTCCTCCCCTTTTTCCTGTTTTTCTTCTTCTTCTTCCTCTTCTTCTTCTTCCTCTTCTTCTTCTTCCTCTTCTTCTTCTTCTTCTTCTTCCCCTTCTTCTTCTTCCTCTTCCTATTTGTATTCTTCTTCCTCTTCTTCTTCTTCCTCTTCTTCCTATTTTTCTTCTTCTTCCTATTTTTCTTCTTCTTCCTCTTCTTCTTCCTCGTCTTCTTCTTCTTCCTCTTCCTATTTGTATTCTTTTTCCTCTTCTTCTTCCTCGTCTTCTTCTTCTTCCTCTTCCTATTTGTATTCTTCTTCCTCTTCTTCCTATTTTTCTTCTTCTTCCTATTTTTCTTCTTCTTCCTCTTCTTCTTCCTCGTCTTCTTCTTCTTCCTCTTCCTATTTGTCTTCTTCTTCCTCTTCTTCTTCTTCCTATTTGTCTTCTTCTTCCTCTTCTTCCTCTTCTTCCTATTTTTCTTCTTCTTCCTCTTCTTCTTCTTCCTCTTCTTCTTCTTCTTCCTGTAGTGGATAGCCAGTCCCCCCCCTCCCAGGTGGCAGCTGAGGAACAGACAAGTATACTAAAGAGTAGCTTTAGTTTATAGTATAGTTGGTAGAAAATATTAGTAGAGACTTAGTGTTTGCACTCTCTAAACAGGGGGAAGACTGCAGTAAAACTTGGTAAATAGTGAAACACGTACAAACAAAGTACTATAGTTTTACAAAAACAGAAACAGTGACGATAAACAGCAACGTTTCGACCAACAAGGCCTTTCCTTTTTCTTCTTCTTCTTCTTCGATCGTTCTAGGCCTGTTTTAATCATTCTCATTGTGATATATAAACAGCCAAACATCAGAACGTGATGTACGTGCACCAGCCTTCAGCACCTATTGGAGCCCAGTTGCTTATCCTTCGGTGGGGTGTTCGTTTTCAGCCAGCTTTTGATTTACTAGGGTGAGCTTTCCCTAGGGTACGATCAGCTTTGCCGTATTTTGGGCTTTGTGATCTACGCCGGGACAGTGAGTTACGCTGTTCATGCCCGTTCTGACTGAGAAATATTTCTCGGGGCTTGTAAGCTTATCCTCGGACGGCGTCTTACTCGTATAAGACACCGTGTAAAGTATCGGCCTTCGCCAATGTTCAGACCCGGACTTCCTGTCATGTCCGTACATTGTCGGCCTTGCTTTACCGTACATTTTGAGTCTGATCCGGAGAAGGAACATTCTCAGCCTTTTCTAGACGCGCATTGGTACGTGGCAATTTGCAATTAACGTCGAAAGCACTGGCATGGGGCCGAGTACAAACAATGTAGAGGGTCGTTTCAGTCGGCGCTATCAGCGTAACTGTGTATTTTTCGCTCGCCGCCATCACCTGCCCCAGTTATTCCGGGGATGTTAGTTACGACTGCAATCGAACATTGCCCGGTTGCCCCATGGCTGGCAGTCCCGTTAGGAATCACCAACCTCAGTTCTTCCGGGGATGTTAATTTTTAGTCGCACAGTACCTTGCACGGTTTTCCCAGGGCGGGTAGTTTCGTTATGCACTAAAACGCAACTTGTTCTTTTGCGCTCGGCAAACCTTGCCCAGTACATGTGTCTGCACCAGGCTACCAATGCTAGGTCAGCTGCAATCTTCTCTCGCACCAACACGAGGGTAGACTTTTATTCGGTATGGTCCTGTCTTATTTATTCTTGCCGACGGGCTGGCAATGTTTGCCCCTCCTCAGGGCTTCGAGCTTCGCCCTACGTGGGCATACGTTTGGTCACTGGATGCACCTCTCATCCATGTCTGAGACGTTTCGTTGCTGTTTCTTTGCGTTCAGGGACTTGGGCAATATCTTGTTGGACATCGGTCAGGAGATTAGTGCATTTTGTTTGTATGTATCTTTATCGTGTTTCCGTACTTGCACTGCTACCACTACCAGTAGTTTTCTCTCCCCGATCCCTGCCCCTCTTAGCCAGACCGGAACCATAGTCTGTTTCCAGGGTCACCGCGTGGAGGTTGGGGGCAGGGTCTTGGTTAGCGCGCCCCTCGCTAACCCTGGCTCATGTTACCACCATGACCTCATGAGCCTTTGACCCCGGCCTTTCCTTTTATTCCAGCTTTTCCTTAGATACGTTTGTATTTGGTCGTCCATTTGTGTTTCATTTTAATTTGTCACTCCTGTTTGTTCGTTTGCTTGATAAAGGCCTTGTTGGTCGAAACGTTGCTGTTTATCGTCACTGTTTCTGTTTTTGTAAAACTATAGTACTTTGTTTGTACGTGTTTCACTCTCTAAACAGATGGCAAACACTAATACAGCACATTTGACGTAGTAGAAAATACGTAGTTGTGTAGTGACAGTCAGTTAGCAACAATTTTAGTCAACAGACAAGACTCATATATGACTACGAGAGGAGAGGACATGTTTTATGTTGTGTCCGAATACTATAAATAAATGAAATATAAAAAAAACTGAACGATGGTGGTCCTTTATATTGTGACTGTCGTCTATTGTTCGTTATGTTAGTATGAGAAGGCTACCAGAGTACAAACAGTATGAACAAGAAAGGAAATTATATCGAAAGGAGAAATTAAACCGTGAGCAGGATCAAAATGACTTCAACCAGCAGAGAACAACATGAATGATGTCGCATAAACATCATGGATTTCTTCTGACTCCATCAGTAATTAAGAAGGAAATTAACAGCAATTAATGAATCGTCCGTAATCACTATCAACAACTGGAACCACAATAAATCAGCAATGGACATATAATCTATAATTCGTCCATGGTCAGGGATATAAGATAATGGAAATAACGGAGATCATCAATATATACAATGAACTATCACGGGCCATCCTGACACACCACCCTACTTCAATCCATAAGGAAGGTACAAAAAGGGTCACACCACTACTATGATACATGATAGAAGAAGGTATGGAGGAAAAAATAGGGCCCCTACTTCATTCCTCTTCTTCTTCTTCCTCTTCTTCTTCCTCTTCTTCTTCTACTTCCTCTTCTTCTACTTCTTCCAATTTGTCTTCTTCTTCCTCTTCTTCTACTTCCTCTTCTTCTTCTTCCTATTTGTCTTCTTCTTCTTCTTCCTCTTCTTCTTCTTCCTATTTTTCTTCTTCTTTATCTTATTCTTCTTCTCCTTTTTCCTGTTCTTTTCCTTCTCTTTTCGTCTTCCTCTTCTTCTTCTTCCTTCTCTTCTTCTACTTCCCATTCTTCTTCTCCTCCTTCTTTTTCTTCCTCTTCCTCTTCTTCTTCCTCTTCTTCTTCTGTTTGTACAGCAGCCCACACCTGACAAGAACATCATGTCTGAGATCAGAGCGGGTTCTAAAACTTAGCGTTAAACAGTTTTTGACATGAAGGGAATTTAATCTTCATCTCGCTTTCGTTTCTTGCGGTTTTTATCGTTAATGGTAGAAAAGTGTGTGATAGGAGGTCTATGGTGATGAATTCTACAGACGAAGAATGTTCTAAGCACACAACTTGTGTTAAATTGTAGGAATCATACAACAACGTGTAAAATGAATTACCAGACCTGGAACGAGTTGCTTGTAAACTGGAGATTGTAATGTTATTACCGTTACATTTAAGAAGGTGATTGAATGTAAAGAGCCGCCTGTGTGGTGCCGGGGCCCGCAAAGGAAGCAAAGAATAGTACCACTGTGACCTACAAGGCATGTCGTAAGAGGCGACTGAGGTAGGACCTAGGAAGCTACCTAGTAATTAAAAAGCATCGCAGAAATAATCAGATGTGCTGGCCTACATGTAGGCGCATAATTTGTACAACGCACAATCGCTCTTAGGTTGATATCACACACAAATTACAAAAAGGTGTTAACTAGTGGTCGATGTGGAGCACTCAAAGAAGAAGAAGAATGTCGCATAAATTGAAAGCGGTGTTAAATTTTAGTAATAAATAGAGTTACATTTTAGTAATAAATAGTGTTAAATTTTAGTAATAAATAGTGTTACATTTTAGTAAATAAACAGTGTTAAAATATATAAAGCGGTGTTAAGTTTAAGAAGGTGATGCCCGCCTGCCCAGCGTGTTCGTAGCACGTTGGACTACGGTGACTATCCCTCTGTGTGTGCGGGTTCAATTCCGCGGGATGGCATAAAAGCCACAGATTCCACAGACTTACGGTGTTCGTTGCACCGAACCGAAGGGTTACGATGTCCATGGCACCGAGCCGAAGAGCTTTCAGCTCAAGCGCTTCTGGATCGAAAAAAGAAAAAGTGTTAAATGTTGATTGATTGATAGAACCATCATCATTGCACTTCGTGAGTAACCATGTGTGCTCCAATCTCTTTCTTACACAGGAAGATCCCAGCTGCAGTGCACGAACTGTGTAGCACCGGCTAAGGTCCACATGTGTTAAATGTAATGATTATATTACATAACCAATAATTATACTTCTAATAGTTCGGTCTACTCCCGTAAATGTTTGTCATAATTTATAACCATGTGGACCTTGGTAAGATCAATGAGTTTTTTTTCTGTCGGTGGCATTGAAGAAAAAATTATAACGCACAGTTTCACGGTGACTACATTAGCCATGCGGACATTACATTCCTCATGCTTATGCCCATCATCTCCTACACAGCTCTAAAAAGCGGTATTACACAGACAGTGTTTATTTAATTTAAAAAAAACTATCTTCACTGTCTGTAATACCGCTTTTATGAGCCATAAACACGAGGGTGAGCGTCTGTAGTTCAAGCGTCAGTGAGCTCGATCACAAACCCAAGCGTACTTGGTTCAAACCCCACGGTGGCAAGTTTGAAAGCAAATTTATTTTCCGTGGGATTTTTACAAAAGTATTAAAAAAGTTTTAAAATCAAAAGTTTTAAAAAGACCTCACCGTTCAGAAAACAATGACAAACTACTGAACGTATAAGTGGTGCCTAGAAAATCAACGACTCGTTTACTGTGGTTGATGACTGCGTCCTGTAAAGGATATGTCACGATTTTCATTCATTTCAAGACAAGGGGTACATGTGCCTGCGTAATTGGTATAAATAGCTACATACTACTACTGTCACTACTACTACCATCACCATCACCACCACCACCACTACTATTAACACTACTACCACTAATACTACTACCCCTACCACTACTACTACTACTACTACTACTACTACTACCATCACCACCACCACCACTGCTATTAACACTACTGCCACTAATACTACTACAACTACTACTACTACGACTACTACTACAACAATTATTATTACTGCTACTGCCACTACTACTACTACTACTATTACTACTACTACTATTACTACCAATACTACTGCTACTACTACTACTACTACTATTGTTGCCACGCTACAACTACTACCACTACCACTACCACCACGACTACTAATACCACTTCAACTACCACTACCCCTTTTACCAATTTTACCACTAGTATTACTACTACTACCACCCGAGTGGTTACCGGGCCCAAATTTGGGGTGTAAAGAATAGAACCACTGTTACCTGCCATCAGTGGCGGCTCGTGATCCTTTTTGTTGGTGGGGCCAGACTCAAATTTTCGGGAAAAATCATGGTTTTGGGTTAGGTTATATTTTAATTTATTAACTAATAAATACACGTTACACATTATTTTTGGTGGGGTCTGCCCCCACTGGCCCTTAATGACGAGCCGCCACTGCCTGCCATGCATGTCGTAAGAGGCGACTGAAGAGGTTTGCCTGAAATCGGATGCACATGTCCTAAACATGTAGAAGTCTATGCGTTTAGGGGCCTACCAAACGAATATGCAAAGTATACACGTTCTTGGCAAAGATCAAACATATCACAAAGAGTGATTAAAATTGGTGGTAAAGAACGAACGCAAAGAAGAAGAAGAAGTAGAAGACTACTACTACAATTAATACCACATCTTTTTCTTTCATTTCACTTCACTTCATTACTTCCTCCTCAGTTACATCATATTTTTAGTTCACAATCCTATAACCACATGTATTTCTTTCTCCTAATGTTCTCAAAATCATTCTTCTTTTCTTGATAAACTGATGCATGCTATTTTTTTCTTTCCTTGAGTTTAGTTTAGTCGTTGGATCATCATCATCATCACTCTACGTCGAACCAAATAGTCCATACGTGCTTTGATCTCCTCCTCAGTATGTCTCTCAGCGTGTGGCGACTAACGACACCAGTTCTTAGTTTAGTTTAGACGTCGGACCATCATCATCACCGCACGTCGAACCAATTAGTTCATAAGTGCTCCGATCTCTTCGTCAGTATGTCTCTCACAATGTGTGGCAACTAGCGACACCGGTTCTTTGTTGGCTTACTATTCTTCTTTGGCTACCAGCATAGTGCTCTTGTCGAGCTACACCACATGTGACTTGGAATTCTTGCAGTCTGGTTAGTGTTCTAAGCAAGAATTCAGTCACTCTAGCATTCTTTCTCTCTCTGCCTTTTAAATCCGGAATGGGGCATAGGCCCTCAACCAACTCATGCAAAGTCTTCCTTTCTCTAGCTATCTCCTGCAGCTCCCTCCAGCTCTTCTTTATATTGTTGATCTCTGCCTCCAAATCTCGTCTCCGTGTATTTAGCAGTCTGTGCAAATGTTAAACATTGACCGTCAGAACAGGTATCATTGCTGTGTGTATCATTTTCTGCCACTGAAAGAAGGATTTCAATTTCATCAACATAAAACAAAATATATAGTACACATAAAGAATGAAGTACTTACAGTATCTTTATGAGGTAGATGCTCCTTTCTAATTTTGAAGAAATTTTTTCCTATATGCCGTAAGCCCTTTGCAAATCGTTTCTGTATGGGGAATAAATAAGAGGGAAGATATTATGGTTAGGAAGATATTACGGTTGGGAAGATATTAGGGCTGGTAATACCTTAGACAGATTACACTAGAGCAGCGTTTCCCAAAGTGGACGTACAGCCCCCAGTGGGCGCTGAAGCATTCTAGGGAGACAATAGTGGGTTCAGAAGAATTTGGGGGTGTTCAAGCGATTATGGGGTCGGTGGTTCCTGAAAGAAGAAATTAACAATAAATATTTTAAAATAAATTAATTTTCGTGATTTTGCGATTGAATAATCATTTAAAATTTGAATTCTACATTTTAATTCATCTTATGCCCGTCCTACATGATCCATTTTTTCATCAATTTTCTATTTCATGCATATAATCATTTGAAAATTGACCATGTATGACAGAGATATATATATCAATTTTCTATTTCAAAGAGAAAATATACCATCTCTATATGTGGGTGGGTGGTGGGGGGCGTTGGCAAACTGTTATAATGGGGAGCAGAGCTTTACAAAGTTTGTATTGTGCAAAGTGGGCGGTGGGCCGAACAAGTTTGGGAATCTATGCACTAGAGGGAAGATATTACAATTTGGAAGACATTATAGCTAAGAATACTTTAGACAAATTACACAACAGGGAAGATATGATGATTGGGAAGACATTATAGCTAGGAAGACATTATGGTTGGGAACACCTTATGCAGAATACACAAGAGGGAAGATATGATGGCTGGAAAGATAATATGGTTGTGAATACATTAGAATACACAAAAGGGAAGATAGTATGGTTGGGAAGACATTATTACTGGTAATACATTAGCAAGAATACATACGAGGGAAGAAATTTGGTTGCAAAAAACCTTAGCCAGAATAGACATGAAGGAAGGAAGACAATATGGTTGGGAATACCTTAGCAAGAATACACACAAGGGAAGACATGGTTGGTAAAACATTATGGTTAGGAAGACAATGTGGTTGGGAATACCTTAGCAAGAATACACACGAGGGAAGACATGGTTGGGAAAATATTATGGTTAGGAAGACAATATGGTTGGGAATACCTTAGCAAGAATACACACGAGGGAAGACATGGTTGGGAAAATATTATGGTTAGGAAGACAATATGGTTGGGAATACCTTAGCAAGAATACACACGAGGGAAGATTTGGAAATACATTAGTCATAATATAAAGGTTTGTTTTCAAGATAAATAATACGGAACAAAGATAGAACAAATTGTAAAGGTAGAGATCATGGGATGGATCTATTGTATGTGTTCTGTGAAGGAGGTAGATATTTGTTCTAGGAGGAGGAGAGTGGATGTGAGTGTGTGTTAGAGAGATGGAGGGGTTTATATTTTGAATAAGTGAGAGGTGTGTAGAGGGAGATATTGACGGAGGAAGA
Organism: Arion vulgaris; assembly: GCA_020796225.1. NCBI lineage: Eukaryota > Metazoa > Mollusca > Gastropoda > Stylommatophora > Arionidae > Arion > Arion vulgaris. Next base: position 71,699,669 of record CM036758.1, read on the forward strand.
GATTGAGTCTTAATCCGAATCTTATGCCAAATCTTAAGTCGAATCTTAAACCGAATCTTAGGTCGAATCTTAAGTCGAATCTTAAGTCGAATCTGAAACGGAATCTTAAGTCGAATCTTATGCCAAATTTTAAGTCGAATCTTATGCCGAATCTTAAGCCGAGTCTTAAGCCGAGTCTTATGCCGAATCTTAAGCCGAAGGATTGACTTCGTTGCCGCTAGTTTTACCTTATATGTCTCAGTAGACCTCCTATTGAGATTGAGTGAGAGAGAAAAATAGAGAGGGAGACAAATAAGTGAGATATTTACAGAGAGAGATGTTGAGGGAGGAATATATTGGGTAAGAGTGAGAGAGGGAGAGAGAGAGAGAGAGAGAGAGAGAGAGAGGGAGAGAGAGAGAAATAAGAAGATTTTTGAGGGACTAGTGAGATTATTGAACTAGTGAGATATTGACAGAGGGAGATATTGTGGGAGGAATATATTGGGTGAGAGTGAGAGAAATATGAATATTTTTGCGTGATGACGCTATTGGGCCAGTGAAAGATTGTTTGTTTAACCTTTTCGTCCTTCTGAACCAATAAATTTTTCTATTGGTATTTTGTAAAATGACGCAAGGACATTTGGCTGGTCCAGTATACATTGCAATATAAATGCGTACATATATTTAACAAAATAGACGGTGGAGTAAAAGGGTTAATCTGGTGATAAACCATAATATAACGCTCATTCTAGCCAGTTTGAACATTAATTTTTCTAGTGAGAAAATAAACAAGCAAGAACTGATCGGGTGCCCAAGTTTATCGTCCAGGGGCGGCACGATCACTGATAAAACAACCAATATTTCACACTGACTACCAATCGATGCAGAGGATATTCTGACTGAATTAATTAGGGCACGAGTTCTATTCGGGAGACCCAGGATCGATCCCCAGTTAGGTAAATAATTTTTTTTCTGTCGGCGGCATGAATAAAAAATGCTAGCCGTAACAGTTTTGCGATGATTGCACTAGTCATGCGGCCATTAAATTTGTCCGGCTTATGTCCGTTCTGTACTACACCGTCCTAAAAATCCGTTTTACAGGCGGTATATATATATATAGCCCTCTCGTATCATTATACGTTACATAGGGCCTGCTAGTAATTTCTCCGTACCTCTCTGTCCTGGGCAACTCGTTCAATCTCTTTCATGGATTACATGCAGCATCGCTCGTGTTGTCGAGGTCTTCAAGGGAAACAAAGAATAATAACACTGCGACCAACAAGGCACGTCGTAAGAGGCGACAGAGGTAGGGGCCTAGGGAAGCTACCCTATTAAATAAAAACATCGCAGAAATCGGATTGCTGGCCTACTTGTAGGCGCATAACTGGTACAACGTACAATCGCTCTTATAATCTTTTCTTCTTTTCTAACGCCCCACATCGACCACATGTTAACCACTCTTTGTAATTTGTATGTGATCTGAGCCTAAAAGCGATTGTACGTTGTGTCAGGTATGCACCTACAAGTAGGCCAGCACATCCGATTTCTGCGATGCTTTTTATTTACTAGGGTAGCTTCCTAGGTCCTACATCAGTCGCCTCTGTCGACATGTCTTGTAGGTTGCAGTGGTACTATTCTTTGCTTCACTTGTGGGCCCCGGCACCACACAGGCGGCTCTTACACTCAAATCACACTCAAATCACATACAAATCACATACAAATCACATACAAATCACAAAGAGTTGTTAACAAGGTATGGAGCAGTCGAAGAAGAAGAACAGACAGTAAAAACAGGGTTTTTTTACCAATCAGATCAAAAACGTCCTCTATACAGTTATCATTATTATTACCGTCACGTTACGTCCATTACTCTTTTACATCTCCCTTAATAACAGCAATAACTTGCTACTCCTTTGCTTTTACAAAAGTTTATATCTTGATAACAACAACAATTTATTTCTCCATTTTATCAGCAACAATTTATATCATATCACAACCGACCTTTATATTGTCATTTATATATATTTTTTGTTCATATATGTCCTCCATTTTATCTGCCGACATGTATACCCGCTTTCCCCCACCATTTTAAACTGCTACATAATTTTATCTATACATTTTAAACTGCTCCATCGCCCGAGCGGTTACCGGGCCCAAATTTGGGGTGTAAAGAATAGAACCACTGTTACCTGCCACGCATGTCGTAAGAGGCGTCTACGGCGGTTTGGCTGAAATCGGATGCACATGTCCTAAACGTGTAGAAGTCTATGCGTTTAGAGGCCTACCAAACCAATGTGCAACGTATACACGTTCTTGGCAAAGATCAAACATATCATAAAGAGTGATTAACATTGGTCGTAAAGAACGAACGCAAAGAAGAAGAAACTGCTACAGAATTGTATCCCTACATTTTCTCCCTTCATATACCTCACCCCTCTACCATAAAGGTATACCTCCACACCGTTTTTTGGTCACATTCATTGCCTCCTTCTTCTTCTTCTTCCTCTTCTTCTTCTTCTGCATTCTCAAACCATTGTATCAAACCAAAACAAATCATCATCATCATCATCATTATTACCAGTCCATGTCGCACTCAAGATAAGGCAAGCGGGCTCGCTGGTCTTACAGCTGGTCTATTTCACTCACATTTTACGACATGTGTTGAGGAGACAGTTATTCTATTCTTCTCGAACATGGCAACCACACACGAAGGGGGAGGAGGGGAGGAATTGTACCACTAATCTAAATTGTCATAATTTTGTATCCATTGATTTTTTTTTGCTTCACATCCATCACAACTTACAACAACCACACTCTACGTTGCTATATTTTAACTTCACATCCATCACAACTTACAACAACCACACTCTACGTTGCTATATTTTAAATTCACATCCATCACAACTTACAATAACCACACTCTACGTTGCTATATTTTAACTTCATATCCATCACAACTTACAATAACCACACTCTACGTTGCTATATTTTAACTTCACATCCATCACAACTTACAACAACCACACTCTACGTTGAAATATTTTTAATTCACTTATTTCTTTCTTTGAATATGAACACCATCACCCTCAAGAGATACTGGAGATGGATCAGGCATATGATACGCATTGAGAGTAATTCTGTCAAAAAAAAACTGCACTGAGATGGATACTAGAGGATAAACTTCTTCTTCTTCGAATGATCTATTTCGACCACTTTTTAAACGCTCTATGTGATTTGTATATGATCTGAACCTAAGAGCGATTGTACGTTGTGCCAGTTATGTGCCTACAAGTAGGCCAGCACATCCGATTTATGTAACGCTTTTTATTTACTAGGGTAGCTTTGCTAGGTCCCTACTTCAGTCGCATCTTACGACATGCCTTGCAGGTTGCAGTGTTACTATTCTTTGCTCCTCTTGGGGGAGAGGGTGAACAAAAACATGGAAGATCCAAAACGACCCTAGAGGAAAAACAGTAGAACAAGACCTGAAAGAAATGAATCACAGCTGGAAGACGGCCAAAATTCAGAAGACGGCCAAAATTCAGAAGACGGCCAAGAACAGAGAAGTGTGACGTGCATTTGTTGCTTCTCAAAGTGCCAAAAGGTGTCAAAAGCTAGAGAAAGAAAGAGAGAGAGAGAGAGAGAGAGAGAGAGAGAGAGAGACCTATTTCTTCCCATCCAGCACAATTTACACTCCCATCCACACTTAATATTGTCGGAACAGTCGGAACAACACCTGCTATTAGATTTATTGAAAAACAGAGACTCAAATGGTTTGGCCACTTGGTCAGAATGAACCCGAATACACCAGTTGCAAGAGCGTACAACCTGCAAATGGAATCATCAAGAGGAAGGGGCAGACCAAGAAAAGATGGGTTGATGGAGTTACAGACATCTTAAAACTCCACAATACCACACCATATCAAGCGACCGAGCGTGCATTATCTCGGAAACCGATCATCAGTTAAACCTGCTACGCCTAGCGGCAAAAAGCAGAGAAGGACAAAAGAAAGAAAGAAAGACTATCCATCTATTTCTTTAATTCAAATCTAACACAAACCGTAAATATAAGGACCCAACTTTCTCTTTCCCGAAAAAAACCCGGACAGTTTAATATTTCCTCAAATTCACGGTCATCTTCGTGTCCCTTCACATTAAGAGCCATTTATATCGTCTTTCCTAGCTATTTTTATCTCCCTTTCTAAATGTCAATTATTATTTATCTCCCTTCCCGCGAACGGCAATTCCAGCAATTTCACACTCACCCGATCATCCCTTTATATCAAATCCTCCAAACTGTCCTGACCGTTTCTCATATAAACTACCGGACAACGCTTAATGATGGTTCTAATTATGATCGTTTGGAGAGGGTGGACGCAGACAACAATCTCAGCCTAGATGTCAACAATCACAACGGGTTCTCACAAGCCACCTATTCGGGTCATTTACTGGTTTTCAAGGTTTACAAAAGGAACCCTTCAACCTTTTACAACCCGCAGAGCACCTTGATGCTGCTAAGGGAAATAATCAGGATCAACAAAATAAGGGAAAGAACTAAAAGTAGAATGACATCAAGATTTTCGCGTTTCTGATCGATAGCTGTCTGATAGCAGGAGGAAGAAGAGGAGAAATAGGAACGAAGTAATGGGAGGAAAGAAATAGAGGTTGAAGGTGGGTGGGGTGGTAACACATCTGAAGAAAAAAGAAAGGAATGAGGTCACGCGATAGCTAGATAAAAAGAAACGAAACTGAACTGATAGATGGAAACGTATATGGTCAGATATATATATAGCTGTATATAGCTGTATGTATTTATATATGAGGTTAGGTGCTAGGTAACAATATATATATATATGAGGCTAGGTGCTAGGTAACAATATATATATATATGAGGCTAGGTGCTAGGTAACAATATGAGGCTAGGTGCTCATCTTTCGTTCCATAGGTACTCAGTTCGCTTCCGTCGAGGAGCCATCTGGATATTTTACAGAGACCCTGATCTCAGTGTAGGTGAGATCGAGTTTCTAGTCCTATCGGAGACAGACGATAAAATGTAGCTCCCGTGTTCAAGTTTAGCACGCAAAAGAACCATTGGCAGATACAAATCGAGAAAAACAGGCTGGAAAGAAGCTACCCGGGCAAAATTAATTATAACAAGTTTAAAAAACAAAGTCCCTGCAAAATATGTTTCCTATCTTCTAAATTACATCGGGGACTATCGTTGGAGCTACGGAGTTCGTGCACTGACCTGGAGATCTTCCTGTATAAGAAAGATGATCGGAGCACATATGGTAACTCACCGAAATGTAATGATCATGTTCCTATCAATCAATCAATCAATTAATCAATGTGAGGCTGTCTTTCATTGAATTATATCTCTCCAAGATCTCAGGACATTAGTTAATTATTCAATAACAGATACAGACATTCGATCTCAAATGTGTGGCTGCAGGTGTGGATGTGTGTTGGTTCAAAGATGAACATTAACGAACGAGAAGACTATCACGCTATGTTGAGTGGATGGTATGAAATGTTCACTCACATTTGTCTGTCTCGTGAGTTGGTTTAATCAATTGTTAGAGTGTTGGTGTATTCTTTGTATGGTATCTTGCGACCACGTGGGCTCAACGTATTACATTCCTATGCTTCTTAGTACTTTCTCTTCCCATGCCTTGTAATCTATATGGGTATATGTTGCATGTATTCAAGTTATATATTTACTAGATTTTCATTGTTTCTCTTCCGTTCTATTTCTAGTTTTTATGTGTGTTTTTGTGTTACATTTATTTCGTTATTCGTTTTTATTCCCAGATTTTCGTTTTTATTTCCAGATTTTCATTAGAAACGTTTGTTTTTGGTCGTCCATTTGTTTTTTAAATGTGTCACTCTCCTGTTGTACGTTTGCTTGATAAAGGCCTTGTTGGTCGAAACGTTGCTGTATTTTGTCATTGTTTTTGTAATTTGTAAAACTACAGTACTTCGTGATTACGTGCTTGGCGTATTCAAGTGATTAGAGTGTTGGAGTTAGAGAGATGACCTAGTCAAGTGATTAGCTTGATGGTGTAGTCAAAGAGTTAAGAGTTAGCGTAGTCATGTGGTTAAAAAGATGACGTAATCAAATGGTTAGAACCAGTGGCGGCTCGTCATTAAGGGTCAGTGGGGCCGGGCCCCACCAAATATAATGTATAACGTGTACTTATTATTTTATAAATTAAAATATAACAACCAAAAACCATGATTTATCCGGGAAAAATGTCTGGCCCCACCAAGAAAACTGAGCACGAGCCGCCACTGGTTAGAACATATTCAAAAAGGTCATAATGGATTTAGGTTAGAAATTAAAAGAGACCGTCCGTGTTATGAAGGACATTGTCCTAGCTTCATATTGGTCTGTCCTATCTTCATATTGGTCTGTCCTAGCTTCCTATTGGTCTTCATATTTTGGTCTTGATGTTTCAGAACGATGACACCAACTTGTGTGGTTAAACAACGCAACAAACAACAGACCTCCGAGACGCCATGTTAAAAAAGTATAGAAAGTAGTCTTTAAAAAAAGTGGATTTGAATGGATATGATATGTTATGAAAAGATGGAGATATGTTGGGCATCAGTGGCGGCTCATGATAATTTTTGTTGGTGGGGCCAGACACATATTTTCGAAAAAAATCATGGTTTCGGGTTAGGTTATATTTCAATATATAAAATAATATATACAAGTTACACATTATTTTTTTTGGGGGGCCTGGTCCCACTGGCCCCTAATGACGAGCCGCCACTGTTGGGCATACTCTGAGAAGAAATGATCAAAGAATCACAAAGCAAGCAATAAAGTGGGTGGGAAAGGTGGGGGTTCAAGAAAGAAAAGACGTTCTAGAGAAATCTGGAAACGTAGTATAAAGAGAGAGGCCTGAAATAGCGGACTCTTTAAGTTTCATAGAAGAGATTGAACGAGTTACATAGGATAGAGCGGTATGGAGAAATTGCTTGTAGACCTTTTGTAACGTCCGGTATGATGCTACAAGATGAATGCATACCATTTTAAAATTTCACCGGGATCCTCACCGGTGCTACGGAGTTATGTATTAACGTTGAGATTATTTCTGCGCAAAAAAAAAATCAAAGTACACAGTGGCGGCTCGCCATTAAGGTCCTGCAGGGCCGGGCTCCAAAGTGGAGAGATAATGACACAATCAATCAACCAATATAAAATAAACAACACAGAGGATTTTTTTTTTTTTTTTTAAAGGCGTCGCGAAATCAAACCACTGGTTTCTAAACACAAAAAACTGTCGTTATTGCCCGTAGTACTGCTTTTTAGGGCGGTATAGGACAGATGGGACGTGAGGCTGAGGAATTTAATGGCCGCATGGCTAGTGCAGTCACCGTGAAACTGTCCAGGTTAGGATGTTTTCTTTATGCCCTCGACAGAAAAAATCTCTTTGAGCTTACCGGGATTGAACCCGGGACTCCAGCATGAGAGTCGTGCACTAATTCATTCGACCAGATGTTCCACTAACAACTGACTTATTTATAACTGCGTAGAAATTTAGGATTGTTACTATCTCCATCTCAAATCAAGCTTGTAAAAAAAACATTTCTAGACGTCTTTGTTGTTGGATATCGAATGCTACTCTAGTCGACTTTTTTCCCCATTATTTTGGGTGATGGAAAACATTCCAATCTGTCCGATCTCATTGAAATAGAATCACCAATTCGAGTGATTGCAATCCATTTAGTAAGGCTACTGGCTACAACTGCAAGCAGCACTTGGTCGCGTGAGCAAGCATTTGACAACTAAAGTATTGTGTCTTCGATTAATTTTACTCTTCAATAGTTAAGTTAGCCACTGAGTCATTGTGATAGGAGAGTTCAGAGTTAACTTATAAAGCAATGGAGATCCGGACGAAAAAGTGACATCGCCAACATAATGAAGCAGTGCAGCCTTCTTTATTTGTCTCGGTTTCTCGTCAACTTTGGCCCTCCTCAGCTGCCTCGCGTATTGATCAGGTCCGGGCTACTAACTCGTTGGGACCAGCTTCGTAAATCTCCTCGTTTGTGAGCACCGCACTTTTTCCTTGATTTCCGGGGATCATGAGAGAATAGAGGGGGTTGTTGGGATAATCGTGTTTGGGTCCACAGTAACAATATTGTAGGTCGTGCTCGGTCGAAGGTCAACTCCAGCTTTTGTATCCTGTCTCAGTTAAGGGTTAACTGTCTGTCATCCGTCATAGTTGATTTTCTTCAACTAAATAAAAATCCTGCGAGAGGACGAACAGCTATTGGTAACACAGGAGAGTTTCGGAGTTTTTCTCTTCTTCTTTAGCGATCTCTGGTCATGCGCTTAGTTTACTGTGGACCACACGCTGGGCTTGAGCACTATCATTTCAGATAGAGGGATGGTTACAAGGACACATGTTTTTTTATTGGATCGATAATATTCATGAAACTATCATCATTTTGTCGACGATATTTATGAAACTGTCATCATTGGATCGACGATATTTATAAAACTATTATCATTGGGTCGACGATATTTATGAAACTATCATCATTGTGTCGACGATATTTATGAAACTGTCATCATTGGGTCGACGATATTTATAAAACTATTATCATTGGGTCGACGATATTTATGAAACTATCATCATTTTGTCGACGATATTTATGAAACTGTCATCATTGGGTCGACGATATTTATAAAACTATTATCATTGGGTCGACGATATTTATGAAACTATCATCATTGGGTCGACGATATTTATAAAACTATCATCATTGGGTGGACGATATTTATGAAACTATCATCATTGGGTCGACGATATTTATAAAACTATCATCATTGGATCGACGATATTTATAAAACTATCATCATTGGGTGGACGATATTTATGAAACTATCATCATTTTGTAGACGATATTTATGGAACTATCATCATTGGGTGGACCATATTTATGAAACTATCATCATTGGGTCGACGATATTTATGAAACTATCATCATTGGGTCGATGACATTTATGAAACTGTCATCATTGGGTCGACGATATTTATGAAACTATCAATGGATGGATAGATGAAACTATCAATGGATGGATAGATGAAACTATCAATGGATGGATAGAAGGAAGGAATGTTGATTGTTATTGTATCGACAAGGATATCACATCATGTTCCCACATCCAAGATGGAATGATGTAATCGATTTCCAACAGTATCGCTGGACATAATAGTACATTATCATCATCATCATCATGTACCCGTGAGCTTGTACAGGAACCTTACAATAACAAAGATCACATTACAATTCAGTGAAAAATGTTAATAATACTGATATTCCTTAGTTTTAAACTTAACCCTTTCACTCCGTAATTATTGTTACTTTCCAACGCATTTATATTGTAGTGTATACTCAAATCACCAGTATATCGACTTTGTGTCATCCTTAGAAATTTTTTTAAATTCCGATCCAGAAGCACTTGAGCTTTCAGCTCTTCGGCTCGGTGCGATGGACATCGTAACCCTTCGGTTCGGTGTCACGAACACCGTAAATCTGGAGAACCTGTGGCTTTTCTGCCAACCCGCGGAATTGAACCCACACTCATAGAGGGCTTGTCACACCGTTGTCCAACGCGCTACGAACACGCTGGGCAGGCGGACCATCCTAAGAAATACAGCGAGCCAGGATATCGCCTCAAAAAGACGAAGGGGTTAACTTGTAACATAATATAACCTTAATTTAACACGTTGTGTTGTTTTAAGAATGAATTAGTTTATATACAACAACACTGAAATGCGAGGATCACGTGACAATTGTGGTCTTATTTACTAGAATGTTTACCTCAGCACGTCGGCCGTATGTTTATCGGAGGCCATGGCATAAAGTAAGGCTATTTATAGATATGAAGTAGACGACAGACTGAATTAGACAATTATTATAAGATTATAGTTTAGACTTCTTCTTTTGTCGTTACACTGCTACCTTTGAGACGAACGCCCTTGGTTAAGGGGGCACTCTGGTCTGGAAACTTTTTTGTTGCTTTCATATTAATGTAGAATTTGTATTATAATTTTGAGATATTATGACTTAAAAGAGTAGAAAAGTTTAGTTTTCAAAAATATGTCAACGCGTTGCCATGGAAACAATAAAAATGTCGACAAATACAAAATTTCAAATCATTAAGGCTCTGAATGTAATGAATGTAAATGAATTCTGTTTTCACTCTTAAGGTGAGCAATTGTAATATCTAAAATATTACACATGCTTTTAAGGATATATTAAATATTAAATTTTTTGAATTTTTGGTAAACACACCCCCAAAACAGCTGTTTTTTTACAGAATTTTGAGGGCATTTTTACCCAGAAATTTATAAAAAATGTAATATTTAATATATCATAAAAAGTATGTGTAATATTTTAGATATTACAATTGTGCACCTTAGAGTGAAAACAGAATTCATTTACATTCATTAGATTCAGAGCCTTAGGATTTGAAATTTTGTTTTTAGAGACCATTTTGTATTGTTTCCATGGCAACGCTTTGACATTTTTTAAAAACAATTGTTTTTCTACACTTCTAATTATAATCTTTCAAAATGGTTATACAAATTTTACATTAATATAGAAACAACGAAAATAGCTTCTTGATTCCCACACTACCGAATAAAAATACAATCAAAATAAACCGAAACATGAAACGTCTGTTCATATGACATTCTGACAGCGTCGGTGACATAAGGATAGTTTTTTCTGTGATTTTTAAAAATTCAAATGGCGGTGACGTGAAAGTCTGCTCTGAGGGCGGGAGTGACAATAAGGGAACAGTTTAGAACGGTTGAAACGTCTGTTCATATGACATTCTGACAGCGTCGGTGACATAAAAGACAGGTTTTTTTTAAAGCAGCGGTGACATCAACATCAATTTTTTTACATCGGCGGTGACATCAAGAACAGTTTTTAAATTGACAGTGACATGAAGAGCAATTTTTCAATTGGTGAAAATGACTTTTTAAATTGGCGGTGACATGAATGGCAGTTTAGAAAAACTAGGGTGACATGAAGGGAGATTTTGAAAACTGGGGTGACATGAAGGGAGATTTTAAAAACTGAGGTGACATGAATGGCGATTTTAAAAACTAGGGTGACATGAAGGGAGATTTTGAAAACTGGGGTGACATGAAGGGAGATTTTGAAAACTGGGGTGACATGAAGGGAGATTTTAAAAACTAGGGTGACATGAAGGGAGATTTTGAAAACTGGGGTGACATGAAGGGAGATTTTGAAAACTGGGGTGACATGAAGGGAGATTTTAAAAACTGGGGTGACATGAAGGGAGATTTTGAAAACTGAGGTGACATCACAGTTACTTTGACGATGACATAAATAGTCGTTTTTAAAACAACAATGTCATGAAATGCAGATACAGGGTTTTAAAGCCGAAGAAGTGACTTCATTGCACCGGGTTTTATCCCAAATGGCTCGGTCCTTTCCGCAGAAATGGATGGCCATCTGTCGAGAGTATTGCACAATGCAAGAACTCCGTAGCTCCGACAATAATCCTAGGGGTCACCTGTGAACAGAACGGCGCGGTCCGTATTCGAACCCACGATATTCGACTTACAAGGCAAAGGCTTAACTACTTAGCCACAGAAAGCCGAAACCCCCGAAACTGGATTTTGAACAGGAATGCCATTTATCTTTGAGAGGTAGTTACTAAGACAGTCTCCGGAAGAGAAAATTTACCAAGTTTGAGCGCCAGCTGACTGTGCTCTGAGAAAACACTCGTCTGCAGGGATAGGCAATTGGTGCTGTAAGAAGTAAGGTTGTGGTTCGACTACTGTTTCTGGTAATTTTATGTTTTCCCGGAGACCTTTAATACTTGTTTGTCGTCTTTTCTATTTACCGTATTCATTGTCGCCGGTGCTTTCCCTTGAGTTCTTGACAAAACAACTCCTTATCTTCTTATCTTCTTATCTTCTTCTTCTTCGAACGCTCCATATCGACCACTTGTTAAACCACTCTGTGTGATTTGTATATGATCTGAGCCTAAGAGCGATTGTACGTTGTGCCAGTTATGCGCCTACAAGTAGACCAGCATATCCGATTTCTGCGATGAGTTTTATTTACTAGGGTAGCTGTCATAGTTTCTACATCGATCGCCTCTTACGACATGCCTTGTAGGTCGCAGTGGTACTATTCTTTGCTTCCTTGCGGGTCCCGGCACCACACGGGAGAAATCAGTACTTAAAGAGACACGTCGTTGGGGTTCACGATGACCGTTTTTCGGAGATCTCTTGTATTTTTACCAGAGTTAGAAAGTTCATGATTTATGCAATAATCTTCACAGGTGGCGTGTAGTTTCTGCTCAAAGGGACCAAGCTTTATTGGGAAACCCGGTGCAATGAAGGTAGTCCTTCTATTTTAAACCTTTATTAAAAGAGAAATAATAAACAAGAAATATATGCAGACAGATACAGTACCGTGCGGTATATTTTCTCAGTACGATGCAAGTCTTCGAAATGTCGTCACGTAAATTTTTTTCTTTCAAATAATCATCAATTGTGAATTTGATTTTCGCTGCTTATGCCGCCCCCTTCCTTACGGTGCCGCCTGATGCGGCCACCTCCTTGCATCATAGCGCGGCATGGCCCTGGACAGATTTGTTTATATGAATAACAAATATACAAATACAAACGTGAGCAGTGTGATAGATAAATTATGAGAGACAGAAAGAAAGATAACATGAAAAGAAAAGACTTACACGGAAAGGAATAGAGTGAAAGGGATAGAATGAGAGATAGAGAGAGAGAGAGAGAAAGAGCGGCAGAGTGAGGAATGAAAATAACATAGAGAGAAACGAGAGAGGAGGGGGAAGAGAGAGAGGAGGGGGAAGAGAAAGGGGACGAGGGAGTGAGGGAGTGAGGGAGAAAGAGAGATGCAGTAGGGAGAAGGACCGAGAGATAGATAGAGAGAGAGAGAAGGAGGGGGAAGAGAGAGGGGACGAGGGAGTGAGGGAGTGAGGGAGAAAGAGAGATGCAGTAGGGAGAAGGACCGAGAGATAGAGAGAGAGAAGGAGGGGGAAGAGAGAGGGGACGAGGGAGTGAGGGAGAAGGGAGAAAGAGAGATGCAGTAGGGAGAAGGACCGAGAGATAGATAGAGAGAGACATAGAGAATGAGGGTAACGAATTAAGCGAATAAGAGAAACAAATAATTTCAAGAAAAGTTGACTTACAATATCGTCTTCATTCCATTTCTTCTCCCTGTACACGACAGATGGTACCTTGACCAAAGCTTGTAGTGACTTGGATGTGTCATAGTTGTGTTTATGAAGCTGGGAATAGAGACACACAAGCATAATGATGTTTACCCTCATACACATACACATCATCTACACAGAACACATACACATCATCTACATATAACACATACACATCATCTACATATAACACATCATCTACATATTCAGAAAATAGATGAGACTGCATTAAAACTATTTGATTGGCAAAATACGTAATCACATAGTACTGTAGTTTTACAAATTACAAAAACAAGGACAAAATACAGCAACGTTTCGACCAGCAAGGCCTTTATCAAGCAAACGAACAACAGGAGTGACACATTTAAAAAACAAATGGACGACTAAATACAAATGTTTCTAATGAAAATCTGGGAATAAAAACGAATAACGAAATAAATGTAACACAAAAACACACATAAAAACTAGAAATAGAACGGAAGAGAAATAATGAAAAATCTAGTAAATATATGACTTGAATACATGCAACATATACCCATATAGATTACAAGGCATGGGAAGAGAAAGTACTAAGAAGCATAGGAATGTAATACGTTGAGCCCACGTGGTCGCAAGGTACCATACAAAGAAGTCAACCGATTCTCCAGAGCAAATCGACTACGATCATCCGAGGAACATGATCGGATGGCTGTGACCTGGACATCGTGAGCTCCTAAATGGCCAGTATCATTGAAATGGGTGGATACGGGGGTTACATAGCATTGGCGTATGTCGCGCAAGTGTTGGGCGAATCAGTCACTGAGCCTCTTGCCTGTCTCGCCAATATAAGCCTTGTTACACCGCTTACAGATAATGGTATAGATAACGGGACTCGCATGTGAAACCATCGTCAATAAGAAACGTGGTTAAAGGAAAAAATACAGTACGCGTCTGTATCACATAAGCACACGTGTTGCAACGCCGACGGCCACACTGGACAGTGCCAAAATGAGTCTGGATATTGGACTTAAGGCGACTGTGTTATATCTGTCTATCCTTAAGTCAGATCCTGAGACCTGTTCTGTCTTCCCCAACTATCCTTTGGTGGCTTACAGACGGGACAGAAGTCTTAAGGATATGTTGGTACACAGTCGCCTTAAGTCCAATATCCAGACTCATTTTGGCACTGTCCAGTGTGGCCGTCGGCGTTGCATCATAGGCCTTTATGATAGACGTTTCGATCATAGCCCTTTATCAAGATAACAAATACAGACACAGAATACTTAATAAACTAAAACATAATTCTGACTAAGGATGACAAGAAATCGATACTAGCACATGGACCTGTCTCCAAGAACGTGTTATCTCAAGGCGAATATCGCGTGAACTGAATGTTTATTTTCATTTTTAACAATTTTATGTGTTCTTTATTGTATGTACTAGCTTTTATTTACTCCAAGTCTTACATCATTAGTAAGCAATTTCAATTCCAATATTGTATCAATCCTAACATATGTCAGCGAGAGTTAGAAAATGACTAAAGATATAGAAAGTAAGTTAAATGCGTTTGATAATAGATGTCTGTGAAAATAGATGTCTGTGAAAATAGATGTCTGTGAAAATAGATTTCTGTGAAAATAGATTTCTGTGAAAATAATGAACATAAAATGAAAAGAGTTCAGTAGAAGTGATGAAATCAGAGAAATGTCTGGTCAACCACTAGTAAAAACTGTTATAAGAAGGAGAAGATGGAGATATGTTGGACATATCCTGAGTTGAATTGATCAAAGAATACTAAACCAGGTATTGAGAGACAAAAGGTTCAAGAAAGAGAGGACGGCCTAGATAAACCCTGAATCAAACTTTGCTGAGAGAGACAAGAAATATCAGACTAAACTCCGTGGAAGAGATTGAGTTGTGCGGAAATCTACAAATCTGATCTGGTCAGAGAGGATCAGATCAAATCTGGAGAAAACCGAGGGGAGGCTGCAGTGATACATAATAAATTGGCGTTTAAGGACAAAGACACGCATGTATGGTATCACATAAGCAAACAGAGACATGTATGTATGGTATCACATAAGCAAACAGAGACACGTATGTATGGTATCACATAAGCAAGCAGAGACACGTATGTATGTTATCACATAAGCAAACAGAGACACGTATGTATGTTATCACATAAGCAAACAGAGACACGTATGTATGGTATCACATAAGCAAGCAGAGACACGTATGTATGGTATCACATAAGCAAACAGAGACACGTATGTATGGTATCACATAAGCAAACAGAGACACGTATGTATGTTATCACTTAAGCAAGCAAAAATGAATAATAAAATATCAAAACTAACAAAATCCAACGTTTCGACTATTAGTCTGAGTGAGTTGCCCAGGATAAAGCGGTATGGAGAAATTATTTGCATGCCATATAGTAAGAACTAAAATCAAGTGTTTGAGCCTGCGTTTTTCCCTTGGCAACATATGATTCTGAGACATGGAACATTAACAACGCGGCAGAGAAGATCATTAATACCTTTGAATGCAAATGCTACAGAAGAGTACTTAAAATTTCATGCACAGACAAAAAAAACCAAATGCTTTTGTTCTGCAACAGCTTGATATTAAAGAGAGCTGGATAATTATAAAGCATAAAAAAAGGAAAATTAAATATTTCAGACACATCAAACAACATGTGTGCCTAGAGAAGATAATTTTGGATGGAATAGTGCCTGAAAGAAGAATGAGAGGAAGACCTAGAAGACGATGGGTGCAGGATGTCATTGACGATCTGAGAATGACTGCTGCTGACGTCGGCCAACTTGCACAGAACAGAGAGTTTTTCAGGAATGCTGTCATGGGAGCCAAGTTCCGGAAGGGACAAGCTACTTGATGATGATGATGATGATAATGTAACGTATATTGGTACGAGAGAAATATATATATATATATATATCTTACTGACTAACGATTTGTTTTTGTTGAAATATATATACAAATTTGACATGACTAGCAAACGTGAGACTGTGGTGCAGTGGTTAAACTGTTTTTCTTGCGTTCCGAAGTCAGTGGGTTAGAATTTGCATATCGTCGTTCGGTTCCCGATATGTTTTTTCCGGAAATCTCTAGGAGTGTTGGCGGAAGTACGGCGCTAGTGCTTTGTTCAATACTATCGGCAGGTGGCACGACATAACTGCTGATAGGAACCGAGCTATATTAGGAAACCAGGTGAAATGAAGTCATTGTGAAAAGAAATAAAATGGAAAAAAAAGTGAAAAAAGTATTTAAAAAAATGTATTTAAAACAAAAAGAAAGAACTGAAATTTAAAAAATAATATGTAAAAAGAAAGAAAAAAAAGATGAACTAAAGATAACATAAAAATATAACAAAATAAAAACTAAAATTAATATAGAAAAGGAAGAAAAAGACAGATCTAAATCAAAAACGAAAGAGAAAAGAATTTCGAAGCAAGAAAAAGTGAGCAAAAAAAAAAAAAAAAAAAAAGAGAGATAAAAGAACTATAAATTAAAAATAAAGAAGAAAGAGAAAGAACAAATAAAGATCAAATATTTATTAAGAAAAATGGAATTCTGAATCAAGAAAACGTTCATAAATCAAAGGAAGAAAAATTTCAAGAAGACGTGGTAAAAGCAAACAGAAATAAGAAAGGAAAGAACACCTAGATTAAATCTCTTTCTTTCTGATCTATCCATACTTCCCGACGCCAAACTTCAACATATTTTTGTTTGTGTAGAAGTCTACGTTCAAGAGAAAAGTCAACCGTTTCAAAGAAGAAAACAGTATTTAATAAATCTTAACGCGGGTGCAGCATTCTATAAGAACATCTGTTATAAGTGGTTCACACAAAACACTTTTGACTAGGCTGCAATAAACTCTCCAGAACCCTCATTTCACATTCACTAAGATCTCTCGTACCCCCTTGTCCTACGCCCTAAAAATCGTATTACAGGCAGTAAAGATATCTATACAAAAAAACCCATCTCCCTAATTTTTCCCCAGTAATTCCGCCCCTGCCAGATATTTGACCTATTCCAATAACTTTTCTTTATTCTATGCCCCCTCCCCACATTCTCGCCTTTTTCTCGGTACTCTACCAAATCCGCTTCTGCCAGCGGATATCACAATTCAAAAGAATTTATGACGATGTTGAAGTAATTATATATTTTCCTTTGAAGTTAGCAAAGTTCTTCATCATACATATGTTGCTTTGCTTCATCGTTTCAGCGGCCTGGAACCCAAAACGGCCACGTTTATTGCAAGAAAAATTAAATGTGAGCAGAAGAGTTGATGTTTCATTAGTTACCGGATAGACCATCCTTTAACCCTTTCATCAACAGTCTAGGTCACGCCTATGCTTTGAAGCACGGGACAGGTATTGATGAAAATTGTAGAAGTGAAGTTGTTAAACCTGAGTAAATGGGAACATGATGAAAGTTAGGTTTAGGTTGGAAGATTATAGGAGGTTTGAGAGAGGAGAGAATTATATGTGGTGTTAATAAGAGAAAGAACAGGTAGATAAGAGATGAGTGTTAGAGAAAGTTGAAGTAGATGAGAGGCTAAAGAAGGAGAACGTTGAAGTAGATGAGAGATGAGTAAGAGAAAGTTGAAGTAGATGAGAGGCTAAAGAAGGAGAACGTTGAAGTAGATGAGAGATGAGTAAGAGAAAGTTGAAGTAGATGAGAGATGAGTAATGAGAGATGAGAGGCTAAAGAAGGAGAACGTTGAAGTAGATGAGAGATGAGTAAGAGAAAGTTGAAGTAGATGAGAGATGAGTAATGAGAGATGAGAGGCTAAAGAAGGAGAACGTTGAAGTAGATGAGAGATGAGTAAGAGAAAGTTGAAGTAGATGAGAGATGAGTAATGAGAGATGAGAGGCTAAAGAAGGAGAAAGTTGAAGTAGATGAGAGATGAGTAAGAGAAAGTTGAAGTAGATAAGAGACTAGAGAAGGAGAACGTTGAAGTAGATGAGAGGCTAGAGAAGGAGAACGTTGAAGTAGATGAGAGATGAGTAAGAGAAAGTTGAAGTAGATGAGAGGCTAGAGAAGGAGAAAGTTGAAGTAGATAAGAGATGAGTGTTAGAGAAAGTGGAGATAGTGGTTCAATTTAGTATTAGAAAATTGTGTTTTTTCCTAGTGCCCTCAAGCACCGGTATAATTATTTACCATATTTAACAGTCTAGACCAGCGTTTTCCAAAGTGGGCGGTACCGCCTCCCCCCAGTGGTCGCTGAAGCGTTCTAGGTGGGGGGTGGGTGGGCGGTAGTGGGGTAAGACGAATTTGGGTGGTGTTCAGGCGATTAGGTGTTGGTGGCTCCTTAAAGAAGAAATTAATAATAAATATTTTAAAAGAAATTATTTTCGTGATTTTGCGATTGAATAATCATTTAAACTTTGAATTCTGCATTTAAATTCATCTTATGCCCAACTTACACGATCCATTTTTTCAATTTTCTATTTCACGTATATATTCATTTGAAAATTGACCATGTATGACAGAAATATATATCAATTTTCTATGTCAAGGATAAAATAGAGCATGTATATATGTGCTTTGGGGGCGTTAGCAAACTGTTATAATGTGGAAGGGGCGTTAGAAAGTTTATGTTGTGCAAAATGGGCGGTGGGCTGATATAATTTGGGAATCTATGGTCTTGGCATTTCCCGTTGTGTTCTTTGATCTCTTTATTCTCTAGTTGCAAATACACTTAAGAAGAGACCATATACGAAATGGGGAAATTGGAAGAACAATAGGAACTATACTTGTTGTTGTTAGATTCATGGGAAAAAATGAGACTAAATCGTTTGGCTACTTATTGAGAATGAACACGAATACACAAGCTGCAAGAGCGTGTAACCTGAAAATTGAATCATCAAGAGGAAGAGGGTGATCAAGAAAAAGATGGTTACCAGAGCGTACAACCTGACAAATGGAATCACCAAGAGAAAGGGGTAGATCAAGGTAAAGATGGATTGATGGAGTTAGACATCTTCAAACTTCACAATATCACAGCATATCAAGAACTCGAGGGTGCACTATCTCGGAAACCGATGATTGGTTCATTCTACGACAAATGTCCTCAAAATTCGGTTTTAAAAATAGCTGTTTTTTTTTAGGGGGAGGGTGTTTACCCACAAATTCATTAAAAATGTAATATTTAATATATCCTAAAAATCATGTGTAATATTTTAGATATTACAATTGCACACCTTAGAGTGAAAACAGAATTCATTTATATTCATTACTTTCAGAGCCTTAGGGATTTGAAATTTTGTGTTTGCGGTAATTTTTATTGCTTCCATGGCAACGTTGACATATTTTGAAAACTAAACTTTTTCACTCTTTTAAATCATAATATCTCAAAATTATAATAAAATTCTACATTAATATGAAAAAGTTTCCAGACCAGAGTCCCCCTACCTTAACGGCAAAATGCAGAGAAGGACAAAACCAAGAATACAAATACACTTGAAGCTATTTATGAATGAATGGTGTGTGTTCGCGTCCATGTATGTTATATGTTGGTTTTGTCTCTCATGTATGTTATATGTTTGTCTTGTCTCTTATATATAAGCACAAAGACTAAATAAGTCTGTGCTTGTGCCAGCAATGTTAGTATCTGACCTAATTTTACGTGTTGTGTAGACGATGTTCTTGGAACTACTCGACAAAACGAAGCTCTTTTTATATAGAGCTGTCTTGTTGTGGTTTTAATAGCGCTAGATTTCACAGATATGCGATGGACGAAGAAAGAAATAAAAGTAGTGGTTCGAATTCAATGTTAAGCATTTTTTTTGGATATCCTCAAATATTTGTATAATATCGATATTTGGGAAGACTGCAGTTAAACTAAGTAACAATGGCGAAACAGGTAAAAACAAAGTACTGTAGTGTTACAAAGTACAAAAAACAATATACAGAACGTTTCGATCAAAGAGTCTTTATCTAGCAAGGATACACCAGAAGCGAAAAAATGCAGACGTGTATTCTTTGCTCGATGAAGGTCTTTTGGTCGAAACGTCGCTGTTTATTGTTTTTGTATTGTGTAAAACTACAGTACTTTTTTAAAAGTATTTCGTCATGTCTAATATCTACTTAGTTGAAGGAATTCTTCTAATATCTACTTAGTTGAAGTATTTCGCCATGTCTAATATCTACTTAATTGAAAGAATTCTTCTAATATCTACTTAGTTGAAGTATTTCGCCATGTCTAATATCTACTTAGTTGAAGTATTTCGTCATGTATAATATCTACTTAGTTGAAGTATTTCGCCATGTCTAATATCTACTTAGTTGAAGTATTTCGTCATGTATAATATCTACTTAGTTGAAGTATTTCGTCATGTCTAATATCTACTTAGTTGAAGTATTTCGTCATGTATAATATCTACTTAGTTGAAGTATTTCGCCATGTCTAATATCTACTTAGTTGAAGTATTTCGTCATGTCTAATATCTACTTAGTTGAAGTATTTCGTCATGTCTAATATCTACTTAGTTGAAGTATTTCGTCATGTCTAATATCTACTTAGTTGAAGTATTTCGTCATGTCTAATATCTACTTAGTTGAAGTATTTCGTCATGTCTAATATCTACTTAGTTGAAGTATTTCGCCATGTCTAATATCTACTTAGTTGAAGTATTTCGTCCTGTCTAATATCTACTTAGTTGAAGTATTTCGTCATGTCTAATATCTACTTAGTTGAAGTATTTCGTCATGTCTAATATCTACTTAGTTGAAGTATTTCGTCATGTCTAATATCTACTTAGTTGAAGTATTTCGCCATGTCTAATATCTACTTAGTTGAAGTATTTCGTCATGTCTAATATCACTTAGTTGAAGTATTTCGTCATGTCTAATATCTACTTAGTTGAAGTATTTCGTCATGTCTAATATCTACTTAGTTGAAGTATTTCGTCATGTCTAATATCTACTTAGTTGAAGTATTTCGTCATGTCTAATATCTACTTAGTTGAAGTATTTCGTCATGTCTAATATCTACTTAGTTGAAGTATTTCGCCATGTCTAATATCTACTTAGTTGAAGTATTTCGTCATGTCTAATATCTACTTAATTGAAAGAATTTTTCTTCTTTGAGCGCTCCATATCGACCACTTGCTAACCACTCTGTGTGATTTGTATGTGATCTGAGCCTAAGAGCGATTGTATGCTGTGCCAGTTATGCGCCTATATGTAGGCCAGCACATCCGTGATGCTTTTTATTAACTAGGTAGCTTCCTAGGTCCTACAGTAGTCGACTCTACGAAATGTCTTATAGGTCGCAGTGGTACTATTCTTTGCTTCCCTTGTGGACCCCGGTACAAGATGGGCGGAAGGGATTCAAAGATTATGATTTTTATTGACAATTAGCTCGGAATTCCTGGTAAATTATTGATTTCTCTCCACAAACATGGGGCGACTCTTCTTCTTCTTCTTCTTGTTTTGCCTTAATTCAGGTATAGTCAGGGCACCGGGTATGACACTTCTTTTTGCGTGAAGGCATGCTTTGCTTTTTATCAGTGTTCCCTGTCACACAGGCGTGTTTTCTCCAACTTCAGAAGTAACATGGGGAGATAACTGCAAGAATCAGGTATCAGCCGGAGCCAGACTACAGCCAGCATCCTAACATTTAGAACTTTATACAAAAGTTATCAACAGCAGAGATCGTATGTTGAGAAATAAGGATTCGACCAGAAGACACTCCAACACACCTGCTACGTAAACATCATTAGAAAACTGTTGAACACTACGTCTTGAAGTGTGAAACGCTGGATGATGTTAAAAGCTTCATTCCCCAGGGGCAGATAATTTGTTTATATTATATGTACCAAAACAACAAGTTAAAATACGTTTAGATATCATTACATCCCCTTAAACTAAGGGGCGATAACAGAGATGAAAGAGATCGAATATTTGGGCGACTGTGTGACTACGGATGGGAGATAAAAATCGGAGCTTGAATGACAGCTGCAACACTCAGATCATTGGACAACATATGGAGATCATCAGCCTACGGGGCCCAGATTAAACTCAATATATACCAATCAAATGTGCGCTCAATCTTACTGTATGGATCAGAGACATGGAAGGCTGGTAACAAGACGGACAGTAGCATGGAAGGCTGGTAACAAGACGGACAGTAGCATGGAAGGCTGGTAACAAGACGGACAGTAGCATGGAAGGCTGGTAACAAGACGGACAGTAGCATGGAAGGCTGGTAACA
Source organism: Arion vulgaris (assembly GCA_020796225.1). NCBI lineage: Eukaryota > Metazoa > Mollusca > Gastropoda > Stylommatophora > Arionidae > Arion > Arion vulgaris. The sequence continues at coordinate 71,722,123 of CM036758.1, forward strand.
AGACGGACAGTAGCATGGAAGGCTGGTACCAAGACGGACAGTAGCATGGAAGGCTGGTAACAAGACGGACAGTAGCATGGAAGGCTGGTACCAAGACGGACAGTAGCATGGAAGGCTGGTACCAAGACGGACAGTAGCATGGAAGGCTGGTAACAAGACGGACAGTAGCATGGAAGGCTGGTAACAAGACGGACAGTAGCATGGAAGGCTGGTAACAAGACGGACAGTAGCATGGAAGGCTGGTAACAAGACGGACAGTAGCATGGAAGGCTGGTAACAAGACGGACAGTAGCATGGAAGGCTGGTAACAAGACGGACAGTAGCATGGAAGGCTGGTAACAAGACGGACAGTAGCATGGAAGGCTGGTACCAAGACGGACAGTAGCATGGAAGGCTGGTACCAAGACGGACAGTAGCATGGAAGGCTGGTACCAAGACGGACAGTAGCATGGAAGGCTGGTAACAAGACGGACAGTAGCATGGAAGGCTGGTACCAAGACGGACAGTAGCATGGAAGGCTGGTAACAAGACGGACAGTAGCATGGAAGGCTGGTAACAAGACGGACAGTAGCATGGAAGGCTGGTAACAAGACGGACAGTAGCATGGAAGGCTGGTAACAAGACGGACAGTAGCATGGAAGGCTGGTACCAAGACGGACAGTAGCATGGAAGGCTGGTACCAAGACGGACAGTAGCATGGAAGGCTGGTAACAAGACGGACAGTAGCATGGAAGGCTGGTAACAAGACGGACAGTAGCATGGAAGGCTGGTAACAAGACGGACAGTAGCATGGAAGGCTGGTAACAAGACGGACAGTAGCATGGAAGGCTGGTAACAAGACGGACAGTAGCATGGAAGGCTGGTAACAAGACGGACAGTAGCATGGAAGGCTGGTAACAAGACGGACAGTAGCATGGAAGGCTGGTAACAAGACGGACAGTAGCATGGAAGGCTGGTAACAAGACGGACAGTAGCATGGAAGGCTGGTAACAAGACGGACAGTAGCATGGAAGGCTGGTAACAAGACGGACAGTAGCATGGAAGGCTGGTACCAAGACGGACAGTAGCATGGAAGGCTGGTACCAAGATGGACAGTAGCATGGAAGGCTGGTAACAAGACGGAGAGTAGCATGGAAGGCTGGTAACAAGACGGACAGTAGCATGGAAGGCTAGTACCAAGACGGACAGTAGCATGGAAGGCTGGTACCAAGACGGACAGTAGCATGGAAGGCTGGTAACAAGACGGACAGTAGCATGGAAGGCTGGTAACAAGACGGACAGTAGCATGGAAGGCTGGTACCAAGACGGACAGTAGCATGGAAGGCTGGTACCAAGACGGACAGTAGCATGGAAGGCTGGTAACAAGACGGACAGTAGCATGGAAGGCTGGTAACAAGACGGACAGTAGCATGGAAGGCTGGTACCAAGACGGACAGTAGCATGGAAGGCTGGTAACAAGACGGACAGTAGCATGGAAGGTTGGTAACAAGACGGACAGTAACATGGAAGGCTTTGAGAGAAGATGTCTCAGAAGAATTCTCAGAATTCGTTAAGCTCGAACAACATCTAATACTGAGATCACCCGACGCACAAACATCAACAATTTCAACCAGGAAAAAAAAGAAGGTATGGATGTGATTGGGACAGTGGTGGCTCGTAATAATTTTTGTTGGTCTTCTTCTTCTTCTTTGCGTTCATTCTTTACGACCAATTTTAATAACTCTTTGTGATATGTTTGATCTTTGCCAAGTACGTGTATACGTTGCACATTGCTTTGGTAGCCCCTAAACGCATAGACTTCTACACATTTAGGACACGTGCATCCGATTTCAGCCAAACTTCCTTAGTCGCCTCTTACGACATGCGTGGCAGGTAACAGTGGTTCTATTCTTTACACCACAAATTTGGGCCCCGGTAACCACTCGGGCAAAATGATCAATAATATTCGGAGGACAAAATAGATTTGTATAAAAAGAGAAACCATTTGGAATTTATTGATAGGATCATCATCATTCCACTTCGGTGAGTAACCATGTGTACTACAAACTCTTTCTTACATAGGAAGATCTCAGCGACAGTGCACGAACTCCATAGCACGGGTGAGGTTTCTTGGTGTAATTTATAAAATGATAAAAATATTTTGTAAAAATTTTACAAAAACAATGTTTCTAATTTTGCCAGGTAGCGGCTTTCCCACTCTAGTCTTCTCAATTTTGAAATGCCAAGATTTTTTTACGTGCTCAACTTCAACACAAAACCCACGTTTTATCGTCCGTCTCCGATAAGAGTAGGAACACAATCTACCTACACTGAGATCAGGGATCTCTGGAAAAGCATCCCGATGGCTCCACGAGGGATCAAACCTGATACCTTTCGAACGAGAGGCGAGAACCTAGCCTCTACACCACTTAGACCCTAATCAATTTAAATGACATTAACTTTGGCAAATGTACACAGAATATCTGTGCAATTAGCATTTACATTATTTAAAACTTGCACGTTTGTAAACATACATAGCTTAACGTTTAGTTTCGTGTATAGACACCGGATAATTGGTTACGTTTTTGTATACACTTATTAGAATAAAGCGCACAGGTAGCTGTGTAAACATGTTCAGATTTTATACAAATCTATACATGTGATTTGTATAGTAAACCATCGGTTCTAGTGGATTTGTATAGTAAACCATTGGTTCTAGTGGATGTTTCTCTTCTGTCTTCAGAGACATCCAGAGAGAAGCTCATTGGTTTTATTGGATGTTTCTTTTGTGCCTTGAGAGACATCCAGAGAGAAGCTCATTGGTTTTATTGAATGTTTCTCTTCTGTCTTCAGAGACATCCAGAGAGAAGCTCATTGGTTTTATTGGATGTTTCTCTTCTGCCTTGAGAGACATCCAAAGAGAAGGTCACTGGTTTTATTGGATGTTTCCCTTCTGTAGAATCCATTAACAACAGACTAAATGGATCAGACACATAAGTAGATTACCAACAGACAGTGAGCCTCAAAGAGCAATGCTACTCCCATACAGAGGATACAAAGCAAAAGGTCGTTCCCGCAGAAGATGAAAGACATAAATAACATAGGTAGTGAAGGACACTATTTATGAAGAACACACAAAACCCGTTCAAGAAATCTCTTCTTATCCTGATGGTCTGAGGTAAAACTGGATTAAAGAAAAGAAAGGTATATATAGAAAGAAAGATAGATGCATTTTTTCTAAACATGCTCAGGATTGTGGTTAAAGTTGCGGAGTTTGTGTTTTGTGCAATACTCTCGGCAGCTCGCGTGTCATTTCTGTGAAGAGGAACCGAACCAGTTAGTCTAAAACGAGGTGCAATGAAGTGAATCCTTCGTCTTTAAACCCTTTAACCCCTTGTGGACCAGGAGCTACACTAAGTGGCTTTTTTTACCATATAATGGCTTTTGCCCTGGTCCACTAAGCGACCACATTTCACTTGACTTTCAAATTTATTTTGATTTATGCAAATAATTTCATAACGTGTATATTTATGCATATTTTATTAGATTCAATCTGAACTTCTAGTTGAGTCATTATTATTCGTGTTCATGGCCCAGAAAATGTTGACGGATATCTCTCTATATATATCTTAATTATAAAGCTAATTGTCTGTGAAAAAATCTCCTATTTATGAAGCACACATTAAAGCCAGTTCTAAAAGTCTCGTCTTATCTTGACGTTATGCGGTAAAGCAGGATTAGAGAAAATAAAGAAAGAAAGTGAGAAGAAGGTTGTCTGTTCGTGCAGGGCTGTGACGTGCTATGATGCAGAGAGGCGACCGCATCAGGCGGACCATACGGGGGACGGCATAAGCAGCGAAATAATTTTCACAATTGAAGGTTATTTTAAAGAAAAAACTTTTAAGGGGCGGCAATTCGAAGACTTGCATCATACTGAGAAAATATACCGCACGGTCCTGTGTTCGTGTGTTTTATGGTAAACTTTAGAACGCTAAACTCTGAAATTATGATCATGGAACAGCTTATTTATACATACATGTATATGATAGCGTGATCATTTTCAGCTTTTTGCCAACATCAGAACTGATCTTCTTCAAGAAACAACCAATCAAATGGTTCTACCATATAAGCATACTACCAGCAGATAGTGCTATCAAAGAGCAATGTTACTCCAATAAAGTGGATACAAAGAAAAAAGCCATCCATGCATACGGTAAATCTCACAGATAACAGGGACGTCGAAAAAACACTGTTTATGAATGGCACACAAAAGTCCGTTCCAGAAATCTCTTCTTATCCTAACGCTGTGAGTCAAAACAGGATTAGAAAAGAGAAGAAAGAAAAAAGAAAGATATCCTGAAGTTTATCTGGCTGTGGCTAAGTGGTTAAGCCCTTTGCCTTGTGAGTCGAAGGTCGTGGGTTCGAGTCCGGACCGCGCCATTCTGTTCACGAGTGCAGTTTTTTCCAGAGACCCTAGGATTGTTGCTGGAGCTACGGAGTTCGTGCTTTGTGCAATACTCTCAGCAGGTGGCGTGCCATTTCTGCGGAGAGGAATCGAGCCATATGGGGTAAAACCCGGTGCAATGAAGTCAATCCTTCGGCTTTAAAACCCTTTTTTAAAAAACTCTCAACATTCCTCTTGGTCAGTGGCGGCTTGTCATTAAGGGCCTGTAGAGCCGGGCCCCACCAAATGTAATGTGAACGTGTATATATTGTTTAATAAATTAAAATATAACCTAACCCAGAACCCTGATTTTTCCAAAAATGTTTGTCTGGCCACACCAACAGAAATGATCACGAGTCGCCACTGCTCTTGGTTATCAAAGAATAATGTAGGAAAGTTACTAAAATCAAACAATCACAAAACGGATAGAGATGCAATAACATCCTGGGGTTGACATAACTAAGAATAAGGTTAACCGTGCTAAAGCAAAACTCTCAAATAAAATAAGTTATTTTATTGACCTGATGGTTTGAGCAACAATGTTTATTTAAAAAAATAATTTTTGTTAAAGAAACGTTGTGATAATAAATCTACATCATATTGAAGAATATGAACCCACACTACGTAAACAAACCTATATCCTCTTCATGTCATAGTTGGCAACAGTGGCGGCTCGTGGTCATTTTTCTTGGTGGGGCCAGACACAAATTTTCGGAAAAAATCATGGTTTTTTTAGCATTTACTATTCCGGGAAGTTATTCCCCTATTGATTATTGGTGGGGCCAGGCCCACTGGCCCTTAATGACGAGCCGCCCCTGGTTGGCATACAAGACATTCCGAAGTGATCCCATAGCAGCCGGGTTGATGCCGTTCTCCTCATGATTTCCCTTGTCAGTCCACACATGTTCATTTCCCTTTCAGACGCCATTCTCCATGTTTTCTTTGATCTACCCCTCCTCGTTTCGTTTGCTGTCTGTCTGAGAGATGTCTTTGCCAAAGTGCCTGTTGGTATTTTACATAAATGTCCAAGCCATTCCCATCGACTTCATGTGATCGTTGATGCTAGTGAAGTACAATTAATTTTCTTATTTAGCTTCTCGTTTGGCCTCTTCTCTGGCCAAAATATTAGAAGGATATCATAGGACATTTATTTGGAAAGGTTTATAATTTATGTATAATGAATGCCCTCATATAGCTTAAATAAATAAGGGAGGGGTAGGGGGAATAAGGCGATGGATTGACTTCATTGCACCGGATTTCACCATTGGCCCCGCCCATATCGACAGAAATGACACGTCACATGCAGACAGTGCTGCGCGAAGCACTAGACCAGTAGCTCCAGCAGCTATCCTAGGAATCTCGTCAAGGGTTTTAAATGGTTTTAAAGCCGAAGGATTGACTTCATTGCACCGGGTTTTACCCCATGTGGCTCGGTCCCTCTCCGCAGAAATGGCACGTCACCTGCCGAGAGTATTGCACAAAGCACGAACTCCGTAGCTCCAGCAACAATCCTAGGGTCTCTGGAAAAACTGCACTCGTGAACAGAACGGCGAGGGTCCGGATTCTAACCCACGGCCTTCGACTCACAATGCAAAGGGCTTAACCACTCAGCCACAGAGATCTCCAAAGGAATCTCATTAAAGAAATGACACATGTGACCCGATCCGGTCTCGAACCTGGAACCTTCAAAACGACGGGCAGACAAGCACCATACTCCAATGCCACAGACAGCCACATAAATGAACAAGTTCAGTACTGATGTTGTATCCACTTTTTTCCTGATGTCTTCATTTCTACACCCGGTCTCTCCTTGTTCCCTGATATGTTGCTCTTAAATCATACCCCATTATGTGAACTGTGATATACGACAATAGATCGACACAAACCATGGATAATACACCTTGTATAGAATGTATATCACATATTTTAGGACGGGGAACACAGTTTAGATATACACAGAATGAACATATTCAAATGTTAATGGTCCACAATGTAGGAGAAACAACAAGTCTACAATTTCTCTATACAGTTCCCGTTCCACATCAATACATTCTGAATGAGTTATTTTATGTTTCACAGCATAACATTTTTATGGATGTGTTTTTATGATGGCATGGAAGGATTGGGAGGAGATGTTTCAAATGAAATGGAGAGATAGAAAGAGAGAGAGAGAGAGAAAGAGAGAGAGAGAGATAGAGGCCCGTCTGCCCAGCGTGTTCGTAGCGTGTTGGACTACGAGTGACAAGCTCCCTGTGAGCGCGAGTTAAATTCCGCGGGCTGGCAGAAAAGCCACAGGTTCTCCAGATTTACGGTGTTCGTGGCACCGAACCGAAGGGTTACGATGTCCACGGCACCGAGCCGAAGAGCTGAATGCTCAAGTGCTTCTGGATCGGTTTAAAAAAAAAAAAAAGATGATAGATAGATAGATAGATAGATAGATAAATAGATAAATAGATAGATTAGATAGATTAGATAGATAGATAGATAGATAGATAGATAGATAGATAGATAGATAGATAGATAGATAGATAGATAGATAGATAGATAGATAGATAGATAGATAGATAGATAGATAGATAGATAGATAGATAGATAGATAGATAGATAGATAGATAGATAGATAGATAGATAGATAGATAGATAGATAGATAGATAGATAGATAGATAGATAGATAGATAGATAGATAGATAGATAGATAGATAGATAGATAGATAGATAGATAGATAGATAGATAGATAGATAGATAGATAGATAGATAGATAGATAGATAGATAGATAGATAGTAATATAGATAGATAGATAGATAGATAGATAGATAGATAGATAAGATAGATAGATAGATAGATAGATAGATAGATAGATAGATAGATAGATAGATAGATAGATAGATAGATAGATAGATAGATAGATAGATAGATAGATAGATAGATGATAGATAGATAGATAGATAGATAGATATAGATAGATAGATAGATAGATAGATAGATAGATAGATATAGATAGATAGATAGATAGATAGATAGATAGATAGATAGATAGATAGATAGATAGATAGATAGATAGATAGATAGATAGATAGATAGATAGATAGATAGATAGATAGATAGATAGATATGATAGATAGATAGATAGATAGATAGATAGATAGATAGATAGATAAAGGTGAGGAGACATGTTCACTAATAAAATATAGGAGATTTAGACAGATAGATAATTTTCGAGTCAGCAATGGTTCGAAAAATGAGAAGTAGAACTGATAGAGCAATAGATAGATACAGAAGTAGATGTTTGGAAGAAGAAAGTAGGCAGAAAACTAGAAAGAGAAAAGTAGAGAGAGAGAGAGAGAGAGGTAGGAATATATATTCTCTTCGTGTCCTCTTTCTCCCATGCCTTTAAAATCTCGATTTGGGCATATGCCCTAAACCAACTTATGCCAAGTCTTTCCATCTTTATCTCCTGCAGCTCTTCTGTATATTGTTAATCTCTGCCTCCAAATCTCTTATATGCGTACTTCTAGGCTACCCTCTCTTTCGCTTTCTTTGTGGGTTCCAGGAAAGGACCCTTCTTGTTATATTCCCTCGGATTTTCTCAAGGTGTGTTCTATCCAGCGCCAGCCAGTCATTGTTTTACCTCCTGGTTCACTGGAATATGTCTTTTTCTCTCCATAAGCTCCTCATTTGTGATCTTATCATACCATTTGTCGTGTCCCGTTTGAAACATAAGGCTTCCACACGAGACGTGTTGCCGTTCTGTGGCCTTTTTACTAATTGTTGCCAACGTCAAGCCACATTATTTCAACTCTCTTTACATAGTTCATCTTTTTTTTTTTTCGATCCAGAAGCACTTGAGCTGAAAGCTCTTCGGCTCGGTGTCATGGACATCGTAACCCTTCGGTTCGGTGTCACGAACACCGTAAATCTGGGGAACCTGTAGCTTTTCTGCCAGTCCGCGGAGTTGAACCCGCACTTACAGAGGACTAGTCACCCGTAGTCCAACGCGATATGAACACGCTGGGCACGCGGGCGTACATAGTTCATCTCTATGTGTTATTTGGATGTTCAGTGCTTCTTTTTTCATCCGATATCCATTGGTGGGCTGTGGGGATTTGGGTGATAGAAGGTTAGCTGTCTGGATGGAAACGTCCTTTTGTATCTGATCCTCACACTTTCATACAACCAGTTGATTGATTGACCTCGTTATATCCACCCAATGCAGCTTCTTCTTCTTCGAACGTTCCATTTCGACCACTTGTTAACCATTCTATGTGATCCAAGCCTAAGGGCGATTGTACATTGTGCCAGTTATGCGTCTATAAGTAGGTCAGTCCATCCGATTTCTGTGACGCTGTTTATTTATTAGGATAGCTTCTGTAAGCCCCTTCCTCTCTCTCTCTCTCTCTTTGCTTTTTACCTCGGATTGGAGCATAGACCCTCAACCAACTCATGCAAAGTCTTCCTATCTCTAGCTATCTTTTGCAGCTCTCTCCAGCTCTCCTTTATATTGTTGATCTCCGCCTCTAAATCTCGTCTCCATGTATTTCTCGGCCTCCCTTCTTTCGCTGTCCCTGCGGGTTCCAGGCAAAGCCCCTTACTCAGTCGCCTCTTATGACATACCTTGTGGGTAGCAGTGTTACTATTCTTTGCTCCCATTTCAATCCCCGACAACACACAGGCGACCCAATGCAACAAAACTATCTCTTGTTTCTCTTACCGTAACACAATGCCTTTTTTACATGAATGGCTTGTCAGTCTGTTGTCCAATACCCAACTTAAAGAACTAGAATGTTACATCTTGTCTGATTTCTATCCTTCAACCTGTCTATAGGATGTTACATCTTGTCTGATTTCTATCCTTCAACCTGTCTATAGGATGTTACATCTTGTCTGATTTCTATCCTTCAACCTGTCTATAGGATGTTACATCTTGTCTGATTTCTATCCTTCCACCTGTCTATAGGATGTTACATCTTGTATGATTTCTGTCCTTCAACCTGTCTGATATAGGTATCCCTTCCAGGAGCAAAGCTCATGTCTGTATGGCTTTCAAGATCATGGAGGTACATAAGCTCTCCATCACTACAAAAGTAGGGACCCCTTGGTGATATATATATATATATATACGGTACGCTATTTAACTACAAAAAAACCCGGATCTTTAACTAGAAGATCTAAATTACAACCACCTCTGAAGCCTGAGTAAGGATCACCTGAATTGCAAGGAACACTGATAATAATAAAAACATGCCTTCGCGCAAAAATGAGTCAGAGGTGACATAGTATAAACTCTGACTACGTGTGAGTGCATAACAGGCGCGTAAAAAATAATACAGAAAAATGAAAAAACCCTCAATTTTTCGATACTTTAACCATAACATATTAGCAATTCATTAGAAAACGTCCGCGTCTAAAGCAACCAAAAAAAACCCCCAAATAGCGAGTCTCAAGAAATGATTCCTTTCGTTTAGCATGTACATTTACTTCATTATTTTTATTTTGTTAACTTATCTTATCTTATCGTTAGCTTGTTTAACACATGTCTCTTAAACTCTGGACAATAAATCCACACTTTCTTCTGTCGGAGCAATGTCTCTTCTTCGATCGTTCTTTTCGGCCATTTTGAGCATTATTGTTGTGATATATACACAGCCTTTCCAAGAACGAGTTTTTTTTACGTTGTGTCAATTATGCGCCTATGATGACTAGACCAGCACATCCGACTTCGCCAGCATTTTATTTACTAGGGTAGCTTGCTCTAGGATTGTTCTTTTACGATCATCTTTCACCGTATATTTAGGCTTTATGATATACGCCAAAGAGCTGTGTAGCCTTTCTGACTATGTTCCAGGAGCAATGTTTCAAGTATAAGGTATGCAAGTATTAACACGGCCCGCCTGTCCAGCGTGTTCGTAGCGCGTTGGACTACGAGTGACAAGCTCCTGCCTGAGAATGCGGGTTCATTTCCGGGGCTGGCAGAAAAGCCACAGGTTCTCCAGATTTACGGTGTTCGTGGCACCGAACCGAAGGGTTACGATGTCCATGGCACCGAGCCGAAGAACTGAAAGCTCAAGTGCTTCTGAGCCGGAAAAAAAAGCCGAAGGATAGTCTTTATTCCACCGGGTCCGGGTTGTACCCCCATATGGTTCGGTCCCTTTCCGCAGAAATGGCATGCCACCTGTCTTGAGTACTGCACACATGATCTCCGTAGCTCTTGCAACAATCCTAGGGGTCTCTGGAAAAAATGCATTCGTGAACATAACGGCGCGGTCCGGATTCGAACCCACGATCTTCGACTCGCAAGGCAAGGGCTTAACCACTTAGCCACATGAACCCACAGATAGAATGATGTAGTCAAGTGGGTAGACTATTAGCGTAAAGTAGTTATGGCTCCAATGCAGGAGACCCGTGTTCAATTCACGGTAAGGCCAGAGTATTTTTTCTGTTGTGGCATAAATGAAAAATTATAACATGAACAGCTTCGCGGCGACTGCATTAGCCATGTTGCCATTACATTCATCAGGCTCACGTCCCACCTGTCCTACGTCGCCCTAAAAAGCAGTACTATAGGCGGTAACCCCAGTTTTTTTTTAACGGCTCTCAGGTCGATGCAGCCTCAATTGGGTATCAGCAAAAGCAGCCAGCGTGATGTTCACCACAACATCCGTCGTGTGACGATGGTCATCCGTCGTGTGACGATGGTCATCCGTCGTGTGACGATGGTCATCCGTCGTGTGACGATGGTCATCCGTCGTGTGACGATGGTCATCCGTCGTGTGACGATGGTCATCCGTCGTGTGACGATGGTCATCCGTCGTGTGACGATGGTCAATGAATAATATAGGCCTACACCGTATTACCCAATATAATTCGAGGTATGAAAAGTGGTTCCTTTACTTATTACTATAACTACGTGGCGTTGGTTTGACAGGGAAGAACACAAGCGGTGCTTGATCACTGAGAAAGAAGGCATATCAGAGGGCTAGCAAATGGATAGAGTTGATATTTTGAACGCCCTCATAGAGTGTGGCCGCAAAGAAGATTTTCATTTAAACCAATCCACGTCAATTACTAGATTGCATGAGCTGGGTTTGAAGATTGGAATAGGAAGAAAAGAACAGCATAACAAGTACGTGAGTAGGTTCATCAATCAAAATAGAACTGGTACGGTCAGTCGCTGGACGCTGTTGGAGATATTGCGAAGGAGATCGGAGCACCTATGGAGATGTCCGGAGTGCAATGAAGATATTTCAAACTGAAACTGAACTGAAATAGAAGACATGTATCGGAGACGAAGACGCAGATTTCGCAACCTTCCTATCAACTACAAAATTAAGTAACAAATACAATATGCAGGTTAAATACAGAAGAATAAGAAGGATCTTTTTGTTCTTCTACTTGTCTCTGCTTCTTCTTCTTCTTCTTCTTCGACGAACGCTTCATATCGAACATTTATTAACCACTCTGTTTGATCTGTATGCGATATGACCCTAAGAATGATTTTACGTTATGCCAGATATTTGCCTACAAGTAGGCCACCACATCCGATTTATGTGATGCTTTTTATTTACTAGGGTAGCTTCCTTAGCTCCTACATCAGTCGTCTCTTACGACATGCCTTGTAGGTCGCAGTGGTACTATATTTTGCTTTCTTTGCGGGTCCCGGCACTACATGGGCGGGCCCTTTTTTTCTTCAGTCCTGTTTGCATCACAGCTTCAGGATAAGAAGAGATGTCTAGCATGGACATTTATGTGTGCTTCATAAATAGCTTTTCGTCGCCTCTGTTATCTTTGAGGTACACTTTTGCGTGTATATCAGATGAATAATACATTGTCTAGCTTGTTACCAGATGTGAACATATTGTCAGGTTACTGTTTCAATCTGGTATTGTTTCGTAACACTTCCTCCTGCGTGTGGAACTGTTTGCACATGCAGACTGAGTAAGGTTCAATCCTGCAGCAGCTCACTCATAGTGTACCCGTGTGTGACAACGCAACGAAATGGTTTATGGTCGCGATAAGGCAGAACAAATAAGCGGTGCATTTCTACAAAGATAAATTGAACTACACGAAAAATGCAGCAGCGTTGGGTTGTATAAGTTGAAATAAAAACAGAATACGTAATTAAAAACTGAAGGGAGTTTACAGATAAAGGATCACAGAAAGCCCGCCACGTGTGAAATGAAATGCTTGAGGAAGGCAGTGGGAGTCACCAGGAAAGACAGACTACGAAATGAGGACATCAGAAGCAGAGTGGGCATAACTTCATGCATCGAATACATCGAAAGACAACAAATGCAGTGGTTTGGACAATTAATGAGAATGAAATACAACCAACCACCAATAACAGCATACAATAAAAAGAGATCGGGTACTAGAGCTAAGGGAAGACCAAGAAAAAGATGGATATACAATATCAAGACCACACTACATAAACACGGATACAACACAACAAGGGCGACTCATCTAGCCCTAGAACGCAAATTAAAGCTCCCATCCCTACGCTTAACGGCAAGAGTGGACAGCCAACTACATCTTCCACCTGGGAATAGACAATAGAGAATAGGATTGACTTCATTGCGTCGGGTCTGTTCCCTCTCAGGATAAATGGCCCGCCTCCTGCTGAGAGTGTTGCACAAAGCATAATTCCGTAGCTCCTGCAACAATCCTAGGGGTGTCTGGAAAAACGGAACTATTTAACTGAACGGCGCGATCCCGATTCGAGCCCACAACCTCCAGATTATAAGGCAAAAGCTTAACCACTTAGCCACAGATACCCTCCTATGCAGGAACAGCTACAACAAAAACCAGAATAAATGTATTGATAAAGGCACAAAATAACAACAACATTCATTTAGTCGCCCGAGTGGTTACCGGGGCCCAAATTTGGAGTGTAAAGAATATAACCACTGTTACCTGCCACGCATGTCGTAAGAGGCGAGTAGGGAGGTTTGGCTGAAATCGGATGCACACATCCTAAATGTGTAGAAGTCTATGCGTTTAGGAGCCTACCAAACCAATGTGCAACGTATACACGTTCTTGGCAAAGATCAAACATATCACAAAAAGTGATTAAAATTGGTCGTAAAGAACGAACGCAATGAAGAAGAAGAAGATTCATTTAGTTTGATTTTGGCATTAGTTGGTAACTTATATATTCATTTCATTCACAATTGAAACAACAACTTCCTGTTTTTCGATAACAATAAATCTGGAAATATCTAAAATAATATAAGAATATATTTGTACTTTTGAATATAAGTGTTACAGAAGAGTTCTCTGTATATCATGGACAGAGAAGATATTACAGAAGAGTTCTCTGTATATCATGGACAGAGAAGATATTACAGAAGAGTTCTCTGTATATCATGGACAGAGAAGAGAACAAATAGTTCTATCCAGAAAGAATTCACAATCAAAGAAAACTGGATGATGCTACAAATACGATTGAGACAATTGTAGTATTTTGGACATGTAAAAAGACATGAGGGGCTGGTGAATAATATTATGAAAGGAGTCATCCCGGCAAAGTGGAGATGAGGAAGACCACGGAGAAGATAGATTCAAAATGTAATTGCTGGTTTGAGAATGACGGCTGCAGATGCGGGCGCGACATTTAGCCTATAAGATAGAGAAATTCCGAAGGAATGTTAGGGTGGCAAAGTTCTGCTCAAGACTAGCTATTTGATGATGATGACTATATAAATAAATATCTAAAGTAATAAAAAAAGCAAATATAATAAAAGTATGGCATTGTCACCCTCGTTAAGCACAAATTAGAAGAAACTCATAGATGAAGTCACCATGACGAGAACGTAAACAATACGAGACGCTGCTGAAACTGGTAACATCAATGTTATCTATTCTCTTTGTTTGCTTTTCGTTTGATCTTGTTTTCCAACATCGTGTGAATTTCTTTTTTTTTGGTTGTTTTGTTTACCAAGGAGGTTATTTTTTGGGCAGTTAGTTTCCACTTTGACAGTACAGATAATCATCTAACATACATTGTAGTGTGCGTGTGAAAGTGTTAGATATCGCTAAAAGAGTTCCTTACTTTTGTGTTCGAGGTTGAAAAGTGTGGTTTCTCATTGACTTCCAACTTCCCCACGTCGCGAATTACGTTAGGGGTCATGCCACTTTACTCGATTTATAAACTATTGGATCAATTATCCATGATTCACAAGATTTATGACTACCTGCAAGATTTCTGACTGCCTGCAAGATTTCTGACTGCCTGCAAGATTTCTGACTACCTGCCAGATTTCTGACTACCTGCAAGATTTCTGACTACCTGTCAGATTTCTGACTACCTGCCAGATTTCTGACTACCTGCCAGATTTCTGACTACCTGCCAGATTTCTGACTGCCTGCAAGATTTCTGACTACCTGCAAGATTTTTTCTCAGTATGCAAGATTTTTTCTCAGTATGCAAGATTTTTTTCTCAGTATGCAAGATTTTTTCTCAGTATGCAAGATTTTTTCTCAGTATGCAAGATTTCTCTCAGTCTGAAGAATATATCGCAAATTCTCAGGCTGATTGCGAGATCTTACCCTCTCGCTCTCTCTCTGAGTGCATGATTTCTGGTTAGTTGCAATATCTCTCGATGATTGCAAGATCTCTCTCTCTCTGATTGCACGATCTCTGGTTGATTGCAATATCTCTCACTGATTGCAAGATCTCGCTCGCTCGCTCTCTCTCTCTCTCTCTCTCTTTCTCTCTCTCTCTCTCTTCTCTCTCTGATTACACGATTTCTGGGTGATTGCAATATCTCTGGCTGATTGCAAGATATCTCTCTCTCATGCTGATTAAAAAATCTCTTGCTTATTGCAAGATTTCTTCTTGATCGCAAGATTTACTTCCGATTGAAATATTTATCATTGCAAGATTATTTCATTATTGCAAGATTTCTCTCTGATTGCAATATGTTTGCGTTTTTCCAGCTTTGTGCCTGATTGCAAGATTTCTCTCCTCTCTTAAACTGACAGTATTGGGAGATCTGAGAAGTGATCAGCTGATTGCTTAAGTGGTGGAGGGAGAAACCTTTGAGTGGCATCCCATTATAGCTGGAACCCTGGAAAGAAAAGACAAGTCTGAGATTCGATAGAGATCGATAGCCTGCACCACTGTGCCGATTTAATAGTGAGCTTGAAAAAAGGGGGTTAGATTGATACAATAACTTTTAGTGCTGGAGGGAGCTGCGGGAGATAGGAATACTTGGCCGCCCATGTGTTGCCGAGGCCCACAGGAGAAGCAAAGAATAGTAATACTGCTACCTACAAGGCATGTCGTAAGAGGCGACTGAGGTAGGGGCCTAGGAGGCTACCTAGTAAATAAAAAGCGTCGCGAAAATCGGATGTGCTAGCCTAATTGTAGAGGCATATCTGGCCCAACGTACAATCGCTCTTAGGCTCAGATCACGTACAAATCACAAAGTGTTGCTTACAAGTGGTCGATATAGAACGTTCGACAAAGAAGATGAAGGAAGACACAGCATGAGTTGGTTGAGTGCCTATGCTCCAATCTGAGTTAAAAGGCATGAGAGAGAGACGGGCAAGCCATTCATGTAAAAAAGGCATTGTGTTACGGTAAGAGAAACAAGAGATAGTTTTGTTGCATTGGGTCGCCTGTGTGTTGTCGGGGATTGAAATGGGAGCAAAGAATAGTAACACTGCTACCCACATTGTATGTCATAAGAGGCGACTGAGGAAGGGGCTTTGCCTGGAACCCGCAGGGACAGCGAAAGAAGGGGAGCCGAGAAATACATGGAGATGAGATTTGGAGGCAGAGATCAACAATATAAAGAAGAGCTGGAGGGAGCTGCAGGAGATAGCTAGAAATAGGAAGGCTTGGCATGAGTTGGTTGAGGGCCTATGCCATAATCCGGGTTAAAAAGGCAAAGAGAAAGAGAGAGAGAGAACACACAAGAATAAGAAACAGAATAGAGAATAACTCATAGTAAACGCACATTAAAACAACCTTTTGTACATGCTATTTTTGTGTGAAGAATAGACGTTTATGCCACAACAAAATCTCTTAAGTAAAGCTTTATTCTCGAAAAAAATTTTTTGTAAAAAACCGGCATAAATTGATAGTGTGGTTACTTTTATTATAGTAACCATTTTTGACTCCAGAAGTGGCTTGTCGGAGAATTGGTACTGTCCAAACGGTTTGTTATGTGGCTTATCGTATTGTAAATGATAATTGGTGCAGAAGAAGATGAGGTAGTTTCTTACCGTATCCAATGCGTTGACTGTAGTCTCGTCCATAGCTTCAGCCTCACATCTGTCTTCGGCTGTGCCGCCGCCACACATTCCGGCGAAGGCCGCGATGCTCCTAAAAATAAGGAGGAGGGGGCGGGGGAGATGATGAAGAAAGGTAGTAAGTTAAGATGGCCAGGTGGTGTACACACGAGAGCAAAGATAAAGTTGAGTAAACGCACAGGTATGTACAGGTATGTTCAGGTGATACAAAGTTCCATTTAGTTTTGTCTTCCAGGTGGAAAAATATCAAAGAGAAATTTAAGTCTGTGTCTTGTTTTGTGTGTGTGTGTGTGTGTTTATCCAAACATAATTTAGATCGATAGATCGATAGATTGATGAATGAGTAGATATATCTTACAGTCAAATAGACAGATAAGTATAGAGATATATACAGTGGCGGCTTGTGGTCATTTTTCTCGGTGGGGCCAGACACACATTTTCGGAAAAAAATCATGGTTTTTGCAGTATTTTCTATTATTTGTCTATTCCGGAAGTTATTCCCTCTCGACTTTTAGTGGGGCCGTGCCCCACTGGCCCTTAATAACGAGCCGCCCCTGGATACATATATAGATAGATGGATGGCTAAATATAGTGACTGACAGACAGCCAGACAGACAGACAGTGAGGCAGGCAAACAGACAAACGAACAGACAGACAAACGGACAGACAGACAGATAAATAGAAGTGCTGACGTGGAAACAGATATAGTGCATATAATGACAGAATAGAAATATAGATAACTATATAAAGGATTACAGCCTATGGAAGATACTAAGACAATACGGCGTACCGCAGAAGCTTGTCAACATCATAGCCCTCTTCTATAAAGATTTCTCCTGCAACCTAAAGAATTCCAACAAAACATTCCCAGTAAAATCTGGTGTAAGACAGGGATGCGTAATGTCCTCTCTTTGTTTAGTATTACAATTGACTGGGTGCTAAAAATGCCATAAAACAACAAGCACCAAGAGGAATAAGATGGACCCCTTTCGAGATGCTTGAGGACCTGGACTTTGCAGACGATATAGCCCTGGTGTCACACAAATATGAACATATACAAGAGAAAAGTACAATACTTCACAGCACGGCAAAGACAGTAGGCCTCAAAACAAACACAGGAAAAACAAAAATTATGACAAACAGTGAAATCCAACAACCAGTAATGTTAGAAAATGAAACACTGGAAAGGGTTGATCAATTTACATATCTTGGTAGCGTACTGACACTATATGGTGGCACAGAGGAAGATATAAAATCACGTCTAAGTAAGGCCAGAACCGCTTTTGCCAGAATGAAACCAGTATGGAAGTCCAAAATCTACAATAGGACCACAAAGCTTAAACTCTATAAAAGCATTGTTTTGCCAGTTTTGCTCTACGGATCGGAGTGTTGGAGGATGACCAAAGGAGATACTAGCAGGCTGTCAGTTTTCCACCACTCTTGTCTTCGCAGAATCTTGGGAATCTTTTGGCCAGTAAAAATATCCAATAACCAACTACTCCAAGATACAAGACAAGAGGCAATGAATGACATACTCAAAAAGAGAAGATGGAAATGGCTCGGACATGTTATGAGAATGAGACAAGAAATGCCTGCAAGGGTAGCCCTCACTTGGACACCAGAAGGAAAGAGAAAGAAAGGCAGACAACGGACAACATGGAGGCGCATGATGGAAGAGGAACTGGACACCGCATCTCTGACGTGGGGCTCTGCGCTGAAGGTTGCACGGACAGGAGAGCATGGAAAGTCCTTTCTGAAGCCCCATGTGTCACTAGGCATGACGGGATTAAGTAAGTAAAGTAATATAAAGGATTAAAGAGTTTGAGATATATAATTTATAAATGTACTACTGAATTATCAGAGAATTTTCACACGTGAGGAAAGGAATTAGTCATCCTACCTCTTACACGCTAGGAGCCTAGAAATATGAAGTGAAATGATTTCATACCCTAAGGTCTGGTTAGGCTACGAACATTAAAAAAAAATTTATTAGTATGAACAACTCACCTGGCTGCTCGCAGGTACATAAGAAGATCCCCATCCACCACTCTGTTAGGTCTCCATCGTATCTCTTCTCTGAGTTCACATTTCTCAGGCATGTCCAACGGGCTAGTGCCGGGCTTGCATTCTGGTAGCCGAGCCTGGATTTTATTAAAAGTAAAGACAAAGTGCGGTTGGTGAAATCGTAAAGACTAGTGGCGTATTTTGCTGAAGTCGCCAACTAGTAAATAGGGTATAAAGGCGAAGGAAGACCTTCACCGTTCCGGGTTTCCCAATATGGCTCAGAAATGATAAGCCACCTGCCAAGTGTGTTACACAAAGCACGAACTCCGTAGCTTCAGAAACAATCCTATGGATCTCCAGAAAAAGTTGCACAATTTACTCGATCTTCAGATCACCAAATAATAAACATACTGTCAAATAATAAACATACTGTCAAATAATAAACATACTGTCAAATAATAAACATACTGTCAAATAATAAACATACTGTCAAATAATAAACATACTGTCAAATAATAAACATACTGTCAAATAATAAACGTACTGTCAAATAATAAACGTACTGTCAAATAATAAACATACTGTCAAATAATAAACATACTGTCAAATAATAAACATACTGTCAAATAATAAACATACTGTCAAATAATAAACGTACTGTCAAATAATAAAAATACTGTCAAATAATAAACATACTGTCAAATAATAAACATACTGTCAAATAATAAACGTACTGTCAAATAATAAACGTACTGTCAAATAATAAACGTACTGTCAAATAATAAACATACTGTCAAATAATAAACATACTGTCAAATAATAAACATACTGTCAAATAATAAACATACTGTCAAATAATAAACATACTGTCAAATAATAAACATACTGTCAAATAATAAACATACTGTCAAATAATAAACATACTGTCAAATAATAAACATACTGTCAAATAATAAACGTACTGTCAAATAATAAAAATACTGTCAAATAATAAACATACTGTCAAATAATAAACATACTGTCAAATAATAAACGTACTGTCAAATAATAAACGTACTGTCAAATAATAAACGTACTGTCAAATAATAAACATACTGTCAAATAATAAACATACTGTCAAATAATAAACATACTGTCAAATAATAAACATACTGTCAAATAATAAACATACTGTCAAATAATAAACATACTGTCAAATAATAAACATACTGTCAAATAATAAACATACTGTCAAATAATAAACGTACTGTCAAATAATAAACATACTGTCAAATAATAAACATACTGTCAAATAGTAAACATACTGTCAAATAGTAAACATACTGTCAAATAATAAACATACTGTCAAATAATAAACGTACTGTCAAATAGTAAACATACTGTCAAATAATAAACATACTGTCAAATAATAAACATACTGTCAAATAGTAAACATACTGTCAAATAATAAACATACTGTCAAATAATAAACGTACTGTCAAATAGTAAACATACTGTCAAATAATAAACATACTGTCAAATAATAAACGTACTGTCAAATAATAAACATACTGTCAAATAATAAACATACTGTCAAATAATAAACGTACTGTCAAATAATAAACATACTGTCAAATAATAAACGTACTGTCAAATAATAAACATACTGTCAAATAATAAACATACTGTCAAATAATAAACGTACTGTCAAATAATAAACATACTGTCAAATAATAAACATACTGTCAAATAGTAACATTTCTCTAAAGGTAAACAGGTTAGCTTCATTGTACCGGTTTCCTCATATGGTTCGGTTACTCTGTAGAAATTGCATATTTTCTGTCGAGAGTGTTGCACGGATCACGTCCTACGTAGCACCAGTAAAAATCATAAGGGATCCGAAGAAAACATGCACTTGTGAACCGAGCGACGCTGTTTTTTGTGCGTGAATTGGAACCCACGGCTTTAAAGGTAAGCTGCTGCCGCCTGCCTGGCCAGCGTGTTCGTAGCGCATTGGACTACGGGTGACAAGCTCCCTGTGAGTGCGGGTTCAATTCCGCGGCTGGCAGAAAAACCACAGGTTCTCCAGATTTACGGTGTTCGTGGCACCGAACCGAAGGGTTACGATGTCCATGGCCCCGAACCGAAGGGTTACGATGTCCATGACACCGAACCGAAGGGTTACGATGTCCGTGGCACCGAACCGAAGGGTTACGATGTCCATGGTACCGATCCGAAGAGCTGAAAGCTCAAGTACTTCTAGATCAGGAAAAAAAAAGCAGCCCCTTCGTCACAAGGACTCCCATAAAATCTCTTGGAAATCTTTCTACGACGCTATAGTCACTTCTCTTTAGCATGTATGTATAACATTTTCGTCTCTACAAATGGTAGACTTTACTGTGACAACTTCTGAGTTTGCTTATGTCTCTCTTTGCCTTTTTATCTTCTTCTTCTTTGCGTTCGTTCTTTACGACCACAATTTTAATCACTCTCTCTGATATGTTTGATCTTTGCCAAGAACGTGTATACGTTGCACATTGGTTTGGTAGGTCCTTAAACGCATAGACTTCTACACGTTTAGGACATGTGCATCCGATTTCAGCCAAACCTTCTTAGTCGTCTTTTACGACATGCGTAGCAGGTAACAGTGGTTCTATTCTTTACACCCGAAATTTGGGCCCCGATAATCAATCGGGCGGCCTTTTTTCCCTCATCTCTAAGTCTCTTTTCAGAAGATTCTGCACTTTGCGTAATGTTGTTTTCAACATAACCAGGTCATCAGCTAGTTTTTTCCATTTATTGGGACAGATAGAAAAGTTTTTCATTAAGGCCTTGCAGACATTATATCAGCATTATATCTGACCAGTGGTCTGCTTTGGTACATATTCCCTTCCGAAAGTTCACAGAACAACACTTGTGGTATGTTGCTATTGTCCAATCTTGAATAGAACTGAAGCCGTGTATAAGGGAACACACATCAGACACTAAGGATTATATATAGAGATGTGTCAAAGGTATAAGAATAAAACTGAAGAAAAGTTTCAAGAAATCCATTGCAGTTAACCTTTGATGTGGCGATATCACAGGTAGATCATGACGATGACGGTGAAAAAAGGTGAGTTAGAAAGTCTTACCTGGTGGCTCGGCCCCACCCTGATCTCGCCCTGTGTGGTAGCCAGCCTCCTGTTGTCAGGCCTGTAGGCGAGGATGTAGAAGAAGTGGTCAGGTCGGGGAACAAAGCTACAGGCTGACCTCAGGTCAGTGTATTGAACCACGTGACACTTGCCCCTGAAATGGAGGAAAATTATATGTAAATCAAAGTTGTGTAAGATTTTCAAAAAGCGTCTAAAGGCGAAGAATTGACCTCATTGCATTGTGTGACAAGCTCCCTGTGAGTGCGGGTCCAATTCCGCAGGCTGGCAGAAAAGCCATAGGTTCTCCAGATTTACGGTGTTCCTGGCCCCGAACCGAAGGGTTACGATGTCCATGGCACCGAGCCGAAGAGCTGAAAGCTCAAACGGTTCTGGATCAGTAAAAAATAAAAATTGGTTAGCCCATATCACTTCCTCCTGCTGGCAGAAATGGCCGCCACTTAACGCTTCTGACTGATTTTTGCGTGAATGATTGCTTTCAGTTATCAGAGGACTATCATCATAGGACTCCAAACATGCCCATAGGTGCTCCGATCTCCGCCTCAACAAATCCAGCAGTGGCCTAACACGCCAATTCGATGTTGATTAATCAATATCTTTGATTTTCTTATTTTCATGATTGCGTTTCTTATCATCAGTGTTTCTTGGAATTCAGGCAAGCATTCTCCAACTTCAGAAGTACCGTAATACATTAACATATGATGGTTCTCTGAATCAATTACTCAATCAAACAATCAATGAATGCAATATTAATTACTTCTTGGTATGCTGGTACAAACTAGGAGACTATTAATAGCTCATCTCCTAATGTTTTCTTCCTACTTAATGCGTTACTCTCCTCTTGCCCGCTTTGCTTCTATTATTATTGTTAACAGTGATATGTCTTAATTTGGAGGCACATCTAATCTAATAGCTTGTCTTGTGTAGAGTTTTACCACCTTAGAAGAATGAGAAGAAAAATAATGAGAAGTAGAATGAGAAAAAGTAGAATGAGAAGAAGTAGAATGAGAAGACATAGAAGAAGAATGAGAAGAAGAAGTAGAAGAAGAAGACGAAGTAGAAGAAAAAGAATGAGAAGATAACTAGAATTAAGAAAAGTGGATTCTATAAAATCAGGAAAAGATAACTATTTTTTAGTTGATTTCATCGCTAACCTCCAGACTATTTACAATGACAAACTGTCATTTCTCAAACAACTGTTTCTCATTCTCACACTTGGCATCCCAACAGTCACTCAGTCCGCTCGACAGCTACACCACCTCCGAATGTTAAAGCAAATAATGACACAGTCTGGTAGCAATCCGGAGAGATTTTTCCAACAAATTATTTCTCCCTAAATACATACAGACACGGAGATTTACACCAACATTGAACAGGTTTAAGTAAGGAAATACCAAAATAAATTACGCATTCAATTTGTATCAGCAAAATTGCGAAACAAATCTATATTTGAAATCATTAACGGTAAGTGATTTTTTTAATCTTCGAATTTAAAATCGACATTTTACATTTTTCTCTCTTACATTTCTTGTGAGGGTGTTGTAGATAAGAGCCGGACAGGAACCCATGATGACCCAGGTCAAGAGGAGAAAATGGCGATGGGTAGAGCATACCCTAAGGAAGACACAGTCGAGTGTCACTAGATAAGTACTTGAGTGGAACCACCAGGGAAAACGAAAAAAGAGGACGCCATAAACAGACCTGGAGACGAAGTCTTCTTGAGAAACTGACGAGTGCTGAACTGTCCTGGGAGACCAGACAGAGAACAGCCAGAGACAGAGAAGAGTGACAAACAACTGTTGAGGCCCTATGGCCCACGAGGAACGGAGAGGAATGAATAAGTAAATAAGTGGTAGATAGATTGATAGATAAGACCAACATCATTGTACTTCGGTGAGTAACCACGTGTCCTCCGATCTCTTTCTTACATTGTACTTCGGTGAGTAACCACGTGTCCTCCGATCTCTTTCTTACATTGTACTTCGGTGAGTAACCACGTGTCCTCCGATCTCTTTCTTACATTGTACTTCGGTGAGTAACCACGTGTCCTCCGATCTCTTTCTTACATAAAAAGACCTCAACGGCAGTGCACGATCTTTGCAGCTCCGGCGAGGAACCTCGGTGTAATTCTGTAGATATTTTTGTAGGAATTTTATTTTAAATCTTTTCTAATTAATTTTGATCGGGCAGAGATTTTCCAGCCTGCTCTTCTCGATTTTTACTTGTTCAAATTGAACACGGGACCTACGTTTTATCGTCCGTCTACGATAGGACTAGGAATTTGATCTCTCTTACATTGAGATCAGGGATCTCTGGAATAATATCCAGTTGGCTCAACGAGGGAGCGAATCTGGTACCTTTAGCACAACAGACGAGCACATAGCCTCCACGCCACAGAGACATAGATACTGATAATGATAAATACAACAACATAGAATTAGCATTTATCATCAATGAGCAATTTTGTGTTTATCATCCGTGAGTAACTTTGTGTTTATCATCCGTTGAGTAACTTTGTGTTTATCATCCGTGAGTAACTTTGTGTTTATCATCCGTTGAGTAACTTTGTGTTTATCATCCGTGAGTAATTCTATGTTTATCATCCGTTGAGTAATTCTATGTTTATCATCCGTTGAGTAATTCTATGTTTATCATCCGCTGAGTAACAATGTATTGATCATAAATGCGTTTATGATCAATCACTTACTTGGTTTTTATCATTTGAAGGTAACTATGCGTTTAACATCCGTGGATAAATATGAGTTTAGCATCCAGGAAGCCAGCATACGAGAATTCCAACAACAAAGCCAGCCTGCGCTTTTATTTGGTTGGACAATGAAAGTTGATTGTGAACGTTCGACAACTCTGCGTGACACGGAAGCTAATCCATGCCCAGAATGCACGCAGACAATGTTGTCATACAGATCACGTGTCCAATCCTCTCCATTCATCCAGTCTTGTTCTCTAATCTCACGCATGGCTATGATCTGTAAGCGTTACAGTTATTACATGATTCATTCTTTTCATCTATTTTCAAATTGTTCTCACATTTGGCTGTAACTCATTTAGCCTGCTGTGATTTTCTGCACTGATGCTGTATTGAACATCTCCCTCGTCCATAGCTTGATATCGTTTAGTCTTCTTTGTGTTTACAACTTCCATTGATTATTTTACGCTTTGCTTCAGTAGAGCGGATACAGTTTATGGTATTCATAGCGTACAGAAGAGTATCAGTAATGGACTTCATCAAGAAACAACAAATTAAATGGTTCGGTTACATAAGCAGATTACCAACAGACAGTGCACCACAAAGAGCAATGTTGCTCGGATACAGTGGATACAAAGCAAAAGGTGGCCCTGAGAGATAACAGAGGCGACGAAAGACACTGTTTATGAAGCCCACACAAAAGCCCGTTATAGAATTCTCTTCTTACTCTGAAGCTGTGAGGCAAATCAGGACTGGAGAACAGAAAGAAAGACAAGGCGCATAGAGAGGCTCGCTCCAAGTTTCTCCTTTTTCGACCTGACGCTGAAAGGCAAAACAGGATTAGAAAATAGATAGATAGACAGAAGCATTATATGCAACGAGTCATTGTCAAATGAGTTCAGAATGAGAGTGATACATAGAAACAATATTGACAAACAGATGCGAGTCATGGACAATAAACAAACAGATCAAACAATATCTAAGGGTCACAGAGATGTGGTTTTACAGAAATATGATGAGAAACTCATGGGCTGGTAGAATGCCAAATGTGGAGGTGCTGAAGGAGGTTAAGACACGGAGAAAACGTATTATCAGTATAATAGGCAGTCATCATTTTTCGGACATGTGATGGGGAAGACACCACAGAACGCTCACCATGTGTGAAATGAAATGATTGAGGAAGGCAGTGGGAGTCACCAGGAAAGACAGACTACGAAATGAGGACATCAGAAGCAGAGTGGGCATAACTTCATGCATCGAATACATCGAAAGACAACAAATGCAGTGGTTTGGACATTTAATGAGAATGAAATACAACCAACCACCAATAATAGCATACAATAAAAAGAGATCGGGTACTAGAGCTAAGGGAAGACCAAGAAAAAAATGGATAGACAATATCAAGACCGCACTACATAAACACGGCTACAACACAACAAGGGCGACTCATCCAACCCTAGAACGCAAAATAAAGCTCCCATCCCTACGCTTAACGGCAAGAGTGGACAACCAACTACATCTTCCACCTGGGAATAGACAATAGATAGATAGATGGGGAAGAAAGGTTTAGAACACATTGTGATAGCCTGTAAAATCCAGGGGAGACGAGACAGAGAGAGACAATTTTGGACAGCCTGACTTCATGGTACGGAAGATCGTCAACATCTGAGATGATAGCAGACACCAGAGACAGATATTTATGGAGATCCACGATCGCCTACACCATCCCGCACTGCACCTGATGATGAAAGAAAAATAGACCCTGCTTTGTAGAAACTATCGTTACTGTCTGTAGTACCGCATCTTAGGGCGGTGTAGAACAGGTGGAACGAGCTGGAGGAATTTAATGGCTGCATGGCTAGGCCAGTCGCCACAAAGCTGTTCAGGTTAGGAGTTTTCATTCATGACCACAACAGACAAAAATCCTTAGCCTTACCGTGAATTGAACACAGGTCTCCTGTATGGGAGCCACGCTCTATCCATTCGACCAGACGCTCAACCGATTATTAAAAATAGAGCATTAAAAAAATATGGTGAAAAGATAACAATTTCGGAAATGATACAATTTCGTAAATCTATCTTAACTAATGAAGTTAGAGATATGAGGTTGGAGAATGATAAGAAAAGAAAAGTGAAGGACATAAATATAAAAACAGAGAAGGAAAAGTGAGTTATTAGGCTTGACTACAATCGTCGGAGGAGCGTCAAGACGAATTGATGAGGAAATAAAGAGGAACGACTTGGAAGATCATCGGAAAATGATAACAAATGTAACTTTAAAAGTCTTCAACATTACAACTAGATTTTAATTACATTTCCGTGCGAGGAACGGGCACATCTGCTAGTATATACTGTATATATGTTTTGTTTTTTCTCGATCCAGAAGCACTTGAGCTTTTCGGCTCGGTGTCATGGACATCGTAACCCTTCGGTTCGGTGCCACGAACACCGTCAATCTGGGGAATCTGTGGCTTTTTCTGCCATCCCGCGGAATTGAACCCGCACACACAGAGAGATAGTCACCCGTAGTCCAACGCGCTACGAACACGCTGGACAGACGGGCATATATATATATATATATATATATATATGTATATTATATAGCACTAGTAACAACCGTTATAAGAAAGAGAAAATGGGCATATGTTGAACATATTCCGAGAAGAAATGATCAAAGAAGTACAAACCAGACATTAAAGTAGGAGGCAAAGGGTTCCCCCAAAAAGGGGGCCCTAGTGAAACAGTGAAATGAACAAGAGATATGGAACTCAATTTCATAGAAGAGATTGAGTAAGTTGCCCAGGACAGAACGGTATGGAAAAATTACTTGTAGACCACATGTAGTATATAACGGTACGAAAGGAATTTGATATATATATATATATATATATATATACATAGGTCTCAGTTCCATGGAGGAGATTGAGCGAGTTGCCCAGGATAAAGCGGTATGGATAAATTGCTTGCAGGCTCTATGTAACGTATAACGGTACGAGAGGAATTATTATTATTATTATATCGATCACAAACCCAAGCGTACCTGGTTCAAACCCCACGGCGGGCAAGTTTGGAAGCAAATTCGTTTCCGTGGGATTTTACAAAAGGTAAAAATAGACCTCACCGTTCAGAAAGCAATGGCAAACTGCTGAACGTATTAGAAAATCAACCACTCGTTTACTGTGGTTGATGGCTACGTCCTTTGGGATATGCCACGATTTTCTTTTTCATATATGCACACACTTAGTAGATATTGAGAGTAATAGTGATACAGAGAGCAAGACATACATAAGAGTAATGGGGGAAGGAGGGTTGTTGAGATAGACACACACATAATACTGCCAGGCAACAAAGACAGTAAGATAACAGTTCAGACAACAAAGACAGCAAGATAATACATCATATTTATGAGGTAACATTATTCCCATGCCGTGGCAGCACATGGAGGTTATACAAACACTTGTAAAACTAATCAGCAAGGGGAAATAATCCACTAAACGCACAGTCTAATTAACATCGTTAATCAAAGTTGAGATAAGGAAGACAATGCGAGTCAACAGGAAGACATGCGAGTCAACAGGAAGACATGCGAGTCAACAGGAAGACATGCGAGTCAACAGGAAGACATGCGAGTCAACAGGAAGACAATGCGAGTCAACAGGAAGACTTTGAAGAGCACACACAGATAGATGATCTGTAGTGTTGTTAGAAACATTTCGATGTGTTTATTTTCAGTCTTCTTCTTTGAAGGTTCCATATCGACCACTATTTGTGATTTGTATGTGTTCTGAGTTCAAGAACGATTGTATGTTGTGTTAGCTATGCGCCTTCAAGTAGGCCTGCACATCCGATTTATATGACGCTTTTTATTTACTAGAATAGCTTCCCTATGTCCCTACCTCAGTCACCTATTACCTTCCTTCCTTTGCGTTCCCGGCCTAGCCTGATGGACCAACTTCTATCATGAATTTAACTGTTGTTTTTGGGACTCCGTTCCTCCGTACAGCTTTTCGCGAAGCTCTGTGTGTTGTGGCCAGTACTCTTTTCGTATACCTGCTAAACGTGGACAGTCTTGCAAGACGTGTTCTGCCGTCATGTCTGCCATATTGCATGGGCACAGGCTAGTTGTGCCAATTTTAAATTTATGGAACATGTGGGCTCTGAGCTTGTTGTGGCCGGTACGGAGGCGAAATATGGTAACTTGTTCACTGCGCGAGAGACCATAGTATCCGTCACTGTCTGTGTACTGCGGGTGGTCTTTTGCCCACTTGCTTCGATAGTGCGAACCGATGGTTGTTTTGACTTCCTCATAGCTGATCTCGAGATCAGTCTGGGGTAGTCGCCCGCCCTCTTTGGCTAGCTTGTCGGCCGCTTCGTTTCCCTTAATGTTGCAGTGTGACGGTATCCACTGGATGACAGTGCGTTTGAGTGAACTCGTTAGTTCAGCGAGGGACGTTTTGAGCTCATTCATCTCAGTTTTGCCAACGCATTTGAGTGCCGTGATGACCGATAGAGCATCGGTGAATATCACGACCTTGTTGCGTGTAGTGTTTCTTCTCTCCAAGATCATTTCGGCCGCCTTTTTGATTGCCTCTGCCTCAGCTCGGTAGTTATTCGAGTATTTGCCAGTTGCAATCGCTTTCTTGACCGTGACTTTCTTGGAGATTTTAAGCACTATTCCTCCTCCGCCATCGCTTATTGCGTTATTTGCCGATCCGTCCGTGTAGACGTGCGTCCACTCATTTTCAGGGTACTCTGATTCTATGTACTCTTCTGCCGCAGTTTTTCTGTCGAGGTTCGTTTGGTCCCTTTTGCTCATTATGCCTGGGATTGATTCCATTAGTTCTGGCATTTTTGTTTTCCATGGCGGGCACTTGTCGATTGCCGGGATTGGTTTAGCTGTGCATTTGGACAGGACTGGGTGGTCTGTGGTCAGTGCGTTAGAGATTCTAACGAAGTTAGATCTCTGTATTCTCCACTTTCCTGATTGAAACATTCTTTCATGCATTGGATGCGATTTGAGCCGTTTGAGTTTTTCCGCAAGTACTACTACTTTCTTGTCCCTTCGGTCAGTCATTGGTTGGATGCCTGTGATGGTCTCCATCGCCTTGATGGGCGTGGACTTTATGGCTCCAGTGATAATGCGTAGGGCCCGGTTTTGACTGCTGCTCACTTTTGCGAATTGCTTGTTCGATGCATTGCTCCACGCTGCCATACCGTACTCTAGGACCGGTCGCATTCTACCAGAGTAAAGTGTCTTGAGAATTCTGCTGTTTGCTCCCATGTGGAACCTGCGAGTTTACGCATCATTGTTAGCCTGTGTCTCGCTTTTGCCGTAGCATTCTCGATCTGGGTGCACCAAGTCAGCTTGTCACCTATTACGATATGCCTTGTAGGTTGCAGTGTTACTATCATTTGCTCCCCGTGCGAGCCCTGCCAATACGTGAGCGGTTTATTTTTATTAAGAGTATGATCTACTTCTACAGCAGGTCCAACGTCCAGGTCGACTGCTGCAAAGCTTGTCTGCATTATCTTTGTTTAGTTCTTCTTTCTTCTTTCTTCTTTCTTCTTTCTTCTTTCTTCTTTCTTCTTTCTTCTTTCTTCTTTCTTCTTTCTTCTTTCTTCTTTCTTCTTTCTTCTTTCTTCTTTCTTCTTTCTTCTTTCTTCTTTCTTCTTTCTTCTTTCTTCTTTCTTCTTTCTTCTTTCTTCTTTCTTCTTTCTTCTTTCTTCTTTCTTCTTTCTTCTTTCTTCTTTCTTCTTTCTTCTTTCTTCTTTCTTCTTTCTTCTTTCTTCTTTCTTCTTTCTTCTTTCTTCTTTCTTCTTTCTTCTTTCTTCTTTCTTCTTTCTTCTTTCTTCTTTCTTCTTTCTTCTTTCTTCTTTCTTCTTTCTTCTTTCTTCTTTCTTCTTTCTTCTTTCTTCTTTCTTCTTTCTTCTTTCTTCTTTCTTCTTTCTTCTTTCTTCTTTCTTCTTTCTTCTTTCTTCTTTCTTCTTTCTTCTTTCTTCTTTCTTCTTTCTTCTTTCTTCTTTCTTTTTTCTTCTTTCTTCTTTCTTCTTTCTTCTTTCTTCTTTCTTCTTTCTTCTTTCTTCTTTCTTCTTTCTTCTTATCCATAATTTTGTTTTACCTCACAGCGTCAGGATAAGAAGAGATTTCTAGAACGCGTTTTTGTGAGTGCTTCCCAAACAATGTTTTTCGTCGCCTCTGTTACCTCTGAGATCTAATTTTTGCGTGAGCAGCTTTCTGCTTTGTACCCACTGTATCAGAGTAACATTGCTCGTTGAGTCTGTTGGTAATCTGCTTATGTGGCCGAACCATTTACTTCGCTGTTTCGTAATAAAGTTCAGTCCTGATGTTGTACCCACTTGTCCCCTTATGTCTTCATTTCTAAACCGGTACTTCTTGATACTACCAGAATTTTGCGTAGACACTTCATCTTTGTTTAGTTGTGTGTATTGAATTAAAATTAGACAAAATGAAATGAAGAAATCAGAAGAAGACTGGATGTGAAACCAGTCATGCAATTCATAAATGAACAACATATTAAATAGTTCTGATAAGAATGCCCTGGTATCGCTTACCACAGAGAGCCCCACAGAAAAAAAGTATAATGAGTACAAAGAAAGAGGACAACCACGTAAAAGATGGAGCGACGGCATAAAGAACAGCCCTATTATAATGAATATCAGCTTACAAAGTGTCTTAACTCTTTAGCTGCTAAGGGCGTATATATACGTTTTCCCCATTCCCTTCTAAAGACGCATTAACACGTCTGTTATTATCTCTCCTCTGTAGGCTAAAGACGTGTTAACACGTTATAGATTGCTACTGTCACTGCTATAGGCGTACATTCACGTTTGTGACCTAGAAACAAAGAGTAGCTATTTTTAGCTCAGCCTTCGGAAAGTATGTAGCAGCGAAAGGGTTAAAACAAGCACACACAAGATCACTACGCTCCCCCCAACACTTCTATAAAGAAGTAAATGGTGGAATAGAAGAAGAAGAAGATTGAATAAAAGGAGGGTTAGCCTCACACAAAACACTTCAGAGTTGCCTATAATTAGAGTAGTTGATTAAATAACTGATATGACCATTATCACTGCACTTCGGTGATCAGTCCTGTGTGCTCCAATCGCTTTCTTACATAGGCAAATCTCAACGACAATGCACAAGCTCGATAGCACAGGCAAGAGTCCAAGATGTAACATTGAAAATGGTGAATATTTTTGTAAAACTTTAATAAAAATGTAAATAAATGTTACCCTGGCAGCGGCATTGCAGCCTATTATTATTGAATTTCAACTGTTAATAGCTCTTATACATGCTCGCTTTGAAAATGGGACATAGGTTCTATCGAATGTCTCCCAAAGGACTAGAAACACTATCTCACCTACATTGAGAACTGGGATCACTGGGCATAGATCTCGATCTTTCCATGCGGGGAACGAACCGAGTACCTTTGGAGCAAGAAGCGTGCACCTTACCCGCACGCCACATAGAACCCTCAAGTTCTGGTGTGTCAGAGTTTTGTAGTAGTTGAAGAACATGATGGAAACACTACCCTTTGATCTCTGAGATTTACCGACTGGTTTCCTGTTGTTGTTGGAAGGTAACAAATGCTGCGTAGCTCCTTAAGTAGTAGTACAGCGCGTTTTTGATGTCACAGTAAACATATGACGTAATCTCTAGCTGGTTATAAATTTATTCAAAAAGGTCAGTTTATTTTTAGAGATAAAAGATTTGTAGACAACTGAAATAGTGTGACATAAACATACGCCCCCTAACGGACACAAGTGAGTTTGGTAACCGTATAGGATAGACGTGGACGATTCCGTATTCAGGACAAAGTAGACTGGCGACAAATGTTATTCGTACTAGTTGTGACTAGATGAATGTAGTTAATAAACAGTGTTTAAACACATGTAGACCCGCCTGCCCAGCGTGTTAGTGGCGCGTTGGACGACGGGTAACAAGCCACCCCTGTGAGTGCGATTTAATTCCGTGGCATGGCAAAAAAGCCACAGGTTCTCCATATTTACGGTGTTCATGACACCGAACTGAAGGGTTACGATGTCCATGGCACCGAGCCGAAGAACTGAAAGCTCAAGTGCTTCTGGATCGGAAAGAAACTCACATATAGAATGTAAAAAGAGAATAGGAATGGTCAAGGATAATTTCAATAGAATGAGAAAGTTACTGACATCCAAACAAATCACAAACAGGCTAAAAATGAGAATGATCAAATGCTATATATATCCTATATTAATGTATGGCTCGGAAACATGGACAATGAACAAGCAGTTAGAAGACAGAATTGAAGCATTTGAGATGAGGATATATAGAAGAATAGGCAGAGTTTCATGGACAGAAAAACAGACAAATAAACAAATTTTAGGAAAATTAGGCATGAAGAAACAATTATTAAGAGAAATAAAATTGAGACAAGTAAAGTATTTTGGGCACATAAAAAGACATGACACTTCTTCTTCTTTGCGATCGCTTTTTTGATGATTATACCGTTAGACGCGTTCTTATGATGAAATCGACTGGTGTCTGGAGCTTATCTCTAGTGCCATGTAGTTTTGAATGTAGTGTTGTGTTGTAGGGCCAGCATTCCTTTCTTGGGAGGACATACAGGGGCAGTCTTGCAGAGACATGACACCATGATCAAATCTTTACTAGAGGGGAAAGTTGAGGGGAAGAGCAAGAGGAAGACCGAGAGATAAGTGGGAGGAAACTTTAAGAAATGGACAGGTTACAGTCTGGCAGTGTGCAACACCAAGGCGAAAGACAGAGGATGCTGGAGATTCATTGCAGCCGACCTTCGATGTGGAGACGGCACCTGATGATGATGATGAGAATGTAACAAGCACAAATATATGAATGTATTTAGTTAACAAACAGTGTTGAAACACATAAACATAATCTAACCGTAGCGATGTTATAGGGAGAGAGTCCGTGGCTTCAGACGAGAAGAGCTCTCTCTGTTGGACAGAGGTGTCGTCAATGAAGTCTTCTCCGTTGTTTCCTGCAACAGACAGAAGATAAAGAACAAATTGTATGAGAAAATGTAAACATAAAATCATGAAGACACTAGAGAAATGCGTACATAGATGAGCATAGATAAGTAATATATATACATATATTCAGTGGCGGCGCGTGATCCTTTTTGTTGGTGGGGCCAGATACACATTTTCAGAAAAATCATGGTTTTGGGTTAGGGTATATTTTAATTTATTAAATAATAAATACACGTTACACATTATTTTGGTTGGGTCCGGCCCCACTGGCCCTTAA
Source organism: Arion vulgaris (assembly GCA_020796225.1). Lineage (NCBI taxonomy): Eukaryota > Metazoa > Mollusca > Gastropoda > Stylommatophora > Arionidae > Arion > Arion vulgaris. The sequence goes on from CM036758.1 coordinate 71,755,932, forward strand.
TTACGAGCCGCCACTGCATATATTTGTTTTTCGTTTCCCCGCTGCGAAACTATGCATAGTCATAGCGATTAATATGTCGCTTTTGACTGATTTCTGGTCTCTCACGCCAGCCGGCACGGCACATGATAATGATGATAAGAGTTGAAAATATTGAGAGTAAACTAGTTTGTGTGTATGTGATTGTATGAGTATGTGTGTGTGAGAGAGAGACAGAGAGAGAGTGTGTGAGAGAGACAGAAAGAGAAAGAGACAGTGAGAGAAAGAGAGAGAGACAAAGAGAGAGAGAGAGACAAAGAGAGAGAGAGAGGTAAAGATAGAGAGACAGAGAGAAAAAAAGAGAGAGAGAAATATAGAGAGAGAAGCAAAGAGAGAGAGAGAGAGAGAGACAGAAAGATAAAGATAGCGAAACACGTAATAACAAAGAACTGTAGTTTTACAAAATACAAAAACAATGACAATACACAGCAACGTTTCGACCAAAAAGGCCTTTATCAAGCAAACGATACAACAGAAGTAGCGAATTTCACAGAACAAAACATATAGAATCCGACAGAGCCAACGGGCCTTTTGGTGGAAACGTTGCTGTGTAATTTCATTGTTTTTGTATTTTGTAAAACTACAGTACTTTGTTATTATGTGTTTCGCCATAGTTTCATATTTTTACTGCAGTCTTCCCTTATATAGCGACAAATTGGGAGAGACAGAGAGGGAGAGGGAGACATAGTCAGAGACATAGACAGAGAGGAAGAGGGAGACATAGACAGAGAGGAAGAGGAAGACATAGACAGACAGGGAGAGGGAGACATAGACAGAGACAGAGAGGGAGACATAGACAGAGAGGGAGACATAGTCAGAGACAAAGAGGGAGATATAGACAGAGAGGGAGAGAGAGACATAGTCAGAGACATAGACAAAAAGGGGAGAGGGAGACATAGACAGAAAGGGAAAGGGAGACATAGACAGAGACAGAGAGGGAGACATAGACATAGACAGAGTGAAAGAGAGAAGAGAAAGAGAGAGAGACCTACTGAAATATAAATACAATTTAATCAACAAATCAATGGTCGGTCACAAAGAGAAAGAGAAAAGATAGAGAGAGAGAGAGAAGAGAGAGAGACAGAGGGAGAGAAAGAGGGAGAGAAAGAGACCTACTAAAATATAAACACAATTTAACCAACAAATCAATGGTTAGTCCACAAAGCACCCACCATTCACTGAGCTTGATATATGCCAACATGATCAATAAAACACTACATCGGACTCACTTTCTGTAAGCTCAATAGCATAGTCTAGACAAGGGATTCTCAAACTGTACATCCTCAGATACCCCTTAACATAAGAGGTCTGTTCACAAGTACCAGACTTTTAGCAGGGAGAAGCACTCATCTGGAGGTCTGAAACCATAATCCCTTTCAAAATACTCTCATTGGAACTGCACACTCTTCTCCCAGCGGCTGCGCTATTAATGAAATCATTTCAGGAAGCCCTCTTTGAGAGTGTGTAGTATGGTTTGACAAGAGCCAACTATAAACTTATGGGCCTTCGGACTCAGGTAAGAAGAATGGGAAATCAGACCACAACTACACCACGTGACCTCGCATTCCAGTATTGTTGTATTTAGACGAATTCATTTTAAAATCAACACAAAATGCTAACTCGAAGTCATATTATGCAACAAGTTAAGTTTAACAATAAGGAATATCAATATTATGAATATTTTTCACCAATAAATAACCATAGACTCACAGAATTGAGAAAATTGCAAAAAAGCGTGCAGTTTTCTATCAAACATCTGTAATTTCCAGTCCCCTTTTCTGATCTAGGTCAGAGAATCTCCGGTCAGTTGTCTGGCCTAGTTATCTAAAGTTGGCTGTGGTTTGACACGCGTCCGCATAATTAGTTCTCTTGCCTTCATTTAGGTGACTTTTAGAGAAAATGTTCTTCTGTTTTGGGAACCAAGCAAAAGTAGCAATTTGTTATATCGGGATAGTTGGGTGCCTGATTGATTGGTAGGACTATCATCATTGCACTTCGGTGAGTAACCATGTGTGCTTCTATCTCTTTCTTATACAGGAAGATCTTAGCGGCAGTGCACGAACTTCGTAGCACCGGCTAGATTCCCGATGTAATTTTGAAAATGGTGAAAATAATTTGAAGAATTTTTTAAAATTTGTGAAATAAATTTTGAACAGGCTGCAGCTTTCCAGTCTGCTTTTCTCGATTTTAATCTGCCAATGGTTCTTTTATGTGCACAAGTTGAACACGGGATCTAGGTTCTTGTTCTTCCGTTTCCAATAAGACTAGGAACTCGACCTCACCTACAGTAAGATAAGGTATCTCTGGGAAAGTTATCTTAATCATTAAGTTGTTTGTATTTATGTATGGAAACTAACCAACACACAGTTGGCATCGTTTTGTTGTGAAGTGGATTAGCGTAGTGTAAAAACGTTTGTTTGTCCACCCAAACACTGGTGGATTGTGTATTCTTTTCCCACATTCTCTCTCTCTCTTGCGTTCCCGGCCTAGCCTGATGGACCAGCTTCTATCATGAATTTTACTGTTGTTTTTAGGGACTCCGTTCCTCCGTACAGCTTTTCCGGGAAACTCTGTGTGTTGTGGCCAGTACTCTTTTCGTATACCTGCTAAACGTTGACAGTCTTGCAAGACGTGTTCTGCCGTCATGTCTGCCATATTGCATGGGCACAGGCTAGTTGTGCCAATTTTAAATTTATGGAACATGTGGGCTCTGAGCTTGTTGTGGCCGGTACGGAGGCGAAATATGGCAACTTGTTCACTGCGAGTTTTCCCACATTCGAATCGCTTCCATAGAACGCTTCAGCGTCCACTGGGGAGGGAGGGGGGGGGTGGGGGGTACCGCCCACTTTGGGAAACACTGATCTAAACACTTCAGTGAACACTAAAGAAAGTACTACGATTCAGGAGTTGATGAATAACTAAGGAAAGCATCTTATTTTTTCTTTTCTCCAAATCCTGTTTTGTCTCACAGCGTCAGGTCGCAAATGGAGACACCAGGAGCGAGCCTCTCTATGCCCCTTGTATACATTTTATTTCCTTGTTGATATTGTTGATGCCCGTGCACCGGGTGATCTCAGTATTTGGTATTCTCTGATCCCAGGAAATTCTGAGAATCCTTCTGAGAAACATCTTGCCTTTTTTTCCCCCGATCCAGAAGCACTTGAGCTTTCAGCTCTTCGCTCGGTGCCATGGACATCGTAACCGTTCAGTTCACTTTACCACGAACACCGTAAATCTGGGGAACCTGTGGCTTTTCTGCCAGCCCGCGGAATTGAACCCGCACTCACAGAGGGCTAGTCACCCGTAGTCCAACGCGCTACGAACACGCTGGGCAGGCGGGCAACATCTTCCCTTAAAGCCTCTTATGCGACTGTCTATTTTAGAACTTGTTTTCCATGTCTCTGATCTTCTTCTTCTTCTGCGATCGCCCGCTGTGAATTCATGTATTAGCAATGACGCCGTGTGGCGCTTCTGACTGATTTTTGCTTGAGGCCTGCTTATACCATTTGACTGGTGTCCCCAGCCATATCTCTGATCCATACAGTAGAACAGAACGCACATTTGCTGTGCATATATTGATTTTAGTCTGTATCCTGTAAGCTGATGATCTCCATATGTTGTCTAAACTCAAATTACATATCAAAAATTGTATATGTTAAATCTATATTTCGTGTAATTATAAATCATTTTGTTGATATATAGCTTTAGTATACTACTGCGTCGACGTGATGCATTCAAGACTCGGTAAGTGAGGAGACGTATAGTGTTCGCGTATAGCAGTGATGAAAAGACATTGTGAAAGAGCGAGTTTCTTCCTGTGTGCGCGTTGAACAAGCTCACTCGCGACATAACAATCGATGATACGTCTGTTATGTAACATGGATGTTTCCGGTGATAGAAGGGGAGCTAACAAATAATGGATGACAGGAGAATCAATTGTGGTAATCTGCAGCTCAAATGCTGAAGCATGTAGATTATCTACTAACAACGAGAAACAGAACAACGTTGATTGATTGAATGATTGATTTATTGATCCGACTGTGTGTTGCCGTGGCCGCGAGAAGAGAAAAGAATAGTAACACTGCTACCTACAAGGCATGTCGTAAGGTAGGGGCCTTAGAAAGCTATTCTACTAAATAAAAAGCGTCACAGACATCGTACTTGTAGGCTATAACAGGCACAAATTACAATCGCTTTTAGGCTCGGATCACACACAAATCACAAAGAGTGGTTTAACAAGTGGTCGATATGGAGTGTTCGTTGAAGAAGATATATAAAGTTCTGCAGGGGCGAAACCTGCAGCTCAATAATTAACAATAACGGTGACTACTCCAAAGAGATCTTAAGAAGATTGACAATAGCAATCAAGAAGTTGAACACAATGAAGAACATGTGGCAAAGCACCAGCAAAATACTAAAATTAAAAATATTGAGAGCATGCATTTTCCCAGTGGCTACTTATGGTTGTGAATCATGGACCATCGCACACAAAAAAACAAGAACGAAAATCCAGTCCTTCGAAACTAAATGTTACAGAAAGATCCTACGATACCATGGACAGAAAAAAGAAAGAACACTGATGTCCTGAAAGCACTAAATGTTAAAGAGAATTGGCCGATAAACAACATACTATACAGAAAAATTACATACTTTGGTCACATCAAGCGTTGCGATGGCCTGGAAAGAACAATACTAGAGGGCAGGGTTCCAGGACGCAGAGGCAGACCAAGAAGAAGATGGCTACAAGATATTAAAGAAACCATGAACATGACCATCGACGAAGTGGGTGAACTGGCTAGAGACAGAGTGAATTTCAGATGGGCTGCAAAGAGAGCAACGTCCTATAAAGGATACGCACCTTGATGATGATGATGAGGGGCGATAACAAGAAATAAATCTCGGCACTTAAAGTTTGTTAACTTGCAGTCGGTGAAAGTAATGCAATAACAGGCTTGATTTACCTGTAGGCTTTTAAGCTTGTTGGCTTATAAATATCTGGACGTGATCCAGGTAGGTATTAATGAGGTGTGATTGATTTATAATTAAGTTTCTTAAATTGAGGTAGTTCTTGTCAATCACATCTTCTCTTACCCAGGTCATGTCTATCACATCTTCTTCTACCCAGGTCTTGTAAATTTCATCTTCCCCTACATATTACATACTTTTGCCGTTTCAACCACAGATGTGTGGTTGTGGTATGTTTTTTTCTCTTGATTGTATCTACGAAAGTTGTATCTACAAGTTACGAGTCAAGTGTTGTTAATCTGTTAACTGTACCATGACTGTATCTACGGAGAGTGTGATCTTTATATCCGTGATAGGGAAGAAAGATTGATACACAATCAGGAAGAGAGAGAGAGAGAGAGAGAGAGAGAGAGAGAGAGAGAGAGAGAGAGAGATAAAAACGAGTGTAAGATTGATTGAAAAACTTTGAGATATACAAATCTGTGTTGATGATAGGTGATGGGTTAGGGGATAGTAGACAATTGATCCCAACGTGGTAAGCAGCACAACACCACCCTCCCACCCTCCACTATTTCCCCTCCCACCCTCTTCCCTACTAATAATAGTTTACATGAGAATTATGTAAAATGTATCATTATCTAGATCCGGGAGTATAAGTTGGAGAGCAGGATAGCTCATCTTCAGAAGAAAGAAGAGGATGGTAAATACAATGAATGAAGAATCAGGAGGAAGGTGATGAGCAACAGATTGTCTTAGTGATAAGTGTGTTACGGAAGAGAGAGAGAGAGAGAGAGAGAGAGAGGGAGAGAGGGAGAGGGAGAGAGAGAGTGAAAAAGAAAACATAGAGTGAGAGAAAGAGAGTGAAAACGAGAGAAAAGAGTAGGAAAGACTAACAAAAGAAGGAATATATCTAGTAACAGAGAGATAGATAGATAGATAGATAGGTGGATTGGATGGATGGATCCATGGATGGATGGATGGACGGACGGACGGACGGACGGACGGATGGATGGATAGATAGATAGATAGATAGATAGATAGATAGATAGATAGATAGATAGATAGATAGATAGATAGATAGATAGATAGATAGATAGATAGATAGATAGATAGATAGATAGATAGATAGATAGATAGATAGATAGATACGATAGATAAGATATATAAGATAGATAAGATAGATAAGATAGGTGGGTGGGTGGATGGATGGATGGATGGTTGGATGGATGGATGGATGGATAGATAGATAGATCGAGAGCGATTGTAAAGGGGACAGAGCGAACGAGATAAAAAATTGAAACTGAAACAACGGATGAAGTAGGAAAGAAATAGTGACAAGGAAGGGACAAAGCGAGTGAGAGCAAATGTGAAAATAAAGGGGCGGAGCTAGTAGGAGGCAACAAGAATGAAGAAGAAGGGTCAGAGCGAGTGAGAGAGAGAGAGAGAAAGAATAAAACTGGCAGGATATAGCGAACGAAAAGAAAAAAAGATGACAAAGATGGCACAGAGAAAGTGTGAGTAAGAGTGGAAAAGAACGAACAGAGCGAGCGAGAGAGAAAAAAATGACAAAGAAATAAGAAACAGAACGAGAGAGAAAAAATGAAAAAGAAAGAAAATAACAGAGCGAGTAAAAAGAGAAAAAACTGAAAAATAAAGAAATAACAGGGCAAGTTAAGAGAGAAAAAATGAAAGAAATAAAGAAAGTAATAGAGCAAGTTAAGAGAGAAGAAAATGGAAAGGAAGGCACAGAGCGAATGAGAGGGAGAAAAATAATGAAAACGAGGGAGTAGAGTGAATAAGAAACAGAAAACTTATTTGAAAAAGTGACAGAACGAGTGAAGAGATAGGTACAAAAACTAACATCAACATATTCTAGACTTGAAAACATAACCAATTTAGATTGAAGAATAAACACTTTTAATAAAGCAAAACTGTATTCACCAGACTACCATTGTATGATATATAAGCTCAACAAATCACGACAAAAGGATATTTGATATCTCAATTTCCATGCATTCTAATTCAATGCCAGACAGAACACGTCTATCGTTTCTGCGATTCCTATTTCTTGGCACTGTAACATAACTTGCTTGCAAATTCAGAGCGGATAGACAGGATACAGTGAAATCTAAATTGTCTATGATACGTTGAATCATCAGGAATGATTAACAGCTGGATTCTCACGTACGTTCAGTTGTTTACGTGTTTCTCACTTTGTCTACAGTTGTTTACGTGTATCTCACTTTGTCTACAGTTGCTTACGTGTTTCTCACTTTGTCTACAGTTGTTTACGTGTGTCTCACTTTGTCTACAGTTGTTTACGTGTTTCTCACTTTGTCTACAGTTGTTTACGTGTATCTCACTATGTCTACAGTTGTTTACGTGTATCTCACTATGTCTACAGTTGTTTACGTGTATCTCACTATGTCTACAGTTGTTTACGTGTTTCTCACTTTGTCTACAGTTGTTTACGTGTATCTCACTTTGTCTACAGTTGTTTACGTGTATCTCACTTTGTCTACAGTTGTTTACGTGTATCTCACTTTGTCTACAGTTGTTTACGTGTTTCTCACTTTGTCTACAGTTGTTTACGTGTTTCTCACTTTGTCTACAGTTGTTTACGTGTTTCTCACTTTGTCTACAGTTGTTTACGTGTATCTCACTTTGTCTACAGTTGTTTACGTGTATCTCACTTTGTCTACAGTTGTTTACGTGTTTCTCACTTTGTCTACAGTTGTTTACGTGTTTCTCACTTTGTCTACAGTTGTTTACGTGTTTCTCACTTTGTCTACAGTTGTTTACGTGTTTCTCACTTTGTCTACAGTTGTTTACGTGTATCTCACTTTGTCTACAGTTGTTTACGTGTATCTCACTTTGTCTACAGTTGTTTACGTGTATCTCACTTTGTCTACAGTTGTTTACGTGTATCTCACTTTGTCTACAGTTGTTTACGTGTTTCTCACTTTGTCTACAGTTGCTTACGTGTTTCTTACTTTGTCTACAGTTGCTTACGTGTATCTCACTTTGTCTACAGTTGTTTACGTGTATCTCACTTTGTCTACAGTTGTTTACGTGTTTCTCACTTTGTCTACAGTTGCTTACGTGTATCTCACTTTGTCTACAGTTGTTTACGTGTTTCTCACTTTGTCTACAGTTGCTTATGTGTTTCTCACTTTGTCTACAGTTGCTTACGTGTTTCTCACTTTGTCTACAGTTGCTTACGTGTTTCTCACTTTGTCTACAGTTGCTTACGTGTATCTCACTTTGTCTACAGTTGTTTACGTGTTTCTCACTTTGTCTACAGTTGTTTACGTGTTTCTCACTTTGTCTACAGTTGTTTACGTGTATCTCACTTTTTCTACAGTTGTTTACGTGTTTCTCACTATGTCTACAGTTGTTTACGTGTATCTCACTTTGTCTACAGTTGTTTACGTGTATCTCACTATGTCTACAGTTGTTTACGTGTATCTCACTTTGTCTACAGTTGTTTACGTGTATCTCACTTTGTCTACAGTTGTTTACGTGTATCTCACTTTGTCTACAGTTGTTTACGTGTATCTCACTTTGTCTACAGTTGTTTACGTGTATCTCACTTTGTCTACAGTTGTTTACGTGTATCTCACTTTGTCTACAGTTGTTTACGTGTATCTCACTTTGTCTACAGTTGTTTACGTGTATCTCACTTTGTCTACAGTTGTTTACGTGTTTCTCACTTTGTCTACAGTTGTTTACGTGTATCTCACTTTGTCTACAGTTGTTTACGTGTTTCTCACTATGTCTACAGTTGTTTACGTGTATCTCACTTTGTCTACAGTTGTTTACGTGTATCTCACTTTGTCTACAGTTGTTTACGAGGTTCAAACCCACCACCTTCAGAACTCAAGACAAACGACTTAGATACAATTCATTACCCTCCTCCCCAACACTTTATCTACAACTGATTGTGTGTGGAAAGCTTATATCACTACCCCACACTTACATCCATCCCACATCTATCTCACTTATGTCATTCTTTCTCTCTAATGTATACACCCAACATTCCTATTATTTTATGTGTCCAAATTTCGCCCCATTGTTGCTGGGGCTCACAAGGGGAGTAAAGAACAGTAACACTGACATCTACAAAGCATATCGTAGGAGGCGACTGAGGTAGGGAAGCTACCCTAGTAAATTAAAAACCGTTGTAGAAATCGGATGTGCTGGCATACTTGTAGGCGCATAACTGGCACAAAGTACAATCGCTCTTAGGCTCGGATCACATACAAATCACAAAGAATGGTTAACAAGTGGTCGATATGGATAGTTCGAAGAAGAAAATGAAGATGTGTCCAAATTATTATTTTTTTTAAAAATTATGTTAGATTGTCTGTTTGCTTGTTTGTTATATAGAGAATAAAAGCCTCTTCATACTGAGGCACACTCTTTTCAACCTAAGGACGAGTCCTTTATTTTGGTTATATTACAGTGTGTAGGCCAATAACTAAGAAATATAAGAATTAATTCCTTTCGGAGAATCCATTAGAATTCGATATTTGATAATAAATCTCTCTTTATTCCGATTCTTGTGCCACACAGTTAATAGGTGGTTTACAGGTGTGTAAAAGTCAGGTTCACAGGTGGGTCAGGTGTGTTAAAGTCAGGTTTACATGTGAGTCAAGTGTGTAAAAGTCAGATTTACAGGTGTGTAAAAGTCAGATTTACAGGTGGGTCAGGTGTGTAAAAGTCGGATTTACTGGTGTGTAAAAGTCAGATTTACAGGTGAGTCAGGTGTGTAAAAGTCAGTTTTACAGGTGTGTAAAAGTCAGGTTTACAGGTGGGTCAGGTGTGTTAAAGTCAGGTTTACATGTGAGTCAAGTGTGTAAAAGTCAGGTTTACAGGTGTGTAAAAGTCAGATTTGCAGGTGGGTCAGGTGTGTAAAAGTCAGGTTTACAGGTGAGCCAGATGTGTAAAAGTCAGATTTACAGGTGAGCCTGGTGTGTCAAAGTCAGATTTACAGGTGGGTCAGGTGTGTAAAAGTCAAACACAAATACAACTTTAGTCTTCAAAAGCTTCTTTGTGTTACTTTGTTGCCAAAGAATGCTGTGTCAGAAACACAAACAAAGTTGTTTTGAGACCGCAAACTTTGGAAACAGCGGGGCTTACTTTCAGATAACAATGAACATCAACAACAGGAACCGAGGCAGGAAGTCAAGATCAACAGAACTTGAAATGTAAATAGTAAAAAAAATGAAAATATCTGGAAAATTTGGTTGAGACCACGATTATACTCGCCGTTGCGCACCGACGAGTGCTCGGACCTTTATATCAAGCAAAAAGTGTCCGCGGCAACGCACGTCCCAATAAGGTAATAATAAATGCATCACTTAGAATATCTATGAAAGAAACGTACTTCGATTGTCCAGTCAACTATTGCAGCGAAGAGAAAGGGGGAGGGAGCGTATTTCGATTGTCTATTCGGTTGTTTACCCCCTGCTGCGATGAAAGGGGGCAGGGGCGTGGACTTGATTGTCCATCCACCCTTGCTGCGATTGAGGAAGTGGGGGCAAATTTATGGAGTATTTGAAGCGATTTAAAATTAAACATTTTTCGAGTAGACCAGATCATACCAGGGATAGAACGATCTTCTTCTTCTTTGTGTTCGTTCATTATGACCAATTGTAATCACTCTTTGCGATATGTTTGACCTTTGCCAAGAACGTGTATACGCTGCACATTGGTTCGGTAGGCCCCTAAACGCATAGACTTCTACACGTTTAGAACATGTGCATCCGATTTCAGCCAAACCTCCTTAATCGACTCTTACGACATGCATGGGAGGTAACAGTGGTTCGTTTCTTTACACCCCAACATTGGGTGTCAGTAACCACTCGGGCGAGGATAGAACGATAAATTGGATTAACCAGAGAGCGATTGGAATCAACAGCATGCATACCTTTCGACAACTACTGTATTAGACTTGAATGCTATAACCGTCGCGCAGTAATCAATAACACCTTTTTCTATTTTCTTTGTTTCCAGGTGTGCCTACGATCACCCAACAAGCATCTGCCACTAACCACCTTTCACAAGGTGTGTTTAAATACACCTGGTGTTAAAAGAAACCTGGTATTTACAGGTTTGTACTGGCTAGGACATCAGTACAAACTTGTACAAACACTCCACATGATAGCAGAGGTCGGGTGAAACAGTAGTAGCGTTTCTAATCTTCAAGTCAGACGGGTCGAAGTTCGAGACATTCTTCGATTATTTGCTGTAACTAGTAGTTAGTAAATGTAGCAGAATGCTTGAGAATGTTGGTTTTCTCTCAATCAAAACTGGTAGTAATGAAATGAAAATCGTGGCATATCCCAAAGGACGTAGCCATCAACCACAGTAAAAAAGTCGTTGATTTTCTAGGCACCACTTATACGTTCAGTAGTTTGCCATTGCTTTCTGAACGGGTGGCGCCATCGTAGTAATGTATGTTCTCATTATTCTAGTCTATTCTTCGTCTTCTTCATACGCTCCATATCGACCGCTAAATCACTCTTTGTGATTTGTATGTGATCCCTCTCTCTCGATCCCCGCCTAGACCGATGGACCTCTACTTCGTACGCTCCATATCGACCGCTAAATCACTCTTTGTGATTTGTATGTGATCCCTCTCTCTCGATCCCCGCCTAGACCGATGGACCTCTACTTCGTACGCTCCATATCGACCGCTAAATCACTCTTTGTGATTTGTACGTGATCCCTCTCTCTCGATCCCCGCCTAGACCGATGGACCTCTACTTCGTACGCTCCATATCGACCGCTAAATCACTCTTTGTGATTTGTACGTGATCCCTCTCTCTCGATCCCCGCCTAGACCGATGGACCTCTACTTCGTACGCTCCATATCGACCGCTAAATCACTCTTTGTGATTTGTACGTGATCCCTCTCTCTCGATCCCCGCCTAGACCGATGGACCTCTACTTCGTACACTCCATATCGACCGCTAAATCACTCTTTGTGATTTGTACGTGATCCCTCTCTCTCGATCCCCGCCTAGACCGATGGACCTCTACTTCGTACGCTCCATATCGACCGCTAAATCACTCTTTGTGATTTGTATGTGATCCCTCTCTTTCGATCCCCGCCTAGACCGATGGACCTCTACTTCGTACGCTCCATATCGACCGCTAAATCACTCTTTGTGATTTGTACGTGATCCCTCTCTCTCGATCCCCGCCTAGACCGATGGACCTCTACTTCATACGCTCCATATCGACCGCTAAATCACTCTTTGTGATTTGTACGTGATCCCTCTCTCTCGATCCCCGCCTAGACCGATGGACCTCTACTTCGTACGCTCCATATCGACCGCTAAATCACTCTTTGTGATTTGTATGTGATCCCTCTCTCTCGATCCCCGCCTAGACCGATGGACCTCTACTTCGTACGCTCCATATCGACCGCTAAATCACTCTTTGTGATTTGTATGTGATCCCTCTCTCTCGATCCCCGCCTAGACCGATGGACCTCTACTTCGTACGCTCCATATCGACCGCTAAATCGCTAAATCACTCTTTGTGATTTGTACGTGATCCCTCTCTCTCGATCCCCGCCTAGACCGATGGACCTCTACTTCATACGCTCCATATCGACCGCTAAATCACTCTTTGTGATTTGTACGTGATCCCTCTCTCTCGATCCCCGCCTAGACCGATGGACCTCTACTTCGTACGCTCCATATCGACCGCTAAATCACTCTTTGTGATTTGTACGTGATCCCTCTCTCTCGATCCCCGCCTAGACCGATGGACCTCTACTTCGTACGCTCCATATCGACCGCTAAATCACTCTTTGTGATTTGTACGTGATCCCTCTCTCTCGATCCCCGCCTAGACCGATGGACCTCTACTTCGTACGCTCCATATCGACCGCTAAATCACTCTTTGTGATTTGTACGTGATCCCTCTCTCTCGATCCCCGCCTAGACCGATGGACCTCTACTTCGTACGCTCCATATCGACCGCTAAATCACTCTTTGTGATTTGTACGTGATCCCTCTCTCTCTATCCCCGCCTAGACCGATGGACCTCTACTTCATACGCTCCATATCGACCGCTAAATCACTCTTTGTGATTTGTATGTGATCCCTCTCTCTCGATCCCCGCCTAGACCGATGGACCTCTACTTCATACGCTCCATATCGACCTCTAAATCACTCTTTGTGATTTGTATGTGATCCCTCTCTCTCGATCCCCGCCTAGACCGATGGACCTCTACTTCGTACGCTCCATATCGACCGCTAAATCACTCTTTGTCATTTGTATGTGATCCCTCTCTCTCGATCCCCGCCTAGACCGATGGACCTCTACTTCATACGCTCCATATTGACCGCTAAATCCCTCTTTGTGATTTGTACGTGATCCCTCTCTCTCGATCCCCGCCTAGACCGATGGACCTCTCCTTCGTCTTCTTCGTACGCTCCATATCGACCACTTGCTAAATCACTCTTTGTGATTTGTATGTGATCCCTCTCTCTCTTCTCTCTCGATCCCCGCCTAGACCGATGGATCTCTCCTTCGTCTTCTTTGCGATCGTTTTTTACGACCAATTTTAATCACTCTTTGTGATATGTTTGATCTTTGCCAAGAACGTATATACGTTGCAAATTGGTTTGTAGGCCCTAAACGTATAGACTTCTACGCGTTTAGGACACGTGCATCTGATTTCAGCCAAAACCTCCTTAGCCGCCTCTTACGACATGCGTGGCAGGTAACAGTGGTTCTATTCTTTACACCCAAATTTAGGCCCCGGTTATCACTCGGGTGGATCGATGGACCAAATTGTTTCGTGAATTATGCTGTTGTTTTTAGGGACTCCGTTCCTCCGTACAGCTTCTCGAGAAACTGTGTTATCGGGCCAGGTTTCATTTCTCAGTCCTGCTAACAACTGGCAGTCTTGCAGTATGTTCTCTGCCGTCATGTCCGCCTTTTCATAGGGGCACAGGCTAGTTGTGCCAATTTTAAATGTGTTGTACATGTGGGCCCTACGTCTGTTATGGCTGGTAAGGAGGCGGAATATAACAACTTGTATGTGATCTGAACCAAAGAGCGATTATACGTTGTGCCAGTTATGCGCTTATAAGTAGGTCATGGTGAAACACGGAAAAACAAATTACTGTAGTTGAACAAAATACAATAACATTACACATCAACGTTTCAACCAAAAGGTCTTTTTCAAGCAAAGGATACAACAGAATGTGAAGACATTCCTGCATAATTTTACTGCAGTCTTACCTTATATCGATAATACAAGTAGGCCAGTACATCTGATTTCTGTGACGCTTTTGATTTACTAGGGTAGCTTTCCTTGACCCCTATCTTAGTCGCCTCCTACGACATGCCTTGTAGGTCGCAGTGTTGCTATCCTTTGCTCCCCTTCCGAGTCCCGGCGACACAAGGGAGTCCTTGTCTATAACATCATAGACTAATCGAGCAACAATGTTGCATTTTTATTATACAATACCAAGCGGGTCTCTATAACAGAATCTTCTACAACAGAACATCGGGAAAGAAGGCAAAAGGAAGACCACGAAAAAGATGGTTAGATGGCATAGCAGAATCCTGTCAAAGAGCAAAAATAACAATCACCAAAGCCACCAGAACAGCGCAAGACAAAAATAGAAAACCACAACACTGGGCAACAACCCGATAGCAGTGTGACAACAAAAGAAGAAGAAGAAGAAGGGGACCTCTATGGTGAAGTGGTTAACACGTCTGCCTGTCGTTCTGAAGGTTGTGGAGTCGAACCGGACCAAGTCACATGTACACATTTTTAATGAGACCCTAGAATTGTTGCTTGAGTTACAGTTCGTGCTTTGTGCAACACTCTCGGTAGATGTCTGCCTAAAGGGACTGAGTCATATGGGGGAAACCCGGTACAGTGAAGTCAATCCTTCGCTTGTATACTCTTTTTATACCCTACCTGGAGGATCTATGTGACGTTGAGGTAACGTGCAAGCTTACTACTCCATAGGTACTCGGTTCGTTTCCCGCGTGAAACGATTGATATATTTTTCCAGCGACCTCTTACCTTAATGAAAGTCAGAGCGAGTGCCTAGTCCTATCGGAGATGGACGATAAAACGTTGGTCTCTCCTTCAAGTTGAGCAGGTAAAAACGCTTGTAAGAAAGAATTAAGACAGAAAGAATTAAGACAGAAAGAATTAAGACAGAAAGAATTAAGACAGAAAGAATTAAGACAGAAAGAATTAAGACAGAAAGAATTAAGACAGAAAGAATTAAGACAGAAAGAATTAAGACAGAAAGAATTAAGACAGACAGAATTAAGTTAGAAATCTAGTATGTTTAACTTAAGACCAGCTGACACAGACATGCAGACAGTACAGATTTGTAATCTGATACACAGTTTGACTAGCTAGACACATACATATCAGTACGCTTGTTACAGGTCATGACAGACTTAAGCACGAAGGTCATGACAGACTTAAGCAAAGTATGTTTAACAAGTTAATTATAGATCTAGTGATATGTATTGTTGTCACACTGATAAACAAGGCGTTCCAACATAGGATACACAATTATCACTGATAAACAGACGGTTCAACGTAGGATACACACGTTATCACTGACAAACAAGGTGGTTCAACGTAGGATGCACACGTTATCACTGACAAACAAGGTGGTTCAACGTAGGATGCACACGTTATCACTGACAAACAAGGTGGTTCAACGTAGGATGCACACGTTATCACTGACAAACAAGAATGTTCAAAGTAGGACACACACGTTATCACTGAAAAACAAGAAGGTTCAACGTAGGATACACACGTTATCACTGACAAACAAGAAGGTTCAAAGTAGGATACACACGTTATTACTGACAAACAAGAAGGTTCAAAGTAGGACACACACGTTATCACTGACAAACAAGAAGGTTCAAAGTAGGATACACACGTTATCACTGACAAACAAGAAGGTTCAAAGTAGGACACACACGTTATCACTGAAAAACAAGAAGGTTCAACGTAGGATACACACGTTATCACTGACAAACAAGAAGGTTCAAAGTAGGATACACACGTTATCACTGACAAACAAGAAGGTTCAAAGTAGGATACACACGTTATCACTGACAAACAAGAAGGTTCAAAGTAGGATACACACGTTATCACTGACAAACAAGAAGGTTCAACGTAGGATACACACATTATCACTGACAAACAAGAAGGTTCAACGTAGGATACACACGTTATCACTGACAAACAAGAAGGTTCAACGTAGGATACACACGTTATCACTGACAAACAAGAAGGTTCAAAGTAGGATACACACGTTATCACTGAAAAACAAGAAGGTTCAAAGTAGGATACACACGTTATCACTGACAAACAAGAAGGTTCAAAATAGGATACACACGTTATCACTGACAAACAAGAAGGTTCAAAGTAGGATACACACGTTATCACTGACAAACAAGAAGGTTCAAAGTAGGATACACACGTTATCACTGACAAACAAGAAGGTTCAAAGTAGGATACACACGTTATCACTGACAAACAAGAAGGTTCAAAGTAGGATACACACGTTATCACTGACAAACAAGAAGGTTCAAAGTAGGACACACACGTTATCACTGAAAAACAAGAAGGTTCAACGTAGGATACACACGTTATCACTGACAAACAAGAAGGTTCAAAGTAGGATACACACGTTATCACTGACAAACAAGAAGGTTCAAAGTAGGATACACACGTTATCACTGACAAACAAGAAGGTTCAAAGTAGGATACACACGTTATCACTGACAAACAAGAAGGTTCAACGTAGGATACACACGTTATCACTGACAAACAAGAAGGTTCAACGTAGGATACACACGTTATCACTGACAAACAAGAAGGTTCAACGTAGGATACACACGTTATCACTGACAAACAAGAAGGTTCAAAGTAGGATACACACGTTATCACTGAAAAACAAGAAGGTTCAAAGTAGGATACACACGTTATCACTGACAAACAAGAAGGTTCAAAATAGGATACACACGTTATCACTGACAAACAAGAAGGTTCAAAGTAGGATACATACGTTATCACTGACAAACAAGAAGGTTCAAAGTAGGATACACACGTTATCACTGACAAACAAGAAGGTTCAAAGTAGGATACACACGTTATCACTGACAAACAAGAAGGTTCAAAGTAGGATACACACGTTATCACTGACAAACAAGAAGGTTCAACGTAGGGATACAAAGAGCAACGGGTTATCACTGACAAACAAGAAGGTTCAATGTAGGATACACACGTTATCACTGACAAACAAGAAGGTTCAACGTAGGATACACACGTTATCACTGACAAACAAGAAGGTTCAAAGTAGGATACACACGTTATCACTGACAAACAAGAAGGTTCAAAGTAGGATACACACGTTATCACTGACAAACAAGAAGGTTCAACGTAGGATACACACGTTATCACTGACAAACAAGAAGGTTCAAGTAGGATACACGTTATCACTGATAAACAAGAAGGTTCAACGTAGGATACACACGTTATTACTGATAAAAATTGTGATTAAATGTAGTATACTTCTGTAAATACTTCTGCCAGTTATACGCCTACAAGTAGGCCAGCACGTCCGATTTCTGCGACGCTTTTTATTTACTAGGGTAGCTTCCTAGACCCTAGCTCAGTCGCCTCTTACGATATGCCTTGTAGGTACCAGTGTTACTATTCTTTGCTCCCCTTGTGAGCTCCGGCATCACACAGGTGAAGTGAGAACACAAAGGTTATAAACATTTCTTCTTCAGCGATCTCTGGTCATTCTCTTCAGTTAGAATTTATAGGAGATCTGGTACATCGGTCTGTGTGCTGATCGCGAGAGAGAGAGAGAGAATAAGATTTCTTCTTACAATCAAACACACCAAAGTCTAATGACATTTCTTCACACAACCACACACACACCAAAGTCTAATGACATTTCTTCACACAACCACACACACACCAAAGTCTAATGACATTTCTTCACACAACCACACACACACCAAAGTCTAATGACATTTCTTCACACAACCACACACACACCAAAGTCTAATGACATTTCTTCACACAACCACACACACACCAAAGTCTAATGACATTTCTTCACACAACCACACACACACCAAAGTCTAATGACATTTCTTCACACAACCACACACACACCAAAGTCTAATGACATTTCTTCACATAACCACACACACCAAAGTCGAATGACATTTCTTCACACAACCACGCACACACCAAAGTCTAATGACATTTCTTCACATAACCACACACACCAAAGTCGAATGACATTTCTTCACACGACCTCACACACACCAAAGTCGAATGACATTTCTTCACACAACTAACCTGTACTTTCACCCACAAAATGTATCACAAATGTCATGATACACCATGTAAGAAAAATTACTTCTCTAATTGTAACTAATAATGTTGAGTTTTGGCAAGAATTAGATAAACCTTCCTCATTATTTTACAGGAAGGTTTTTCTTCTGTTGCTCATTAACAGCAAACTCCAGTTAAGTCTGTATCGGAGTAGATCATTATATGTTTGTCTGTCTACCACTAGTTAGTATCGACTTGATTCCCCGCAGTTACCAAAGCGTAATTAGTATTCGATATGTTGTCTGCGCCGGGTTTGATATTGCGATACGATACGAGTGGGGTTTGGGAGAGGGGGGGGTGTATTGATTTAGGAGAGAGTATGGTAAAGGTTAGATAGGAAACCGCACATGCGTTGCCGGGGCTCGCAAGGGGAGAAAAGAATAGTAACACTGCGAGCTACAAGGCATGTCGTAAGAGGCGACTGAAGTTAATGCATAGAAAATACCCTAATAAATAGGGTCTATGTGACTAAGCGGTTAAGCCTTTTGCCTTGTGAGTCGAAGGTTCGAATCCGGACCGCGCCGTTCTGTTCACGAGTGAAGTTTTTCCAGAGACCCTAGGATTGTTGCTGGAGCTACGGAGTTCGTGCTTTGTGCAATACTTTCGGCAGATGGCGTGCCATTTCTGCGGAGAGGGGCCGAGCCATATGGGGTAAAACCCGGTACAATGAAGTCAATCCTTTGATTTTAAATGCCTTTAAACCCTAGTAAATAAAAAGCGTCGTAAAAATCAGATGTACTTTCCTTCTTGTAGGCGCATAACTGGCACAATATATAACAGCTCTTAGGCTCAGATCAAATACAAATCACAAAGAGCGGTTTAATAAGTGGTCAATGTAGGGCGTTCAAAGAAGAAGGAGACAGGAAATGGAAACTTCAGGAGATGGTAGAGTCAGCGAAGGGTTTAAATATATAAATTCTTTGTGTTTGGGTGGTTTTATGTGTTTGGTGGTTTTATGTGTTTGGTGGTTTTGGGTTTGGTGGTTTTATGTGTTTGGTGGTTTTATGTGTTTGGTGGTTTTATGTGTTTGTATGGTTTTGTGGTGGGTGGTTTTATGTGTTTGTGTGGCTTTGTGTATGTATGGTGTTATGTGTTTGTGTGGCTTTGTGTATGTATGGTGTTATGTGTTTGATGGTTTTATGTTTGGTGGTTTTATGTGAAAGGATGTGTACATAATTCAAGTAATAGTGGTGAATCTACAACACTAACCAGACTGCAAGAATTCCAAGTCAAATGTGGTGAAGCTAGACAAGAACACTATACTGGTAGCTAAATAAGAACAGTAAACCAACAAAGAACCGGTGGTGTCGTTAGTTGCCAAACGCTGGGAGATATACTGAGAAGGATATCGTATGAGTGATCGCTTATGTACTAAAAGGTTGGATGCGCAATGATGACGTTCCGACGACTAAACTAAAACTAAACTGAGGGACATACTGAGGAGGAGGTTGGAGCGCTTATGGACTAATTGGTTGGATGCGCAGTAATGATGATCTAACAGCTAAACAAAAACTAAGCAAACTCCAGAATACAAGGCAGACTGCTAGACCCCTTCACCATTAAAGCCACTATCTCCACCACGTGCCCCCACAAACAATCACAATCTAAAAATAACCAAGTTCTAAGCAGTTTGCTTCATATTCAAGTGTTTCTCTGGTACTCTCTTCTTCTTCTTCTTCGCGTTCATTCTTTACGACCAATTTTAATCACTCTTTGTGATATGATTGATCTTTGTCAAGAACGTGTATACGTTGCACATTGGTTTGGTAGGCCCCTAAACGCATAGACTTCTACATGTTTAGGACACGTGCATCCAATTTCAGCCAGTGGGACTCAGTTGAAACTGGGTCGACCTGAGAACGGTTACGGTCAAAGGAAATCCCAGGCGGAACTGGGTAGTAAAGCTAGTTCTAAAGTTGCTAACGGCCGGCATGTACATACCCGAGGTCCCCGATAACATAAGGCCGACAAGCTCAGAGAAGGAAATCGAAAATTCCTTTTTAATGTGGGCTAGTTTTTGTATATGTTTGATAGAACACTGGAAGGTTTTCTTCAATTTGACACAATTCTACGAGCACATGGTTTAAGACGAAGGATTGACTTCAGTGCACCGGGTTTTACCCCATACGGTTCGGTCCCTCTTCGCAGAAATGGCACGCCACCTGCCGAGAGTATTCCATAAAGCACGAATTCCGTAGCTTCAGCAACAATCCTAGGGGTCTCTAGAAAAACTGCACTCGTGAACAGAATGATGCGGTCTGGAATCGAATCCACGATCTTCGACTCACAAGGCAAAGGGCTTAACCACTCACAATGGATATTTATTGATCACAAAATATTATTAATACTGATATTCCTTAGCTTTAAACTTAATTTATAACATAATATAAGTTCGATTTGAGAGCCGCTGTGGCGTAGTTGTTAGTGAACTCGCTTCTCAAGGCTGGTCTGAGTTCAGCTCCCGCAATGCGCGTGGAATTTTTCCCGACCACGACGGCTCTCAGGTCGACCCAGCCTCAACTGGGTACCAGACATTCTCTGGGAAAGTAAAGGCGGCCGGCGTAATGCTGACCACATCACCTATCGTGTGCCGACGGTCAATGAAAAATGCTGGCCTAACACTGTATTGACCTATATACCACGAGGTATGAAAGGGTTCCTTTTTTATAAGCTCGATTTAGAATGTTGTTTTGTTATTCATTCCATCTTCAGACATCCCCTGCAAAACTTGTTTTATTCCAAACGTATGGACTTTGTCTTTCCTTTGGATTAAACAGTAGGAAAGAGAGGGGATTTGTGGAGAATGAGCAAGGCACATGCCCCATATCACCTGCCCAGGCTAGGCACAAATGAAGAATGTTGTTCTGTGAACTTTCAGAGGGGAAGAGGCACCAAGGCAGACAACTGTTCAGATATAAAGATGTCTGCTAGGCCTCAATGAATAACTTTTCTATCTGTCCCAGCAAATGGGAAAAACTGGGTGATGATCGAGATATATGGAAAACAACATTACGCAAGGGTGCACAATCTTTTGAAGATAGACTTAGGGATGAGCTGAAAGACAAGAGAGACAAGCAAAAACTCAGAAGTTGTCACAGTAAAACACTTGCCAATTCACCGTCTCGTCTGTAAAGACGAAAAATGCCATTTATATATATATATTGTTTTTAAACTGAGTTAGTCTATGTACAGCAACACTTGGATGCGAGGATCACACGATAGTTGTGCTTTTATTTTCAATAATTTTTACTTTTTTAGTAGCATCTCATGGCATGCTTGGTAGGGTGCTGTGTTGATATTCCTAACTCAACCAGATACGGGACTTTAGAGACACACAATGAGACACTTCCCCCGATTCAGAAGCACTTGAGCTTTCAACTAGCTCTTCGGCTCGACGCCATGAACATCGTAACTCTTCGGTTCAGTGCCACAAACACCGTAAATCTGGAGAACCTATGGCTTTTCTGCCAGCCAGCGGAATTGAACCCGCACTCACAGAGGGCTTATCACCCGTCGTCCAACGCGCTACGAACAGGCTGGGCAGGCGGGCCACTGAGATACTTAAATACTGACGTACATGTCTTCCTCCCCCCACCCCACCGCATTCCCTCTCTCTATCCAACCAATCCAACCCCATTTCCACATTTCTCTATGCAACAAAGGAACGTGTCTGCAACAAACGCCACAGGGGAGGACAGTCGATAAACCAATTTGTTTAATCAATAATTTGCCGCGCGTGATGGCGACTAACGATGTGAGCCATGAAGGAAATGACACTGTCGATACCCAATTGTTTTATACAAGCGACAAGAAGTACGGAGATGGTTAATGATCAAATCACCACCACACTCTGACCGCATACTGTATATAGTTATTTGTTCTATACAATGATCAAATCACCACACTGTGACCGCATACTGTATATAGATATTTGTTCTATGCAATGATCAAATTGCCACACAGTGACCGCATACTGTATATAGTTATTTGTTCTATGCAATGATCAAATTGCCACACAGTGACCGCATACGGTATATAGTTATTTGTTCTATGCAATGATCAAATTGCCACACAGTGACCGCATACTGTATATAGATATGTGTTCTATGCAATGAACAAATTGCCACACAGTGATCATGTACTGTATATATATATTTGTTCTATGCAATGATCAAATCACCACACTGTGACCGCATACTGTATATAGATATTTGTTCTATGCAATGAACAAATTGCCACACAGTGACCGCATACTGTATATAGATATTTGTTCTATGCAATGAACAAATTGCCACACAGTGATCAGGTACTGTATATAGATATTTGTTCTATGCAATGAACAAATTGTCACACAGTGATCAGGTACTGTATATAGATATTTGTTCTATGCAATGATCAAATTGCCACACAGTGACCGCATACTGTATATATATATTTGTTCTATGCAATGATCAAATCACCACCACACTATGACCACATACTGTATATAGATATTTGTTCTATGCAATGATCAAATCACCACACTGTGACCGCATACTGTATATAGATATTTGTTCTATGCAAGGAACAAATTGCCACACAGTGATCATGTACTGTATATAGATATTTGTTCTATGCAATGATCAAATCACCACACTGTGACCGCATACTGTATATAGATATTTGTTCTATGCAATGATCAAATCACCACCACACTATGACCACATACTGTATATAGATATTTGTTCTATACAATGATCAAATTGCCACACAGTGATCAGGTACTGTATATAGATATTTGTTCTATGTAATGATCAAATCACCAGACTGTGACCGCATACTGTATATAGATATTTGTTCTATGCAATGAACAAATTGCCACTCAGTGATCAGGTACTGTATATAGATATTTGTTCTATGCAATGATCAAATCGCCACACTGTGACCGCATACTGTATATAGATATTTGTTCTATGCAATTAACAAATTGTCACACAGTGATCAGGTACTGTATATAGGGGGTCCCTGTTGCTAAGTGGTTAAGCCCTTTGCCTTGCAAGTCGAACGTCGTAGGTTCTAATTCGGAACCCTCCAGAGACCCTCTAGGATTGTTGCCGGAACTACGGAGTTCGTGCTTTGTGCGATACAGGTGGAATGCCATTCCTACGAGGAAGGACCGAGCCATATGCAATGATGTCAATCCTTCAGCCGTTAAACACCCCCTGTTATGACTTCACCGATATAAAAGCAATGACCAACTACTGAACGTTTAGTGGTGCCTAGAAAATCGACGAATCGTTTACTGTGATTGATGGCGACGTCATACAAAGGATATGCTACGATTTTCATGTTCATCTAATTTGTTGCTATCTTTTTATAGTACTGTGTAGAATACAGTAGATAAGCTTCATAAATATAACTCTAAACCAGCGTTTCCCAAAGTGGGCGTACCGCACCCCCAGTGGGCGCTGAAGTGTTCTAGGAGGGCAATAGTGGGTTCAGAAGAATTTGGGGATGTTCAGGCGATTAGGGGTCGGTGGCTCCTTAAAGAATAAATTAATAATGAATATTTTAAAATAAATTATTTTCGTGATTTTGCGACTGAATAATCATTTCAAATTTACTATTCTGTATTTAAACTAAACTTATGCCCGTCTTACACGATCCATTTTTTCATCAATTTTCTATTTCATGTATTAATCATTTGAAAATTAACCATGTATGACAGAAATATATATCAATTTTCTATGTCAAAGAGAAAATAGAGCATGCATATAACTGGGGGCGTTGGGAAACTGTTATAATGTGGAGGGCGCTACAAAGATTATATTGTGCAAAGTGGGCGGTGGGCCGAAAAAGTTTAGGAATCTATGCTCTAAACTCTGCACGTTCAGATATGATATCAAGTCCCATTAAAAATTATATTCTAAAATCTAGCGCTTTAAGACGTGATTTTAGTTTGTGTATATAGTCAGATTTAAGGAAATTCTAAACGCGATGATGAAGGAGGTGGGAGAACTGGCTGAAGATAAAAGAGTTTTCAGGCAAACTGTTGAGAACGACATTCTGCAAAGGACATGATACCTAAAAAATTTGTTTATAGATAAAACGGTGATGAAGGAGGCGGGAGAACTGACTAAAGATCAAAGATTTTGTCAGGCCAGGCTGTGTTGAGAGACATTTTGAAAAATTCCATATTACCTGAAGAATTCGTTTATAGATAAAACTGTGATTAGGAGGCGGGAGAACTGGCTGAAGATCAAAGAGTCTTCATGCAAACTGTACTGAGAGCGCGCACCGACATTCTGCAAAGTCCATGCCACCTGAAGAATTTGTTTATAGCAAAAACGGTGATGAGCAGTGGCGGCTCGTCTATAAGGGAAAGTGGGGCCGGGCCTTACCAAAAATAATGTATTTTTAAAATTTATCTGGAAACAAATGTCTGGCCCCACCAACAAAAATTATCACGAGACGCCACTGGTGATGAGATTGTGAAATTACATTTTCATTTTCCTAATCTTTTTCTAAATATCTGGAAAAAAAACTGGTATCCTTCTCGGAAAAATTCAAACTTGCCAATTACACGGTCAATAAAATATTCTTTGTCGGTGGAGATTTTCAAACGTTCAACTCTGCGCAGAATCATCATAATAATATATCATCACTAACACTTAAAAGCAGCCATGTATGAACCTCATCTTGATGCACTGAAGGAACGTTTATATGTGCAGGTTGTTACTAGTAGTGATTAAGTTTGTTTTATAGTCGATACTAATATTGGAATACAGCTGTGTCAGAAATAATGGTGATGGACTGGTAGGAAGACATGGAGGCAGACAGACAGACATGCAAACAGGTATGCAGGTACACCGGCGGAACGACGGATGGATAGACCGCCAGCCAGTCAGCCAGACATATAGATAGACAGACAGACAAACAGACCGACCAACTGACCGACAGACAGACAAACAGACAGCCAACCAGACAGAGAGACCGACCGACGGACGGCTATGGATGGATGGATAGATGGATGGATGGATGGACGGATGGACAGACAGATAGACGGACGGATGGACATATGGATGGATGGATGGAAGGTTGGATGGATGGATGGATGGATGGACGGACGGACGGACGGACAGACAGACAGATAGACGGACGGATGGATGGATATATGGATGGATATATGGATGGATGGAAGGTTAGAGGGATGGATGGATGGATGGACGGACGAACAGACAGATAGACGGATGGATGGATGGATATATGGATGGATGGAAGGTTGGAGGGATGGATGGACGGACGGACAGACAGATGGACGGATGGATGGATATATGGATGGATATATGGATGGATGGAAGGTTAGAGGGATGGATGGATGGATGGACGGACGGACAGACAGATAGACGGATGGATGGATGGATATATGGATGGATGGAAGGTTGGAGGGATGGATGGATGGACGGACGGACAGACAGATAGACGGATGGATGGATATATGGATGGATGGATGGATGGACGGTTGGATGGATGGATGGATGGACGGATGGATGGACGGACAGACAGACAGACAAATGGATAGATAGATTCATGATTAATAATGATGTAGATATTAGCTGGTACCGAAAGACACCAAATAAACATACTTTATTTGTAAACAATTATTCTAGACAGTACACAAGTATTAGGCTCTTCCGAACAAAAATTACCAAGCACAGGATTCGAATTTTAGTCCACCCTTGTGTTACTGGGGCCGACAAGCGGAGCAAAGAATAGTAACACTGCGACATACAAGGCATGTCGTAAGAGGCGACAGAGGCAGTGGCCTAGAGAAGTTACCCTTGTAAATAAGACGCGTAGTATAAATTGGATGTGCTGGCCTACTTATAGGCGCATATATAGCAAAGCGTACTCTTATGCTCAGATCACATACAAATCACAAAGAGTGATTAACAAGTGGTCAATAAGGAGCGTTAGAAGAGGTAGAACTAGATTCCTTCTTTTCTGACGGCAGCCCCCAAATTGCCTAGACCTACCATCTCACAATTATTTTAGAGCACGTCAAGAAACTGTAACCACCAAAAAAATAAAATAATAAATCCATGAAACTTTTATCCATTACTATAATTGATTGGCTTGATGCCATCATGGCCGCTTTAACAGAATTTGAGCCCTCTAGGCAAAGATCGCACTGCCCTGCTTTCTGCACTACCTCGTTCAATATAATAAAAATATAAACAAGTAATCTGGAGATTTATGGGTAATTTAAACAAGTCAATGTCATACGTCAAAAAGAAAGAAAAAACAAGTTGATGTGAGGTGAGGATTAATCAACAACAGCTTCTTCTTCTTCTTCTTTTGAAATGATAAATCTTGGAAAATATATTCACCACAGCTAAGTTTAAAATGTCTAAGGGCAACCTTAAGAGTTTAAAGCACTGTTTCTCAAAGTGGGGTCCACGCCCCACAGAGGGGCATTTTCATTGTTCAGGGGGGAAAATGGACTCGTTCAGAGTTTAATTAATGTTCATGCTGTTGCAAAACTGATATATCGGCTTTTGGATATCTTGAAAAATATATTCACCAGAGCTAAGTTTAAAATGTCTAAAGGCAATGGATTGATCTCTCTCTCTCTCTCTCTCTCTCTGTCGCGATCACCGCCAAGACCGATGTACCAGATTTCCCCATAAATTCTATTCATGTGGAAACCTGATTCATGCATCCTTAGCATTGGTGTGTTTTACGTCCCATCTTCAGCACCATTTGGAGCTCTGGTGCTTATCCTTCGGCGATGTATCCGGTTTCAGACAGAGTTTACTCGGCTCGCTCTCCGTTCTGTAGCCATCTAGTGTTTTTACGGTGTGGTGTAGCTAGCCCCACCGCCATCCTCCTTGGTCGCCTCTTACGTCATGCGTAACAGGTAACAGTGGTTCTATTCTTTACACCTCAACTTGGACCCCGGTAACCACTCGGGCGCAAGGATTATTCTAAAGCGTCTAAAGCCGAAGGATTTACTTCATTACAGCGGGTTTTACCCTATGTAACTCAGTCCCTATACGCAGAAATGACACCCACCAGCCGAGAGTACTGCACACAGTAGGAACTCCGTAACACCGGCAACAACCCTAATGTCTCTGGAAATAAATTCACACGTGAACAGAACTGCGTGGTCCGGATTCGAACAAAACGACTTTCGGAACGGTAGGCAAGGCTTAGCTACTTAGCCACAAAGACCCCCAAATGAACTGACTTAATTGCATCAGGTTTGTACTTATATGTATCCTTCCGTCTCCGTAGAAATTGTGCACTCCATCTGCTAGAAGTTTTGTACAAATCATGAACATTATAAGTCTTACTTGTGGACAATTTTGGTGCTAGACATATAATAAGTAATGAAATTTCCAGTAGCCATTGCAGACTTTAGGGCGTGAAGTGCTGGTCCCTTTATATTTCTAGCCCCTAGAGTGAAGGAGGTAGGAAAGCCAATTCCTTTTCTCACATGTGGAACGTAGAGAGTGGGGATTAAACCCACAACCCTCTGGATGCATAGTCGATATGTGAACGTTATAGGATTACGCTAATTCGTCCCACGCAATACATATACACAACTCATTAAAGACAGGTAAAAATTAAAAATTTCTATTTTAAAAAAATTCCTTTGAAACGACATCTGGGAGCACTGCCGGTGCTACGGAGTTCGTGCACTGCCGCTAAGATCTCTATAAGAAAGAAATTGAAGTAAAAAAAAAAGAGTAAACAAAAGCAACCAAAAAAAATCTTTCGTTACTGCCTGTAGTTTCGCTTTTTAGGGCAGTGTAGGACAGGTGGGACGTGAGCTTGAGGAATTTAATGACCACATGGCTAGTACAGTCGGCGCGAAACTGCGCATGTTATGATATTTTTCATTTATGCCCACAACAGAAAAAAAGCGTTGCATTACCATGGATTAAACACGGGTCTTCCGTTTGGGAACCGCGATCAAATCTATTCGACACGACGCTCGTCAAGCGTTGAAGTATATATGTTATTCATTGAAATGCAATAATAATGGTCATATCAATCACTCAAC
This sequence comes from Arion vulgaris, assembly GCA_020796225.1. Taxonomy (NCBI): domain Eukaryota; kingdom Metazoa; phylum Mollusca; class Gastropoda; order Stylommatophora; family Arionidae; genus Arion; species Arion vulgaris. Next base: position 71,784,407 of record CM036758.1, read on the forward strand.
GCAAATAAGACTCTGTAAATCACTCAGAACATAGTATACAGTGGCGGCTCGTGATAATTTTCGTTGGTGGGGGCTGACATAAATTTTCTGAAAAAATTATGGTTTGGGGTTGCTATGTTTTAATTTATAAAATAATAAATAAACGTTACACATAATTTTTGGTAGCGTCTGTGGCCTAGGGGTAGCGTCTGTGGCTTAGAGGTCTATTAACCCAGGCGTTCTGAGTACGAATCACGATGCGGACAGTTTGGTTGCAAATTGTTTGCGTGGATTTTAACAAAGGACGATGGCACCACCCGTTTAGAAAGCAATGGCAAACTACTGAACGTAATAATGCCTAGAAAAATCACAAACAGCGTTAAAAGCTGGGGTTGATTCGCAAAGTCCTGTAAAGGATATGCAATTAACTTAACTTAAACATAATTTTTGGTAGGGCCCGGCCCCAGTGGCCCTTAATGACGAGCTGCCACTGATAGTATCGATTAGTCTGACAGGCTGCATTGCGCCAGCCACTTGTCAAGTCGTATCGTGAGGTATAATAACATCTGGTTTCGTGTGATGTCGCAATCAGAATGAATCTATAATTACAAAGTGTACATAAATGTATATATATATATATATCAGATCAAATCGGTTGGCATTTGCATATCGCATATTAGATTAAATAAACAACTAATATTTGATGTACTCGTGTTGCGATCTGATCAGTTGAGATATATTCGTTTTAGATCAGGTAACAGCTTTTCGCCTTAGATTAGGTAAGATTTATTTGCCTTAGATCATGTAAAGTTGTGGAGGCAACAAACCCACATTAAACACCCACAATATCCCACCAGCAGACTAAACAGAAAACAGCCCACTACAATCTTTCGCCTAAGAACAGGTCACTGCAGGCTCAACCACCACATGCACAGAATAAAGCCTGCTCTGACTGCACAGTGTGCATGCCAGACAGAAACACAGACTCCAGAGCACATCCTGCAGTCATGTCCATCATACATACACCAAAGAAACGAAACATGGCCTCATGAACAAAGCTACAGACCAAGCTATGGGGAACTCTCGAAGAACTCCAACTGACATGCAGCTTCGTAGAGGCAACCATCTCATTGTTTAGACGAGCATACGAAACCGAACGCAAAGAAGAAGAAGCAGAAGAAGATCAGGTAAAATCTATTCGACAGATGAGGTAACATTTCTTTGCCTTTGATCAGGTAAAATCTCTTTGCCAAAGATCAGGTAAAATCAATGTTGATCAAGGTTTTCGGTGATCAACCGTGGTCACACAGAACATTTTTGACCAAATTCACATGAAACCCTGAATTTTCCACGATACACGATCACTAGCGCAACTTCTTATCCACTTCGAAACTGGCGGCCCCAGCTCCAGTAGTAATCATAGAATCCTAGAAATCTATACAACAGCGCAATTGTAACCTGAATGGTAACAAAAGAAAGAAAGAAAGATTCCCTTGAATAGACAATCATTGTCTTCCTGTCATTTTATGAATGTTGATAACATAATCATTGTCTTCATGTCATTCTATGAATGTTGATAATACTACTGTGTCGTTGACATAATCATTGTCTTCATGTCATTCTATGAATGTTGATAATACTACTGTGTCGTTGACATAATCATTGTCTTCATGTCATTCTATGAATGTTGATAATACTACTGTGTGGTTGACATAATCATTGTCTTCATGTCATTCTATGAATGTTGATAATACTACTGTGTGGTTGACATAATCATTGTCTTCATGTCATTCTATGGATGTTGATAATACTACTGTGTGGTTGACATAATCATTGTCTTCATGTCATTTTATGGATGTTGATAATACTACTGTGTGGTTGACATATCCAATCTGTGATATTTGATGATCTCCGTTTGTTGATGTCATCGAACTTTGTCTACATGGACTCTGACATTTATTATGAAATGTTCGACGTACTAAATGATGTATATACATACAGGGTTAGTTTACTACACTAGCGGGCTTCTTGTTTTATGTGAAATCAATTGCACGTGTCACCATTTATTTCAGTGGTTCTCAAAAGGGTGTGCCCAGGTGCACCAGTGCCTAGGGGATCTCTATGGCTGAGTGGTTAAGCCTTTTGCCTTGCGAGTCGAAGGTCGTGGGTTTGAATCCGGTCCGTGGCCTTCTGTTCACAAGTGCAGTTTTTTTCCTGAGACCCCTAGGATTGTTGCCGGAGCTACGGAATTCGTGCTTTGTGCAATACTCTCGGAAGGTGGCGTGCCATTTCTGCGGGGAGGGACCGAGCCATATGGGGTAAAACCCGGTGCAATGAAGTTAATAGTTCGGCTTTTAAACTCTTTTAAACCAGTGTGCGTGTGACATTCCTAGGTGCGCCCTAGGAAATCCCAGATCAGAGGTCGGCGACGCGGTGCCAGCTGGCTCCAGGGTAAAAAATCGCCAAGATAATCAGGCCCATGCTTCTCATAGACAGAAATTAAATGATGAATAAAGTTACTTAGCATTTTCCAATTATTTTTGTGTGTTTTTTTGCATTTTATTTATTAAGTTTTTGTGTATGATGCGCCTACGAATTGTTTGTAGGACTTTATAAAAGGAATTTTGTGTGCCAAGACTTCCAGAAGTTTAAGAACCACTTATCTATTCCTACAATTTAGTTGTTTGTTCTAAATATAGTAAAATTATTATTGTTTGTTTTATATGTGGTTTAAAACCTATTCTTCTCGTTAGTTTTCCAAACTTATTGTATTACACGCTATCAAATGAATTTGAAGAATCTCTACAATAAAACATCCTCTCTTCTTCTTCTTCTTCTTTGCGTTCGTTCTTTACGACCAATTTTAATCACTCTTTGTGATATGTTTGATCTTTGCCAAGAACGTGTATACGTTGCACATTGGTTTGGTAGGTCCCTAAGCGCATAGAACTTCTACACGTTTAGGACACATGCATCCGATTTCCGCCAAACCTCCTTAGACGCCTCTTACGACATGCGTGGCAGGTAACAGTGGTTCTATTCTTTACACCCCAAATTTGGGCCCCGTAACCACTCGGGCGACATCCTCTCTAGCAGGTGACGCCTCTGGTCCTTACTTACTTACTTATTCCTCTCCGTTCCTTGTGGAGTATAGGGTCTCAACAGTTTTGTGCCACTTTTCCCGGTGTCTGGTTTTCTTTATGGTTTCCCAGGATAGTCAAGCACCCTTCAGTTCCTCAAGAAGACTTCGTCTCCAGGTCTGTTTAGTATGTTCTCTTTTTTGTTTTCCTTGCGTGATACACTCAAGGGCTTGTCTAGTGACACCCAACTGTGTCTTCCTTAGGTGTATGCCCGACCTATCGCTATTTTCTCCTCTTAACCTGAGTCATCATTGGTTCTTGTCTTGTTCTTATCCAGAGGTCTGTGTTTGCAACACTGTCCTACCATCTCAGTCTGAGAATACGCCGAAGACATCCGTTGATAAAGGTCTAAATCTTATTTCTGTTTAACTTTGGTACTAACCACGTTGAACCTGATTTGATCTTGATACTTCTTCTCTTCCACCATTGACTTCTTTATAGAAGTGTTGGGGTGAAATGTAGTGATCTTGTGTGTGCTTGTTCTTCTCTTCCACCATTGACTTCTTTATAGAAGTGTTGGGGGTAAAAGGTAGTGATCTTGTGTATGCGTGTTCTTCTCTTCCACCATTGACTTCTTTATAGAAGTGTTGGGGGTGAAATGTAGTGATCTTGTGTGTGCTTGTTCTTCTCTTCCACCATTGAATTCTTTATAGAAGTGTTGGGGGTAAAACGTAGTGATCTTGTGTATGCTTGTTCTTCTCTTCCACCATTGACTTCTTTATAGAAGTGTTGGGGGTGAAACGTAGTGATCTTGTGTGTGCTTGTCTTCTCTTCCACCATTCACTTCTTTATAGAAGTGTTGGGGTGAAAAGTAGTGATCTTGTGTATGGTTGTTCTTCTCTTCCACCATTCACTTCTTTATACAGGGTGTTCAGGATAATTGCAGCCCCATTGACAAATCGAAAGTTGCCCGATAACCTATCAAGTTGTGTATATTTACTATTTAAACCGATTCTGACTAGCTCGTCCTACGTCACATTTGTTCATCGCACCTTCCAGCACTACAATTACATACCGTCACACAACCTTGACCTATACTACGTCATAGCTGAACCTTCTCATTTTCATACATATATGCCAGAATAGCTCCATTCACAGAATGCTTTTATCTTGAACACCCTGTAGAAGTGTTGGGGGTGAAACGTAGTGATCTTGTGTATGCTTGTTCTTCTCTTCCACCATTTACTTCTTTATAGAAGTGTTGGGGTGAAACGTAGTAATCTTGTGTGTGCTTGTTCTTCTCTTCCACCATTGACTTCTTTATAGAAGTGTTGGGGCTGAAACGTAGTGATCTTGTGTGTGCTTGTTCTTCTCTTCCACCATTTACTTCTTTATAGAATTGTTGGGGTGAAACGTAGTGATCTTGTGTGTGCTTGTTCTTCTCTTCCACCATTGACTTCTTTATAGAAGTGTTGGGGGTGAAACGTAGTGATCTTGTGTGTGCTTGTTTTAAGGCCCTTTGTAAGCTGATATTCATGTTCGTAAGGCTGTTTGTGATGCCGTCGTTCCATCTTTTGCGTGGTCTTCCTCGTGCTTTGTACTCATTATTCTTTTTTTTTGTGTGGCTCTCTGTGGTAGGCGATACCAGGGCATTCTGGTCAGGTGTCCAAACCATTTAATTTGTTGTTCTTTTATGAATTGCATAACTGGTTTCACATCCAGTCTTCTTCTGATTTCATCATTTCTAATTTTGTCTCTTATTGTCACACCTGCAGCTCTTCTAAGACACCTCATCTCTGTCGTTATGATTTTCCGCTCATTAGCTGCTGTTATTGGCCTTGTAAGCCACCGCAACACAAGGGTGAATTGAGATATACATATTAATAAAGATCTATATTAAATTGTCGACATATCTCTATTATTACCTTCTTGAATATATGTTCTCTTGTTTCTGTTTTCTGTCTAATACCAGCTTGTACAACATTCATTACTTATTCCATGTCTCTAACGAAATTTTCTCATTATCATTTGTAATATATTATTACTGGCACGGTACAGATTGCCCGCTTGCCCAGCGTGTTCGTAGCGCGTTGGACTGCGGGTGACTAGCACCTCTGTGAGTACGGGTTCAACTCCGCGGGTTGGCAAAAAAGCCACAGATTCCACAGATTCACGGTGTTCGTGGCACCCAACCGAAGGGTTACGATGTCCATGTCACCGAGCCGAAGAGCTGACAGCTCAGGATCAGTACAGCTTCTCTGTCTGTAGCCGGTACATCGCTTCTTGTTCATTTTATTTGACGTATGAATATTGTTCTTTTCCATTCGTTTGGTTATTTAGATGGACTTGATTTGATATAGTACATTATAGATATTAACCCTTTCTACTAGTGTTTTAACAATATCGGCTGTAGTTTTATCACGTCGTGGTGTTTATCATGACATGTTGGCTACCATGACTTTTTTCTTTTATTATCTCCAATCATGTTTTGCCTCACAGCGTCAGGTCAAGAAGACATTTCTAGAACGAGCCCTTATGTGCACTTCATAAATAGTGTCTTTCGCAGCCTCTGTTATCTCTGAGGTCCATCTTTTGCGTGGCCGGCATTTTGCTTTGTATCCATTGTACCGGAGCAACATCTCTCTTTGAGGAGCACTGTCTGTTGGTAATCTGCTTATGTGGCCGAACTATTTAATTTGTTGTTTCTTGATGAAGTCTAGTACTGCTGTTGTACCCACTTTTTCCTGATGTCTTCATTTCTAAACCGGTCTCTTCTTGTTACTCCCAGCATTCTACGTAGACACTTCATCTCTGTCGTGACTAGTTTTCTTATATCATTTGACGTTAGCATCCAGGTGTGGCACTAGTAGCACAATGTGGAGAGAAAGATTGTGTTGAACATTGCTCTTTTTGTGTTCATGGTGACATGTTTGCATTTTCTTCTTCTTCTTTGCATTCGTTCTTTACGACCAGTTTTAATCACTCTTTGTGATATGTTTGATCTTTGCCAAGAACGTGTATACGTTGCACATTGGTTTGGTAGGCCCCTAAACGCATAGACTTCTACACGTTTAGGACATGTGCATCCGATTTCAGCCAAACCTCCTTAGCCGCCTCCTACGACATGCATGGCAGGAAACAGTGGTTCCATTCTTTACACCCCAAATTTTGGCCACTGTAACCACTCGGGCGGTTTGCATTTTAAAATTGGCGTCATTTGTCCTATAATTTGACTTATCCACCAACCACAGCAAACGAGTCGTTGATTTTCTAGGCACCACTTATACCTTCAGCAATTTGTCATTGCTTTCTGAACAGTGAGGTCTATTTTTACCTTTCATAAAAATCCCACGGAAACGAATGTGCTTCCAAACTGCCTGCCGCGGAGTTTGAACCAGGCCCGCTTGGGTTGTAGTCGAGCTCACTATATATATATATAGCCGCCCATCGCAAGTGAAGATGATAACAGTATCAGACGTGTGCTGCTGCACCTCTCTCGTGTGTGTGGAAATTACTGTAGAGTCCCAAATTTTAGAACACAATCCGCTACCACAGATGGGAGTATACATGATCAAGGCTAGACATGTGGGTGTTGTGTGTTATCTTTTTTTGCGCAGCTCGTTTTCTCTGTTCCTCAACGGCACGAAGCTCACTACCGTTTAAGCTACAGACGCCTTTGCTTCTCCGTCCTCTGTGAGGTGTCCGGCTTCTGTGAGGTGTCCGGCTTATATCGCAGTCAAAGTCAACTAGACTATGACATTTTGCATTCATATTCTCCTTCCTCTTCTTCTTCTTCTTCTTTGTTTGACAACTATTATACCCTCCTTACTGATACTCGTTGAAAATAATATCTAGATTGTGAGTGCTGCAGTAGCGTAGTTGTTAGTGAACTCACTTCCT